>OY728588.1:10695715-11930915 GCA_963422195.1 Carabus problematicus | reverse complement strand
CCCGGAACAGACTAGCGTCGAGTTCCTTAACAGATATTCACGACCAGCACGGAATTGCACAACTATTTACACCACTCACAACCTAGATCATTCGATCTCGAATCCCTCGTACGACATACCTGTACGGTTTTAATATTTATTAGAGTTCCACAAATTCCATTTCTTCATCTTCGGGCAGAGATGTGATGTGACGGTATGTTTGTAGTATTTTGTAGTTGTCGAATGCTCGAAGTAATACGATGTATGGTATATTACACGATTTCAACATACTACTTCACATAGTGGAAAAAAGGACATATTTTAGGCTTTTTTTGTCATAAATTCAGTACTAAGTCTGTACGATGATATTAAGCAACTTTACTTTTAAATTTTTTATAGTAATATAACAATATACTTAGAGTGTTAGGCTTGTAATGTTGATGATTAGAATATTTATTAAATGATGTTTGTTAAATGGATCCAGGGTTGGATGAAATGGCGAATGTAAACATCCTATGCCTGCAACGTTCCTCCCACTCCGCATATACACACGCTCTGTCAATGTGTACAACGGATGTGCCCTGTACACGATCTTGTCCCGACGGAACTCGGTACACCCCAACACAATCAGTGTAGATCATGTAAAACAGGTATTACGCAATAATTATGGGACGGGATCAAACACAACAGCTCGCGCTGGTATAGGGCGCTGATACATCGTATTTATACACCACTACAAGCTAATACAATCCCCTCTCATAAGCACATACACAGATCAGGGCAAATGTGTGTGTATATATTAAACACTAGCACTAGAGAACATGTACTCGCCAATATACGTACACGTACAAATACTATTACACCGAATACATACATACTTATGTACAGTCTTTGCAGTGCACTTATTCACACATACTTGTACATGCATAGGACATGTATATGTGTATGTATACGCTTGCATAAATACACAAATGTGCATGCTTACACATACATATATGCATAGCGCATATACCGTCATTATATTGACATTATATATACATACATAAATGTATATGTACGGAATATGCCAACCATCATATGTAATTTGTAAACATAGTACGTACGTAAACTAAACACAATTATATCTAGCTGAAATAATTCCAAAATTAGAAATGAACATTCAAAATTCAATATAGTTTAGTCCACGCAAATCTATTGAGGCAAGTAGTTGAAAAATTCTTAGAAAATTCCAAATTCCACGCACAGTCCAACACGGAAAGGTTAAGCTAATCATTCCCTACGTGTCACAATATTTTAATGCGCTTTTTTTTCGCTAGCGAACGTGACTATTATTTCAATTAGAACGCGGCAGTAGGCTGGGAAAGGGAGAGGTGTTGTTTCATGCTTTTAAAAAATGTTGAGGGAGAAAGCCATCGTCGTCGGTAGGAAAGTTAAATTAGTTGCAATGGTCGCAGAAGTGAAGTGCGAGCGCATTTATGTTTTATACAAACGCTTCGAAACTAATGTTCACGCGCCCCTATGTGCACGCGACGCGTCTGTAGAACATTGTGTGAGAATTTAATTCGCTGAAATATAGATACAAAAAGCGTTATAAATTCCGTTTTTGTATCGTGCGAAGTTTTATCTGAATTATGCCGATGGAATGTTTAAACATAACATGTGTTTGTATATTGCAAATTACGTAACATGAAACAAATGTTAACAAATGCCAAGTAATATGAACTAAGATAAACAATATCAAAGTAGAATCTTACAAAATCTACAATAGAATTAACAATTTATCGTTCTCGATTCCTGCGATATACGGTTGGTATTCGTACATATGCTATTCCAAAAGACAATTTATGTTGTGTATTTGTTTTTATTAATTCCATTTTCGTACCAGACACTGCTAGGGTAAATACTGGGGAAAATGAATTAGAACTAAACGAAACCCGGGTGGCCTATCTCAGCAGTTTTCCTCACACACACATACGCGCGCACATCTCTGTAAACAAGACAAGTGTAAATATTGGCCTTTGTCAAATCAATAAAGCGTACCTAGTCACGTATACATACGTGCCGACAACATATAGAATACACGCGCCTATACAGTGCAGACATGTTGGTACACGTGCGAGTGCGCGGGGAGCTCTTGTCCTAACATTTAATACACGATGTATAAAATATTCATTGCCGTTGTCTTCACGTCTGCGTTTTGTACTGTTCCTTAAGGGCAGATATTAAATAACCCGTATCGTACAACACTGTCGGTTATTGAGAAAGGGCGAGGAGTGCGGGCGGCACAGACAGTGTAGCGATGCAAAGGGAGGGGTGAACGATATATGTCGTGGTCTGATATGATGGCATGCAAGGCCGGAGGGTTGATTCCTGCTACGTAATGTGGTATCCATGTTTATTCCACGAACACGCGGTAATTTGAACCGAAGCTATTGCATTATTTCCGCACTATTTACGATGTTTGTATAAGATTTATGTGGCACGCCGTCAATAACGATACATTAAATCTCAGCCAAGCACGCACACACACACACACACACAGCGACACACAGTGCTCGGCTGCTTATATGACCAATTGTCAGTCCTGTTATGGATTGTGCTTCATTGATTAACGGAAATATATCTATGGGTACGTGATCAAATATTAACCGGAAACGTGAAATTCCGGCGTAAAAAATGACAAAGTTGTAATATATAGGACTAGAACAATTAGTTACTGTTGTAATCATACAAATATGTATGACAATTTATTACGCTTATATCGCTTAAGACTGCGCCTGTATTTATATAACCAGCTTGGCGTACATGCAAGTTGGGTTGCACACGAACATCACTAGTACATGTTATTTTCAATTTAGCTTGTGTGTATAATTTCGTTAGTTATCAATTAATTGAACAATGTTTGTAGGAGGTATTGCATGTAATTTAATACCACTTTGCGAGGTAACAGATCATTTCGAGTAGGAAATGAACAGTGATACTAATTGTTTCTTAAGTTCTATGCATTTGTTTAGGATCAATACATTTTCAGGGGAAGGGTGTTGAATAGTAATCTTAATCCACTATAATAAACGTTAATAGTGTTGAAGAAAAATACATGGAACGCAAGCGGAATGCAACATACCATATGGTTAAACATCTCTTAACAAATAAATATTAGTCTATCTGCTTTAAATTATTATTTAAATATGATTTTGCCTTATATACATTTTATATTCTGTATACGAGTATGCTTGCATATTATTGTACGTGCTGTATGGTTTTTAACAAGGTGCAAACGTAACTGGCGTCGGTCCATATTGTAAAACTTTTAACGATGTATGTCATCATTAAATTAAATTCAAATTAATGCATGAACGATCATCTCGTCACAAGGTAATTTCAAAACTTCACTTTAATAATTTAATAATATAAACTCAGAGGTGTTTAATTAAAAGTTTTCTATCCTTGTCGGTGGCTCAGGATAACAAGCCGAATGTTTCTAAATGAAAACAGATATTGATTACCTTACACCCCTTTCTACTGTCACAGCCTTCTCCGTTACTTTCTCAAACCATTACCCGGGCAGCCGCGAAAGAGAAAAATACCACTGTTTCATAATTTATTAATTTCTCATTTATTTTGTGTTTTAATTCACTCTCATAAATGTACAGGTTTCATAAAGTTAATTATGTTGTGTTATACTTTACGGTTCTGAAATTACATATTAATGTTTTTTGAATTTGATCATAAACCATTAAGCTTTTTGGTATCCAATATGAACATACAGCATAAAATATCTACTTCTAAATATAAATGTGGTTCTCATATTTAGTAAACCGAATGAATACACAATTAGAAGGGTATTTTTGTTTCAATTATTTATCGACGCAACAATTTCGGTTCTAACACAAACTCAGTAATAACATGACACAAAACATATTTGGACTGAAATTGTTTGTTGAATCATGTGAAGTGTGTTGTTGTTGTTGTTGTTACTGTTGTATGGTAGCGGTGTTGGTAGTGGAAAAGTGTAAACAACAAAGGTAGCTGACACACGTTATTAATAAAATGTCATGCTTTATGTACAAAGAAACTTTATAAAATTCATGAAATAACAAAGCATAACGAACACAAGCGGTTGTGAAACTGTCTCCTCCGCAACAACATACACAGCTACTTGCAATGACACGTGTCTGTTTGCAGGTACTCCTGTTCGTGGTTTTACAAATATGTAACGCTAACTCGTGGTATGCGAATAGCTTCAAGTGTTCCCTTTGTATGTTTTATGACTATGTGTGTTGCAAATGAAAAGAATTCCACGAGCACCAACATAAAGCTCAGGTATGACATGTTTCAAGAAATGCGGCCATCAGAAGTGCAGTTATTCGAAAAATTAAACAAACGTAAGCAAACATTTTACAATGAGTATTTACATTTCTCGTAAGGGTATATTTTACAAAATAATGTAAATAGTTATTTATAATTTATTCTCTAGAATTTATTGTAGATATTTGAAATTTTTCACGTGGAAATTTGTACATATATGTATATTGTTATGAAACTGCACTGATAGTTTTTCAATATCAATACATTCCATGTTCAGTTTTATAATTAAATCTACATGTAGGTACTAGTAAAAATAGATGAAACTTAATTTACTAACGTACTGGTTTAATACACGTTCATAAATTCGTAACTATGGAGAGTTATACGTAAATGTACGAATGTACAATGTAATACTACGCACTGGCACTCTTCATGAGAGTATTATAGGATTAACTACTGTACCTGTACACTGCGAGACAGATATACACTACGCGGTGTTCATATTTAATCGTATATAATGAATGTGATAAAAAACGTTGCAAACCAAATGTTTCGCCATTGTTTCCAAATGCAATGTTGATTTATGTAGCTTATTATGAGAGATTAATTATTCATTTGGCGATATCCTATTTAATTTATGGTTCCACAGAATTTGGACCACTTTATACCGCGTAATTACGAGACATTCGACGCTAAAGCGAGTAGTGGGGGTGAAGTAATGTTTGAAATTAGTTGGTGCTTTTGTGAAGAACATGTTTTATTGAATTTACAAAGTTACTTTATAATATAAAGACTACTCTAGCGGTACATAATGGCTATATATACATGTCAAATTTAATTCTATAACATGCTCTCAATAATATTTGGTAGCACAAACGTATTACATGCCAAGGTATATTAATAATGGCATAACATTTTACATTTGTTAATCGACTTGAGATAGAATTATGTATTATAAAAGTAGTGTGCTATTTGTTAAGTAAGTTAAGATACCAGTTAATGTTAAAATGGATTTTAATACGCCTAAAAATCCCGAGAGCCCTGTATTATTCAGTAAATGTTCGAGTCTCTTTTTAATGGAGTTTCCCGTGAACAAAAAAGAGTAAAATAAGCAATTAAAAAATCTTTTATTCCTCATTTCTTTATTTTTCTGTAGAATCTAGAGGAGAAAATGGGTGGTCAGTAAGACTGTAATTGAAAAGTTGGTTAAAGTTAACCAAATGTAAAATCTTGTTCATAAGACAATTATCGTTGTGAGTTTAATAATACATGCATATCCATACGCATGTATGGAAGTCTCATCTTCCTATTCTCTTCAGCATTCTCGTTAACAAAAGGATACGAATTTGCAAACTGTATATATGTGTAACGGGACAACTCTATCCCATCTTAGTACAATACATAAATTATGTTCAAACCAACTAATTCGCGAACACAGACGAAGGGGAAATGCAGTCTTGTGTGTGGAGGAGTTAAGACTGAAAATCGTATGACAACAAACGGTGGCTTTTCTAAAACAATGCGTCCTGATTTTATGATGGCGATGCGAGCTTAACGAAGAGCTATTGTGATATATGGCGACGCTTCGCACAGGACCGATGTTACTGCAGTCGTATTATGTAATATGTGTCCTATGTATTATGTACTATATACTATAGACATGTACATATATATGTAGTAGTGTTGAGTATAGTATTTATTGCCTCGGATGTGTTTACATGTACTACGTGTATTAATTCATTTAACGCTTAGCCGTGATAAATTACGCTTCGCGAACTAAAGAACACGTTTAAATCCCTAGATTACCGTTCGTTTAATATACATGTGATAGGGCGAAATGTACAATAAAAAGAACCATTTTTTTCCGAATTAACAGCACTAATTAAGCAGTATACTTTACTTCATTGGTGTAATTTCGTTTATGAGATGTATCTTCACACATTACAGATTTAAACACGTTTATATTTGTTTCATTGTGAATCATGCTTTGATATATCTAACCAAAATGTACATACGCATGTGTGTGCGTGTGTGTGTTGATATCAAACATTAAGCATGGGTAATGCATGCAAGCCAATAGTAAATCGCATATTCAATACGCGTCAAACGTCGTTAATCTTAATTGCTTTCTCATTTAATCGGGATTAATGTTAACAGCGGTTTCGGCACCCATAGTTCGGTCAGCTGTAGAACTTTATGGGTAGGCCGTTACCTAACCCCACTTCTCTACGTCTGTACCGCCACCTAGGTTCCTAAGAGTTACGCGCGAACTTTACTACTGTATGAAATACAAGTACTGTTGTATTCCAAACACCAACACACTCACACACGCAAAGGAAATGTATGATAAGTTTTGCAAATTGTAATTTAACTGGTAAGATTGTGTTGTGTCAAAACTGAAGAAGTAAATTTCAGTGAACATTGAATAACCCAAGTGAATAATGTTAAATTTCGTGTTTACAAAATGTAATATGCATATGATGAAGTGCATGTTTTTTTTTACGTTACATGAACTCTAAAACTAAATTAAAATCTGATAAGGTACATAAAAGTTTTATAGACTAGGTGTTACGAGTGCTCACCGAGATAGATCAAACGCGGTTAATAGATTTTAAACCTGGTAAAACGGAATATTACGTTACCGGTAATATATTTTCCAATTTATATCAGCTTATACCGTAGATTTATGAAAGGTTTTTTTGGATATCACTTTTTTCATGTTATGCGCAAATAACTTTAATTATTAAAAGTATATTATCTCGAAATACTGGTATATAATTTCTAGTTATATAAACAAAAAATATATTTTTGTTATTTCAAAAAAAAAAAAAACAATTTATACATAAATCTAACTGGTCGTCCCCATAATAATTCTGCTCGGACATTTATGTAACATATAAATTTTCTGTTCAATTTATTTGAAAAGCGCTCAACAAATCACGCGTACACAAATGAGACAAATTTGCAAGCCGACAACCGTGCCGCGGTGTTTGGAAACTGTGTCAGTTACAGTCGACCGCAATGTTTTGGGCCAGAGAGGGAGTTGAAGAACAGAGAAAAATTGTTTTCGTTCTTATTTTTATTATGATGTACGTTCGGTTTTTGTTCGTGGCATTTCGTCGGCGACCACCGTCGACTCTCATAATCGTATATTTTGATGGACTACATAAACAGGAGGTTTCCACGCGATTTCCCACGCCGTAAAGAGATACAAATTTGCGAGAGTGGTATCTGCAAAAATGCTTACTTGGTCGCGGTTGCCTTCGACCGTTCGCGTTCTCGCACTAGAGCACACTTGTCAGTGTATCAGTGCACTGTGAACTCGCGCGCGTATAAACGAAAAACGTTTGTGGTCATCGTAAAAAAATATATAAGATATACACAGTTGCGTTACTTGCTTCTCAGTAAACGTTGCTATCGTAAGGTGCTCTCAAGGTGGTCTGAAGCAGAACCATTTCTTGTAATAGTATCCCTTCAATGTTCTTCCTCATTTCCTTCCTTAAATTATATTTATATTTGTAACAATTTAAATTATTGCTCCTTAGAAGGCAAACCCCGTATTGGTGTTTTATTTTTAAAATAAAATCTTCCATTTCAGAGATTCGTTTTGTTACATGATGCGATTATTCTTCTCTAAAAGTTTACTGTAAACACAAAAAATGCAATGCACTGCGTAGTGTTTTTATAGAATACCAATTAGTTGCTAATTATAATGTAATAACCGCTGTAGTACAAAGTTTCGTACCACAGGCTACAGAAAAAAAAAAAACTACTTTGAAAACTTCTTCGAGCCGAGCGTATTTGTGATGGCGTGTGACGGTTGGATGGCGGGCCAATCAAATGGTGAATAGAATAAATTTCATATTCACAAAATATGATAAAGAATTCCAAAATAAAAATATTCAAGAAAATTCCATTCAACCGTGAAAATTTAACCGCAAAGCTTGTGAAAGTTTAAAATGGGGGATTTTTCCTATCACAGCACCTGTGCGCTTTCACGTTGTGACGTGTGTATAACAACAGCAGCTGTATAACATCAAGCGGGTATGTTTGTGTGTGGTACGGAGATCGACGTGTATTAGGGATTTTTTTTCCGCTTATGAATATATCACAATGTTAACGGTAACGTTGCATACTTGTCTTGTATCGATAATGGTGTAAATCAGTGGCGTACAGAGAGTTTTTATGCAGGCAATATGCATACTTCTAGTATAACTATCTATATTTGTATATAGTTTTATCTATCTATAAAGAAATATACATATTATTTTCAATAAAAACATAGTTCTTATGTATTTCACTAATGCTGGATTCCGAGCTGGATACTTGGAAAACATATTAGCTAATTGCTAACGCAGTTGGCACCCCTGTACGTCCCTTTTTACTCTATTATGTACACCTGCTACCTGCCCAGCAGCAGTATCACACATTTGCCATCTAGTTTATGGGTTTGTTATACAAAAATGTTCTAATTAAATTGTACATATATGGTGTCAGCTGAAATAAGATATATTTTTACAAACAGACAAGTATAATAGCTATACTGAAATAAATCAGGGATTTCAAGGGAGATAATAAGTGCGTATAGCCCCTAAAATTGCCCCCTGGTTCCCTGTAATACCAGATTATGGCGTGAATATTTGTGACTAGCAAAATTCACATTATTTCTTATAAATTGCAAGAATTAAATTTGAAATAAAATTCTCTTTATTTTATAAAATAGCAATTTAAGAATCGACTAAATATTAAATAAAAATTACAAATTTCCAGTGTATATAGCACCAATAATTCCTTAATCTATTCCAATCGAGTATAGAATGTTAATATTACATTTCATGTATTGGTTATCATACCTTATAATTCATTCTTGTAGCAATAATTTAATTATATGATCAGTACATTTCAATAAATCCTCTGCATAATATATTGTTACATAATGTTTATGAGCTAATTACATGAAGGTGCATGTATTTCACACTATATGAATGCGACCATCCCAGACATAATGTTCTATAGACCAGTAGTGTGTTGTGTACGAGTTACACGGAATAAATTGAATGGAAATCAGCACACAAGTTATTGGGGGGTAAATAGTCGATTTATCCATGCAATTTTAATGTACTTGGGCTTTGGATACATACCGAATGGACCTAGTCAAATTAATACACTGTTTAATTACACACCGCGACGTACAGAACGCACCGGATAAATTAATATCTGGTTCAGTTATTACCTAACCGTAGTACACTCAACGACGCAAATTATTAGTAAATATCTGTATCTATCAAATATACATGCTATCGTTTATCAATATAATCATTTGTCCAACTATCATATCTATAATTGAATTCTAATTAATATTCATAATATATTTAAATCTGTAATTAATAACAAGTGAACATTACATAAGAAATGTAAATTACATTCAATTATAAAAAGTGGTTTATACTATTTTTTTACATATTTTAATGCATTATTTAATAATTGGCATTGCTAATATTTTCTAATGTGTGGAGACGAATTGTTGAGGACTGCTGATTGCAGTATATGAGAGGTACTTAAAATTTCTAATTGACCATGAGCTTTCATCGCGCTATCCCGCCGAGTATGGTGTGGTGCTTAGTGCTTTAATGTGACATTAAATTACTGGAATGGTTGTTTTTTTGTAATGAATAACCAACGTTTGATTGTCATTATCGTTGTACTGTGCCGTACCGTTGTACGTCTCTGGGTAATTATGGGTCTCGATTCAACACTTTACTACCCGAGCATTTATAATCGCGTGTTGGCACAACCACCCGACACTTCTCTCTCCTCCCTCGGCCTCCAACAGACAAGTCTACACCCGTACCACAGGGGTTCGTGCAAAGCAAAGTGTATTGTGAATGGTGCTTCAAAACTTTTTGTGATATCTAAGTGTGCACTCCGCGGTATTGTCAACAAAATGGCTTTTGCAATCTTCTAGAATCAAGAATCAGTATACTTATCTGTTAATACAGAATATTATTCAACAAATTATTATCAGTTTTATATTATTAATATACTTACATTCCCGGACATCAATAGATAAAAGTTATATCTTGATGTTTACTTAGATTTTACGTCGCTTCGAACACATAAACATTTTTATTCCCGTTCTTGCAATCTTTATAACGGTAAATAAAAACCTCGTAGACTTATACGTCTCTAAACGTACCGTTAAAGTTCTCTGTTCTGAGCCAAAACCATGCCACTCACGGTTTCTGTGAAATGGACACCTCGTTCTTATCGTCAAAAGAAAAACTTAAAATTTATTTTTACTATCGGCAAACGTACAGTGGGAAAAAAATAAACCGTATGCGTTTTCTTTTTCTCACCTAGTAAGCTTCATTTTTTTTTTCTGGTGTGTGCCTGCTTTAAAACTATCTCCGTCCGCATCCACTGACAGAGGCCTTCGTCGATCTCTTCTAGCGGATGGCGTGCGTACAAAAAAGAGAGCGGTCTTTGTGCAAGGGCGTCGTAGACCGCAGCGCCGCGGTGCTCAAGTGGTCGTCGAGTGAATTACCTCCGAGCCGTTGGAGTGCCCCCGGGACGCAGACCTAGCTATTTGTCACCTCGCTGGTTAGGATTACATATATATCCATCTCTCTTGTTTCTTCTGCATAGGCCATCGCTGTCAGTGCGCTTTGCCGTTAGCGGAACAGAGATGAAACATATATGTGTGTGTGTATATGTAACTATTATAGGTCACTATGTGTACGCATGCGTATGTGTGTGATTGAGCAAATTGTATAGCTGTTGTATATGCATATATGTTAACAGTGTGTAGATCTGTGCACATTTACCTAACTCACCATTACAAGATATGATGGTACCAGACACAGATGGTAGCGTTTGTCCATATTATACCAATTTATATCCTTACCAAGCAAGTGTATGAAGTGTGTCTATCCTTTGACCCTAAACTAACACAGCATATCTGTGTGCATTTCACACGTATGCATGCCATCACAATGTTTACACCAAATCTTATAACAGAAATGTTACGTACAACTACCGTTGTTTTATCATCCTGCCTTTATGATACACCAACTTTGCTTGTTTCTATGTTTTAAATTTCTATAGCTTTTCCGAAATTCACTGTCGAAACACGAATGTAAAATAGTAGACAATAGCACGTCGAATATAAACAACAAAATCCATTTTCCTTTCACCTTAAAGCTGTACGTTAATTAACACCGAATTTCGAAATTACTTGTATTTTGTGTATATTTGTATTCAAATCTGCATAATCTATATGGGTGGTTTTATTTGTAGTATAGATTTTACTCTAGATGTATCGCGAGAATTAAACTATTGTTATAAATTGTACGATAGTAGTTTTAGTGCTATTGGTCAGATTTCCGCGACCTACGTTTATATTCGTATCACAAACATACATAACAAAACGGGTTTTATTCTGTAACTTCTCCTGCAAGCAAACTAACGAAAATATAATCCAATTGAATTGATATCGAACTTTTATTACGTTGCAAACTGCAGTTATCGTACGAATTTCAAAATTATAGCTTCACATGATGTCGGTACAGTAGTATCTCGTATTTAGTTTGTTGTTTACCTAGGATATTTATGTTTAAAGTTTGTTTTGTAATAAAAAATGTTGTTTAGTGGAGTTTTAATCAGTAAACAGTAAATAATTGACAACTAAAATATATAGTTACATATTTACAATTCTGAAAATTTCCCATATATGAAATTATAAGCCACAATAAAATGATACGAATTTATGTACTCGTTTTATTTTTATATCATCTAAATTGTTGTTTTGATTTAGATTCTGTCAAAATGTATACATACATACAACTAAAATTAATATTTTTGTGTGAAAAAATTAATATTGCTCGCGTTCTATTTTTATGTAAATGAAAATTGTCGAGATGAAATACATTTAAAAAAAAAACATTGAAATTGCAAATGGACAAAATTTATTTAGTCTCTGTTTATTCTTCTCGTCCAGTTGATTGCATGCTCTATGAAATTTCCAATCTACTCTATGCAAGTACATGCATGTATGTAGTTTATATTTACACTTTGTTATTTTGTTGTAGTTGTTGAACCAAAAACACATTTATAGAAAAAATTACAACGGTTTGTTTACAATCAAATGTCATTTACAATAATCTTTTAAATTTTTAATAACAAAAAAACCTTTACTGCCGCTAATAAAAATAAACAAAATCCGGTGTTAAATAATTTTTTTATCTACAAATTCACTCGTGTGTACGCGTACACGTATTTCGCTAAAAGTCTATTACGCAACTTTTTGTTTACCATCGTCAACATACATACATACTTATACACATGTTGTATAACGAGAAAATGTCACGTGACACTGTACAATTTCAAGTTGGAGTTTGTCCCTTGCTCCTGCTCCTGCTATAACTGTTCCTGCATCACATCACACACTCGGAACAGAGTTGCCGCCGGATTAATCTAACTTTGTCGGCGACTCCTGTACATGATACACAAAATAAAACTTACCCCATAATAAAGCGCGCACACACACACACATACACTCGACATAGAAGTCACCTTGCTTGGTTAGCATTGACACTCACCAGCGCCACCAACCTCCGTCGGTAGCATGTGGTACTTCAACTTCCACTGCTAACTTCTCTTATTTGCGTGTGTGTGTTCATTTCAGTTTACCCTAACCTGTTTGTGAATGACCGCGGAAATATTTTAAAACCGTTATACTATGGTTGTAGTTTTTTTAAATTACTAAAAACTAACCATGAATTTACTTACAACACAATGTTGCAATCGTATAAAAATATATTTTTAATTAATTCTTTTATTTCAGTATAAAATGTTTTTGACACAATCATTATTTCAACCTGTGTTTCATATATTGATTTTTACTTTTCGTGTAGACAATACCGCAAAATTAAATATTTTGTACCGGGCAACAAAAACCGTAGATGGAATATATGTGCTTTTATAGTACAAAATTAATTTTAGAATGTTCGTATTCATGATTTTTCATTTATCAGGACCAAATTTAATGAAACGACGATGTTCAAAACGAACTTGTTACAAGTAATTTATTTTGCAGACTGTGACAGAAATTAGAATGTTCTGCACGGAAGTCTCATGTATTTGCTAACTGCGTTGGCAAATCCCATCAAACTAGTTCTACTGTAGGTACCTGTACGGATTTCGTTTGACAAAAAATATTTATTTTTTCCTGCAACGTCTGTATTTGCTTGCAAGCTTGATGATAACAGCAATAAATTTCCGCAAGATTCTCTACTAAATCCCTGTAGCTGTGATTTATTGTGTGACAGTTTGAAAAATATGAAAAATTATTTTCTTATTATACTGTTATCTGAAGCTACAGTAATGGTTAGAATCTTACATAAAATAGTTCAAAAAAGGTTATTAAAAAAAATTGCATAGATTTAGTTATGGAAATATATAATCTATATAATCAAAGAAGTTTGCATGTGTGTGTGTGTGTGTGTATGTACAGGGCAGGTGTTGAATTATCTGAATTGCGACAATTCTAGCCTGTATAATTGAGCACAACGGGGTACTGAGGCCAGCGCCCCGTGTCGATGCGAATTAAATTAGAAAATCCAATATCACTTGGAAACACAATACCACAGATTCGTCTGGGGCAACTGTGGACGTGAAATTTTCGTGAAATAAATTCTTGTTTTCCTACGCGCCACCATTAAAATATGTATACACTGTCTTTGCAGGCAAATGAAATTCCAGCTGAAATTGTTTTCGTTCTAATTAAAATATGAACATTTATATTGTTTCACGATAGTCTTTCTTACACTCCAGAAATCTTCTGGAATATAACAAATGGAAACGCATTTCCTGTTTAACAAAATTATGTTTTTGTGGTAATAGAAATAGTATGTGGATGATTGAAAACAGTTATTGTTAAAACAGAAAGGATTGATCATACTTCCAATCATAAGTTCTTAATCAAGTATTAAACATGAATATTGTTCAAAGTAAATATGTTACAGGACTTAAAGATAATTTCCTTCACAGAGACGCATTAAACTGTACTATGGCTTGTATTATATTGTGTTGTGTTGGAATAAAGACAGAATAATAACATCGTTCGTAATGGCGTACGCCGCTGGCCATTCGAGGGCACAATATTGTATTGCAACAGCCAGAGTGAGAGAGACGCAACGAGGGGGTAGTGGAATTTGGTTATTTTCTACAAACATTAACAACATCGTTAGCCAACTGGTCATTTCATGAAATCCCCAGATTACAATGTTCATTGTATGTTAATGACAGAAACACTATACACACACACACCCCCGCCCCACCTTTGCATGTAACCGTGACTCTCTTCATTGGACCAGAGGGGTATCAGGACATTTACGAAAGACTCCAAATGTACCTCCTCTTCCTCGTCGCACCAATCTGCTACTTGGGCATTTAAAGTGCCTCTACACCAAAAATTATTATCATCAATTGTACCGTTACGCACTGGGACTTGGCGTGTTAATCCAATTTTGTGTTGAACGCACGTTTTCGTATGCGTGTTTACAAATACCATTTACATATTAAAGAGTTTTGCGATTTATTTCAGCGTGGTTTTTTCATAATGTTACGCCCCAGAGTAAATACAGATTACAATATGGTAAAATACCATCACAGCACGGGAATATTGTGATTATCAATCTATTAGGTTATGTGACGCGTGGAGCTTCAATTGTAAATATCTTTTAACAGTTATTTTCAGTACATATTGTACAATAAGAATATTAAATTACATGTTCTACAACAACTGTAGCAGGTGCATTATCCAGAAAAACGATATTAATGTACAAAATGCATTAGCAAACAACGAACTCCAATGGACACTTCTGAATGGTTAGTACACCGTGTTGGCCACAACTATATGGCGCTACAGTAGCCAAGGCTAACTTTGTTTTGATCCAAGTTTAATTATTTACTTTAGAATGTGAGCATCACTTGCAGACTTAGGATTCGCGCGCCTGTATTATATGTGGTTTTTGTAATCTATCCGTCGTCAAACTATTCACCGTCTCATCTATGAGGTGTAAAGTAATGCACAATATGACAATCTTACGCGTATCACGTTTGCTGCATTTTTCATGAGACGTTATCCACCTCGTAAACTCTTAATAGTTACGTAATATCCAGACCAGACGGTGAGGTTATATTAAAACGAAAAAACAAACTAGAACCGTATTTTGAATATCTAGTTGGCTGTTCTGAATAAATTTCATTTCATGAGCGGTGTTCTGCAAGATGAAATAAATGATATTCGCGTGTTTTGGAAACTTATATAATATTATAACGCAATATTAGAGATCAAACTCTCCATACAAATATTTAGTTTATAATATATTTAAACACGCCGTTATTCAAAATTGATTCGACCAATAAATAAATAAATAATGGACAAGAATGTATAGCTTACTTTAGCGCATGTAAGATAAGTATCTTTTATTTTGTACTGTAGCCAATTTCACTTCCTTTTTCCGTCGACGAATGAAAATTCTAAGTGAGTAAATTCAACTATTTATTTGCTGTGGTAAAAAGCTAAAATAAGAAATAGCATTTCGAGGGTTGAAAGAAAGAGAACAATGTAACGCGGCAGTGGGAATCGTGTAGTGAGGTGTAGGGTAGTTACTAGTGCTGTCAAGAACCGATATTTTTTGGATTCGGGTACTCGGTTCTTAAAGTATTCGGGTATCCGAATAACCGAGATTCGAATACTTTCGGAACCGATTCTTAGAATCGGTTCCAAGAATCGAATACTCGGTTCTTGGAATCGGTTCCAAGATTCGAATACTCGGTTCTTGGAATCGGTTCCAGGAATCGAATACTCGATTCTTGGAATCGGTTCCACGAATCGAATATTCAGTTATTGGAACCGATTCTTAGATTCGTTTCGAAGAATGGAATCGATTTTTGGATTTGATTTCAAGAATGAAATACTCGTATGTTATGCATGTAACATATATTAATTGTGTACTCACTACATTGTTGACTATTTTTGATGTTAAAATAGCGTACCTTTTCTTCTATTAAAGACAAAAGACATATTCATTACATTCATTTTAGCATGTGTCAAGAAATATAGCAGAATACAGCGTTGAAATTACACGTATATGTAAAATAAAGTAAAAACCGAAACAGAATTAACATTTCAATAAAACAATAAGTGACGTCAGACTCTGTGCATATTGTAGAATGCCTTACCAACTTATTAATTGATTTTAAAGTTGATATAAAATTTTAATGAAAATGACAAATGTACGCCACTGACACTTGAAAGCAATACAAGAAAGTAATGATAATTACTTAACACTTATTTCTTACTCAAAATTGTATCATAGTGTAATGATTTATTCCACACAATATGACAACAAATAAAAAAAAAACAGAATTAAAATGTATACAAATACAAACCTGCAAACTTAAATTTCAGCTAATATTCTCTTATTGTATTACATACAACAAACATGACGAAATACAAAACAAAAATAGTATTGTGCGTAACTAAAACTGTCATTGGGAAATGATTTAGTGCATACGAAATACAATCAGAACTTAAACAACATTCTGTATTATAAATGGGATGTCTAGTACCATCTAGATCATGTATAGTAGTTCTTCAAAATTGTTTATATAAATATATATTTTTATTGTTTTACATACAGCATATAGGACGCAAAGCTAGAATTAGAAGTTTTGTTTGTAAAAAATACAGAAACAAAACTAGTATTGTGTTTAATTAAAACTGTAGCATTATGAAATTATTTAGTACATATTTGAGATATTAGAAACAAAGGAATATTTTGTATAAGTAGGGTGTCCCGTAGCTTGTGCAGCATCAATACAATTTTAGTACTATTTTTAACATTTTCTTATTCAAAACGAGTAAACGGAGCGATATATGAAGATATTCGATTCTCGAAATCGATTCCAAGAACCGATTCTTTGCCTTTCTTTTGCAAGAAAATCTAAGCTATTTTAATATCGAGGCAGTCAACAATGTGGAACATACGCAATTAATACATGTTACATACATAACATACGAGTATTTCGTTCTTGAAATCGAATTCAAGAATCGGTTCCAAAAACCGAGTATTCGATTCTTCGAAACGAATCCAAGAACCGAGTATTCGATTCCTGAACCGATTCCAAGAACCGAGTATTCGATTCTTGGAACCGATTCCAAGAACCGAGTATTCGATTCTTGGAATCGAATCCAAAATTTGGAACCGAGATTCGGGTATCCGAAAAGTTCAGTATTCGGGTATTCGAATACTTTTGGAACCGATTCCAAAAGTATTCGGACTCGGTTCCCAGCACTAGTAGTTACAATGTACTTGAGTAAAAAAACACGTACAAATAGATCCAATTACAGTAAACACTGGTAAAAGCACCAACTGTGTATGTATGGGCCCCGTGTGCACATGCCTCCACACGTACGGGCAAATAAAATAGTAACAAAGTAAAGCAAATGGCGCGACGACCGTAATTGTGATTAAGGGTAACTACACGTGGATCAACGGTTAATCTCTGGCCTGTGAACACACACACACACACGTGAACATCTGCGCACTGTGTCTACAGTACATACCCATGTGTACCCTAAGTACCAGTAGGTATATGTACATAAATGTTTGTTTGTTCTGGTATGTTGGTATGCATCGTTTCACCAAGGTTTTTCCTCGGGTATTAACGAAAATTAAAACGAAGTTTTATAAATGTACATTTATACAAAGAACATGCTTGTTACTATGTTATATCTAAAGATGCAGCACTAAAATATATGAAACTAAAAATTAACCATCATTATGTAATAATTATTAATAATAATTTGAAGATGATTTGATGTTAAGCAATGCTGATTTTTGGAAACAAATTCTAATAACAAGATTATAATTTATACTACATGATTTGTGTAACTTTTGATCGAAATATTTGTCTTTATGTTTGAAGTAATTTATATTAAAGAGAGACACGTTCATTTCAGTCGGTAACGCATAAAATGAATGACATCTTAAGAACATTACTTGTAAAATAAAGCGAGCGTCACCTGTGGTGTACTTGGTGAATCTCATCTGCACACCGTATATTACGTACTCCATTCACGTGAACCACACGTAGAAATGATTATATCTTAGTAACTTCTTCATGTATAACGCGGTGACTTCAGAACTTCATTGAGGGCTAAACTTCAGACGAGTTCGTTCTGTGGTAATATTCATAACGCACACACACACATCATCAGTCGTGCATTTAATATCTGTGCACCCGGCACATACATTTAATAAGGTAATACTATCGTGTGTACGAACACAGGTGACATAATAGTGAACTCTTTGAACAGGAAGATACAAGAAGTGGAAGGAACAATGATATGTCAACACATCTATATTAAACTAAACACCTCTGTACATACACACACTCACACACTTGTTTGTATGTGTTCTCATACATACATTTATAGAAATACACACACACTTATATACATATACATCTATGTAACCATATAGATATACTGTAAGATACACACTACGCTGATACCGGAGCACACGTGCTGATACGTGTCTGTAAGATGTGCAATATGTATGCACCCTCCTGGCAATGGTGCTGCTGAACACGCACCAGACTCACCCTTGATACTCTCCAGATGCAAACATTTCCATTTCCTTCCCCTGTGCACACGACACTCTTCACCACACCGCCGTCCACCCTGCTGATTCCGATGTCGTCCCGAATTAAAATGGATAGCGAAATGTTGGAATTTCATTTCGCCAAAGTATTTAGTTCGTTGGCCTCCTACAGTGCACAGCGTAAAAAAGAAATTTACCCTAAGGTGTGCCGGATTTAAATAAATTGGCAGTATCCCCGGGATTTTTTGTCCGTTAAATATAATGAATATATTGGAAAAAGCATTTTCCCGTAATGTAATGGGACTTGAGGTTATCAAAATTCATATAACTGGCAATTATTTTTATTTAGATAATCCACAGAATCTGGAGGATTTCATTTCAAAAAGTTCCGTAAGAAAGACTATATTTAAAATTCCACTTCGACTCATGTTTAGCTAAACCATCAGCAAAGAAAATGTCGCTCTCAAAACTCACCGGTCCACACAAAGCAGACAATGCATTTATTTATTTCTTTTGTTTTCATGCAAATTAGTTCGTTTTTAGTCTCTCTGGCGAATGTTCTGTCCATCCGATTTTTCCATATTATCATCTCTTTTAAGCCCCTCATCTTATCCGGCTGGGCCTCATTGAAAATAATCATCCGGACGCCCTTGATAACAGCAGTGCAAAAATTCTCTTTTCTTTTTTGGCCAGTGCTTAGGCCTCCCCTTGGTTTCGCCATTGCAACACCGGCACCAGCGACAGAGCAACTTCACGTGGCAAATGGAGAGTGGGGGGCAGCAACTAAACACAACCCCATCATCGTGTTAATTCTGTAATTTGAACGCGCCTAGGCTGCGGCTGACAGTTGTTTCAGTCTCTTGCCGTGCACGGCGCCATTGTCGCGCCAGCCTTAATTACCTCGCGTTGACGTTTCACAAAATTCAAACATAAAACTTGATGGTTTTATTCTGTGCGGATTGTTTTAACAAGCTTGCGGTGTACAAAGTCAACTAAAGTCATTCATTGTACATTCACTCTACCACCATTGATTAGGAGACTCACACCGGCTATTATCGACGCTATTTTCACGTCCCAGCCCTTATTTTCTGAGAGTAGTGAGCGGATAACTCTCCCTTCCGTTCCTGACGGACATATGCTAATACCTGTGGTGTGCGATGAAGCTCGTTTAACTTCTGTTTTGAATATTTATAAGGTTTTATTTTTAAATATGATACAGCCTTCTAGATTCTGCCTACCAAAAACATCCTTTTAGTAAAATGTTTTATCCGTTCCATGATTTTGTAATGAAAATGAACTCCACAAATATCACAGATTATATACAAAATACAACTAATTTTAGTATTATTATAGAACAAATTAATGCCAGTTTTTGTACATAAAATGATATTAATTTATTCGCGATTTTGTACGCATATTTGTATTAAATCAAATTTTAAATTAACTAACAGAGACAAATACAACAGTGATTTATTTAATGTAATTGGATAAATTGCAGGATGTATTTAATTATAAATTTTGTTAATATGTACTTTATTTTAATGATGATCATCATTTTGTTGTATGAAAGATGTTCAAATACTTTTCATTATAATGTATGTTGAAGTATCTTCATATATTTTCTAACCATAGCAGTACTCATTTCTCAAAGTAGACAAATATATTTTCACATATTTCATTTGAGTACGAGAATATTATGTTAATACTGTACTGTCTGGTATGTATACTCGTATATGTACGTATATGCGTATGTACATATATATAGGTATGTTGGTATGCTAGTAGCATTTGTGCTAGTACCGATATTACTGATCACGATTAATGTTCACTGAGCTGTCTATCAAACTGTCTAATTACACCGACCGGAGGTGATTAATATCGGCGTGCGTAGTCATTAATAAACCGCGTTCTGTGACTTCCCCGATCTGTCGTTCAACCACTAAAATTCCTATATATCCAATCACATTCGCATTACTAATATCTAATAATAATTATCCTACTCATTCGAATATCTACAATTCTGTAAACCAATGTTCATTAGTTCTCTGTATGTGATGTGATATTGACTGATGTGTAGCTTAACATTTATATAATGAACGTTTCTTTCAATTACTTTCATTCTATATCTCATTTTATCGCCAGACATGTGCGTGCTCGTATTAGGAGATTGTGTTCTTATAAACGAACCGAGCGATCCGGGTATAAAAACACATTTCAAGATAACGAGTGTTCGAATTAACTCTTGTCATCTCATCAGGCCATAGAGAGACCACTCGACGTGGACTGCGGCAACCGAAATGCGGCACTAGCTGAAATAGCACAGCGCGTAGGCTTGAGAGAGGTTATCAGTGAACCATCTAGATATGAAGGGCCGTGCCATTTGTGCTCTTCTCTATCGGACCGTGTGCGGTAACGTAACAAGCTCAGCCATAGTTCCTTTACGATTCTCCAATCTTAATTTTAAATCTTAAATGTCTTGTATAGTCTACAAACTTGGATGTCGTCACGTGATCTCTCCATACTCTTCCGATCTGATTTTAGGTTATATCCCTTGTTACGTAACATGTCATTTAATGAACTTATCACCAATCACATGTACAACACACCACAAGTAATTTTAGATAAATTTATCCTTGTTTAAAAGAAAATGTATTTGTGTAGAGCACTTGGTCAAAATGTAGAATCTATTTTGTAATGCATAATATTTTGAATGTAAATTATTAATAAACAATTCAATAATAGCAAAAAAAAAAATATCAAATGCTACAGATCTTCAGAGCCTTTTTCAGTATACAGACTTAGCAGGAACAGTACATAATACTGTAGCTAAGTTATACTAATATTGTGTCGTTAAACGTACTAGAATACAAACACGAAACAATGGCAGAACACATTATTATTAAACGGTAGTATTTTAACGTTAATTCCGTGTATTATTCTAATTATGTTTGTATTAAATTCATTGTGCTTTGAATGGTGTATGCGACTGTGTAGGTACGCGCGCGCAGCGAATGCGCAAGGCATAAACATGATAATGTTTGAGTTTATGTGTGACATTAATTTCGAGTACATATCTGTTGAACATGTTCTTCAGAATGTAATTACCAGGGAGAGGGTGCGGTCCTCCAGCCGCAACGAACTGTAACTACTAAACAACCCAATGTGCCTTTCTACATCTGCGCATGCGCGCACCCTACCGTACCCTCCCGCTGTTCAGAGAGAAAAAGCTATTTGAAATTTACTCAATTTAGTCTTCAATTTATTTCGTATGTCACACGCTTAAATGCGATGAGGAATTTCTAAAATGTCGGAAAATCAATGAATATTTGATAATAAAATATTTTGTATCTATTTTATGTAGAATTCCTTTTCCTGGTTATTTGAAATATTTAACGAATGTCTGTTAGTAATTACAATGACTTCCTCGGCGTTGTTGTTGTCTGGTTTTTGTAAGTATCCAATTTCGCGACGTGTAGATTAGCACGTTCTGTTTTCACACACCTATTTTACAACAGACTAAGTTTTCTTCACAATACTGCTCGCTGCTTGCAACTTTGCTGCGGTAATGTAATATGCTACACACATTCATTTGCAATTCAAATTTGGGAAATTTGCAAACCGCTCTAGTGTTGCGTAGTCTCCACTATCCACTATGCCGGGCTAAGTTTTCCCACGCTAGAGCTTGCATGTGCCGATCCGTTTCTAGCAGATAGATCTACACCATTATATAGAATCCAAGCACGTTGTGATCAGATCTAGACTTGTCTGTACACGTCTGTATGCTGGTGTTAGTTTACAAGTATGTATTTATTTAACTATATTTATGGAGATTTATCCATGGCACTGCTTATCCATGTATGTATTGGTTTGTTTACGTTACGTCGATATTCTTTTATCAATGTCTCACATCAATTCAGTGGAACACTTTATTCCGGCTTCGGATTTTCATGTGATATTGCTGGAATTTCCGGTCTAATGGAATAGCTTCTTTAAGTGATTGTTTTTTGTTGTGCTGATCACGTGTTTGTTTCTTTGAATATTTAAATTACTTCTTCCTATATATGTCTTTGTATTTTTCTTCAAGTTTGTTTGGTTAGAGTGAGCTAGGAATAATCAATAAATGCATAGTTGATCAAGATAGTATGATCGGTATATGACCCTAAAAACTAAAAACATTACTTTAGAAGGTAATAGGTAATTCTAAATAAGAGTTGGTAACAGATTTCAATTGTGGATGGCAGATACTTGATATTTAACAAGATGACATTTGATTTTCTTTTCTTGTTTACATAAGCTCCAGCGGATAATATTCTGAAATCATTCCCCTTCGTGCATATTTAACATGACTGAATAACGAATGGAGCATTTAATATGCAGCTATCCCTCCGTACATTTCTGTATAAATTACTAATAAAATACTATATTCAAATTACAATCCGTAAATAATAAATTTGATGAAATCTTACACTTTCTCTCCAACCCCGAACTGACAAATTTTCCGTTCTTATATTCCAGTGCTGTTATATTATGGCCGACGCTAACACCCACCTATTAACTGGATATAATTAATGATTCACAGTCGCGCGTTACTGGAATCAAGTCCCTTGCTGCGTGTCCTTATCATCATGAATCTTCTCCGCCTCCTCCTCTTCTTCTTCTTATTCTTCTTCTTCTGCTACTTGTAAAGCAGTCACCTGATACTGAATTTCGCTGAAATACAATAAGTCATTACACGCGCAGAAATCGTACAATCATAACAATGAAACGTCGCGGATCCATTTAAATTTATACGTTCAATAGACTTTCTGCCCTCGAACGATTTTGATTTATTTGGTCCTTGGAGAGAATCAACATTGATAAACGCAAAATATACGTTTATTATTACAATTCGTAATTTATCAAGAATTTATTTTGATCTATAGATAGGTAGCATATTTTTATATGAAGTATAATTTTGTTTTATTATTATAAAAGCATAATGGAACTACCATCCACATATATATGACACCTAACCTTAGTGTCAGTTAACTCCGTAATCGATAACAACTATTCAGCAATATCCGTTTATATTTTTCTTTCTGATTTCTGTAATCCGCATCATTTTCTCGGATTCCATCTAGAAATACAATTACCAAAATGTCACAAATGTCAGTAGACGCACACACACGTAGACAGAGGCGGCGAGAGAGACACTGGGAGGAGTTCCTTTCCCTCCATTACATTGTGAATGGGGCTGATGATGTGAAAAGAACAATCTCCCGATAATGCAGGATATTAATTTCTGCTTTGTTCATTTTATACACGCTACACAAGGATATAACCAATATTAGCACTGAATGTTCTATAGAAATGAAATAAATAAAAAAAGTCGGTACGTACAATATCTGCATTGGATTTTTAAACAACGGAAATTGCAAATGTTTTCATATTTACGAATCTGTGGTTTAAGTAGATAAAATTACAAAAAACTTTTAAAAGTGTATCCATATCTGTATGCTCTATTTTAGTAGAATTTTATTGCGATCTATGTTTAAAAGTTACCGATAAAATGCAGGAATGAAATGATTGCACAATATAGATGAATAGGATTATTCTAGTACGACAGGTTTTAAATTTCGCTTCGATTAAATTCAGTTGATATTGTTATTCTCGACTTGCATGGTGCGCAAGATACGTACGATGTTTCCGTTACATGAATACATTCACATTTCCGTAATACATTACCGGGAATCCTGTGAGCTCAAGGATAGCCCGAATCGTGGAAACAATGCTATACATCTTGTACTGTGCAATAAAACAGAAATCAACCAGCGAACCATGTACCCGGTACAGCAAGTATTCATGCAAGTTCCACAAGCCTGCATCACTCCAGCTATGTACCAAGTGCATTCACAGGACACGAGGATCACACGCTGAACTATCTTGCTCGTTGGACATGTATAATAGCCATGGATGCTATTGCAAGTTACAGCTGTTATTCAACATTAAACTGGTGGCATTTCCCACCGCAATGAGACCAGTGTTCTGTATTAATACTGCTACATTCATAATTATGTGTCTTTGTTCTCACAAGCAGTAACATGTTCAGACAAATTAACGCTGAAATGATACCAATCAGACAACGATTTAATTTAATATTTTTCTATGTAACTAACTTGTTTTTATACGACACATACCAAAGGAACTGAATTTACAGAGACATATTTTTGTATAGATAGCCAAAGTAAAAGATCTTAATATATAGTCACTATTTTCCCTCAATACTTTACGAAATATTTTCGCCTCATAGATCAAAGATGAAACTCGTAAAGAGGGTTTTAACGTTATCTGTACTGCACTACGTTTACAGAAGAATATGAAATAAAAGTATTTTTCATATTACATTTGGCGCTTGGCCCATCCGAAATAATAGTACAACTGAGATGTATCGAATACTGCATTGGAGCGGGGCGAGTCTTGGAATTATATCAAAACCTTATGTTACATTCGCTGCAGCTGCTGCCGAACGTCATTCCAAGCTGAAACGAATAACTTGCCGTTTCCCAAACTCAGCCTGGAGATCATGTAATTGTCGCAGAATTTATGTAGGATTCGTGAATTGCAGATTAAGCATTGAATCGGTGAAATGTAATCTTATCCAGAGGGGATCAGAGTTAAATCTTGGTTAACATGAATACAAATTCATTGCCAGCCTCTTGTAAACATTTACACTAAAAAGTTACTGGAATATGTACGATTCTGAAATAAGACACAGATCGTAACATTAAATAACTGTTACAGTTGAAATTCGTTCAATTCTACTCTTCATGTGAATATGTGTAGGTAATTTTTCAAATACGCCTGTCTTGTACAACCATTTCTACAATCGTCCCCTTTTGCTTGTCAAAGGCAGTATCAATATGGAGTAACTACATTTTATCGTTTACAAACTCCATACAACATTTCACTGTCAAGAAAATTACATAACAGTGACACTGACATATCGACTCTCTCCCCTACCATCCCTACACATACCATCATAGTGGCATTCAGCATGGTGACGTCATGAAATATTCAAACGCAGAATCCATCAATCACGCAAGGAACACATACTTGAAGACTTGAAATCTGGCTCTGTCAATATTTGTCCAACTAAAGTGAGCTCTAAATTTTATATCAGAACGTTCCAAGAAATCTTGGTCCCAGAACGACAACAACGTAGTTAAACAGAATGTCATTTGAATTTCTGAAAAAGTAGATTGTAATGTATTCATATAACTTTATCCTTCTCATAGAACTTATTCAATTGGATCGAAATGAATGATATGTAATGGGAATATCAATAATTGGAATAATATAAAATAGAGTTTATGTATAAGTAGTCTTATATTCCAGTAAATTCGGTTAGCAATGTAATACATCTTATTTATTGCTACAATTATCGTACACCAGTTTGATCTAAAATTGTTTGGCTTTAGCTTAAGCCAAGATTGATTGTCTCTCCATTGTATGTACGTTCGATGCATCGCTGATCGTACTGGAATTTTTCCAACCAACTATAATATCCCAGCAACTTCGTCGCTTGGCATGGTAACAATGTATGATGATAATCCTAGTCATAAAGCGGGCTGGTGTAGCTTGTAGCTGAGCACTTGCAATTTGGAATTCAACGCGTACCTTCCACACACATACACACACGCATATCTGCTGCATCGTCTCGCATTGCCCCGCAGACCCCCCTAATCTGTTTGGTTCTGTTGATGGAGACCATATAAGCCATGTGTGGCTCGGCGCATCTAACGCGCGTAATGTTTACACACTAGTGCGTGTGCGTTGATCTCTAACGTTGACACGTGTTTTGTTCCAGGCGCCGCTGCCGCTTCACGCCTGTACGTGGACGCCATCACCAAGCTGGCCCGTCAAGCGCAGCAGGGCACTTGGGGCGGTTCCTCCGACATAGGTGAGTAAACAATTCCTTTCACTTTTATCCTGGAAAATAACATCTATCTATGTTGGTAACAGTTGCGAAAGATCTAGGGGAATTCACAAAGCAAACACAGGATTCCTTTCTAAACATAGTACAGTTTATGTAATTATTAACCTACGATATGTTTGAGGTTAGATTAAAATACCTGAGTGACGTATATTGAATGGATCTGAAAAATATTTCCAACATACCCTGTTCCAGATTGTTATTGCAAACAAAAATCTCTGATAATATATTTTCATCGTCAATCTTTCCTAACCCATTTTGACAGACACAAATAAATTCTAATTCTTTTTTTTATATACAATGCCAATGATTAACAGCCACACATGTACGTTTTTGTAAAAAAAGACATTAACCTCTTTTGGTCGAAAGCGTCAGAAGTCATTAATTTTCTGTCTGGTACAGAAATGAATGTTTTCAAAAAATTTTATTTTATTTTTCATCCGTTGTGGATGCACTTTTCTATTATGGTTCTACATTATTGTTCATTGTTCGCTCTCAAATATAGTACGTAAGGTTTTCTGCCATTCATTTGCGATGAATTGATTGGAAATTGTTAATTTCCACATACTTTTTATTATTTTCATTTAGAGAGAAAATTACAAGAAATTGTGCGGAAAATGATTTCCGTTGTCCGCAAAAAAAAAACAGTTGATTTAAAAGCTTCAGAAATGTATTTTCAGCATGTTTCATCTCATCTTTTATGTTCTCAGAGATGTATTTAAATTATCGTTGACATATACATACTTTTTGCTTAATATTAGTATTCCATGCAAGCTAAATGTCAAATATTATAACAGTGGCACTTCATGTTTCCCATGAGTTCTACGTAACATTTTAAAAGTAAGTTAACATAATTATTTTTGACACCGGTTGGTCCGCGGTAGCTTGGTTGCTGGGTTTTACAATAATTATCCGTGTAAGTTACACCTGTTAATGAATAAAACATCTCCGGTATTCAGGCATACAGATCTATGCGAGATACGAGAAAATTTATAAACCGCGCGCACAACTGCTTACTTCCGTCCGCTGAATTAATTGTACGTACTAATGAATAGGAGGCTTTGAAAACTGGAACACGGCCGTCGGAAGTTCCTGGTACAGAGTGGAGAAGCAAAAGAAGAAGACTAGAAGCAACCGAGTTATTTACAGAAACCAGTAACCCTACAGACCTTTCAAGAGTAGTAGCACTGGAGTTCTTATCACCATTACCAAACACTTTCAAAGTTCTAAATTCAGAACCGGTTCAAAACCAGTTCGTGACGTGTCAATTACAAATTAACTTGTTTATGAGGGGTGCGCGTCATCTGAAATAATTAAAACACACCGTGATTTGCTATTGTAACGAGTAATGTTTAGCTTAATAATTATGTAAAAGTCGATAAAATAATTCCATACATATCTATGTAGGTGTGCAGACGGTAGCAGAGATAAAAACTTTAATAATAATACGAATAACTGTGAGGTTGGCAGTGTGGCCGCTAGATGGAATTCAAGTAGACAATTCTTGCTCCCTTTTGCGTACTTATTTCTATTATTCTGTGTCTTTAAGAAACGGATGTACACTCGTAGACAAAGTTACCTTTATTAAATTACCGTTTCTGCCTTTGCATCTTATATCAGTTCATTCGAATTTTATTGTTTTAATTAGCATTGTGCAATTGTGAATTCTCTCTTTGAAATTCTGTTTTAAATTACTACTTTTTTCCTTATATTGTCTATTTTTGTCACTGAATGTACTTTTTCTATTTTCCACCCTTTGTGATATGTATGTACGTATGAGTGTGTGTGTGTTGGTATTGTGTCAGTGAATGTACAGTAGCTGGCTCTTCTATATTGCACCATCGATCACTACCCACCCCTTCGTGGCATTATTGTCACACTAATACTGGTGCACTGACACTAGGAAGTCGCTGAGAATTTGTAATGTTTGTTTCGTCTTTGCCTGTGCATTCTTCCTTTCACTGTGTCGTATTTTTAATTTTCCTCGCTTGCCACGTTTTGTCCGTGTCACTTGTGAGGTGTGATACTGAAAGCTCCGGAATTTGTCAAAAGTAATACGAATTTTCTCCTCCGTCGTCATCTTCAGATTATATTTTTCACGTGTATCCTTTAAATGTATCTACTTTATCATACAACATACAATTGTAAAAGAACGATTAATTAATTGGCAAAACTAATTCTACAATTTTGCTTCAGTTTTTTTCATCTTTCGACTCAATTTATTGTCCAAATATTTCACTCCAATATTTATTTCAATAAATCTCTTAGTTATATGAATAGAATATCATGGTAAAGATTTTTCGTCAAAAAAATTTCAATTTACCTCATGTTTATATAGAAAGATATTTGAATTTCAAATTAGAATTCTACTGTACGTAATATACCTTATAAAAGTTTCACATCGTGAACTTGTTAATTAAAATTCATTAATTAATTATATATACTTGTACGACCAACAGTACCGAGTTTCATTTCCGTGTTATAATATAATTTTAAATATAAATAACAATATAATTAAATTAAATAATTTTGTGAAACATGTAAATATTTCTCTATGTCAATTGTCGATAGTAATATCATTCCAGAATCCGTTCGTTAATTGAGGTTCGTAAAAAGATTCACGTTCCTTAATGAGAGTACAACAATATTCCTACTAATTTTTTTAGGTTTTAATTTCGTGTTTCAATCTCGTTCAGGAATGTGGAATCCATGCGATGGATATGTAAGGTCTTAACGGGATGTTGCAGTTCAAATGTAACAGGAGTAATCTCATCAAAGCTGTCCACCATTTAATCCTAGCTTCATATCGATTTGAAACGGTACACATACATATATCCCGTTTATAATTATATGTTCGTAATTTACCTATCTACAGTGAAGCTTGTTACATCAGGCTACCTACAGACAACGCATGAACGAACGTGCCAAACCACATATGCCAGATATTGTACACATGCACAGTGCATTACTTGTTAAACTAACTACACTAAACTAGTTACCAAAATGCACTAAATATTGGTCACTAATTGCGTACTGTTAATTAACAATTTGAAGTTTGCTTTAACTGTCACAATTATTAGTCTGAAATGTGTATATTCTTCATTAAATGGATTTGAGGTTATTCGATATAATTTCTGAAACTTCATGTATTATAAATATAAGAGATTAAAGTGTATGAGATAAAATGTGTGTACATTTTGGTAACACATCTTGGATACTATGTAGATAAATACGCTTTTCAGACGCTGTATTAAATAAAACCGGGTCAGACACTGTTTAGTGGCTCTGTGATTCAGTGATCCCATTCGGGCTACCTCGCCGGTTTCCTTGGACTGCTACTGGCTACCAGCTTTAAAGCTGTATCAGTACACTGCCCTTGGACCGTGTTTAAGCCTGAGCTTAACGTCCGCACGCTTTCTCTCGCCATCGTAAGGCTACGCACGAAAAGTACCCTATTTATTTAGCCTCCTCGCAATTCGCCGCCAGCAACATTAATTAACATAATGTACTTTCGCAAGTTGTAAAATCCTACTCGAAAAACGCAAATTAATATCAACGAAACATAAGCACCAAAAACATCTACTCTCAGTCAATACTTTCGTAAAAATTATATGTATCAGATTACAACAAAGGTTTAGTCTTGTTTTGACTAAAATATTATCCACTTGTACGAACTTTTGCAAGCAGAAACCAACGACGTATTTCCAATATTACAAAATCGTGACGTATGGTACTCCTTCAAAGATCGCTTCGGATGAAAAGAAATTTTTTATGGAACAAAAAATTAGGTGAGCATTGTGCGTGTGTGACCGATTTCGGCAACCGAATCTATTGGTACATTCGTTCGTTCGTTCGACAACGAATGGTTTTTTTCCACGGGCGTGTTACAATACACAATATAATCTGATGAAATATTTGGAATTGCCGTAAGCGGAGATGCCTTTTCAAGTGGTTGAGTTTTGTTCGTTGTCCAATTTAATATATTGTGCGTGAGTTGTGTTCGGTAGTGAGGTTTTTTTTCCACTGGTAGAAAAATGTTTTGTTATGTGTGCTGGCAAAAACTTTCAAACGCAATTAACGTTAAGTATTTCTACCAATAATAATAAAAATCGTTTATTATTTGGGATAAAGTATAATAATATTGCTACTATTAATATTGCTGAAAGAGTTTTACTCATATCGAACATTTAAAGCGATGTTCAGACAACTATAATACCTTTCATGTTGAACCTGAATTATTTGTATGACAGGGAAATGGAACTACATGTCAACTACAGATGTCCAATCCGGAAATCGAAAAAAAAAATCGGTCACAAGGTATGACGGACCAAGTTTATATTACTTTACCTTTTTACTTTCTTCTGTGGTGTAGGTTAGCAACAAACTGCCAAGGTTTACACTTTTTAAGGTGTTTATTTGTGTGCGAGATTAAACTAACAATTATCTCATAAGTACATACGTCTGTTTTTCACACGCCAGCCTACAAACTGAGTAGGTAATTTCTCAATTATCCATCGCATCGTCTTCGTCGACGTCATTTCGCGCCTCCCAAAGTGAATAACACCTAAATGAAGGAGATATGTCAAAACGTCGTGTTTGCGAATTAGTCAGACTGACGCACCAACCTCCCGGATAATTTCCGTGTCTTTGGCTCGGGAACTCGTGAGTGTTCCGGGTCCCGGAAACGAAGATTTCTTGCACTTCGCATATTTCATTGGCTTGAAACTTTTATTCCACTTCAGTTTGTTTGTGGATGTGCGATGGGATGAGTTGGGCTGGGCTGTACTGGGGCGGGTGGGATGTTACATTCGAGAGCAGAGAAAAGAAGAAATGATTGTACTGAATGTTTTCGTCCCTTTTTCGTACATGGCTGGCGATATTTCAAGAGTGTATACGAAAGCGATATGGAAATTTAACATAAAATTGAATTTCAAATATTCTTTTAATTTTCTCTGGCTCTGCGGGAAATTTTAAATTTATTACTTCTGATCGAGTAGCGATGCTGTGTGACGCTCGGCGTTGGTGGGGGGCAGGAGTTCAGCAAGGAGGTGGGGGGGTGAATGCGAAAGTTAAAAGCTACTGGTTGTATGGTGGTTAAATGATATGTATGTAGGAATTTTTCTAACTCATATCTTCGACATACACGCTCTTGCCACTCACATGTAAAGTCATTTAAAGTGACGTGCGCTGAGTTATTGCTCTCCAGACTATTCATCCAGTCTCGTGGATAATATATGGAGTCAGTTTGCCTGTATTAACGTGTACGAACGTTCGCGTAAGTATAGGGAACGACGACGAGTAATATTTGGTAGCGAGTACCTTTGTGCAAAACAACCTTGCCACGTGCTGCTACTGCTGTTTTTTCTTCTTCTTGTTATTCTCCTAATATTATCTCTCGTTAAACATGATTATTTTTCATTGAAATTTTATTTTTTAATATCTAAAACGCTGAATATATTGTCTGCACATAGCAATATTCTCATATTATATATTCAAATTAACATGGTATGGAACTTTCAATATAATATAAAATCGTTTTCCTTTTGTAAGAAAATATTGATGTAATCTGACCTAGATTGTAAAGTAGATGTTTCATTGTATTTTTAATAGATATTATTATTTCTTTTAAATACGGTTATATTTTTAAACATGATAAAACACGGCAATGTAAAATAACGGTCTTCTTCAGCACTTTCTTTGTCGTGCCAGGATTATTTATATTGTATACAGAAACAAAGAAAAGAAGAAACAAAGCATATATGTTATTTAAGAACACAAAGCAACACAGTTCTCTCTCTGTCCACAAGTTTACGATGCCATAACCATAGTAATACGGCATCAATGCCGTCGAAAAAAGAAATCTTTCCTGCTAGGCCCATTCCTTTGCTCGACTCCGGCCTCTTTGATTTTTCTAACCAATTTTACGCGTTCATCCATTTTCGGCAAAGTTAATATCTTCTACTTCTGTTTCCTCACCACACCATCTCACTCCTCTTGATCCTCCCAATCTAGTGTGCAGTGTGTCTCAACCATTTCACTCATGAGAAACTTTGCTGCAATAATATTCTTTATTGTACCTGCATGTATTCAGTATCTGGTTTGGAAGTGTTCAAAATTGTCTTAACTTTCATATTTATTTAATTATGTTACACAAACATTATGAAATAATCCGGGATAATTAAACTAAAGCCGGATTTCACACTTAAATAAATTAATCCTGCTTCTAGTGTGTAATACCGTCAAATAATTAATTTAATTTTGCTTATAAGGGTTGAAGAGAGTTTTTATACAAGTTGAGTCTATTTTATGGCAATCATTTTTTAACATTTGTATTGAAATATATCTTGAAACATTTAGGGATCAGATTGAGGATCACTGGTGTAGGCTCTTTGACCTGCACACCCGTGTGTCGCACGTCAGCCAATCTCATTGCCAGTTCTTTTCCTCGTGCTGCTCGTTGCTTTCAGTATTTTCCACCCTCTTATCCCAGCAGGCCAATTTTCCTCCTACTTGGTTGCCACACAAAATCCATAACGTGTTAATAGTAACGGTTACTAAACCCCCCGTACTCCCACTCTATCGCCACACGCCATTTCTTTAGTCTTTTAACCTTACTGCTGCTGCTGTTTGCACACGTAGCTATCAGATGTCTGCTGATTTTATTCTCATTGGTTTCACTACATAGCTACTATTACTTTCAGAGAACTTTATATCGAACACTTTACGTGTACAGTTTGTTTTCTTGTTCGGACCAAACTGCTACACAACCATTGTCCTTTAACGTATTTTACGTACTAACCGAAACTAATAGCATATTATTTCTGCCAATGGAATTTTATTGTGTAAGATCAATTGCTTGTTTTATACAGGTATTGTAAGTTTTCCCCTTCTCACAAGATTACATCGCGGATTAAAAAGAAAAACTTATTCGAGCTCCGAAATTTCCAAACTAGACCGTATTTGTAAGGTTTTCTAGAAATTTATTCTATTTAATCAGTATGATAATATTTATTTCCCAAGTTCCTGAGTATTTGCCGCGAGTGAATGTGATCAGTCATTCTGATTTACGAAATCCACTTCATCCAAACTAGTTTCCGCAACTACAATTTGTAAGTTTGCGTTATTTTTAAAGTTTTAACTTCACGTCAACTTCTACTCTCGTAAGTTTCGGTGGAATTCGGATTAAAATTCAATCTATTCTTGCTTAATATTTAAGTTGAACTAAATCTTTATTACATCTATCGTTCGATAGTTTCGTTGAAATCCGTGACAATTCGTATTTGCTCTGTGGATTTCATTTCTATTAAAGTTCAAGTGTGCTGGACATAAATACTTTTCCGAGTGTGGAAAATAATATTAGAAGAAAAATAACCGAGATTAAACGAAAAATTTTGAGAAGGTAAAAATAAATAAAAGTAAAGTACAGTAATCTAGTGATTTTCTACGTGCACTGTATATAAACTGTACAATTACTGTCCGATAGATGTCTCTAACCAACCAATTTTATTCTTCCGCTCTAATAGTCTTTCCTGCATTTTCTATCTCACCTCTCCTACATTTTTCTAAAAAACTAATTGTACTTATTCTCTTTTTTATTCTTTATTATATTTCTCCATTATTCTTTCACCTTATATCACCTCCATTGCCTTTCTTATTTTTCGTCTATCTTCTTATATTTTTTCACTCCTTAGTTCTTCGTTCTCTCTTTTGTTCCTCGAACTTCGACTCACTCGCGCTGCAGAGATGAAAGTCACTTCCGTGTGCAACCTGTCTCTTTCTAGCTTGTACGAAATTATAAGTGCAGTTCCCGGTGAACGGCTGTGCACGTTGTGTGTATTGGAAATTTCAATTTGATTCAATTTATTTTCAATATTGCTACTTAACGTCGCGGTACAGTCTTCCTGTGGAAAATTGTTTTAGTTTCTCGTCTTCCTTTTTGTCTGACACTATTTTAAAACGTACGGATTACATAACCAGATGTCTTGTAACCCGCGGAATCACATAAGTTAACCAGTAGTATGGTGTGTTGTAGATAGAATTTCATTTCAATTCCAGAACACAAGAAGCAGACAATTGTAATTTCCGTATATCATAGAGTAGACTAGAGGTATTACTCTGGAAGACACAGTTGTATTGTTATTATTAAAATGATCGAGTTCTCTTAGAATCCCCATGAGAAAATAAATTTTTCCTCAGAATTTCTTATTCACATAGGAAGTATGTCATTAGTATAGTAATAAACAAAATTCTTAGTAATGTAGAACATTAAATAATTGTATGGCATTTTTTTCTAAAATCATTTTGCATTAATCTTGAAACGCGTTCATCGTTATTAAAGAAATTTGCACTGTATACTTCCCGTTTGCCTAAATAAACTTCATCTTCTTGGAACTTGTCTTTATTAAACAGTGTTTCAGGTGTATACTTGCAAAATTTTACTAATGAATAAATTTAATTTCAGAAACAATTTTAGGCTATATTCGCCCAAGAAAGTTCATCTGCATATATAAACACAGGAATTATAGCTGTGTTGAAATCGCGTGTTGTAGGTTCTTGTTGCGTTGTGTAGTAGTAGTAACCTTTGCATGTAATCAACATAAGATGCTTGTAAACCATCCCAAGGATCGTTAGTCGCCACGCACATTATTTCACCACCGTCAGCCCAGCGTGAATGCTCTCATCTTTCACCCTGACTTTGTATACAGAAGCCAGTGTGTATCCTTCTAACCTACAAAGAAACTGACAAGAAACCGTCTTTAGAAGTATATTTATTTAATAATATGCATATAAGACTTCCCAACATAGTATTGCTATTTATTTACATCTAAAGACAGGAATGATCAGTGAGAAATGTATGTCGATTTTCGCAACGTCTGTATTTAGTTGATGTCTTCCGAGTGTGATATGCATCCGTGATGTTTGTGTTTGTGTGTGCACAACTTGTTCAGAAACAAGCACTGGTGCTCATCCAATATTTCCTACAAGTCGTAACTTCTCGAGCCAACGCTAACCGCACCGGTTCCGAGTTGAGGCTTTACATTTTACGAGATGCCAGACTTTATCTAAATTTTGATAAACTGTAGCAAAAACTTAATAATGCAAACTTCGTTTCAACAACCGCCGTTCTGTGCGCGTTCAGAATTATATCATCACTCTAAGTAAGTAAGTTGGTCTGTTTAAAAATATCTTGTTAGCGAATCGACGTATTTCATCGGTATTCCATTCGACTAGGCATCGGAACGGAAGGGTTGGTTAACCGACAAAACTAGTTAAGAAGCAGTCTGTTACCGCAGTATCTTGTGAACAGACTACCGGGATAAGTGAAATTATAAATTATATAATCTTTATCGACGAATTAAAGAAACATGCTGTAATATTACAAATATATTTTAATTGATTCGGGCAGGTGAACAAAGCAATTCTGAAATTGAATTCTTATTGAATAACTTCCAGGATTGTTATGAATTGGTGATCTTTGAATAATTTCCTATTTTGCTTGAACGAATTAATCTCATTAGTAATTTCGTGAGTTGTCGTTTCATTACGAATTATCGTGCCGCTCTCCCTCCAATATTCCGAGTATCATTGAATCATTGTCAGTGACAAATCATCACCATCACCCCCTACTCAGATAAATTGAATTTAAAGTATCGACAAAAAAAAAAACTTTTTCATTCTTCACTGGTCTCTTGTTAGAAATATTTTCTGCTTATCTGACAGATTGCTTCTTAAATTTTCGTTCCATTATTACGAAGATTTGTTGGTTTAACACTTCATTGTAACTTTTATATAAATAGATAATTATATTGGTCTAAATGTTTAACTGGTTTATTTTTTAATCACGAATTTGCAAAACGTATTTGATGTATATACAAATGAGTACTGTGTTTTGTGTATAAAACATGGCAAGGATCGATGGCTGAACACTTTCCCTAACAAAGGTAACGCCTTTCAAGCAATTAATCAACACTGGGCCCCGGAGTCCGTAGTTTTAACGAAAACAGACCCCCGTGTACATGTTCCACAGCACACCATGATCCAATTACGCACACCCTCTGTCGACACCTAATTAGATTCTGTTTGTATATGTACCAATATTTTTTTTTAACTGCGAAGTATACAAAATGATGAATGAACTGGGCATAATGGGGGTGGTTATGGAATTGAGAATAATTACAAAAGTCATAATGCAGAATATCTTTATATTACATGTCATGTTAGATTTTTGTATTATCGAATTTGTTTAACTGAACAGAGGGTAACGGGTAGGGTAGGGTAGGGTAGGGTAGTACTGTATGTAGGTGAAGTGTCGGTAAGTCCTACCATGTACATAGTGAATACATATACATATCATCAAGCCAAGCAGTTAACCCTTGCGTAAACGAAGGGTTGTACACCCCCTCGAGATGTAAATTACCACAGAAACCCCTCTCGACATTGTAGTACCACTACCGCACGCAACTGGAGTAACAGAACACGCACTCACATTCAGTATTAATTATACTACTTTGCTCGTGTAAATTACTCTTTTATACATGTCACAATTTCTACTTTTAATGTTCAGCAACAGACGAGGAGTCTGGTACATCTACGTCCTTGCATATTTGTTGCAGAGTCAAATCTAGTTGTCGTTGAAAGCAATACCTTTCGAATGGAGTATGCAAATTGATGCTGTGCTTGGTATACAATACTAAACTTAATTTACAAGTCTCAGATACTAATTTTACTCACTGAGTAGTGACTCTGAATGTTTACATTATTTCAAAAGATGCTTATCCCAGAATTTGTATTATATTAGAGATTTCAGTGTTCAAATGCGGTCTGACAAATCAAAGTAAGCATTCGTTTCTGTTCCAGCGTGTGATAAAATTTATAGTCCGTTGTTATGTGTGAATGTGCTTTGTTGTAACGACGTGTAGCTACATCAATATTATCACGATCAGACATCATACTCGGAGATCTTTACGACGACATTTGCATACAACTATCGAGGGATTAAAATTAGAACATCCCTTACATAACTAACAACATTGGGGTACAGAGGGTTGGCCAGTTTCGAAGGGCAAAGTTTATTTGTGGTGAACCATTAGGCACAAATGACATCTTTAATAATATCATCATCAGCCTACTACGATCTGAGATGTAATTTGCAGAGTTGAAGACGTCCGTCTCTGGAGAATGTATGCCCAGTTATAGCAGACTGAATTGAAGGGTTACTGGTGACCGATATGAGATGAGGTGGGGTGCGGGTGGAGTTATGAAACCAGACGTGCAATACAGAGTAGTTCCAGACTTTCGGGTGGACGAGTGCCTCTGGAAACTCCAGCACAATGCGTAGATCAAGTATTCAAATAGATCGATCAGTGAGTTGCCGTCGGCTTTGTTCTTTGGCAAGAGACTAGTTTGATTTATGTACTACGTGAGTACACGAACAGTTGGAGGGGGTGGCGGCAAGAGAAAGTGGGAGAGATTGGAAAAAAGTTCCGTAAAGTTTGAGTTTGCAAAACTGCTTAGTTAACATGATCGGAAGAATAAACTGGGAGAATAAATTAAATGTAAAAGTCGCATTACTAAAGGAACAGTCCATTGAACAGCGATCCCGTGAGGGGAGTGAAGTACAACAAAGCTTCTTATTGGATGAAGATAAACTGTGTGCAGCTTCATATTTACCTTGTATAGTTAATTATAAATTGTTAAAATTACATTTTATTTTTCTCTAAATTTGAGAGATATAATCTGTCATTTCTATCTGGATTTTTACTTTTGAAATGTCTATTAGTATAGTTCGGTAGATTATCAATGAAATATATAGTTTTCCTTTGAAATGAACGTTTATATTCTAAATTAGAAACAAAACAACGTTTACCTTCATGCTACAAAGTCAGTTGCAGCAATGTGTAGCTGAGCTCCTCTCATATAACATCATGAAACACCGTTATCTACAGCCAGACTATTCAATCTTTAATTACAGATTCAATTAACCAATACAGCGGTATTCATTTCTTTGTGCTATATACATAGCATGTCAGACGTAAGTTCCTACGTAAACTGTTTGTGCATCAGCAACAGATAGGGTTGCTAGTATTACAACGAGGCACCGCTCGACATAGATTCATTAAGCGACTTAGCGGTTTGAAATCATAATTGTAAAGGATATTAGTTTGTGACTGTCGGAGTTTGCGAACTTGGCATTATTGGTTTGCAATACGAACGGATGATATAACCTAGCAATCCTTGTTAGTAGACGCACTGGGGACTATCCAATCGTATTTAAAGATAACGAGCAGCCTTTCATGAACTCAACATTAGTTTACGTTAGTCGACTGTATCCGATGTGTATTTCATCGATGCTGATACAACAGCAATTATATTTTACATCTTAACGTTTCACAGAAACTTTGAAATGGATTTCAATTAACGTGAAACACAAAAGAGTCTACACCAGGAGTGGATGAGTAGAGATGAATTAATTGAATAATGTATCTGTTTATCTGTGACGTAGAAGTTCATTTTAATCGATCGTATTACAGTATTTGAATATCACAATACATGTATATTAAACTAATGTCTCATTAAATCTTTATATACGTTACTCATGCATACATGACATTTAATTACACTGAACAGTGCCAAGGCAATTTAGTTTATTTCACGTGGTACAGTTGGTACACATGATGCGTCTATTACAGCACGTGGCATCCATAATGGTTGTGATATGTTCACCATAATTAATTATAATACGCACTACTAATTCATACGACTATAGTGTGTACCATTATATATCATGAACATACAATGGATAAATTAGTTTGCATAATTATTTTAGTGTTTCGCCATTTCGAGAAACAAATATGTACGCAAAATATACTGTCATATATTATCCTTTCCATTGTTTCACAAGTAGATCATTCATTATATAGATAGATTGTTCAATAATTGTATCAACTAAATAAATTCATTTATTTGTGTTATATATTCATTTTTCTAAATTATTGTAATTGCCATTAAAATATAATATACCGTTGTATATATTAAGCAAATCAAGTAAAATTAATAATATATAAATTGCCAATGATATTTTTTTGGTATATAATTTCATTTCTGAAAAACCTACGCGAAATAAGCTCAGGTGTTTTTGGTGCGTGTTTGTTAATTTTACGTGGTCGTTTCACCAAATTGAGTAATTGGATTTTTTTTATGTATTGTTACAGTTCACGCGAAAATGGCTACGTTTTTAGTTTTATTTATTTATGTACGTTAACACTCCGTTTCGTTTGTCTCTCTCTCTCATTTCGCGCGACCGGCTAGCAATAAATCCAAAACGATTAATTTACCGCGGCTTAACTAGAAACCCTGTTGCTTACTTTTGTGTTACTAACTGTCGTCGCCCAAGAGATTTATGCTTTGTACCAATGCATTTTCGCTGTTTGTGAAGTTTTCTCTCAGTCTTTGTCTACTTTTCTCTATGTCCTTCTATACTTTCTGTAACAATAGTCCACACTCTTATTATTTGTACGGATATCTTAACCTCATATATACTTTAGTATCATATTGTTCTGTTTCTATATAGTATAAATACTAGTACGAACAGCTACTATAGTATGGTAACATACTAACGAGCATACGGAAGGTGGTGGTTTTGGAATGTACGACCATTTAATTAATTTACTTTGAGTTTGTGACACGTGGCAGCACCTAGTTTCTGTAGTTAAATGAACATTGGTCCACTACAGCCGTCGTCTCACTCTGTTCGTATGTCGACTTTATACTGATCAGGTTTCCATTATATAATCTGTTTGATGTGACCGAGAATTAGTTACGCTGTTCAAATACATTGACTGTTATACAAAGTTCTCTTGTACCTGAGCAATATTCTAACAATTATAACTATAATTTCGTTTTCACCAAAGTGCTATAACACATTTATTCCAAGTTCAGATTAATAAAAATAGCAAGCAACATTAATACAATGTTGGTTGTTAAAATTCTTATGGTATAATACACTAAAGTTCAAGTAAAGCTTGCCTGAATATCGCATATTATATTTTAAAATGAACAGCGTACATTTAGCGTAATGTAACAATTGCAATGATTGTGTATGTCTGCAAGGATTGAACTGTCTGATTCGCCTGATCGATCCACAGCACTACCGTTCAGATATTTCACGTTATAAAAAGACTCAATCGCCGCAAACTGGCAATTGCTTTGCGCGGATGGATAAAAGGAAAGACGTTTCATGCCCGAGGGGAATGCGGAAGTTAAACTCACTCACTCACTCACTCAGACGACTTTTATAGAATACGTACGCGGCGAATACAAAATGAAGTGCGGTACACAAAATGAACCTCATTTTACATTAATTGGTTTCACTTAGCTACATGTTTGAATCAAAGAAAAAAAAAAAGCTAAAGCATCTACAAAGAGATCTGAAACAGTGTAGAGGACTTGTAAACGTTTTAAAATATTTACAGGAGAAAGCAAGCACATAATTGCATGTTGAGGAATGAAATCTGTTCATATATTACCTTTTAAAAGTTAATTTTCCGTTAACTTTGCATGGCGGTGTGTGTTGGCAAATAGAAGTGAAGTATGTAGCGCGATTTTAGAAATGATTTTTACGAGAACTATGGGTAATTATGTTGAAGGAAAACAGTTAACGTCATAGTGAAATATGATGTAGTAATTTTTTCATACTATACGAAGTGCTATGTTCACTTATGTGCAGGCACTAGATATTCACGTTACATTTCATTAGTATAAAACACGCCGGTACTCGGATTACTTAATTTCTTAGCTAACTAGATCAAAAGCTTTCCTATGTTTTCCATTAGGCCGTTGTAGTTTTAATCAGTTGCTTACCGCATACAATAACATCGTTTTCCGGTCCGATGAATATTTAGATCGGTCATGTCAAAAGGGCTCAGGAGAAGACACACACACACGCGCGCGTACACACACACACACATACGCACGCACGCATTGTAACATATGTACTAACAAAGTTTTATCGGGCCTGTTTCCCAAAATCCAATAAAACTAAGCAAACTACCAGCAACAACAACAACAACAACGACAAAACAGAGATACGTTACGCAAACAGTAGAATGTCTGGAAAGTTTTCCGGTTCGACCGGTTGTCCTTCAAGTTGTTCTCCGTTTGGTAGAAAGGCAATCGCTGTTACATAAGGTATAACTGTTATGCTTTCTATTTGGTTTCGGGTGCGAGTTTTCGTACACAAACTGAACGAACTGAACAGTTTGTCCGTTCATCTTGCCGTCTGATACGTACAAAGATTTTTACGCATACAGCTCACGTAACGGTATTATTGTGAACGCACCACGTCCCAACGCCCTTCTGACGCTCGCTCGGTCTCTCGTCGAAAAGTGATGGTATGAAACCTCGGGGAGACATTGGCTTGAGTACTTGCACGCGCACGAGTAACGTAAACTTTCATATATTTACGCCACAAACTACTGGCAAATATTGTTAAATTTAAACACACGTATACATTTTTAATAATAAGTATATTCACAAAAATATACTACATATATATTTTAAGATTAAATTTAAAGTATTATTTTCTTATCTACAAATTGAAGTACAAAGCAAAGCATTTTATCTAAAGAATACAGTTTTTAAAGCAACTTTAATAATCTTTTTAATAGTTGATTTTTGTTCTTGGATGTTTCAACAGTATGTATCTACGTACTTGTATGCAAATGCAAACTATGCATTTCTCTAATAGGATTACCCTATTCAAACCGTAACGTATCTCGGTGCACACCCTATATGCATGTATATATCTCGCATAATGCCAGGATGTAACAATACGTCTCCGAAATAATGTCATGCACGACTGCGTCATTAAATACTGATTACTAGTGTATACGCGCCTGTATAATCTATTCTCCTGGTGTAAATGAGCTTAACTATTAGTTCCCTATGCTAATGTAGCCTGACGTTATGACCGATAGTACCTACGCTTACATTATGAATATAATCACGAATGTTTTACGTAGGTACGTGAATGTATCGGATAGTTCTTCATCATGATATATTGACTGGTTTATTCGTGTGTGTAGCCATCTCTATATCACAATGTGAAATAACAAGTGAAATTCCAATAAATAAGCCGGTTTAATTTAGTTCAGTGACAGTATGAATCAAATATTGTTCGTAGTGTGTTAAATGAGTTCCAGTATTCATGCATGTATGTGCATCATGCGCAGCTGTTTTTCCTCTGACGAGCCATTCATCGCTTTTAAAATCTATTTGAGTGCATAATGGAACAGTGTAAAAAAAACTTGATATCTGCATGTATATGAAAAAAGAAGATAAAAAATTTACAATTTTCCAGTTTGCCAGAACTAGGTCACAGCTGGTTTGCACGTAATTATAATATTTGATCACACGAATCATCATCTATTTGAACAATTATTGAAAACTAGACTATAGTCTGATAATTTATCTATTTTTACAGAATCCATATTAGAAAATCGCTGTTGAATGAATTATTGAGAACGTGTAAAATGTCCCCAATAATACATAGCACGTGTTGTCATGTTTGTGTACCCACGTTACCAAGGTAACGGATCTTATGATACGAGAAGTGGAGTGGTGTATAGTTCACTCGTCGCACAGATCAGGTTAAATCTGTAAATGTTTATCCATTGAATTCGAGCGTATGTTCAAACAGCATACGTGAAGCGATTCACACAAAGAGCAGCACACTCAATCTTATCAGATTCACTACCTGTTCTTCAATGATCTGCATTTGAATATAAACGTGCTGTATCCTGTTCCTATTCACTGCAATTCAATGGTTACTGACTGACGTTGCATTTCTCAGTATATCAGCATATAGACTCCATAATATATAGTATCAATTATATACATAATATGCTTGTTAAACAGAAATCTGATATGTGTGCTTTTATTTTAAACGTATTGGCTTTCGAAGTTTAGAATTATTATAATCTTATGTTATCTTTGACAAAATATGATTATCAACGATAATTAAATGTACAAATATATACAGCCACATATGGTTCCAGTAAGATTTAAATTAAAATGGTTTCATTCAATTCCAACTATATTGTAGCAGTTGGTTTTGAAATGTAACTCATAGATTGCAATGTGATACGAAATCAGGAGCGTTCTAAATATAAATTTAAATAAGATCACGTACTGGCAATGCTCGTTACACACTGTCCATCTCTGTCTCTCTCCCTCTGGAAACAGAATGGCGAGGTCTGAGTCTGCATCTGGCGCGTGCATGACTCCAAGTTGCGGGGCTTAAAAAAAGAAACTTGATTTTATGACACTACTTTTCTAGATAAAATCACCGAGTGCTCGCCAGCACTTAGAGCAAGTCTTAAATTTGTTTAAAATGTAACGGATAATCGTCGGGTAAATTTACTCTTTACTCTTTCAGAAAGAATCGTTGAAAAAGTCTAAGAGCTTGAAAGTTAAACAATTATTCCTGTGATTAGAAATTCATTTGCTACACATGCTTGAAATGAATCACATTTTATAGGGGCAGTGCCCTGCACACAAGTTAGACGAGAATCGCATTCAATATTCCATTAGACGTGTCTGTTTGAACAAGGAATCCAACTGGTTTTGTAAATAAACGACTTTTCAAAGGCGCAAACTCGATCTGCATCGTTATATAACGATTATACGGAAGAGGGCGCTGGAATCAGTATGTACAGATACGATCTTTCAAATATTTCAGTCATCCGTGTAACGAAAAATATGTGCTCGATATTGTTAGTGACTTTATATTTTTGCTGAAAATATTTTCTAGGTAAATAGAGATAAATATATTTACAGGATGATTCCCAAAATGATGCTCTTTTGTTAAAAATGACGCTATTTTACGAATTTTCTGTCCTTATTGTGATAATAATTCATTTATACTGGTCTGACACGGTTGTTGATACATTTAGACAGATGTATAAACGGTTTGTAGATCAACGTCACCGCTGTGTGAAAGAAATATCGCGGGGCAAACAACTCATCCTGAAACGGTAAAACCATGTCCTGTGGGATGCACCGTCACACCAAATCAGTTCGGAAATTTCTACACTGACATTTGTCTCGTTGTGACCCGATGTTCACGGTCCGTCTAACTGACAGAAAAACATCACCGCGTTATATTTCTTCTTCTTCTTCTTAGTTTGTGCTACGTCGCTACGGTTGCTGTTCACGCCTAGCTAACCTAACGTCGCTATGACTTCCTTGACAATTCCTTGTCCGTTTGTTATTTTAGGTTATAAACAAATAGAGATACAATATCGTGCGTTAATCACGCAAGTATTCTTGTTTGATCCTGTATTGAATTCTCGTTTAGCTAAAGGGAAAACTTCTTCAAGAATATTTAAAAACTTAAAACAAGTGAATCTTGTTATTATGTACAGAATGTTTCTGAATATGACAGAGAGATGAAAGGCATGGAATACGGTTTAAAATTCTACCAGTTTTGTTCACCATTTTCGTGTGTACCGTGCGTGATGCCCGCAACCAGTATATCGTGCGTGCGTGCGTGTGTACGATGGAACAGGGGCGTGCACTACGGTAGAATATAGCCTCCAGTGGCATTTTTACCGCACTCGCCTTGCCATTTTTTTTATTTTCTTTGAGGCTTTACCACCGAAAAAAAATCTCGTCCCATACGAAACTACGGTTCGAATTATTTTGGGGTGTTGGATTTTATGAGAAATACATTTTGTGTGTCTGTTTGTCAAAGAAGAAAGTGTGGGAGATTTCAAAGAATACAGAAATATGTATTGTTTCCTTTAAGCGCAGATTTACAACCAATTTATATGTATACATTCTCTATAGATCTACATGCATTGCCATGTTAAAATGAATTAATAGAAACATTTTTATTTTCAGGCTCTGCTCTAATGAAAATTGTCGAAGTCTACAAGGAAATTCAAGAACAACAAATGAACATTGTAAGTAACATTCTTTCATTACACCGAGTAATTAAATTTAATAATGCAATGGCAAATTAATTCAATGCGCATCATTAATTAAATGCACAGTGAAAGTGCGGGAATAAAATGACCCTCAGATACCGCAATGGCGCTTGTAAATAGATAATTTTACAGCAGTACTAATTAAAACTAATCGAGGGTGAGGCACAAGTGGCCATAATTTTTCAAAAACGAAAGATTTATTCGCAAATAATTAATTCTTGAGTTGGAGGTACAGTTGTAAGGGAGAGGCTCGAACCCAAGTCCGAAGAATCGCCCTGTGTTTTGCCGACCGAAAAGGGACAATTTAAATGAAACCGCGAATAAAATTACTATAAACTTACCCCTCAACCTCCAGCACTCGAAATGAACTGTCCGACTCAACATTGTGTGTTGTGTGCAATTTAAATTGTAATTATTTTATAGCACACAGAATCCTTTTCGTGAACGTCAATTGCGAATTATAATTATTTTTTTACATCTGAACAGTAGAAGACTTAGAAGACATCGACGTGAAAGCCGAAAACCTAATATTTTCCGAAACGAATTTATTTTCAGGCCTTTAATTAAATCCAGTTTAAACAAGCCCGAAGCTTCTGGTTACGGAATTTCATCCGGCAGAGCCTACTACTCACCACCACCACCACCACCACTTCCCGCTCGCCTATCATCCAAGCTTTACGTCTGAACACAAACAATCTCTTACGTTTCAGGATAACATCAATATTTACTTTTTTAAGCTGTACACGCGGTACCGTCTTTTGTTTGTAAATTGTTAACGCAGTTACCAAGTGTATGAATGTTTATTCACGGAAATTAGAATGTTTCATTATTAGTTTACCATCCATATGAACTTTTATGAAATATCATATAGAATATATCCCTAGTTTAACATAAAGTTCACTTAAATTAAAGCTTATAGTTGCCATCATAAATAAAATTCTAAATCTGGTTTATATTATAACGTACCCTTGGTTATATCCTTATATGGAGCTTTAAACGCTATAACATTGAATATAATACTTAATCAAAACACATCCTGAACCCTTATATTACGTTCCGTTGCGTTATGTAATCGTATGAAGTAAACGATTCATAAGTCGTTACTTTTTATAACAGTACCTTCGTAAAAATATTACTAAAGTTTCTTGATTTTTTTCACAGCTCAAGGCATTCTATGTTGATCTACTCGTGCCGTTGGAAACGAATTTGGAAAAAGACACAAAAGTTGTGCAGGTAAAATGTTTAAATAATGATTATTATTAATGTGATCTAACTTGCAAACTGTGGCACATAATTTTTAAGTCTTTAACTTCTTGTAAAACTTTCCGAAATACTCAACGCGTCTTATAAAGTTTTCAAACAGATGTATTGTAATTATGTTAATGTTTTGAAATTCATGGAACTTAGGAGAATTAATTAATCACGTGGCAGTATAAATATATTTTATTCATGATGTTTAGTTCATAATAATAATCTAATTTCAATGTTCTCTTGATAATTTTAATGGATAATTTCAACAAGATACAGACTTCTGACGGAAGATTATCGTTGCACAGTGTTTACATGATGGTATTTCTTTTTAATTTGTAGTCGGAACAAAAGAAGTTCTTGCAGCAACATAAACAAAGATCAGAAACTTACAGTAAGGCGGCAGCGATGATGAAAAAACAAAGAAAAAAGTCGAGAGGTTCTACAAAGGCTGGCATTGCTATGGATAAAGAACTAAAGGTAATATTACATACATACAGACATACCTGTATATGAACATTGCATTGTATAACATTATACATTATGTACAAATATTAGTTTTATGTATATTTGATACTAGACCACTAAAAAACAGATGTGTTTGATGTTTTAGAATATGCAAGTATTGGAAGAAGAGAAAACTAAATTGGATGCATTTTGTGAACAAAGTTTGAAAACGGTAAGATTAATCATAAAAGTTCTCGTATCATATAAGTTCTACTCTTCAAAAACATATAATTCCATGTCGCCGCGAGCTATAAATAAAAAGTTTATAATAATGTTATAGGCAATGACACAAGAGCGACGTCGTTATGGATTTGTCCTCGAGCGGCAATGTTCACTGGCCAAACACTATCTATCGTATCATAGTCAAGGAGTAGCCGTGTATCAACAAAACATCGACGAATGGAGTGAAGTAGCGAAGACTCGAGAATTCCTCCCGGAAGCTGTAGAGAGTATGTTTACAAATAGAATGCGAGTGAGTGCTTTTCATTGTTCAAAATATAATTCATACACCTTCTTCAACCGTACACCTTATAGATTGCAGTTAAAAGCATATCATATTTAGTTTTAAAGTACATTGGAAAAAGAAGTAACATAGCACTTGGCGTATTGTTTCTAACATGTACAAATATTGTCGTACGTCTTGTTCAATATCCTTTCCATTTACACTTTTCTTCTTGAATGTAATACAAAATTGCAAAATTTTATATAAACAATTTCTTGATATAAAGGTATTTGTTTTTGAATTACAGCAAGTATCTTTCTGGCCCGATGAAGACGTATATTCCAATCCGCGTAGCCCACAGCTAGATGATGATCGACTCAGTATTACATCTCAATTACGGAAGACCAAGAGCATGGACGCTTCATGTCTGGACATTCGTTCCATTGGAGATGCCTCGTCTCCAATGTTATCGCTGTCCAGAGCCAAGTCTGATTTTAACTTGACTGCTTCTACACATTCACTTGTTCAAGGTAAACAAGAAAGAAAAACATATAATTCCGTGAAAGATTCTCTGTATTTACGGAGTGCGGTGATATATAGATTGCAGCAGTCCAGTGCGTCGCCCGAAGTCCATGGCATTGCCATCTTCGCAGCCTCCACAATGGGATATACAGCTAGCTAGATCCCTGTACGCATATCTGTCCAGCGGAGAGAATCAGTTGAGTTTCCTGGAAGGTGATGTTATAGCGCTCATGGGAGATAGGAACAAAGGCTGGCAATTTGGCGAAAATCTAAGAACCCAATGCAGTGGATGGTTCCCGTTGGCATATACCGAAATACTAGATGATCCGACTATGTAAGTACCTTCACTGATTGTTGTCCATGTACTATGAACTATATTACAGACGGAGATAGTATCTTCCTCGGCCAAATCAGTTGTAACGTAGTTTCATTGTAGACCTAATAATATAATGAGCCATGATTCTGTACCAGAAGTGCATATCTTATTCTTTTGCGTGTGTGCATAGTTCTCCCTCTCATCGGCTGGATGCGAGCGGATCGAGTGGCGGTCACATGAGCTCCATGACTCCGACTAACTCAGGTACACTGATGTCGCCTGGGCCCGCCAGCGTCGGAATGCATTCAGGTAGCGTCGCACCCGTAGACCATCCGACTCCTCGTATGTTTGGTGACACATTGCACCTGCATAGATCCTCCGCTAATGCCAAACAGGTAGCTATTATGTAGTTCACGTATTATATTTGCACTTGCGTTACTGTTTATTGCCAGTCAACCAGCATATACCAATGTAATATATCATTTTATTATTTACAGATACGTCGAGTAACGGGTTCTAACAACTATGTCCCGCCGCCTGCACTACCAGCACCGGTGCCGACACCAACACTACCGTTTGGCAAAACATCTCTGACTCAATCGCAAAGTACCACATTCTCATCGCCCAGTTATCCGAGTAGCTCGCCATTCCCGCCAGCCCAGTACTCGCAGCCCGGCCTCAAGACTTCGGCTTCAAGTTTTAACTTCACCACAAGCCAAACCAGTGGCTATTCGACTCATCCGCAAGGAGTCAGAACTGAACGGCCACCTCCAATGCCGCCTCTACCGTTACACCTGCAAACTAAAGGAGGTAAAATCGGTGGCGCTGTTGGCAATGTCTCTCTGCACAGTAGCAATGATTCGGGATTTAGTAATGACCCACCCCCACAACCTGAAGTGGACTATTCCGATGACGAATCATCGGCTACTATATCAAAAGTTCCAATTCGGTGAGTGATTAGTAATTGTCCCCAAGAATAATATATACTTATAATTTATGATTTGAATTTGTTTTTATTTTTCTTTTTGTTTCCGTTATTGAATTAGCAAAAGTCAACGTATTAAAAGCAAGAACGACGACAATAATAATTCGAGAAATACATTGCCAATGCGTCCATCCAATAGCGCCGGGAATCTAGTAGAATCCAGATCTTATCTTACCAACGACCAGCAAGCAGCATTACGGTCCATCCACATGACAAATAGCGAAAAGAAAGGCTTAATAAAACGTACGAAATCTTTCTGGAGATTTGGCAAACACAATACTGACAGTGAAATTCTAGAAGGAATGTCCTTGTGGAAACACAGAGATTTAGTAGATGTAAATGAAAATCCCATTGCACCAATTGTAAATAGCAACAGTAAACAGAATGAAAAGCCAACTGAAAATAACGCACCAGCAAATAATAGGTCGGGATCGGAAAAGTCGAATGACTCGGACAAAACTTTGAATGCTAAACAAGTCGAGGAAAATAGCGAAGAGATTTACGGTACAACGGGCGAAGTACCATTGCAAAAACGTAACGCTAGTTTCAGTTCTAAGCAAAAGTTATCGTTGCCAGTACGAAAAGATTCAGAAACTGGACATGATATTGATTTTGAAAATCATTTTAAACCGTTAAGACACAAATCTGCTATTAACAATACTAGTAAGGACCAGTTCTATGACGATGAAGGAGATGGATTGATGTTACGAACGGTTAATCGGAAGGATATTTTGAAACAGTACAGTAATGAGTCAACCGCTTCAGACGATTCAGATAGCGAATCGGAAATCACAAGTGATGATCCATATGATTGTATTGTGGTAGATGATCATACTACAACTAAACAAAAGTCTAAACGCAATCCAGCGGCCAGGGAACGTGAAAAGTTTCCGAATGTAGCTGAAATTGGGAAAAAACTTGAACAGTTCTCAAAATCGAATAAATTCTCCCCGGATACGAAGGAAAATCATCACTTGAGCAAGGAACAATTCAGAAATTCAATGAACACTAAGATTAACAAGATGAATGCTAGAAATTCCGAGAAGAACATTGATGTGATCATGAATTCTGAACCAGAGCATCAGGAAATTTTGACATACCGTAATTCTAGAGGTGCACCACCTTTAAGATCACCAACACCGGAACCTCGTCATAGTTTTAAAACTTTCGGAATTGAGGGAAATGAGCAAAATGAATCTAAAGTGGAAAAACAAAGAATCAATAATGAAAACAACAAACAAAACGCTACTCCTCAGCCAGAAGTCAGGAGAAAAACTCGCCATTATTCCGAGAACGACCGGGATATGTCGCCGGTAGATCGAAGATCAAAGTACAGTAATTCCGATAATCATAATGACGAACCAACGAATACTATCAAATCTTCCAAAAGAGAAAGACGAAGTAATATGGAGAATCGTAACAGAGTACATTCGGAATCTGAAAGGCACGAGAATATGAAATATTATCCAGAAAGACAAGATGTTACTGTAGAAGAACCAAAATATTCGGATGAACATGAAAACCGACAATTTTTACCGAGAACTAAGTTGGTTAAGAGTAACAGTATTGGGGCGACTTTGCAGACGGTTATGAAATTTGAACATGAAATTGTAGAATACGGTGAGGGAAATGTCAAGCATAAAAAAGCAGAGTATGGTGCGAAATATGAAGATTTATCACCGAATAATGGGAATATCTATGGTCCATGGTACGACTTATGGGGATTAGACGCCACGACACAAAAATAGTATTGTTTATTTTAGGTTTAGAGTATTTAGAGATTATTATTTATTGGACATAATATATACATACATTTATATCATTTATCTAATATGATGGGAAAATATACGCGTGTCTGAAAAATTGGTTGCCTAAAATTTAACGGACATTTAACGAACAAAATATTATAGAATTGCAATTTTACGTAATTATTTCTATAGGTAATTCTTATAATTGTAACTGGAGAGCAGCCGTACTCAACAATTTGTGAAATTTTAAGCGCGATTCTATAAGAATGAAAATATAATAATTGTATCATTTATTAAACAAAGATGAAGTATGTTACCATGGAAGTTAGGAACAATTTGAGATTTAAAGGTTCTTAAATTTTATATTATACCGTTGTACATATATAATTTTTTCTATGTGTATGCTTCTTGCAGTATTAAAGCTTTGCTACAGCTGATATTAACGCTTTTTAGTGTTACAGGCCAAATGCGTTCGCAACTGTAAAACTACGAAAAACCAAAACCAACGATCGATCAGCTCCATTGATCATTGAGTAATCATTTAACGAACGAATTGACATTTCTACATTACTAGACAACAACAGCAACAACAAACACACGAGCGGTTCCTCTTTCATAACATAATGGTGTTAGTTAACGGTTAGGTGAATGGTGCTATGCTTCAATTCCCTATGCTGGTGGTGATCTGATGTCACGAAAGCTTGTGAGTGATGATTCTGTGTATGGGTGCGTGTGCATGTGTGAGTGTATGTATCGTGTAACTGTGACTTAGCTCTACGGACTTATGAATGTGTTAATCTCTTCTTATAATCCAATAATTATATTCTATTATATGCCTAGCTGTTGTACTGTTGCATGTGTATATAAATATATTGAGATAATTATTTACTTCTAATCAAACTGGTGGTTGGGATGGTGCAATACAAATCAAATAATGTATTATTCATTCACATTTATATTTTACATTTGTACTGTAATGTATTATTTAAAACATTTATTCATTATGTACTCCTATTTTAATAATATATAAGTATATATACTAGTTTATATAATTTACAAGTATTTTTTGACAAAGTATTTGAATTGTTAATTGAACAATCAGTATTGTAAATATTGTAACTAAATTTATAATTGTATACGTGTAATTTTGTAACGATTCTTCACAATGATTATGTACAGTAAATTAGTTATATAACGAATAACATTTAGCATAATAATTTAGTATAAAGTATAATATAATAATAATATGCATATACACATATAGAACAGAAATGTTATATTTTAAAGAAGATATTGTTAAAATATGTAAACAATGATTCATATTTCTATTTTGAGGTGAAAGTAGGTAGATTCAATAAATGTAATATTTTAAGTTTGATTTCAATGACTAACACATACAAACGTACATACCTGCTTACGTATATACATATATACATAAGTTTTATAGTTGACTGGTTTCTTTTTATATATTTTCATCATTTCATACATAATTCGCAAGTAAATACTGTGTTTATTACATACATAGAATTGTCCTTGTTAAACTAATTATACTCACCAGTAACCGTCCGTATTAGTCACTGTAATAAACATATACATAAATTAACCGTACCACGTAAATAACTAACGAACAATTGAAAACAAAAGTAATCTATAATGTGCACTGCTCATTCCAATGTCAGATTCAAATAATCTCTGTTGGCTGGAAATACATTACATAATTAAGACGTAATATCAAAATATTCAGAGTGAACAGAATCAGAGTATTATTAGGCAAGTGTGCGGTATATGTTCAGATAATCAATATCATCACGTTATAAAAGTAAATAGGTAACACATACATATGTTTTCCGCTGCAATATTGTGAACATGTAACTAAAAATAAATGTAAAATTATCAATACTATGTGTACCATAACAATTAATTATCGTTAATGTCAAAGAAAAACATGAGTAGTTTGTTTAATTTTGTAAATCATGTAATTTGAAATATAAACATGTTATTGTATATTATTTTAAAGTAATAAAACATTGTTGTATTAGTAAATCAATTTTTATCAAATCAATTTATCAACCAATTTCGTTAGTATAGTGTAGGGCAACAACAAAGGTAATAGGTTTATTCGTTAGGGTAGTGTAGTGCAATAACAAATGTAACAGGTTTACCCGTTAATATAGTGTAGGGCAATAACAAATGTGATAGGTTTACACTTCTCTAATGAATAAACCTACCCTACCCTACCCGTTAATATAGTGTAGGGCAATAACAAATGTAATAGGTGCTCTAATGAATAAACCTATTACATTTGTTATTGCCCGACACTGCCCTAACGAATAAATCTATTACAATTGTTATTGCCATACAATGCCCCAACATATAGCCCTATAACATTTGTTATTGCCGTACACTGCCCTAACGAATAAACCTATTACAATTGTTATTGCCCTACAATGCCCCAACATATAGCCCTATAACGTTTGTTATTGCCGTACACTGCCCTAACGAATAAACCAATTACAATTGTTATTGCCCTACAATGCCCCAACATATAGCCCTATAACATTTGTTATTGCCCTACACTGCCCTAACGAATAAACCTTGTACATCTGTTATTGCCCTACACTGCCCTAACATATAGCCCTATAACATTTGTAATTGCCCTACACGCCCTAACATATAGCCCTATAACATTTGTTATTGCCCTACACTGCCCTAACGAATAAACCTTGTACATCTGTTATTGCCCTACAATGCCCCAACATATAGCCCTATAACATTTGTTATTGCCGTACACTGCCCTAACGAATAAATCTATTACAATTGTTATTGCCCTACAATGCCCCAACATATAGCCCTATAACGTTTGTTATTGCCGTACACTGCCCTAACGAATAAACCAATTACAATTGTTATTGCCCTACAATGCCCCAACATATAGCCCTATAACATTTGTTATTGCCCTACACTGCCCTAACGAATAAACCTTGTACATCTGTTATTGCCCTACACTGCCCTAACATATAGCCCTATAACATTTGTAATTGCCCTACACGCCCTAACATATAGCCCTATAACATTTGTTACTGCCCTACACTACCCTAACGAATAAACCTTTTACATTTGTTATGCGCAGTTAGGGTAGTTTAGATTACAGTTAAATGTGAAGATATTAATTAACTAGTGTGTGTAATTAGAATTTAAAAAATATATATCAAAACTTGCAGTTAACTGCACGGTTAATTGCACAGTTAATTGCGCAGATAACTGCGCGGTTATGTATTTCTATCAAAATTCCACAATAGATTTTTCCTGATTTCTAGACTTTTTTTATAGAGTATGTGTACGAAAGTAAAAATACTCTATCACATGTTTATATAAAAATCTTATATTTCTTAAAACAATATATACATTTCAACACATATTTTACAAAAATATTTTCAAACACGACACAAGTAAAAATCTTACAATATTACTATAAGTATGAATATTCATTACAAGTTTTAACTCTGTGACAAAATTATGAATCAGGCAAAAATAAAATGAAAACTATACAACAGATAAAATAAAATACATTTCTACGATATATATTGTAATATTGAACAAGAGAGTTGATGATATCTTAGAGATCATGCAGTACACTGTTAAAAATATACATACAAACACACACTTGAACTGTTTATTTGCACTCACAGCATTGGTGTTCTATAGCTACACTGTCATACGTAAGATTCAGATTCAGCGTCTGTGACTAATAACAGTCGTGCAGTGGCGTACGTCGGAGGTGGCGGTGGGGGTGGCCGATATACGGGTGGCAAATGCACAGGGGGTAAATGTCTGAGGGGTGGCGGCCGTCGTGGTGGTACGGGAGGACCACAGAGTGATTCATTTGAAGCACAGAATGCTTCGTCTTCTTCAACCGCCCATGAACAGTCCAACGATCGTACTCTGGCAGCTTGTCTGGACCAGTCACTTCTGTGGAAGGGCACACCCCAACTTAGTCCAGGACTCTCGCGATCATCTTCAGACAGAGTCAGTCCAGAATCACGGCTCAGTGACTTTTGATCCTTGCTTAATTCCATACTGTCCAAGGACAAGCCAAGAGCTGAAACAAGACATTGTAATCTTACTATCAAACTGTTGTATAAAAATGAATTATATTTGTTTCATAAAAATTCACATATATTCTTCTTTATAAAACGATTAATATTATTCAACAACTACAGCTAATGAAGTGATAATGCGTAATCATTGTTCTTTGTTTACGTGCGAGGCTGTTTAAGGATAATCCAATTATGAAATGTGTGTGTAATAATATCACTTGTACGCTTACAATGTAAACTGTCGGATTCCTCTGCACCACTGTCGCTGGCCGGCTCACCAAACAGAGAAGTGACTTGCGGTCCAAATATGGTCTGACACTGTGTTATGAATAATTCTATGAGTTGAGGTAATGTCCTTAACAGACCATTGTGACCATTTTCCCACAGCATACTGGGTCCCACACAAACACCTGCAAACAACACAAAAACACAACTCTTATAGCAGAGGCTTGTTGTTACGTCTGCATAAACACATATAATGTGAATATTTATTCTTAATCAATGAGTTTTCTTCTACATATAAAAACATTCTTACATTATGCTATATTCCAGCAAGCTAGCGTAGCATAATTAAGCAATATCTTTCAGCGGTTCTTACCTAGATTAGCGGGTGACATCAGGTTGTATCTTGCACGGCGGGCTATATGGTACAACACGCACACCACATGTGCTAGGAGTACATGGTTCTCGCGCGGTAACCTAGAGATCAGCCTTCGAAGATGCTCTATCCGGCCTGTATCAGCTGCTGATAGCCATTCGCTAACAGACGGGCCACTGAGTAACGGTTCGGGGAGACTTCGGAGGAAATCTTTCAACAATGCCGCCAGTACAAGGGCTGGTGTTGATAATAATTCTTCACACGCTGCTAGACCGGCAGAGTCGATGCGTTCTCGTAATTCACGTAATGCTTTCGCACTGGCACATCGGCGGAATATGCCCTGTGTGTGCGGACCACGCTGGAAGAGTCCACGCAATATTGTGTTCAATATTGGCGGTAACGTGCCGCCTGTACACAGTCGAGATAATGGCACGCCGAAGAATCGACAACTGGATTTTCGAAACAATTTCAACGGTATTCTGTAATTAAAATTAAATAATTAGTTCGTAACCGATTGGTTGAGGATTCCTAAGTATAGATTTTTTTACTAATATTCCAATACTGATACTTCAAACTTATCGTTATTATTTAAACAATAAATTATAAAACTAATGTACAGTTAGTGAACAAATCAACTTACTTTCTGGGTGCAGGTTTACTGTTAGGTTTTAACTCAAAGACAATCCCGCAAGGCGATCGGCTGCTGTTGCAATGTGCTAAATCAAAGCCTTCTTCTGCGCACAAAGATTGCCGTAATCGCGCTAACTGGATGGAATGGGGTCGTTCACAGCCCAATAGTGGACATGGGGCTGAATCTCTATCTCTCGCCCACAGTGTGTATCCCCATTCCTGACTGATACTTTCATCCAAGGCTAGTCGCGCTATTTCACCCGTATTCATTTCTGGGCCAACTCCAAGTGTTTTAGACTGCAAATAATAATAAAATACAGTTATGTTCTCTTGGGATTTTTGTATGAATAGACTTACGCATTCAGTGCCGGATAACGGATCCCGGTATACAACTTTGATATTTGTAGTCGCTGGTTCGTTTCTCAGCTGTGTGGATAACGCATTCTGCAGTTCTCGCCACCAGGAGTCTCTGGCGGCTTGTGTACAGAACGTGGCCAACATGGTTCGTGCAGGAGCGGGCCAGCCCAATAGGAATCCAGTCTCGGATTCAGGACATGATGCTAACCACAGTTCAGATACACGTACACTTTCCTAAAATCACAGAATTATTCCATATATCAGCATGCATCGATGTTTTGTACAGCAAGAATTTAGTTTTCTTTGTTATTGAAGAACAAAAGCAAAAAATATTTATAAAAACTATATCGATTTTAATGATGTACGTCTTTTATATTTTACAAGCAAAAATCCACCCTCTTGTGAAGCAAATACTACGTAAAATATTCGGAAGTATAAACAAACATTATTGCGAAGCAATTACACAAATTAGCATACTGGATTTACCATTCACAGTGTTTAACTAGTTCCAATTTCACAGTGATAAATTAAATCGCAGCGCGCGTATGTTGCTAGTTAATAGAGAATATTACCTTTCTACTGCAAGGAAGTGAATACATAAATGTATTTGTACGGCATGTTAACTTACTTTTAGCTTGAACGTTCCACCTGATCTGGGTTTGGCGACCAGCAATAAGTCGGAGAAGAAGAACAGATGTCTGGGTCGCACTGTGTGTGGTGTACGCGGGCAAGCCATGGCACAGGGTGCTTCCATAATGAAAACTCGGTCGCTATTTTCTCCGCAAAGAGATCGTTTTCGAGCAGACTTGCTCTTCTGTAATCGAAAGAAAATATTGAATAAAATGACACTTGTCATAATAATATTAACGTGAACTCCAAACACAATTTGCCTCGATAATATCAACGTATGCGCTCATGATTATTGAACAGAAAAAGGCCTTACCGCTTGTTGTGTTGTGGCAGCATCTGGGTCGTGTAGTCCCAAAAAATCCTGCGGGAATAAGTCTTGTATCCTGTCTAAATCCTTACGTCTTCCGTCAACGAGCGCTGGTTGTGAACCACCCAATAATCGGGAGTAATCTGCTAGTCTTTCTGCCTGTAAAAGAAAATGCGTATAAGAAATTTAGCAGATCCAGTATACATATATTTCACAGTCATAGATCATAGTTTATTTGCTCTAAAAGTGAATAAAACGAAAATTTACGTAAAGTTCTTACGTTAGCTCAGGTTCTCAGTATGTTAAACTGACAATTCTACACGGTATTACATCAGCATCCATGTAAAAGCCATCTCATTGCATAGTTTCCACTGTCGCAATCAATAATTTACAGTTCATTTGTTGCAACGCTATTATTTGCAGTTAAAACAATGGTTGGTTCGCTGGCATGCGTTTGTAATATCCTGCATTCCATAATTACATGCGTAACCATTACTTTATGAAATAGATGACGCGTAACTGCGGAATCTACACAGTTAGGTTATGTTCTAAAGTTTAGAATCTAAACAAATGCTAAGTTAAACATTGACTAAGTTTTTGTTAAAAGTTATTGACGATAAAGTATATGAATGTATGTATGACGTTATTCGTATATGTACTAGCTCATATAATAGTATGCGTGCGTGTGTGTTTGCATCATATGCTCGAGGTGAATGGTCACGCAGCTTACTATGAGGGCATTGTCACACCCTGGGGCTGTATGTATGAAATGTGTATATGTCTGTAGCCGCAGGCTTAGCTTTCACCTGTCTTCGCGCCGACACAGAGCAGAGAAACCTCTCGTGCCCGCTCTTGTCCAATGCACTTGAAAATTCGGAAATCTTTCATAACCCACGCCGCATGTATTTGTTATTCTTCGCCTTTCCTTTTGTATTCATTAATCGACTATACTGAAAAGTAAACTTCGGTATAACCAAAGAGAGCACTTAATTTGAAACCATTTTAACCGGAAATTATTGCTTTCTCTCCTAATCATACGCATCAAGTGCATACGTCTTCCTCAAATACGACTAACAAATCAATCAGTTTCACTTGTAAATCACCATAAATTGTTTGAACATCTGTTGAGATGGACTGAGCACTTTATCAGTTCCTAGATTATGCATACAAGATTCTTCGATCACGAATAATTGATAGGATCAACATTATAATCTTGTATCGCACATAACTCTATTCCTATTGCCTCAAACTACAAAGCATAGCGATATAATAGAGCAATTATATTTGAACGTGCTGTGGCTTGACTGAAAAAAATAATAATAATCTTACCTATATTGTATGTACATACATACTATATCTTACAGGAAATATCCCATCAACGAAAAAAACAAACCAATTCAACAGAAGCATATATTTAAGTTTCTATGTTAATTTAGACATTTCGGATCCAAATACGTCAACTTTATTTTTCTTATATCGAAAACGAAAAATTTCTCTTTCACACGCGAGCAAAGCTTAGAAGGTGATACAGAAGTGTAATATCAAAACACATTTCGAATGTGCGATGATTGATTTAGAGAAAAATAAATATCGAAGAGAAAGCGACCCGATGCACAGATGGTAAAGCTATTGAGCATCTAATAATAATATACAGAGATATATCTAGATCTAACATCTAGATGAATAATAGATACTAGATCAATCATTCTCGTAAGATTAAGCTTTTACTAATTCAATGTTGCCCATGAAACTCTAATTGAATTAAAATTCCTTATCTGCTTCTGATCATTGTTTCCAGAAGTAATTTAGAAGTCAAAACGCTCCAAATGAATAGAATATTACTTTAGTTAGCTTAAGCTAATTCTTTCGGGAAGATTCATTCATGAAAATTTGTCAAATATATGAATAGAAAACAAACTAACAAGAACAAGCACTATTTTTTTGTACTGTTTCCTTCAAATCTTATCAGATTTACAGCCAGGAAATAAGTGAAAGCATGTCAAATTTAAAACAAATTGCCCATATTTCAGAAAATAGATTTACCCTAAAGATTATAATCAACCGATACAAATCTTAACTACTTTGGTCATTTTTTCAATGGATAATACCGTAGCCTTTACCTAGTCTGGTATTTTCTTCAATGAAGCATAATGGCATATAACCTATTTATGTTCCTTGAGTATCTTCACTCAACTACTAGTCGTTACGGGTAAATGGTGAGATAATACGCGTAGAAAATGCGATGGGTGGGTCTAAACAGTATTTACTATACTATTTCCGGTCCACACAGGAAGCATAGTTAGGTGAAAGCGTGCAGACATAACCTGCAAAGTTTACAGTGATTCTCAAACTGCTTTGCCGAAGTTTCTTCAAGAGAATGTCAGTTTGATCAGAAAATAATAATGCGATATTTTCATGAGGAAGAATAATAATCTGAGAGGTTTTTATTTTTCTTTAACAATATTTACATATTCAAATGATGAATGTGTTTTTCTGGTTGTATTTTGTTTGGCATACGCTGTACTGAGCAAGTAAATACTGTAACTAATCGCTTCGGTATGGAAAAATCCTGAAACAGCGCGTCTTACAGTCTTCAAGCTTCAATGACTACCTACATTATAACGCTACGTTCTGCTCATTGATTTCCTAATGTCATACATCTTGTGCGTTAGCTCTCAGCTACAAGCGTTGAAATAACAACCCGACGGCTTGCCGTACAACGGAGCCAATTTTTCACACAAGTCAAACGATAGAAATCACACAGGAAATGTACACGTAAATTGAATGTATTAATCAGAGAAATTTCTACAACGCATCTGCTTGTTCCGTAATGATTGACTAGCGAGTGTATTTCACAAGGCCTCTGAAAATGGAATAGAGATGGTTCACGATTAACGAAATTTCTGAATCGTTACAGGGCTTGGGAATTGTGAGCGCCGATAAGTGTGAGCTATCAAATTTCCATGCTGAAAAGGTTAAAGAACACAAAAAAGAAACTGATTGTGTGACGGTGTGTAAGCGATATCAGGTCGATACACTCGGTGTATCTAACGAACATACACACGCACGTGTCAATGTACACTTTCCCTGAGCCACGGTGCACTCATTAACAAAATAAAACTTTCGCAAATTAAAGGGATTCGCCGTGGAACTTTTAATGTTTTCGTTGACCATAGTGCTGAAAATAATTAACAATATCACCACCGTTCAATATACTTTCACTCTTACCACTGTGCGGTTCGATTGTTGTAGTTTGAAACCAAGGTGTGTATGTGTGTGTGTGTGTGTATGTATGTATGTAGCGTGCGCACATGCCAAGTCCGTTGACCGAAATGTCTGGCGTGTCGGTGCTTTGTCCGTACCGTGCGACGTGTCTCACTTGATTCTTTTGTTACTTTTTTTTAATTGAAGTTCAACCTCAAGTTGCAGGAGATTTTTGAAAAGTATTACACTGTATATATGTATATGAAACATATATTGCAATTCCAATAAGGAGTAATTCAATCATATATGCAACTAGCACATAATTATATGCAAGCAGTTCGTATTTATAATTAGCAATAGTATTGAATAAAGTTTACTAGCGAATGTATGTGTGTGTGTGTGTGCAAGTTTTACTTTTACTTAAGTGTAGAGTTAATCAAAGATCTCATTACGTACTACGATGAGATATTTTAATTGAAGGTAATCAGAGCTCATTGACCTCTGCTGTGGCCATCGTAACTATTATATAATTGTATTTGCATTAATTCATTCATTCAGGAAGACCGGAGACATACGTCTGTTTCAGAGATTTCTCTTAATTATCATTGTCTTATGTAAGTACATTCCATAATAAGTTATATCGTTGTGTAATGATGTTCAATTAATGATGTTAATTGTTTGCTAAAAATATAACGAATATCCGTGTAAACTTATAAGTCGAGAATTACAAATAAAAAATGTATACATATATCTGGAATGACTGAATACTAGTTATTAATATTAACCAGACACAGCCTACTGTCATTAGTTAACCTGAATGTACAAAGATCATAGTAAGAAATGCTTAGAGTAGGCGTCGAGAAAATCTGCCACTTGACAGTTCTGTAAGTTGGTAATATCTGACATTGAGACATCAAGCAGGCCATGCAACGACAGGACGCTAATCTGACAGACAAGAAAACTTTTACTTCTTAATGCGTTTCAGAGAAAATACTCTGATAAACAAATAGTAACAAGCAACACACACACATACTGTCACACGCTCGTAAAGGGACTAAAAAAAGGTTAAAATGTTTCATTTTATGATAAAAACTTCGTTCTCAGATAACACTGAATACTGGCAGGTGTATACATGCACCAACTTTGTTCTGATCCCAGCTCTAAAAGGAAGCGATGTATATTAAAAAATTACATTACATATTATCTCCCCACAGAAGATACGATGGATGGCACTTTGTACCAACGAATACGTTCTCCTATAATAGACTAATCCTTATATGCTCATGTCGCCTTTCAGAATTAACGTACAATTTATTAAGTGACGAATCATTAGTTATTTACGCTAATGATGTTCAGATGAATTAATGTACATCTGTTTTAATCCGTATATGTCGGAGAAATGTTGTTATAATTTGCTTCATTTTTATCTTTTCTATAATAGCGACTTTCTAATATAGAAATGATTATTGCGGCAGTGATGTTAAATTGAAATATTTTTAGGTTAACTAAAATTAATTAAACTGTCAACAAATTTCCTGTACTCTTTAGTACTTTTATATTATTTAACTATTTTGTTTTTAATATCATGGAGAAATGTTTTAATAAAACATTATTCACTGATTCTTATAACAAGTTATCATTCATTAATATACCGTAAACAATTAATTCGAGAAATATATAGTATTTAATACAATTACAACAAGCGGTATCTATCTGGTCGCTTTGTTCAATTACAAATCTCTGTTTAATTATTACTGTAATGACAATTACTATATGTGGTGATTGTGTAGGAATGTACAAAGGATATAACAGTACACATATAATAACCTACATCATACATCATTGTGTTTGCCGCGGCGGCTGCTGTTAAGTATATTTTGATTTAGATTTTAATTTGTTGCGCACATGTTTTGCTATTGTTTCAACTCATGATTTATCAGCATGAAATTTAAGGTGCAGTAGTTGAAACATTTCACATCTGTCACGTAATATAAACACACGTGAGATTAGTCCGTGACTGATAGTAAATATACCTCTATTACACACTAACTATATACTTTCTTCTTCTACTGTCAGATGACCATTCGTTTTCGAATTGTAAGCTAGCGATTTATATATTTAACCATAGATTTACATAAGTAAATGACATACTGTTAACTGAAGATAACGAGCGAAAGTATGAGTTATACTTTTGAAAATACCGAACGAATTTTACCTGCTGACCACAATTTTTCCAGTACAGTATCGTATGCTACTGTTTTGTGCAATATGTAACGGCATTCAGGCCCCCCGTTGGCCGCGCGCGTGCGACGCCACTGTGCCGGCCCGCAATGTCTCATGCGGCTGCTATGCTGGAATGGGCGTAACTTGGACAGACAGAACCGCATCGGCCCCGATAATTCCAAGAATCAGAGATCCATGGCATAAGTACAACCTTGAGGTCAGGTAGAAGCGATCCAACACACACATACACACGAGCTCACCACGGCGAAGAACGGAGAAAGAGAACAGATTGCAGAAGAGCCACAGAACAGCTACCTTACCTACCTCACCCTGTGCAACAGGCTCGCACGTGTTCACACACACACACACACACAAACATCGGCGCTGGTGGACCTCGTGAAATTCGTAATTTGTGAACCCGCAATTCGAGTCAGACAATCCCGAATGCAACAATGTAATATGTATTATAACTTGTGTAGTTTTATGTCCGTTCAAAAACCTTTTATATTACGCATGCGCTCATTTTGACAACCGTAGTTTCTTTACAATTCTGCCAGAGTAATTTGTAACTTATTTAGCGAAATGTCAAAGTATTTAGTTCGTAATATGAGTTATATATGTAGAAAATAAATAATTTAACATACGCATACATGCTTTATATGCGTGTAAGAACATGACGGACATGTTAAAAAAGTAGGCGTTTGTAGTTCACAATAAGTTTGTATGAAATAAATGCATTTGTGTCAACTGTCCAATGTAGGACGAACATGGACAATATACTAATGCGTTGGAAATTAGGGCGGATGAATGAATCTAACACAAACCGTCCTACGGCTTCTTGTGGTTTTAGTTTCGGAATTTATACGAGAATCGTTTTTTTTTCTTCCTAGCGGTAACATTAGAATATTCGTTAATTAAATCTGAATATCTATAACCTCTTGATATTTCGTGATTATTTCTGTTAAATTCTATTACGACAGATTATTAAAAATCACCGCAACCCTTTTAAGTATTTCTGTGTTGCTTTGAGTGTTATTTTTAAATCTTTAAGGGACCTTGCCACACAGACAAAAGGGCCGTCATAAAGATGTGTTTTTATTAAGGGGCGCAGAACCTTCTTTTAGTTTTCAACATACATAACATTTCAAATTAGAGATACACATCTTTTCACAAAAAACTAAAACACCACTTTAAAACACCAAAATAGAACGAAAAACCTTGAAATTTTATTATTTTTAATGTATCGAATACTTTATTGAAACAGGCAAAAAGCTATTAAGCATTTTTACACATTGGTATTTTTAATTATCGAGAAGAAAATCAATCTATCAGTTAGTGACTGTCAGCACTAAATAAATAGAATTAATTTCATAGATGTTGTTTTATATATGCATACATAGTTTGCAGCGAAAAATTCTAGATTAAAAAACATTTTTCTACAACATTGTCAATTATTATATACGTGCTCGGTTTCGTAAATTGAACGTAAGACAACGAGCATTTTAACAAGAAAATACAACGTTAAATAAAGTGACGTATTATTGAAATTGTTTTATGGTAATTTCTGGCTAATAAATAGTTAGGGTAATTGCTACTGTTGCTGTTGATACACAGTAACAAGATGGACGATCTTGTCAGTGATTATAAAAAGAAAACTCAGCGAAAAATTATTGTTATAGAAAAATAACATAAGTCAGGTAGCTGTTGATTATACATTGTGATAAAATACAATTCAACAGCGACAGGTGAACGAAAATCTGAATCTGAAGACAGATTCTCCGAAACATTTAATTCATCTTTGCTAATGTACTTCTGAAAATTTCCAAATGACAAAATAAGCTAAATGCTTTCAAATTATCCCGGTCTGACGTGTAATTTTCTAGCACAGAAATACTCGTATGTTTAGGAAACAGTTCAAAGATGTTTGTTCGATAAGAAAAATTCAACATCGTCTTATCGCACGTTTTTTTCTCCTTTGTTGGGCAATTTTCATATTTCGGAGAAAAATTATTAAACTGAAGAATTTTTAGGGCATATAAAATAAAACGATTGTAAAATGAATGAAGAAGGAAGAAAATATGAAAGAGAAAAAAATATCTTTGTAGAGAGTAGTATTGATATGGATGAGGTAACAGTATACAAACGCAACTATGCATGCATAAATGTATGTATGTATGAAGTTTATAAAAATATTAAATTATGCTTGTTGCGTATTGTGTTATGTTACGATGTATGCGTATGTATTCATGCGTACGTACGTATGTGTGAATATAGAAAACAAAGAGGTTGCGACTGATAGAAATGCAAAACAGTGGACACTTCAACATCACAAGCTCATACTAGTTTTCTAGACACGTGTTCATATATGCCAAGCCCGTCTTCGATGTCGTGAATCAAAACCACACCGAGACATGGTCGCCCAGTGGCGTACCATGCAGGGCATACACACTATCGTGTAATAGTCAAATAAATTATTGAAAATTTAACCAAAATACAACACGCACATTGATGCTACATCTATGCATATGATTTGTATTACTTTTCAAATGTTGGTAAATTGAACTATTATTTAACGGACATATCCTGTATTACGATATATAAATATTATAAGTTATTAATACCGCTATGATGTAGATGATGGCATGACATATGCCAATCATTCAAATTCATTAGAGACAAATTGATCCAACACTAATTATCTGTCTAATTATAATTCATTATTCATCATTAGTATCGTAACCTAATAAATATTTCCGATCGCATTTGTAAATCTGTAACTATGTATGCAAATAAATCATTCATTTGAACTTATCATATATGGATATCGATACTTGATAAATCATAATTATTTACTAATCTAAATGAACGAAATATATACTATTATACTATGTTAAAAATTAAGAAATGTTACTCTAGAACTGAATTACACAATTACACCATCTCAAGACAACACAGGTGGGATTAATTTAATCGGTTTGAATAACACATAGATTATAAATCTTCTGTAAGATTTAACTCAGCTCTACGGGTAATTAAGGACAATATGCGTACAGTTATAAAGATAATTAGTGCAATCTTCGAATAATTTACAACCGTCCTGCTTACATTTAACCTTGCCTGTTAATGTCACTCAAATTAATTTAAATTAATTGTACACAATTATCCACGTAAATTTCCAATTACTTATTTTAATTTATATCAAACACGTTTTATGCCGCGTGATACCTAATCACATAATAAATAACGGTCATTTAATTATTTTTCAAACTCTTGTATACCTACACCTTCAATATTACGTATATTGCCATCGATAAATTCTCCCGAGTTATTAGAATTTTAATTTTGACAAATATGCCCCTTATGTGGGCCTCCCTAACCGCCGTCTCTGTGTTGCCAAGTCGACAATCCTGGTCGTTTGCGACCACCAGATCGGCCGAAGCAAACAACATGTTATCAGTGCTTTTTTTATTTCATTTTTCCCGCGCATATCTTTAAATAACGACTCTTAATATGCGATGCGTCCGCCCTCGTTCGCGCATGTCATTATTATGCGCGACCAATACGCTAACGCGGTACAGTAACACGTGATCAAAACGTTCACTTATCCACCAATCACAACCAGCCGACAAGTACAAACAAGTGACAATGACAGCGACAACGAACGAAAGGAGAATCTGAATCTTAAACATTGTCATAATACAAATTGCAACACATTTGTAATAATATACATGTCGTCTCGTTGGCTCTGTGTCTTTGGAAGGAATGTCTCTCTGTACTTATACTTCTTCTTCTTGTTGTTGTTAACTTCTCGCGAGTCATGGGTGCGCGACAAGATGTTTGTGAAGGTCAAAGGTAACGGAAATGCAAACATGTATCAATGCGATGCAAGTGTGCGAAGGTAGATTTTTTTGCACATGTTTATTTGCAAGCGAGACACCTGTTCATCTGGTATACCTGTAAGATTTAAGAATGATTTCATACGTTCTTCGGGGAATTTACAGATGACGCAATCATCGGCATAGTGTGTTATTGATTTTGTAGTTTATTTAACAACTATTTTTACAACAACAAATAATCATTAATTTTTTATCGTAATGACTCGTAATGTAATAATAGTTAAATAACAAACATAATTTCTTGGACTTCGCTAATGTAATTCCATATATGGAGCAAAGGAAGTTGTGTTATTTATTTAAATACATAAGAAATATAAAAAAATCGCCTAAATAAATATTATCTACTGAATAATTAACAATAAATGAGCTCTAACTATTAAGTGGAATATTATAATTTTTATTAGAAGCAGCATAATAAAATTCTCGCGAAGAAAATGAATCATACTATTAATATTCTACTCTGTCTAAAGGTAAAACCACACAATATTAACCACCCATTATAAGTCATCAGCTATTTGGCATCAATCATAGCCGAGGAGCCTAATATGTTACACGTTTATTATATAAACTAACGAACAAAAATCAACAATAACCTTCTACAAGATTTGCATCAGTCAGAATAACATTTAAATGTTATATTACCCTGTATTCATCACAACATACGTGTACGTACACGCGTATGTACGTGTTACAACTGTACCAATTATAAACCACAGGGCATTAGCAAGTGACAAGAAGGTTAAGGTATAGTACAGATCGCAGACATCATACCATGCTTGCACTTAACATTACTTCTGACATTTTAAAAAGGTTTTTGTTAATCTTTTTGACTAGTTATTCATATACTCGAAACCATGACTCAATGAGAAGCCACTCGAGTCGATTAGCACGATGAGTGATGGCTTAGTTTTTGTTGAATTTATAAATAAACGTGTTTAATTTTTCAACGTTAATAAACAAGCACATATTCTGGAAATAATGTTCATATGAATATTCTAATACACGATTATTAATGTACTGAATGGTAATGTAAAATTATAGATATTATTACAACAAATGCTGAGTACAAGTAATTAATATGTTTTATGAGAATACTAGAAGATAAAAATATAGTAGTATTTATAGCCAGAAAGTTTTAAAAACATTTTTTTTATTCTACAAGAAAAAAGTTTCAAAATTAAATTAACTAAATAATAAATAAATTAAATACTAAAATGTTTTCGACGAGCACCTCTGATAAAGAAATAGTTTTTTTATTCATGGGATAGGCGGTTTCAAAATTAACTCGGGAACAACAAACTGGTCAAGAATTAAATATCGCTTCTGAAACTCGATAACAGAAACCGGTATTTGTGTCTTATAGTTGTTTCCATTTACACGAGCGATGCTGATACAATATTACGCCGGTTTGCGATACTTTCATTCACTCAACCAGAATAATAAAAAAAAACGGGAGCAAAAACAACGTTTAATTTTCATTAACGACTCGCAATAGTACTAATTATCCTACATGCTACAAGTAGAGACAATATATAAAAAATAGTTTCTTTTAGAAATGAGACAGAAGTTTTGTGCACGCGATCCCAGCAGAAGTGACATTTTTATTGTGATTTTCTCGATGGTAATTGGAGAATTATATGCACTGTTTAAGCTACTACGGAACTTGCTGAACCTTGCATGTTGCAAGTACGGCTGTTATAGCGTGTATACTCTTTAGGTATTCTCATTTATTTCAGAAAAATAAGACAAAGTACAAATACGCTTATAGCGGATTTTTTAAAAACAAGCATTACCCACAAAATAGTTGTACAATTTAATACATCATGCTGATTAAACACAGTGTAAATGAACAAATAATAATTTAATAAATGATTAGATTTTTTATGAAACAAAATGTCATTGCAATTCTCACAATTTTTTCAATTTATTTAAAAAGGAAACAGCTCAATTAAACAGACAATTTCACTTTTATCTATGTACATAAGTGGTAAAATTATTTCCTGCTTGGTATAATTTTAATGTTCTGTTGTTAAATTTCAATTGTCCGTACATACATCCTATGACACAGACAAGTACCTACATGTATATAGTTTTATGTGTATGGTGTGTACATCAAAAAGTATATAAACCTTTGTTTGTGAAATTTATAGTCTTCGAGCAAACAGTCATTTATCAGCCATTTCTCGTTATTTATTAATGTATAAATCGTCTACCTTGACATGATTTCCGGATTCGTAGATTTTTCTAATAACAACCAAATATATCCAACGAAAAAACATTACCAGTTTTCAATGTTGTTTGAAATAAAAATTCACATAAAGAAATACAATAATAATTTGTATAAATATCCCAAATGCTAATTAAAAAGTCGATGAGTACAGCTATTAATTTATGCCAGGTATCATACATTGCTTTTTTTAACATCGTGTGTGGCCTTTCAATGAGACTATAAATTCTGCTGTTAAATATTCTTATAAGAGTTTAATAAGTCACCAAGAGATGAGGTACAGTTAGGAATGTGAAATATTTCTAAACGGAATATTCGCATACCTTCACTGTTATAAACGTTACGAGACCCAGAAATGCAAGTGCCGATATTATATCTGTACAGAACAGTAATTCGTATATATCTATTCATAAATAGATAAATATACAAGGCATTCATATATGAAACTAAAGTGAAATAAAATAATTATAATTGACACAAATGAAGGTGCGTTTGTATATAATTGAAGAACTCACTTTCATGTTACAGAACCATTAAGTGAAGTTTACCACAATGCTGGTATAATTAAAGTTTGCAGTAATAAACAAACAAAAAAATGGTAACATAAATCCTCATTTACCAATTAACTGCACAACCGTGTATTTTAACTCTTTGTAACTTTCTCAAACCTAGCGAAAACTTAATTCTGCAGAATATTTTTATATTCTGTGTCAGCGAAGTTTACAGAGTACGGGTCTGGAGGTGTTGCCTTAAAGTGAAGCCCTGTAAGGAGAAGTTTTTAACTGCATTATAGGTCAACAAGGAAAGAGGATAACATTTGCTTAACCTGCTTGCGTCCGACACGCTACTGTCAAGAACGACTGTAAATTAAAAAAATCTTTTAGTATGCAAAGTAAAAATCATTTGTACGCGCCTCGTAAATGTTTTAGCATTGTTTGTTCGGGCCGGCCCGAAAAACCAACAAGTTTGGCCACGTCCGAAATTTATGGCCATGTCATATCATCTCCTGTGTATTTTACAAAGGCTGGTTATGTACGTAACAGAGAATGGAATGTCAATATAAAATAAATGAAGTATATGACCCTCTCAGCGATATATCTTCTTGTCAATGCCTCGCGCACACACACACACGCACAAAAAAATAATAAGTTTGCGCGTAGCATTCTTCGACAGAAATCATTTTAATAACTTGCAAGTGTGCAGAATTTATTTAAAACAAAACAAACAACGGTATCTGTTAACGTTATTTTTCTGTTAGAACGAGGAAGAAATAATAGTTAATTTCAAGCATATAAAGTTACTTCAATTGGCTACGCAAATATGGAAATACGAATGCGCGATATAAAATGTTCGTTTGTAGGTACACATGGTTCTCTTAATAAACTACACCTGAGGCAGGTTTGATAATAATTACAGCTGTGGCAGGATAACAGAAGGAATACTGCAGTCACGCAATATCTAGCATTGAACATACCAACTATAACCGAGATCTGAGCTATCTAAAGTCAGTAATAGACACAACATTTGAAGCACGAATTCTTCTTAAAAAGTATTTATTTTTACCTATAATATTAAGTAACTGTTTTCTTACAATTTTATACACACAACGTTACATAATAGTCAATGAAACTTTAGAACGCATCTGAAACACAAATTATAAATAGACAAGGAATCTTGGTACTGTCTGTGTGAAGATTTATCTTATTGCTCGTTTCCATGCTACTGTGAATCTGCATCGTAACTAGAAGACAGATCACGGACAAGCAGACGAAGTGTAATGCCTCTATCCACGGTGGAAATATCTAAGACAACAATACACACACACACGCACGCATGCGCATGAGCGGCTAGCGGGTGAATATAACGTAAATATATCGTGTATACATTTTACTGTAGCGGAAACATCGTGGGCAGCCGTGCTCAAATTAATGCATAACACATGAGCGCCGCGAGGCGGCCGTGAAACGTACGAACGCCAATGGCACACGGAGAAGGAGAAGAAGAACTAGTAGAATTGAAACAGTGAATGTAAAGTGACGTTCGTATATGATGAAGATGCATAGAGCGATGCGATGCGATGCAATGCAATGCAATGCTTGACAGCTCAGCCGCCACAATTACAAGAGATGAGCGAAGGCGTTTGATCGTTTATTTAAATACACAGCTGTTTTGCAATACAGAATATCCACAAGCAAATTATTGAGATACATCAACGTCTCCAGACACCATCGAAAAGAAAGTGTATTATTTAAGTACATTACAATCGCAATGAATCATTTATTATGAAAATTATAGTATATACAAGGTAACGAAGTTTCAACAGGAGATTTGTGAATTTAAATCTCTGTGTGTATGTTCGTTAACTGGTAGTGGTAACTGTTATTTTTACAAAAAGTTTTCTGGTTGTTGTAATCATTAAAGTAATGATTAATCCTGAGTTGTGGAATATAACAAGAGCATTGTGGATAGATACCGCTACTGGTGCGCGGTCGCTCGCTAACCATGCAATGGTGTGCCTGCCCTCTGTGAATGTACATAACGAGCTACGTACACGCAACATATTCCTCACGAGTACCTTCCGGTTTTCGATTGTTAACAGTAATAATTATTATTGTAGCCGAGTCGTACCCGTAATAAACGTGTTGTCTTCCAATGAAACTTTGATTACGGTATTGTCTAGTAAATACGTGTACTTTAATTGCAACACTTACGGCAGTTACAAATGGTCGGAGATAATAGTCGAATGTATCGCAAACGTAACGTAACACAACAACAAAAACGCACCACAGATAGGTATATATACCTACTGGCATACACAATATGAAACAAAGATATTAATGCAAATTACTAGAATAAGACCAGCAAGGAGTATTGATAAAATTAGTTGTATATCAAGGTGGACTGTTTGGAAAAGTGACAGTAACTTCATAACGAAAATAAATTATATAAAATACGTACTTGCAGGTTATCAACTTGTACAAAATTTCTTCGAACTCTCGTGACGTAATTCTCCATTAAGTAGATTCGAATAACAATTTCTTGTTCAGTATATTCTAGCATTATACAATCACTACAATATATTACAGGTGTTGTGTGGAATATTTGTAGAGAGAGTTCAGTAGTGAAGACTAGAAGCCACGAAACACAAACTACGACTAAACATAACAATAGGCTGTCACCAAGTGTACTGACTCACATAACTAATTATACTAATCAACGCTTAAATAGTTCCAATTTTGTAACCGTGCCATTTTTACTTATTTTCGCATAAATACGCTCATATGCAGCGTATCATATATTAAATAAATTAGTCATAAAGTGACGAGGCCAAAATGATTACATATGACATCCTTGTACTGCAAAAATATACCCTGATGGATAACCATTATTTATATACGTATAGATAATATTTTAATATTTGAGTCAGGTTACTTTAAAAGACAAGTGTTAATCTAAACTAGATATTAATCATCGTAGAAATTCCAATCTAGATTATCAAAAAAAATCAGTTCATCGAATATTTTCCCGTACACCGACGCATTATAAATCTATCGAAGTGTCGTAACATTTCATAACTATTATTAGGTTTATTTTTAGTTACAAATGCCATGCAAATATATTCCGCGATTAATTGATAACTAATTGCGTTTTCTCTACGTCCAATGTTTCATGTGGTACGAGTAGGAGATTCACACATACACTGTAGGATTCTTCTGGAACTCCGCGAGAACTAGACGTTGTTTTATTACAAGGACATGACCGGCAATTTGCATATCGATTATAAATTATACAACTGACTTTCGTGAACGATGAATCTGAATAAATATTATGCATCTTCTTCTCAAAGCAATGAAGGTGTGTTACCATCAAATAGTATCATAAAATAGAGATAAATATGTTGATAAATCATATGATTTGTGCAAAATGGTCAACGTTCATTAAATACTTAGGTTTGGCACATGGATTTTTTTATTATAAAATTAATAAGCCAAATGGAAATTTATTCAAACATATCTCATTACGTTGATGGCAGAAAATAACAGTGGCGCTCTACAGGTGTAGCGGTAATAATTATTACTAAAATTAGCCACTTCATATAAACGACAATTTAACCATAACCACTTATGGCTTAGCCATTTGTTGTTATCGCGTAACAATCAGGCTATCTGATTATAATAACGACTATATAATGATACCAACTAAATGAATAATAATTTCCCTATTCTACAGAAATCAAAAATATTATATTGAATAACAGAAAATATTCGCTACTATGTTCAATTGAATCTAACAAAGGCATTCGGAAAATAATCATTTATATAAAATTTCATTTAAGGCTTGTATAACATTTGATTTATATTTGTACTGTTAATCATTATAATTTTACTTGTTATAGTTGAATAAACTTTGCTATTATTAGAATAAATGCATCCGTTTTACTTTTACAAGTCATTTTGCACGGCCCACTGCGTTTTGTCAATCTAGAGAAATTATAAAAACATCAACAACAATACGTGTTTATTTGCGACGTTTTATTACAACACATATAACAGTTGACTGTGCGAATCAGGCCAATAGGACAATTGAATACAAAACGCAAAATGTGTATCGAATGTTCAAAGTTTCTAAACGATTTCAATCAGTGCAATTAAATTAAAGGAAATATATACACACAAACGTACGTAGAGTAGAAAGCGTGTTTTCAACATACGTCAAATGTACAGTTTACACAGCTGACAAGTGTAACCGTAGCTTTAGAATGAAAACTATGTGTAAATGTACATTTATATGTAAACGTAAAAACTGTGCAAGGAAATTGCAAGATTTCTATTCATTTATAGCTATTTACAATTGCACTTTACATTTTCTTAGTAATTTACCTTGAAGTTTTTTTTTTGTTGCCAGGATTTATTTATAGATTGTAGTATGTAGAAAGCTTTATATCCTGTAATACTGGCTTTTTCTATAATCCATTTATTGGAATTCATCATCTGTTATATTGTAAAATCTTCAATAAATATTAGTTTAAACCTTGGGGGATTCCCAGATAAGCAGGTGTTTTATTCCTCAGGAGCATTGAAATTCTCCATGCAGAGTTACATATTTTATAAATCTGGGAAACCCATATTGTGCTTGCAGAATTTTAAACAATCTTTTACTTACCTACTTTATTTTCCTAATCCAACACAGCCTGCTGCATATGTTCTATAGTACTTTAAGAAGAAATACCAACACTTGTTCATATTTGAAAGGATTGATAGATGATCTCTGTAATTTCCATAGAAGACTATCATCTAATGTATAAATAGAAATGATAATTTATCTCGACAAACTAGAATCTAACCGCTTATCATCACGCACGCAATGTTGAATATCTGAACGTATGTTAGGAATATTTCTGTGTATAAGTAAATTACCAAGCTGCTTTACTGGACTAATCCATCACAAGAAGATATGGAAGTGATCGGGTAGCAGATTCACTAGAGTGTTGTGCATACATGTATATGTTTGTGTGAGTGTGTGTGTGTTCTGAAGCACGAACAGGCGGCACTGGCTGATCTCTTTCCGCATACGTGCCCGATGCAAAATATCCGAGTGAAATAATAACGCTTGGATGCCTTAGCTTGGCCAGAGTAACAGCAAAACTCGAGCAACAAGAATCCGATAATAAACTGCGACACGCTCGGATGCACGTCATCTAACACACTTGTGTTCGTTTTGCATCAATCACTGATTCGTAGCACACGTTTTGCTCATCATCAGCAACAGTTTTAGTCGAACATGAACAGCAGCAAGTAACTGCTACATCAGCAACAATATATAGAATCTCATATTCAAATCTCTCAGCCATCACAAGTAGTGTTGAATTATTGAAAATCGCATTCGTCTGAATATGTATGCATTATGCAAGCGATATATCGTGCGAAGATTCTAGCAGCGAACTACGTAATCTTCCTGAAATAGTCTTATGTGAGTTTTCATGCTTCCTCGTTGAATTAACACATATATAACGATATAATATCATTTCTTTCCATATAATTAAGATCCATATAAATCAGCAAATGGAATCCATTGCATATTACTAACTTGTAATAACCATGAAGTAAAACAATTATTCACGCTACACACTAGAGGTATTACCGGCAATAACTACGGTTATGCATAGAACAGATAGGTGTTCCAATGATTACTAGTACCAGTGGTTAATACCACACCAGTTACCGATGACCGATGGTTAATGGGAAACCAATTACAACACGCGTATACGTTTATGTATATACATAACATACGTACGTATAATACATACATACAATACAGAATACAGGACTGAAACTATAGGCACGCATGCGCAGTGCAATGCGTGCTTTAGGGCGGGGCATAGGGCACGGCAAACAACGGGTAAACGACCTGTGTGACGAAAAGTGTTATTGTTTATACATGTGCGTTAATATACTAGCCGCATATATTAACAATAATAGCAGGTTCATTTTGAGTTAATGTACATTTGACGACAGGATTCACAGCAAATGGAAACAGTTCCCAAATCCCATAGAATATATATAGTACAGAGTTAATCCATACCTAGCCTGGAGATAATATATATTTACTTACTTAACAACTTATTAAGTACACTGTTTAAATAAATGTATTACATGACTGCATATATTACCAGTAATGATAGATAATGAAGCCGTCAAGAGTACAAAATATTCTTATAGTTGACCGAAAAGTGTTTTCTCAAAGTTCAGAAATGTCTTGTAATAGCACTGATTGTAAATTTAACGGTGCTAATTAAAATTTATTCCAGCAATTAAAAGGTTGGAACAATTGAACAAAAAAAAGGCAGTGAGATGCCGGTATAATTTCAAAAATTCGAAAAGCGCGCACGCCCAAATAATTACAGTGAAAAAAATTCTCGTGACTTTTATTTTACTTGTACACTGCGTATACCTGTTCGTAATACTAAATTAACGTAAATGTAAAGGTTTTCATGTATCTCCTAAATTGTTTTTTGGAAATTGTGTGTTCATTTTCATCATATGCTTGACAGTATAGAACAAAAATATTCTAGCCTTCTAGCTACCTAGTAATTATGTTGGCTAAATAAGACATTTAGAAATGTTTTATTAAAATGAAGAACTTTGAACTAAGATTTATTCAAAAGCAAATGCTAGGTTAGAAAAATACAAAACTTAAAATTGCTTTGTATTCCATTTGAAAAATACGTTGTTCTATCTCTTACGTGTTACACTTGCAATATTCATTGCTGTTTTGTTCCGCATAGGTAACCGTAGTTGATACATGTTATAATTAAGCACAATTTTCAGGCGTATACATTTAATTTTATATAATTAATGAATGCAATTTTCTCGTCCACGCGTTCATTGCGGAACGTGCATAACGTTGCAATAGGGCAATAAGGAAATTCCGCCTATTTGCTGCAACTCAACAATATAAAAGCAGCATGCCTGGGTATGCGTGGAGCGCATAAAATACCGTCACTTTGCACGTTTTTCACACGTTTAAATACAATAACAATGGTGCTTAATAATAACGCATACGCACATGCGCAAACAACACTACAATTAACAACTACACATGTGTATAACATGCATGTTGATGCAAGTAGGGAGCAGCATGTTGTTTGTTGTCTGGTTTTTCTACTACTTCTCTCTATGTGTGAGAACATCTGTCATCCGTATTATGCGACCTCGCAAACTAATTATTGACTTATTAACACATTATACTGAATTAAAATACACATATAAACTTGAAACACTTTCCAATCGCGTCCGGTGATAATGTTGCTGAACGGAATATGCAATCAACGTACATATCGATATTACACAACCTTCTTATTAGTATTTAACGTCAATGAATAATAAAATATAGAACAAACTTTTCTTTCGTTACTATGGAGCGTGTAATATATTATGCGTTAGAAGTCTACGTATAATATGTACATTTTTGTGCAAGAAGGATAAAGTTATTATTTTTATCCACGTAAGGACGAAGATGCTATCATAATTCACTTGAGGACATGACAACTTCTCTAACGGCAATTATTAACCCATTTTGCACGCAATGACAAACGGACAAACAGGCGTGTTATAACCTCTAAAGCTACAAGTTCAATACCTAAGCTCGCCAAGAATCTGACCGTTGAAAAAAAAATCTGCTATTCATTTTGTTGGCGTCATCATCACGCATGGGCCTTCTATCTGTACGTGTATGCAATGCCAACGGCAATACAGGGCCGGCATCAGTCTATTTATGTCCGCAGGCTGACAATATGCGGGCGTTTACTTTTATATTAATCGTGGTTAATTGTAGTCTTAGTCACTTGTGTTTGATAAACGACCTCGATTGCTACTTCATATCGAACAATGATTTGTCCGTTTCTAAAGAAGCTTTACACTGGAAACAATGGTTATTATATTGATTTAATACCGGGTATATATCAACTATTCTCAATTTGCGAACTTTACACTTTAATAATTTAAAATAAATAAAACAATTTTGGTTTATTTACAATATATAATTACGTTAAATATATTCTTAGTTATATGAGTTTGCAATTTTTTTTGTTCGCGTCGAATATTATACGGCCGTCATGCCCGAAAACTCATGTTGGTCAGAAACTCTGTTGGATGCATGGTTCCCATTGTAATAAACAAAATCTGTAGTACGACGTTTGTGTGTGTATGTATGTTTTATTTTATTTTATTTTTCATTGCGTGCGAAAGAATATCGTATTTTAAAATTTTTAGTACGTGTTCCGAGTCAAAATTTACAGCCAAAAGTTTTGGGGATCTTGTGTAGTGTAAAAAATAATGTAGTGAACATTTTAGTGTCCAACATTTACAAGCGTGCAGTCGTAAACTGTATGCGCTGGTTGTACAGTACGGCTGAGCTGGGCTGGGCTGGGCTGGGCTGGTGTTTGGGTCGTTACTGGATACATGTTACTTGGTCGATGGTTCATTCTTCACTGTGTATAATCATAGTCAAGTATTTCTTCTTTTCCTAGTACGCAACCGTTATTATTATAAAGGATTTGCTTGGTTGTGCTTCATTGCACCTTTCTCTTTGATCGCTGTATCTACTTTACCGTCACGTACCCATCAACCATCCCCTTCCTAACAAGAACCCGTGTTAAAAACAACAGTCGTTACGCCTCATAACGTTCTTTGTCTTTTGGCATGCCACTATTGTATTAACAATTGTGTCTCATACATTACAGTCCCAAATAACTAATGATAATGTTTTCAAGACTCTGCTACTGAGCTACCAACCTACACTACCCAAGATGCATTAATTTATTCACCTATGACATCACAAACACATAAGATTAATTCAATTATTATTTCAAACAGAAAAATTAATATTAATTAAAAATTTTTGTAAGATAATATGTGCGTAAATATTTTGTTTGCATCACCTATGATAACGGCATGTCAAACTATACGTTTCCAAGAAACGACGTTAGTTTTACTAGTCAATTAATTTTTTTAATGCGATTATGAAACATTTTGATGTTTTATTTTAATATTTGATATACCGTTAAACATTTAACACCTGTGTGTGTTAGTGTAAGCTAAATGATACATTCCAACTGAAAGCGTCAATAAAACTTGAGATTTGAACTTAATATGTCATAAAATGTGTTCATTACAAAGTAAAGCTTTAACCAGATATAGAATCGTAATTGTTGTGGAATTGTCGCGCGTGTGTATGTTTTATGAGAAACACTGAAAGGATTTTTATGTCCTCGGCCGTTTAGAGTAGAAATACTTTAACCCTATTGAGAGTGACTGAGTGAATATTCTTAGAAACACTTAGAAATGTTTATGCTATAAATCATCTAAAATTGGACGCCGAACTGTTTGTTAGTATTCTAACTAAATATAAATTAATGTGAACGGCGGAATTTAAATTAATTTAGTACGTGCCTGCGTCAAATAAATAAATAATATTCTAAATCTATATTATTTAACATATGTGAGTGTTGTTATTAACAAATAACTGTAAGAATATTTCGGATAAAATATAACAGAATGTCATTTATGAACGGATATCAGTTGAATTCTTTTGATTTGCGATATATCTCCTTGTTGTATATCTGTAGTACCATCTATAGAAGATATATACAGGCTGTCAAATTCGTCAGGATTAAAGTTATAGTTGTGGAGATTTATCTCAGGTTGTAACGGTTGTCCGTGCAGGTTCTTTGCACCGTCACAAGTGTATAAAATCACTGATATAGAGCATGAATAAACTAGATCGCGCCCGTGTAACGTAACGTGTGGGTAGTGATAATGTACGTAAATCGACGTGAATCGTACGGTGTAAACGTGGCTGCCATTGAGAAATGTAAGCGGCACATGCACTATACACAGGCCAATGTGGTCGTTCGTACATTATTTTTGTTTTTTAGCTTTTATTTGGAATTTTTCTGATGGCAAAATGTACCTGCCGATTGCTTAATTATTCCGGTTTTCCAGGTTCTACTGCGTCTGCGCAGTGGTAAATAGTAAAGGCGATAAGGTGCGAATGTTACAAGTAGTAGCGTAGGTAAACCTTATACATACATATTCATACATCTCACATACACAACTTGCATAGATCTGTGTGCATACATATTTATATACATGTGCATACGTATTTATATGCATACATTCTCATCCGTACATATAATATGATCTTATGCTGGTATACAAATACACTGAAGAGAGATACACTGGCTTCCTTGTTACTTCACACACACAAACGCATGTGCAAGATACGAATAAATTGTCGTATTTACACCATACGAACCAGTCGACAGCAAAACAGATTTGCTGTCGTCAATGCGCTTGCTTGCAATGTGACTGGCTTAGAATTTGCAAAAAGGTGAAAGTGTACATTGGTGTACATACTGTACTGCACATTCAAGTAAGGCCGCTTTAACGTGCTGCATTTAATTAACTACCTTTGACATTTTCATTAACGAAATCTCAGCATTTTCTTAATTTCACTTTCATTATATATTCCTTGCATCACGTTATAGACTTCCGCTGGTTCAAAGCTGTCAAGTAAGATGTTTCTATCAACATGCGTTGCTTAGCTAAATAAATAACAGTTGCTTCGAGATGTATTATGTTGATTATCGGATGGTAAAAGAAAAATATTAAACTTGTACTCTATCATCACTTATATATTTGTGGCTATCGACCTTACGATTGCAATAAAAGTTTGATAATTCTCATTGTGTCAACATAAGGCGCTAGTAGTTTCTTCGTATGCATATGTAATGCAATCGTCATGTTAGTTCGTGTTGATCTTGCGTTAGTTGACACTACGCAGTGTGACTTGTCTCGTCTTGAATTAGTGAAAACGTTTGCATGTTTATATAACGTTATATCCCCGGTACAGTATGTAGTTATGTACCAAAAATGCTCAACAACATTGTATGATAGTGATTTCTGGCTGATCGACCATCCGAACGTTGAACTCTTGCCACAAATCGACCATGTATTCACGAAATTGTTTGTCGTTAACTTAGTAGACACTGATTGCCTGGTCACGTTTGCGTGGTAAAAAGGTGATTTTTCATAAGTAACAGTGCCATTTATTATAATGTTAATAGTGACCCAAGGTGCCAAGCTTTCAATGCAATAGTGTTCCATGTCATTCGAATATATCTGCATTATGCGTCTATAAAAACTATGACCAGTTACCGGGCACATCCAATGCGTTTTTTTTTTTATGAATAAACGTAATTTATAGAATTAGATTTGTATCGTTCCCAATCTTCATTACTTCTTGCATGGAATATATCTGTGTTCAGTAGACAGAATAATATGTAGAAAAGTGTATGCCCTTTTATGGGTGCAAAACTTGATCACATTCTTCCGATCGTGCAGCTATAGTAATATGTTACTACTCTATGATACTATCGAACCGCATATGAAAGCAATTATGTGTGTGTGTGTGTATGATTTAATACGTTGCACAGTTTAGTTTTGATTATAATTAGTTATGCGGCGACCAGGAAATTGTGCGCACACATATTGTAAAGAATCTTCTAGGAGTGAACGCGGAGAAAGCCGTTATACTCAAATATTTGCTGCTTGAGCGCCCTCATCATTTGTTCTAGCACACATTGTTGACACTGAATTACAAAAGTGCCGTTCACAAGTGCTTGACGTGAAAACTATTCTATTCTGCTACGTTCTGTTCGAAACCGGTTCGTTTACGAATCCAACACGTTGCATTTATCAAAATAATTCAAACGGTTAGTGCACGCGCACATTTACGTCTCATGTCCGTGCCTGACCAGACTTGTTCGGACAGGAACAACAGCAGCACCCAGCAGCCACCGCTTGCAAAGCGCAGTTAGAGATGGGCAGCAATAGATAACCTTTCCACAACTTCGGAAGTTTCATATTAAAAGTTATTAATTTATATTAGCGTGTTGCGCGTGTCCAGCACAGATTAGTACATAGTGATAATTTAATTCATTACAAAAACATTCATGTTCATCAACAATATTTAAACTCAATTACAATATCGAATATTTAGTACTAGATATTATTCTTTAATCATGTTTAATTTCGTGATGGTTGTTTTTAGAAGTTCAATAAATTATTCTCTGACAATTTCCACTGAATATTAAATGCGCATTTTATTTTTTTACACTTAATTCGTAAAAGGTAAAAGGCAAAATAATTATCTAAACTGGTTCTCAAATCTTGATACCAGAGTTAGAAATCCAGTTCCATAAATAGGAAAAAGATCGTAACAAATATCGACATTTGTTGTTTTAGAAATATGTGCTGAATAATTTATAATTTAATATAAAACTTACAAGTTTCTGTCTGTACTATTATCTAGTTAATATTTGAAAAAATATACCGTACAGCACTAGGTTTGTATGTAGAAATTTAAATTCGTTGACGTCATCAGCTGTTTAATATCCATGAACCAATCAAATCACTCTTTTTGTTATAGTAAAACATATACTGAAATACTGCACTAACGCTATTGTACAATAAATAGATACATACCGGTAGAATGGTTTATTGTTTGGATATTAAAGAGGTCATAGAAAATTTATTGACAGCATAAATATATATGTTAGGTTAGAGAACATAAATGTACTGACATGCGCATTCTGTCACTTTCTCACGCATGCGCATGAACAAATACGTACCCTACAAATATAATAATAATGAGGAACACTGTGCAATGCAGATGGACAGAACATATGCGTAGGATGAAGTTACTTAGACAAAATTGAGAAGTAAAATGACTTCCTACATAACTTAAATCGTTTGTAATAAATCATATAAATTAGTTATGTACTGTTGTACAATGACTCTGGAATGAATAGTAACGTTTATTATGTTTTTTTATTAGTTTCATTTAATCTTCCTCATGTCTGTATTGTCAGAATAATATTGTTACTTTAAAATATATTATATTTTCACCGTTTTAAATAAAGCAGAAATAAGTTTGAATTTTCCCAACTAATACACATATACATATGTACATTGATTTCGTGGAACAACTTTCTGAAAGCAAAGCAACAAGCACACTGTCCAACATGGAAAAGTAACATGGACATAATCCATCACAAATCATTTAAAAATCGAAACGTCATTCTGTCAAATGTAAATCAAAGTCGAGTAGTAGTATGTGTGTGTGTGTCTATTCATCTAAGCGACCTCCATGTGGCTTCCTCACATGAATTATTAAACAGACGAGAATGATGTAGAAAACGAAGAAAGAAGCAAGCACACACAGCACAAACGAAGAAACTAGCCTCCACGGAGAAATGCCTGGTATCCAAGAGTGAAGCTTCCGGCGTTTCTCGTATCTTTTGTCCGGTAGAGACCGCCAGCTGATGATAAATCATTGATACGCTGACCAGTACAACGTTAGGATACCATATCGATCCATAGATCTAGTAAATATACGTATCGACTATCGTTACTGTATTTACTATTGTTACGCAATGACTCCATGTAGATTGATAAACTAGCCTATGATAATTGTCATGCCTATTTACATACAACAAATATGTTTCAGGAGGAATTCATTAAGAAACTATGCAGTTGTTTTGGTTGATTTTGTTTTGTACTAGTTTAGATAGGCTATCAATTAGGTTCCGTAAGCGTATTGTAGGATAGCTTGCTCTCTATATGATAGTTATTTAGTTATTTTTACAGAAGTAAGCTGCCTAATGCAAGTGTGAACCTGTATGTGTATATTATTGCACGGAAGGTGGGTATATGTTTATGGGCGTGCAACTCATGTGCGTGCTTCTAACATCACAGCAGCAGCAAATCTATGATCCCTTCCTGTTCGATTTTTACACTCTGTTAGAACGCATATCGTGCAGAGGTCAATTGCAGTACAAAACTATGTGATTTGATGCATAAGAAGGACAATATATCTTTCATTAACTTCTAGAACCGTTATAAAACACACAAGTATAAATAATGAAATCAACAGTACACAATATGCAAGACACAAACACACTTTCTCGTCACACATTTAATAATGATTTCTTCGCTACAAAATATTGCTCGAATCAAATATTCTTACCTTGAACTAACGAGTAGATCATGAATTAGTTGTAATTTACTTTGAAATCACTTATTACCAACTAGAGGAATTACGAATGTATCATTGTAGAAATCTTCCCAGTAATTTATTACTCTGGCATCTGAAATCTGTTTATGCACGAGAACAAACAATTTCCGTATACGTCTGCGCAAAAACATATTAAGTGCAATTATCCCAGCTAAGTAATACAATTTCAATGGGATTCCACGGCCGAGAGAAAATGTGCAACCAAGAAACATACCTAGTAGACATCTGGCGTGCAGTAGTTATCAGCTGATTAAGGAGCACATTGCAAATACGTAAAACGCAACTATTAATTTCAATGTGGAGACGAACGTAAATATCTAGTGTACGCATGCGCATAGGCGAGTATTGCTTATCACCGTGCATTTGAGAATGCTGACGGACATGGGCCAATAACAAAGTGATTTACTTATTATACAGCGCATATATATATATATATATATATATATATATATATATATATATATATATGATACAATCGTGAATGTAAATTTTGTGTTAAACATATTTTAATTAAGTGGATTGGTGTACATTATTATCTGTAGCCGGAACTGTCGTGCACAAGTAGAGTTATCAGTTTAAGATGGATATTCATGCAGGATTAATTCATTTTCGTTGTAAGGTAGCACTGTTCACAATCATTCTGCAGACTATTCAGAGAACAAGTTTAGTTTGCATGAAATATTGGTAAATAAAATATGTAGAAATACTCTATTTCTACATGCTCTTTTCGGGGGAGGTATTATATTGTTTCTATAATTGTATAGTTATGACTACTGCAAACACACAAATACACACACACGAGTAATGATCATGACATCCTTCCTCCCAGCAGCTAGAACAATAGTCGAGGACGTCGACACTACGGCTGTGTGTGATGTCCATGAGAAAACAATACGGAATTCACCGGCTGCAAACACAAACAAAACAGGGTACTTAATTAATAAACCACAACAACAACGAATCGACCAGTCGTCTGCAACTGTTGCTGCTGCTGTTGCTGCTGTGATTGTTGTTCTCTGCGTGCGTGCAATGTCTACTTGATCTGGGTGACCAACACCTTAAATGGCATTTTATCGACGACAAGTCCAGCGCTCACATCCAAAGCACACTAACTGCAGCAGCAATCGGTAGTGTTCTCATGAAGAGAGTGGAGGAACAAGCAAAGGAAATTACTTTACACCCTAATTTAAAAAATTCCTTGCACGACTTGATGCGTGGGACTGGACAAGTCAAAGGTATCCGATCTTATTAGGATTCGTGATGGAATCCCTTGTACACAGGAGACATGAGCAGATGTTGCGAATCAACAGTAGAATTCTGCTCATGTCTGCATGGATAGAAACGACCTTAACTGCCAAGGACTTTATGGCTCTATGTTGAGAATGGGCAATTCCTCAAATAGGTAGCGCTCCGTTGCTCCGTACAATAATCTGCCGTTGATTTTTATTGCATTTTAAAAGCTGTTCATTTCTATGAATTATGGACAATTGTTCCTAGAATACGTACTTAGCACCTCTTACCTAATTTAAAGGTTGATCCATGGTATTCATGGTAAATGATATGTGTTATTCGGATTTCGCTCAAGGCATGCTTCATACAAGATCATCCTTGTTATTGCTCTTTCTTGGAACTATGAATACTGCACTCGGTTCAATGCATTATATGAAACGTATTACAATTTCCTTTCAATATGCCATATAATTTAATTACAATAACAAATTTCAATTTTACCCGAGCTTCATAGCACATATCATCAGGAAAGTTTATTAGTATTTGACACGGAAGAAATTACGATTCATTGAAAATTATAACGTAGTCATAAATTATAAAACAACATTCCATTCGAACAATATTGAAACGGCAATGTCGAACAGAAAAGAAAAACAGAATTGCAATGTGAGGGCGTATTGGTAATTCTTTTAGCAGATCCAGGTCACATTTGGGAGTGATCCCAAATTTGGTGTGTGCGCACCCATTTGGGGCCTATGTGAAACGGAAGAGTACCCCATTGTGTGAGCCAGCGACAAATACAAAGTATCCATCAGAGCGTGCCATGGATGAGAGCGGTAGAGCGTATATCCGAGTTCATGAGGTCTCACATACGCATAATGTATATATACTTGTGTAAGTGTAGTTTCATACATAATAGTTATATGTATATAGTTTTGTGCAGACAGAAGGACAGAGAGATGTTGATAACGTAAGGTCGTGTTGCTAGTGAATTTACCTTCCCTGAATGCACACAGAAAATGCATGTCTATTCACATGTTTATCACGATGAAAGACACGACAAAGAAAAAGGGAAAGGACGGTTCCCATGTTGCCCTTCCCTCCATTTTGTTTTACGATGACACTTTTCTATTGTATGCGGTAGATGTACTGTGCGATTTGAAAACTACGCGTTAATTCATGCTGCGCGTTCACATACAATATTGAGAACTAATGCATTATGTTTCCGTGTGAATCCTAAGATTCACAATCTTTGCGCACATTTTTCAACCATACTGACTACGGAAATTCAATATTTCAAATATAACAATTCCTATATTTATTCAAGTTAATGTTTTCTTTGTGAAAATTATAAACCAACATGCCCATACAATAAATAGATTTATACATTTAGATAGTATGTATTGTAATTAATGATTTTCTATCGGCAATTATGTAATTCTTTTGTCCTTAATAACAATTGAATGGAGCCTTAATTACTTTTACTTTGAATATTTTACGCATCACGTCTCATCGTAACCATTATCGTTTATAATAGATATAGAGATTAACAAACCTGAATGAAGCGAAAGTGTATTATCAATTCAAATATAATAAAAAGGTTATACATACAATTTTGCGATTGTATTCTTTTGTATTTCGTAATAAACGAATATTAAATGGCTTCATTACTGCATATATTATGAAACACCAATGTCATATACATCGAATGGCATTGGTTTTGAAAAATATACTTACATAAAAAAGATGTTAGCATATATGTAAGAAATACGATGAATATTTTTTTTTTAAATATATAATAGTATCTTCGCATACTTATACATATTTTATATTGTATATTTTTATTTATTAAAATTTTATAATACGATGAGTAAAAGATTTGATCCCGTTAAAATGAATAACACAAATAATAGAAGTAAGGATGATTTGTCAAAACTAAGATACAGGTATATATACATATTAATATTATCTATCGGAAAGTAGGCAATGATGAAATATGACTATGAAACATGTCAAGGCTAATACTTGATTGAATTCATCTATCAACATTGCGCATCCTCACAGTCACAGCTCACAACATACCATCACTGTATAGTCTAATGTCACTTAGACGCTGGCTAGGCACTATGTTCTAATACCTATTAGATACAGGTGCGGCGAACCATAATACCATCTTTATCATTTATAAAAGGTAATAAGACACACATACTACCCATTAGGAAAAAGTCACAGGCAACTTTCAAGCAAACATATTCCATTGTTTGCCGGCTATACGTCGTGTACGTTATATGTATGTGTGTAATGGCGTATTTTGAAACACCCATAATAAGAGAAAGTAACGTACTAATTCTCTTTATGAATTTCGTAAAGTTAACCATGTATATAAAGTTTTTAACAATGGAATACATTACGCATGATTATATACGAAGTTCAAGTTTATTCTTGTCAAACAAACAATACAGCAACTTGTAGTTGTATGGGCTGGGTGTGTTACATACATGACTAGAATTCAATCAATGTACTCGAATCTGATCTGGATATTTGACACAATACACTACACGAACACATTACAAATTTTAGAACACACTAAAATTTCATCCAACGCCTGCTAAATGTAAAATGTTCATTAATTTATTTAAACGAATACTTAAAGAAAATATTTTTCCATATAGGCGTTTATAAATATATTCAGATGAAGCAAATATACAGTTAGATACATACCAACAACATCATAAGACAATCCGTCCTCCGCACAGTTCGCTGTGTGTTTTTGAAGAAATGTGTAAAGATGGCAGCAGCCTCAAATATGTAAAAAAGACGGTCACGTTGACCTTGAAATCGCTACACGTACACGAACACTGGGCACGGCACCGGCACGTTAGCTTCGTACGTACGTACGTACGCACGCGCACGCATACACACATGCATGTAAAGTATGTGATTTGCGTTTGGAAAACATCACACAAGTTGACAGAGTGTCAACGAAATAATCTCCGTTTGTGTTAGTAAATAAAACGAATGGAATCTGTTTGTCCAGATACAAGTGGATGTGTACGTTTCGTAGTAGATAACTACATCATTACAGATAGATGATGATGACGAATATTTAGAATAGTCAACTATCTAGTTTAACATGCACAATTCTAAGGTCCATTCTTCCAACTACGTAATATACGAATTTATTTTTCTAGAACAAGAATTTAATGTAATAAAAACTAAATGCAGGAAATTATTAACTAACACTTATTACGTATAGAGAATTATTTAGAAAGCTTTCTAATTATTATCGAATTAGCAGAGTTATCTACTCAAAACTACAGTAACAATAAAAAAAAAAAACAATTGTAATTATTAACTAATTTCAATGCTCCAGTTACGCAAAGAGCGATGCGAATTTAGCCACAGAAACCAGAATATTATTATTGATAATAATCGCAATGGACATATTTGCATAATGATAGCCCTCGAACCTATGTTTGTTTTATTATAGCATGCACTGAACATATATGTATGTACGACCTTATTAAAACTATCTACACTGTTAATCTTCATGGTACATTTTGTATGTTTTAATTTGTTATGCATTGCTCAACCTTCACCGCAATTTGCAATTATATTGTAATTCGTTGTTGATTCATCACTTCTATGAATGTGAAAACATACAATTCTTTTTTTCATTCATTCCTTCATCATAGAATTATGTAATCATACTTTCAAATAAAGTGTCACAAATTATGACATTTTTTTCTGTACATATTTTAACCGTTACCGTTGATAAAATGAATAATTTTCTCTGAAAATAGCGTTTTTTTATTATATTTCGAAATACAATATGTTGAAACACAATAGATTCGGAGTGTATTATAGATAATCACCAGTAACGAATTAGGATAATTATAGATACCGCACGGCTGCAATTATATCTAATTTATTTCTTTATAACAATAATTTGTAAGGTTAGAAAATTACTCGAACGAAATTTCTAGACCAATGTCATAATTTTTTTGTGTAGAATGTATTTCTAATCTTGGAAACTGTTATCTCATCCTAGTAACTGTGCTTGCTTACAGATACAAAGATTAGTTCAAATCATGCGTAATAACTAATATTTGCAGGATATATCTAAAAACAAGATCAATAATAATCAAATATCGTATCAATTTGAAAATATATGCAATTGTTTGTCTTTTTATTTAACACTTATCCTTCACCTCTTGCTATAAACCGTAATTCAGAGTATGGAAACAATAAAACTAATTAAAAATCTGCCACGGTAACAATTAGCAATCATTATTGTAGTCAAATCAACATTTTGATGTATGTTTCCATTGTAATCCATTATTTTTAAGGTCAACTTTGAACAAAACTGTAGCTGGATACAGCTACAGTGGAAAACAACATGGAGAACAATGCAGATTGTTAATTTAGTAAAATAACCGCGGTATCGAGTGATTGTGTGACATAAAACCAGGAGAAAAACTGTGGCCAGTGAGATTCTTGTTGGTAGAGCAGGAAATGATTGAGTTACATATAATGCACAGAACATGTAGATATATCTGGGTCAGATATATATACTTGACTGATAAGTTTATATTATCAAATAGTTATTTTCTTAATCCTCTACACTCTGAAGTGTCTGGAGTAATTTTGTCAAGTTAACTAAACGTCTGGAATATATTTAACTAAATCGTAGTTAAGATGGTTCTTCCTGTGTTTAGGATTACTATCAAATATTTTTACACACTAAATTCAATTCAAACTTCAAGTAGATATGTACTTTATATTAAATGTACAAATATATTTCTTTAGATTTATTTTCGTTATTCTATAAAAAGCTCTGTTGAATACAATCGTATGAACAGTGAAATATACGGTTCTATTGTGAATTCAAATAATAAACAAATAAATTCTATCCTGTATTTTGTCATTTATTACACACTTCTTGCTTACTTGTACGTTACTTGTTATAAATGCACGTTTATTTACAGAACGAGGAGTTATTGTCAAGTGTTGTGCTCTTGAATTTGTACCCAGCATCAAGTTTCATCATATCACGTCTTGTATACAGCAGTATGATACATGTAGCTGCTTGTCTGTCTACATATGTGTATGCATGTAAATATATAGTTTTATTTTCTCTTACTTACAATGCACAATGAAACTTCATCCTGGTATGTAGCTGTAGTTGTTCCCGTAACACACTTAATGGTAGCATTCACTTTAATGTGTACAAGTTTTTGATTTTGTTTCACTATTTGATTTCCATTGTATTGCAGATAGTAATTAATGTGTTTTTATCGATAATTATTTGTCGAGGCCTCCTTTTACCTTTACTTTTATGACTGTTGTGTTTTCTATTTGTTGTTATATTACGCACATGTGCGAGTGTGTGATGTTCCGGTTGACCTATTACAATAAAATATCTAAGTATTAGTCTTACCATATGTAGTTTCCAATTTTGTATGTTCGATAAATTTAACATCTTTAAGAAGCAATTATTTCTCCACATCTAGCATACGAGTTATGATTGTGTTTTTGTTTACGATATTCTTCATTATTCTCGAATCGTTAGCCTTAAGTATTTTAGAAATGTTTGCAATTTATGTACGGCTATTACGAGTACGGTAATTTATATTGTAAGTACATACAAGTTCTATATTTGGTTAATGAGCATGTCCTTTCGGTTCACCCTTCACACACTTGTCCTTGCAAGTCTTGATTAAAAGCATAGTAATTACTCATTTGCAGCGTCATTTATCATGTTGTATTTGTTTAGTTTTTACCTGTAATTTGATTGCATATCTGTCGATTCGAACTATCCAATGTCCTAGTTAAACTCTTAACTACTCCGTCTATAAACTGATAGATGCGTACGCAAGGTATTATTAATTCGGGACTTTAATCGTTTCTAATAGGAGAAATGTTCCATTCATAAGGGGCAGGGCGTGTTAATCAACCATCGAATACATGGCGACGTTGGGCACAGTTTATCTACGAAAATTCCACAAGTAATCATAGACACACCAGCGAGAACCTCACCGGCGAGTCGAGGCCTCCTACAGAGAGTATTTAGTGTGGTGGTATGGCAGTTACATAACGTGCACGTATCATTACCGATGATATCTCCGTTTCCTTTTTCCGATCCGGTAATACAACAGCACGACTTGATAGGTGCGGTAGGTACAGACCGTGCTCGTTACAGTTCCGATTCAGTTCGGTATTCGGGTCAACATGATTCATCATTCTGGAATTTTTGTCGGCAGGGTCCTACGACCTCTGAGAATGGGTCAACGAAAGAATATGTTTCTTTGTCTGTACTGTAATATAGAAACCATTTCTGTTGGATTAAAACACATGGATCATCCTCTAGTGTCGATCGTACAAACATGGTTAGATGGTATTTGAACTGTTTTAGTTTGCATGTTAGTAATTAGTATGCAGTGAATGTTAATTAGAGTAATAAAGTGTGATGTAAGTACGTGAAGAACCAGCGGATTTTTTTCCAAACAGTTTATGCGCAACGGAAACAGAATCTTCTATTTGCTTTTGATGCGTTAGTTTTTTTCAAGATACTCAATCGATAAGGTGAATAGCCTCTTCTAAAACATTCAGTATCTATCTTCGGCTTTTTACGATAAATATAAACGCATAGAGTTATTGGTACGGCATGTACAATGTACATTTGAAGCAGGTATACAATTATACGTGTCTATACGAGTTTGTGCAAGTTGTATTTCACTGGGCAATGAATTAAGGATGGTAAAAATGATGGTCATTAGTGAAAAATAAAATGAACAAGACACCGAAGCGGTAATTTCTACACATACGTACATACAGAACAGAGAGCGCTATCATCTGAATGGAACCAATGCATATCTAAAGAGACATAGCGCCCCATTCAAAGCGGCCCATATGTGCACAATTAATCACCTGCGTACGGTTAAAAGCACAGTAAATCATTGGTCTGCAACACGCTAGTTGCTAGTAGGTGGTCCGGCATATTTCACACACGCACACAGGCCCGTCGCAAGGGGGAATGGCGCCCTGTGTCAATCCGTTTCGTAACAATTACAATAACTGTTATTTTTATGATAATTTCCCCAACTAGAAACATGTTAGATAGAATCTGTCCATTTTAGTTAGATCGTTGTGATCAGTCTTGTTCGTAAGAATGCCGCTGTATAACGTAATTAATAATTCTGGAACACCCAGTATGATAAATCTAGTTTTGCAAGAGTCTAAGATCTAATTTATCAATGTATGTATCTCATTTCTTACGCACTGCACAGAACATATCAAGAGGGAACGATCGTTGTTGCTTTTTTTTTGCTTGTGCTCATACATCATCATTTCTGAAATAACAACCCCATATAAGGAAATGCAGCACTATCCTGAGCAATATATAAATTAGCCAAGTGACATGCGCACTACAACCCTTCGACTAGTGCGCAGTCTAGTGCGCACGCAGGCGAGAGTCGCACGCATGCGTACTACAAATATGCATGCATAACATACACGACGCTGGCTCAGAGCCAGTTTGACTTGAGGTAAAAATCTGAGCGGCTCATAATTGCTTTTAAATTACTTTATGAACCATTTTTACGTGACCTGTACACCGTCAAGTAATTACGTTCGCTTTTAGATGCCGCTAGTGTGACACATAACCCCACTTTTTCATTATAAACTTAATAAAAACAAACAAATGTACATACATAGATATAAAGCAGTGAATAAAAAAAAGATATTCTTACGCTGAAATTCACAAGCACTGAATGAATTATTCACATTTATGTAGGACAAAATTAAATAGTATTTCTAAGTCTTTAGACAAAATCCAAGAAATGTATGTTTGTATTTATGCAATAGATATTCTAAAACATTTCTCACAAGTACAAAGTTACATTGTTGTAATTAATACTGCACTTGGTGCAGGAAATTGATAAATTCTGTTGAGTATGCAAGTTAATTGCCCGAGTGTATTTTTGTAATGAGTAACAATAGTTCGTTACACCCACGCAATACGCTGAAATGAATCATGCTGTGCGGTTTATCATACGCTTATGATGTTTAGCAATGTCATTCGTAATTTTGTTTTATTTCATTCGTACGAATGTTAATCAACGCCTACTTGCCCCGTTGATAACATATCATAATTATTGTAAAAACTCTTTCAAATATAATTTCAATAATATTATAGTCTTTTACATACTATTATAATAAAAAGAACTATCAACACTACCGTTCAAAAAATAATATTTAATTAACAAAAAACAACATCATGTGTGTTTGATAATGCATTCTTCAAATTATTTCTTTGACATAGATATTACGAAAGACTGATCTACATTTAAAAAAAAATGTGTAATTCATAAGTGCTGCATAAGAACTTCATGAAGAAATGCCACCAGCCGTCTAAATTCTTAGGAAATCAAGTTGCATTAACATTTCTTTCCAAAGCAAAAAAAAAACCGCATTTACTTCACTTTTAACTCTTTCACACACTTAATCAGTTCTATTAAAATAATTAATGCAACAGTATTAATTGATGTTAAAATATAGCTACAGAATAAATATCAAATAATACATCAATTATATTAAAATTTAGTTGGGCAATATGTTAAAAAGAAAACATATTTTAGAGTTATTATCTTAAAGCAATGTAGAGAGAAAAAAATCGATTAATTTTTTACAGCAGTACAAAGTAGATGTATCGAATTAGATATTTGATTTTTCTAATCATGAATATTTCTTCTATATATGCGCATACCTTACGTGTATGTACATTTGTATGTAATGGATATTTGTTGTGTCTGTATTTGAATATGTTGTTGTCGGGTATAAATTGTTTGTAAGTTTTATTGAAAGACCGGTAATGTTCATTCGTAACACGGTAACTATGTTCTGCATTGACAACCAGTCGCGGGGAAATTTAGAACGGATATTGGTAGAACGATGTTTTCCGTTTATTCTAGTTTTATATAACCGAAGAAGGAATTACGTGCACGGCATACGTAATATACGCACGCGACATTACACCAGAATTCAGAACTCTATACTGAATCAGGTTACAGTAATTAATGTACCACTAATTAAGCGCACAGTTCATATACACATAAATATACTTCAGTCTGTAGTCTATCAAAGGTAATCATTATAGTTTTAAAGTAGTATGCATCTGGCTGGAATTATGTATATCGGATAATTAAAAATTTATGAAAAGTTTCTTGCATGGAATATTATTTCGTAGAATTATCTATCAGTATATCCTTAAGCATTTTTGCGATTTATGCTCAAATGGACACTCCTTCTCCAAGTAAGTCGAATTCAAGCGAATTGTAGGCGAATGAAAATTCGACGAATTCAGCATCGATTTTATGAACAGAGAACTTCGCGGCAATTCTGAGAAATTAATAATAAATTTACATATTTACATGGCTGCATGACGAGGGCCCAGACTGACCAGGCAATATAACTTATAATTTCAATAATTTATTTCCACATCCAGTTTGCTTCATAATCATTTTTTTTTTTTTGTAAATTCATTGTGTGAATATAATAAAATTATGGGTATTTGCTGAATAAAAAAGTAAGAATTATCTAATTTTTATTGACGACGTCCTTCGTAATTCCGGATCCGCCGGACCAGCGCAGACGTAACCGCGAGAGGACATTGACTTAGAGGCGTTAGGCGAATCCACAGATGGCATTCCTAGTAATAAAATTTAAATGACAAATATGCTAATAGAATTCTAACGGACAGGCACGGTAGATAAATTAGCATTAAGCTAAAAATTACATTACTAAACAAAAAAGCATCAAGGGAAGGAATGTAGAAGTCAGCAAAAAAAAAATAAAAAAAAATAAGCGATTATTTCACAAAAGCAAAAAAAAAAATAGTGTATTTTTAGAATTTTCCTATCAGAATTAAATTTCACTGTCACTATATAAAAAAGTTTAATGTTCATTCCAATCTCAGCGTTAGTGCTAAAAATTATGTTTTTACTTTTTAAATACGAATTTTTGGCAACAGACTTTTTACGTGAAACGTGAGGAAGTATGCTATAATAAGTATGCAATGTATTCTTGTTGTTTTTACGCTGATTTTCACGGTATTATTATTCATGAAACCTTGAAACAGGTGTTCCAGCACTTTTCTCTTCCGTTTCATGAATAAATGTTTCTTAGTACTGCACTCGGTCACATTGTGAAAGGAAGTTTAGCAGTCGGCTAATGGTCGGCGCGTAGCTGAGCAGCGTAAAAGAAAAATCAATATAATTGTAAATAGTCGCGGCAGATACGATGTATTTACTAGCGACAACTTTCATATTTTAAACTTTCTTCTGCAAACATACGTACATGCGAACTGATCATTTAGCGACCGATAGAAAGTTTTGTTTCTCTGTTAGATTTTCCACTAAACACATACGTGAATGGAGAAAATGTTCGCACATAGTTAAATAATTCATAGAAATACACCGATATCTGTATACTTACAGATATTTAAGTGAAGTGAACTAGTATCTGTTCCGTACTAGTAGTACCAATTAAAAGCGTAATTTATTAAACAACATAAAGTAAGGTGACATTAAAAGGTGCAATGTAAACATAACAAAACATGCACAAACACGTTCACTAATAAATTGTACAAATAGAGACATCTCACCTACACATACACATATTATATATATATATATATATATATATATATATATATATATATATATATATATATATATATATAATGTAGAACACTGCGTAGTTCCAATATTCTGCACTACACCATACTGAATAAACTTATGATATAATAAAATTACACACATTTACACGCACAGCCAAGCGAGGAACTCTCTACTGAAGTAAAACCAATTAGTGACGCATATGTTACTCATTTCGAGGTTATAATCAAACATAACAATGGCGCCTAAACGAAAGTTTTCTTGATAAAAATTTCACCTTGTTGTAAAAAGATCACGCACTTTGAAAACAATGCACACATGTATCATTCCTTAGTTCAGGTGATTCATGTTCTTAGAATTGTCATACACTTTTTAACCGGTCACCAAATGTATTCAAAATGAATGAAAACTTGTCAGCAGGTCAAAATAAAAAGATGTTTCATAATTTTCCATCGAATGCATAAGTGTATCAATATATCTTATGAAATATATTCCCCGTGTGTCTGTTGCAAGTAAAAACTTGATATAAAATTATATGTGTTTCTTACCTCTTTGAGTCCATCAAGTCGGCCGAGACTGCGCGCTTGCCGCAGGCCATTCTCCTGGCCACGGCGACCTCGCCGTCGTCGCTCTAGTAATCTAGGACGTCGTGGTGTCTCCTGAGGTCCTTCATTCTCTGGATCGGAGTGTACCTCGGGCGATGCTTGCGGTACAGGTGCTGCACAGTGGTACGTATGACGGCGCTTCGTATTCGGACTCGTAATCCGCGTTAATAGTTGATCAAACATATTGACAATCAATATATGGACACTGGCATTATCTGTAACAACATTGAAATAGTATTATTACACGTTATTTCTACAAAACAAAACACATTAAGTTGAATCATTCAGGAAAAACAACAGTACTCTCCAATCTAGTATTGTGTAACATTTTTATAATAAACTTAATAAATACATGTATTAAATAATCATAGTTGTTATACTATTTAGTAACACGATGGTGTGTTATAATTTTCTAAAATATATTCCGTTACCATAATCGCTTATATAATATGTCAGTTCATCAAGAAGAAAAGACGGGCATTTTTCTTCCACGTCAAAACGTGAATTTCGACAAAGGCCGTAACGAATCAACAGCAGAGATCAAATCAGAATGAAATGAACAGACACATGGTATGAAATTTGACAAATAGCAGCGATTAAACAAAATGTACACATTTTTCTTGTTTCGCGATTGGTCACGGACTTAACCAATTACAGTGTTGCAATATGTTTGGTTATGGTTTGGGTGGTGCTGTCATTAACAGTTCATAATACGCTTTAAAACGACCAGTTGAAACAAATTAGTTACGAACATAAAAAAAAATACAACGTTGAACTAGGTTTGGTTTTGTAATAAGCGTGTTCGAACTGGTACAAATAGAACATTGAGAGATGTATAGAGTGGGCTGTGCTTGTGCACCTGTCACAAATGCACGCACAGACACACGTAATGTAAACAAGTAAAAAGGGAACACAACAGGTAACACTAGTAGGTGTAGTTCCGTAATTAATTCCTTTCATTGTCAACCATAGTGTCGACGTGCATACTGAAAGTGTCGCTATGTTAACAGACAATTTCCTGAACGTAAACCATAATTAAACCAGAAAATACTTTGCGTCCGATTCTGTCAATGGAGCCGAACAAGTTTTGAGAATCATTATATTCAAATAGACAGTGATGTAATAGTGATTAATTTAATTATTAGCATATCTCCTATCGCCGAAGTGAATCTGTTTTATTAATCAAACTCTCATCCATTACCTACAATAGACTTTTATTATTATTAAATAATTACACCGAGAGACATTCCCAATCGTATTTGTGTTCCTATTAGAAAAGCGATATCGTAATAGCGTATCGGGTTACACCGAACCATTAGTAATATTCCATTAATATAATTCGATTTAGTTAGAACTACGATCAAATATCCGTTCTTCAGATAGCAATCACTATCTTTAGAGATAACTAACTATATACACATGTATATAGATATATAGATCAACATTAAATAAATGGTTTTTCGAAACTCAATTAAAAAGATACAAATGCAATGAGAACAAGATTACATAATAGGAATAAATAATTATTTACCGAACTGTGCATTCTCGTGCAGGTAAGAAAAGGATAGCTAGTGATCCGTAAGAGCAGGATAGCCAACTATGAGCAAATGAAACAACTACTAGTACAGTTATTGATAATACATATTGCATAACGCAGTATACGTACATACATTCATATATCTGTACACATAACTAGTATAGACACGTACGCATGTACATATAGGAAATGAATAGTTTTCCCCACAAATTCCACTTGTCATGCAATGATAGATCATTGTCCGACTATATACAGGGTGCACCGATACTATCGCAATGTTGCACTGTGACAGTTTCATGTTGGCGCATATGCGTGTTCAATATTGCAATAGCTGTAGCGGTATTGTAAGTGGTATGAATCATTTATTAACTAATGACCGCCACAAGAATGCGCGAGTATCGCACAATTCAATCTTACATATCTGTCTGACAACAATGTGTAATATTTCGTACATATTCAATGGCGGCGTGCGGGGTGTGCAATCAGAACACGATAGGTATCTATTGTATTGTGCAGGGCTCAAAAATCGGAACATTCGTATGTGGATATAATAAAGCATTGGCGAATGTTTATTACAGGTAATATATTTCATGATTATCAAAAGTAGATCAAAGGTTTTTTATTCAATACTAGTAATGCACAATGATAGCAGATAAAACATGTTTTAACAGCTATGCTATACGAATTTACAGATATCCTACAGTAAATATACTATATGCTGTATACCATAATTACTTATTGATTTAGCATTAGAGAATATGTATATGTATAAATTATTTTATTGTATAAACGAGGACAAGGACTATTCTATTTGTAAAAAAATCCACGATTTAAAATACCGTTTGCAATTAATAAATTAATATTACATAAATAATATGACATTTCAATTTTTAAACATTCATTTCAATTTCAAATACTCACATTTGAACTTAAAATTTCCCAGAATTTTTAGCAATAGATACACAACAATATTTCTACGTTTGACATTTAACGTAGTTGAATATTTTATGTTCCAACAAACATTTCTAAGTGTCCTTGATGTTTCCATGAATGCGTGTGAAAATTTAATTTTTCGGCTTAGTGAATTTTTTCGTTCTGTGACAGAGGAAGCGGTGTTTCCTGGACGGAAGTTACCAGTTTTGTTACATTATTATTACCGGTATTAATTTACCGTGAATCGGTGATATTCGTTATGCACACAGCCGCAGGCGATGTGTAGAGGTAGAATTTGTTGTTTTGTATAAATACTTGATATTAAATATACCTTGTAGCCAGGGTATTATATTATTAGCTATTGACTCAGCAGGATATAAATTACTGGTGTTGTCGTCTGGCAAATCATACAGACTGTACAAGGTTATTTGCACATGGAACTGCAAGCTAGAATTAAATATTATCCAGTCTGATCAACGGAATAAGTTTATAAAAATAGAATAACACTAAGAAGAAGCACCGTTCTAAAATTGGACAGCATCTGGATTAAGTTGGGAATCTAAAACAATATTTGGGACTAGCGAGGTAAATTAATAACTTCTACGAAAACCCCTAATCTTTTTTCCACTAGGATTCAGAAAATAAATACCCTACTTAACTCACCAAATGAGGCTTCTAATGGACCCAAAATACCCAGTATTAGAACATCGATGTTTCATTTCTTTTTGAAATCCATCATAAAATGCGACAGCAACAATACTACGAAAATAGCTCTAGTGCATTTAGAATTTAATCACGGCCAATTAAAAATCTAGTTCAATATCCATTTAGTTTTGTAATTGCGTAAGAAAAATCTGTTGTTATTGGTTGGTGTTATTTTGTACGACTCGTATATACCTGACTGCAGTTGCATACGTGAATATATGGCAACAACGTGTGTTATCTAGAGCAAATGGAAAAAGAAAACATTCTTTTGAGATAAGTACATGTATACGCGCATGCGTAATCACTACGGACACGAGTCATCGTCATTGTAAATTGAATTATTTGCTTAAACACCACGTGCAGCGCACTTATTATTTGCAATTCGAGCAAATTGAATTCTGAACTGGATAATAATTGCTGTAAATTCTGTGTTCACCCATTGGACATATCACTGTACTGCATATATAGGTATGTATGTAATGGTTGCAAGGGACTGTAGGTTGGTATATACATATAATTATTATTTGTCCAAGATCTCAGTTTCTGTTTGCATATGCCGTCAAGCGGAACGAAATGGCCGTTGGTGTTGCCGAAATAAAAATAAAAGTGCTCTTCACCTTGCGTTTATTCCGTTACGTTAGATTCCATCGGTGGCGAGTGGGCTGTGTGTATGAACTCACGCGCCACACTCTCTGTACATTGTATGTACATATACATACGTACCATTTACTACCGAACACAGTAGGTATACGCTGAGTAGCCATTCGCTCACTTGTGCGATCTCTTTGTGCGTCATGCTTGAATGTCAGGTCAGTGATTTCAATGCAACATCAGACGAGGAACCACCAATGATTTAACGCACCATAAATAACAATAGGCGAAATGTAGCTCCCATTCCTAACTTTAGGATAGACTTAAATTTGCTCAGTAACGTTCCTGGTTCATCTAATTATTAGATTCTAATATAAAAGCTTTGTTATCATTTAGAACCGAACTGAATTCGACTCATTATTTTTTATTTATGCAAGAACAATAAGAAATGTAAGTGCGTGAATATTAATTAATATGTTACCAGCTTTTATATTCACATTTATTCCGTCACGGTAATTTTTCAGGTATTATAAACAGTGTACAGTGGTAATTTTAATTTTACATAACAATTCGACACGTTCATTTTACACCGGTTCTCATAAAACGTGAGTACTATTTGTTATCGAGTTAATAAGATTTTCCCAGTTCGGGGTCTCGTTGCAACATCATAATGTTGCAAGTCTAGAAATTAAACTAATTAAGTATTGAATAACTACAAATTTAATGTGTTTTTGTTTAATGTTCGTTACTTGGTTTAATTTTTTAATGTATTACAATAAACGTGTTTGTTAAATGAAACAGGAATTACAATAGATTAATGCATAGAGTAGAGAATTAAGTATAAACTATATGAAATAATTTCGTAGATATATGAATATATATATATATATATATATATATATATATATATATATATATATATATATATATAATTAGGTACGACTACATCCGATGATGCTGAATGAATATACGTAAGTATACATGTGTTCGTATTCTAAAGAAGACAGTTCTCACGGAAGTCGAGCTTTTTTTTTGTTTCTTAGCTTTTAAACAGAACTAAGAGTCAGACAAGAGGATGTCGCAAATGTGAAAATTAAGAACGGTGACAAAATAACTGTAACACGGTTGAAATTGAATGTTACCTATGTTTCATAATTACGTCGATGTCAAGCTATTATTAACTCTTGCAGCAGTTGAGAACTTCGCATGTATCATTAACTCTTTCATCGGTAGTTAGTATATAGTTAGAAGTTTTTACCTAATATATATATATATATATATATATATATATATATATATATATATATATATATATATATATATATATATATATATATATACGATCATTATGGATTTAACCGCTATGTGCTATTAGTTTAAATGCGAATAAGCCAACTGGTTTGTTCTATGAAATATTATAAATTCCAGAGCGTTGGAATTAACTAAAATAAAATCAAAACTCACATTGGAACTTCTCAGTAACCTTGGTTCACTAAACAACCTACTTTAACGAATACCGCTATCATTGCCTTTGGCTGTTTCAACAGAGTTCTCACACAAACACACATATGCACATATATGTGTATATATACACGCTTATATTACAAGCTACAAACACACACACATACATACACACCTATACTTGCATACATACTCAGGCAAGTTCCAATACGCACCTTATCCAACCATGGATATTACGGCGAACAGAATCTTGAACAGAATTTACTTACATGTGAAAAATAAAACAAATATAAAATATTCAGCATATCAGTACTTAATTAATTCAACAACAAAAATGTTGTCAGTTGTTATCAAATAAATAACCTGGAAGTATATATAAATAAGAATTGTTCTTTAATTAATTAAATTAGAATTCTATCAATCTTCATGCAGAAAATAAATGCAAAAATATAAACAGTCTTGTTCATTTCGTGTCAAGTGTAACTTGTTGAATCGTGTGATGCACATTGAAAGGCTGGTTCACAATTCACACAAGTACAAGTCGAGTAGCACTTGCACATACATGCGCACTTATTCGCCAGAACAAGTCGTCAGTGCAATTCATAAAATAAAAAGTCATAAAAGTTTCGAACTTGTTAATCGTGCATTTGATACTTAATGATAAATGACGGTGCAAATTGTAAATTATATAGTGTATACATTACTTCTAGGTACATATATGTTGCCTTGTTGCCGACACGTATCTATAAAAATAAAACCACTGCTGGTGATTCTTGTACATTTTAATTCTGCAAAGTGCATACCAATTTCATTATAAGTGTTCGTCCAAGTACTAGAAATTATATTGCACTTCAATTATTCTATTTATTATACCTTACACAAATCAACGACTGATAATATCTGATAAAGTAAAACAAATACCTACAGATAGAAATGAGCTTTGTTGAAATCAAACTTGTGTTGTGATCAGTATTGTGCAACATGCATTATAAACGATAGTAAAGTTTATGAGCAACGCGTAAATCTAAATTTATACGACAGTGATTAGTAGAGCATAAGAGTGAGATGAGGATTAATACAATTTCGAGATAACAGTAAGTGACATATTAATAACAAAAGAGGATTATCATATACTTCTCGCTTGATGGAGCAACTGTTCTAAGAGGATTAAATCAGCATTTCTAGGACAGTGGAAGATTGGAGAAATGGAAGGAGATTCTCACAACTTATGAATATATAAACATACTTTCTCCATTATAGTAAACAAGTGTATTACATAGGCAAACTCATATTAACACAGGTGTAGTATTATTCATTAATAATTTATACAGAATTTTTAACACACCGACCTAGAACACAAGAAATTATTCGTTTATAAATTTTTGATAATGACCTAGATCTATGGTAATAATTCGTTGATATAATACAGGTACATCATTAAAATATACGAACCGAATGTATTACAATTAAAGTTTAAACTAAATTCTGTTAACTCATAAAATAAGTATTTCTTTTTATATATTATTTTACCAATTTAATATAAAAAATAATAAGGAATTCATCTAGCTTTGAAATGAGAAATATTTTAGTTCAAATACGTAATGTTTTCATGAATATTAAACAGATAAATATGCACTTAAATTTGCATAGAGGAAAAATTCCTAATTGTTATAACTGGTAAGTCGCGGTAATAAACATTGGTTACGCAAAATGACATTCGGCATGTATAATATGTCATCGTAAAGTTACGTAAAAAACAACATAATGTATAAACATAGAACATGCATACACGTGTGCGTGTACTGTTACATATTTAACAAGAATAACTGAATAATCGATGATTTTACATTCATTCATATGCAGCTACACTAATGCACATACAGACGTAATGAATTCATTGAAGGAATGTTATTGCTGGGTCGTGTAGGTAGCTGTTAGCACACCGATATATTAGATAATAGTATTAAAATCAAAATAAATGTACCGTGCAAGGTAAATTATTAATTGTTATACCTATATAACATAGTTCAAGAGATGTGTCTTACGTATTGTGACAAAAATTATTTAATATTCATTAACCAAGCCCATCTACATTTTAATGTATACAAATAGGATGGTTTCACAAAAGAATACACATTTCCATACTAAACAAAGCAATCTATCTAGGTAGATTTATGTAGGTAGGTTTGGTTACGAAATAAATCTGCAGCTATAATGATTACACTAAACTATGTTCTTTGTTAATAAATTTAAACAGGATCCCTCTTGTTTTGTTACAGAGTTTTAACTTCTAAACATCAGCGATATAAATCTTTACACAGTAGTCCCTTGTTCAACATTAGAATATTCCAAGGTGGACCCTCGAAAACTTCTCCAGGACCGAAAAGTGTCGAAGAAAAAATTTATGAACATGATTTTATAATAAGCGATATTATGAGCGGGCGCTCGGGTGCTTGGAGCTGCAGTGTCGACCCGGCCACCTTCGGGGTACAGGCGACTTGTCTTGAGTCAAAGCCAAGATATGACACGGCAACCGTAACCAGCTATACGCACAGTGTGCTCCGTCAGACTAGAGGCCGCATTCCAAGCGGAGAGCGGCTCAGCAACAGCAGCAGCAGCAGCAGTTGCTCATCTGCAACACAGTGCTCTTCGCTCAACGTAAGAATATACTACGAGATGACTCATATAGAAGACCGGACGGCCCCTTAGCAAAAATACCGGCTACGTCACTGATATCAGGGGCAGTACAATGAAAGATGGGTTCTATTCAATAAGTATCTGTGCGTGACAGGAATCTACCACTGTACTAATTAGTCGATTTTACACAAGGATAATCCTGTTTCATTATATATCTGTACTTGGCATATTCTATAATTATATATACGTATATTTGATGGTAAAGATCTTAAAGATTAAATACGGGTATATATGTGTGTATATATATATATATATATATATATATATATATATATATATATATATATATATATATATATATATATATATATATATATGTATGAAAAGTAAGGATAGTAAGATTAAATACGGGTGGTCTAGTTTGTTCGTGTGAAACCATTAGTTATATTGCAACAGACCAACAACGTTTCTTCTGTTTAGGATTATCGTTAAAGCTAGTATGATTTTTCCAAGATTTATATCGCTGATAAGACTACACACACACACGTTTATACTCGTATAAATAGCAATGAGAGAGGTCTCTCAACTAGAAGACTTGTTGCCGCCAGATCGGCCACGTAAAAAATCCACGCAATTACTATATAATTACTTCTGAGAAACTATAAAACTTATGCTTGGCTTAATGATTTGTTTCATTCAATTTACATTAAGAAAACCCGATAGCCGTACGGGTAATCGACGTTTTACCACGATATAATACACTCTTAATTACTCGGGCGAGCATTCGTTCTTCAACGGGTAGGACTGCCGTGTGGAAGAAGTTCATATTACACCGGTGACCGCAAGGTGCTGAAGTAACCCTACACCGCCCTCCGTGTCATCGATCATTACGCTGTATTTCCTAGTGTATGTGGTACTTTAGAATATTTACATAACAACCCGATAGACACAGGAATGCACTACAATGCAGAACCGCAAACTCGACTTTCCATTTACAGGAGAAGAAAAAACACGTGATTAATTCTCAAAGTCACCGTGCAGGATAGATCTTAATTTAAAATCCATGTTAACTAAATTGCATAGTTGGCTGTGTGTACATAGATAGCTAAAATATTATTAATATATTACGTAATAATAATAAACTATTATATTCAGATATATAGTTTGTGAATAGACAATAAATAGAATATGAATTAGTTATCCACGGAATTGAATAATTCAAACTTAATGTATGTATTACACTACATTGCTATAGTATGAGTAACATATTTATATATTATATGTACATACGCACGCAACTTCATGCTCTAATGCTCAGATAACTAGATTTGTAGAAATGTTATAGAGACCAGCTGATACAAACACATGTAGCACACATACACGGATAATCTAGTAACACATTAATATGAGTTGCACTTATACACTTGTATAATGGCTAATGGACAAAGAATTCACGCAACAGTTAATAAAATACTAATAAATATGTCAAGTAGGCTCTGAATTTTGAATTATTAAATTCTAAATTAGCAAAATAGACTTAAAAATAACAAGAACAGAGAATGACTTTAATTTTAAACACTAAATAAGTTTAAATTTCCTATAAAACTAATCAAAATATGTATTCACCTCATTTAAATGTTTAAATTTTTCGGGGGTTCTTTAGAATTTGTGAAATCTACTGATCAAGAACTAAACGTTATTGAATTTTCGTATATATTATTAATAACTAAATTCAGGTCAATTAAATTTTAACTTATAGGACAGCTGTATATATTTGTAAACTATCAATAAGTAATTGCAAATAACCATGAACACGAAAATCGCCATAGAATGCTAAAATGTTTTTCGCAACTGTCGATATCGTAACCAATGGCGTGAAATAGTTACAAGAAATCAATTCAAGTCAAGTACGGTGTGTGGTACACGCCCAGAGTCAGTATGGCGAAATAACAACATTTAATAACTAATATTTACTCTCGAACAGCTTAACGCAATAAAGCAATGCTCTGTACGCAATATGAGAATTAATAAAATCGTTCAATTCTCGCTACTCTACGATTTGTACCGAAAGGAACAAGTACACTGCAATTACATACGTATATAATGATTTCGAACCGAGATCAAAAACAGAAATGAGGTCTTCAACTGTACTGTTATTTTTTTTATATTACCATAAAAACATGCGCGCGCGTTCTTACTTAAACTTTTTCCATAAATCGTTTAATTAAAAATGCAAGAGGTTTTCCGTGTACTGCACATTACATACTCAATATACGTGGCCTACAGTCTACAGAGTACAGGAGTTCGTGCTTGTGCGAAAATGTAGGTGTTTTAATGTTATTTCTTCAGGAGTTTTATGGCAAGCGGACACGGCACGGCATGGATGATGAGTCGAAGAATTAGACCAACCGTTAAGACCTTCACAAGAGCGAGCGCGAGACTCCGAAGACTCGAGTCGAAACGAAAAATTGGCGCCTCAAAGCATACATATACAGCGGTGTTCACATGTATATACCTGCTATCCATACATTGTGTATGTATGTGTGTGTGGCTACCGACAACGACCCAAGCAACTAGTTATATTCGTGCAAGGTCCATGTATGTGTGTGTTCTCTATACAACTATCTTGATGCTGACTACGGAATTTAAAAGGAAAATTACTAGTTCGCCGCTATTCTGCTGAATAATTCAGAAATACCAATGTTTGACAGGTGAGGCATTAACATTTTTCGAAAACTATTAGGCCTTCTAAAAATTCAACACTGGTATTTAAGAATTAGAGGTACGAATTTTAACGGAAAAAGAATTGGTATTATTTAAGCTATTATCTGTAAAATTAATACTGGCAAGTTCGAAGTAGGTATATTTGTTAACAAATATAGATTATATAAAAAGCTGTCGATTAAATAACTGTTTATTATTATATAAGCGAATAAAAATTTCATTCATTTTTAAAATTCTAAAGGAATGTCAATAAAACCTATGAATAGAATTTTTGTATTATTAGTGATTGAAAATTCAAGTATTCAAAATCCTGTATTAAACCATTACTTTTCTTATCGGATATTAAAAAAACTCGAATTAAAGCGTGATAAATTCGATTTACACCGGAGAGAATTCAGAACGTAAAATGTTGAAACTGGAACATAATAATAAAAGCACAGCTACGATCTGACTTTAAAAGATGCTCTTTCATCGCAGCGAATTATAAATCACAATTAAATAAGATCTGTTTGATCTTGTTTATTGACAATAATGCTGTAGCTTACAAAACTTTACGATAACCGCACACCGAATTGGAGGCTGATGAGTCAAGAACGGCAACTGAAGAATATAAAAAGGTGAGCAACATTTTTTTCATCTAGCCGAACCCAAAGACAACAAGTTGTATGCGTTATTTCAAAAACATCCCAACAACGGATAATGCGGCAAAAATTCGAAATTTATTTCATTATAAACGGTTAGTCAACTGTGAATCTTCTAATAGCTAAGGGTGATTCAGAGATCAACCAGCACTTTTTGTACGCAGCCAACAACAAAAACTCAAAACGAAAGCATTTTAAATTTCCGGCACATGAAACCGTATTTTCTAGTCTGTTTTCCTCAAGTGTAACAGCAGCTAAATCATGTAATTATCTACGATAGACTTGCCTTCGTAATGTGTTTTTTGTTGTGTTACTAGTAATCACTGTTAATAATTCAAGATCTGAGAAGTCTTGACTGCAATATAATTGTTGTCTTAGTGTTATTATACGTAGCTACTTTGAGTCAATTTATCAGTTAATAAGTCAACGCAGAAAACCAGCAATAAAACTAAACATACACTCTCTACTCTTAAATATACAGTGTAAATGTGTACTTGAAATTTACCTTAAATAAATCCAGAACAGGTGAAGGAAATATCCATGTACACAAGCACAAGTCACTAAACAAAAGTCACAAATAATAGTACATGTTGAAGATGTTAATTACGAAACGTGAAACATTCACTAATAAACAGAGGATCGTCTTCGCCATTCACTGCACTGAACAATCGTTGTGTTATTTCGCAATTTTTCACATTTCACGCGATACAGTCAATTATAAACATCCTCTTGACTGGACCGGCACGAACGTAACATAATCGTAAATATAACCAAACAACTGAAATGTGTATATGTGTGCGTAAGCGTTCATAGCACGGTATGACAATTAATATAAACAACAAACAGCAGGTACATTTCCCGTAACACCTGTTGATATACTTGTGATTGTGGGAAGCGAACGGACGCGCAAACACACCTACCTACAACGAGTTATAAACATAACTGACACACAACACACCAAGAACGGTTCATGCGGCACTGACGTTTCAAAGCTAGCGCACGCAGCGCCTCTATCGGTTACGCGCAAAGACAAGCGCAAGCGCTGACTCTCCAAGAAAGTAGACAAAATCTTAAAAATTCTCGCAAAAACTTAATAGTTTTTTTTTTGTTGCAATTCATGAATAAAGAATAGCCTTTCATAAAAACAACTTTATTTTCGCACAATTAAAATAACATTTCAGAAAACTTTTATGGAAAATAGTGTAAATTTCTATAACTGTACTGTAACTATATCTCCATGCCTGAAATAGAATACTTTTTTTTTGTTCACAAATTGTTTTCAATAAAAACAATTCATCTGCAATAAATTAGGACATTTTGACATTTGTTTCGAATGCCCCATAGGGTGAAAATGAAATACGATATTTTAAAGGGTATCAGAGCGGTGGTCCAACGAATTTTTAATTATTTCTCCGGCAACAGAACCCCCTAAATTATGTGGACCATAAGAAAACTACCATATTTCGTTATCGCCTGACACTTTCATGTGGTGACCTTATCATATTTCTGTAAACATAGACGATCATATATTCTCTGTTTACTTAGTAGCAAAAAGCCCATCGATCAGTTTATGAACATATCGTATTTGAATCAGCATGTTTACAAACTTGTGTCAAAAATCGTTCAGATAATAAACGACCAAGGATATTTTTCAATATTTATAGCAAACGTGTTACGATTTTCTTCATAAATCCATTAGCAACTTGAATCTAAACAGGAATCTGTTAATAGGTCAATTTATAACTAATAATGTATTCAGGATGTGACCTACTGACCTATTTTTTTTGTTTTAGAGAAATTTACTGATCTGAAAATAGGTAGTAGGTACGTGTATACAACACATTTTGCTTTCATCGAACTTTCGCTAGAAAATAGCAGAATAATAAATATTGTCAATGCGTAGCTGTGTTGATGGGTAGTAAGAAAAGACATTAGATTCGTTACTACACGTTGTTACAGATGACATACGGCATTAATTGAAGTTCCAAGTAAAAGAGTAATGAAACATCTACTACTAGCAAGCACTAATCCACACTTATATACTTCTGTGTCACTCAGCTCAACGTTGCAGTGTGCGCAGACTCCGATTGTAGTGCGCATGCGTCACTTGTATTGCGCACGCGTACTTTGTGAGTTTGACAACTGTACTCTGTCCGTTAACGTGTATACGTACACACGGACTGCGGGACGTAACGTAGCGTAATGTAAAGTAACGTTGGTACTGTGTGTTAGTTTGCTAGACTTGAAGGTGTATAGATTGCATCTTTTACTGTACATTACGGTACTACCTATAAATGTTAATGTTTTCTTCCATTAGAGCAGACATTAAAGTTGATGTAACTTCGAGTTATTAAATGACCGATTAATGAATAGATTCTAATTTACCTGCAGTGTCACGTGGTGCATGGTTAGATTCATCCGTACCTAATATGTATCGAAGATTTATCGGTACATATATTTTATATTCCTGTTTGCAATATTGACCTTTGATTTTTCTTATAAATATTACATCCTGCTTTAGTTTAGAATATCTGTGAGTTTGTTTAATTTTGTTGAAGGCATATCTGCTGACGGAATTTTCTATTTCAGAATATACACATGCCTGTTGCAAAACTTTGATTACATCAACCTTCGTCATTGCTTATATATTCTGCATACGCTCGGGAAATAATTTTATAATGCCTATAATAACATAAAACTGTCCGTAGTTAAACACATCATAGCGACCAATAAGTATATGTATAGAGTTCTCGTTTCAGAAACTAATCTCAATATATTTACATAAATAATTTAGAATAAATTGTGTTTATCTCATTCGAAACTATCTTAAGACACTCATTCATATTTCTTCTTTCTAAAACGAAAATCCCATTGTTCCCGTTTGCATGATACATTAACTGTCTCGTACACAGAATGCAGTAAACTTTTTGAAACGCACAGATTTCCAGATAGAAAACATAATAATCCCGTGAAGAAATCAAGTGACCGATGCATCAACAACGAGCTTATTTACTACATAATGAACGTACAATAAGTCTTATATGCATATAGAAAGTCTTCAGGAATTATCTAACATCTTTAATGAACACTTCGTAATGGTTAGTTATTTTTCACAGCAGCATTAACTAAAACATAACGGGGTTAACAAACAAAACAAAAAAACAAAAAACAAAACAAAAATGGATGTATATTTTATTGTATCTAATGGACGTGCACAGACAAGCTTCTGAGACAACGAAGTCATTTGTAATAGAAGTAGTTCAAACAATCTTCAAATGTCCTACGTTTGTTTACATAGTCAGGTTATGTTTCTTCTTTTTCTTCTTTATCACTTTAATGGTGGTGTGTTATTTATGTGCTCGAGTTAAATACAATATCAGAGTTAGAATTCTTAACAAACATACACAACTACAGTTAATGTAATATGTATATGTAAACCAGTTAATTATCAATAGTATGCAAGTAACTCGAAGTATTTGATACTGTCAATTAGCATATCGTTATTTTAGTATAAATTTTTACAATTAACAGAGAAGGTCTCATTAAACGACAGTTTCAATTCATTAGCGTAACTAAAACAATTTGTACAGAAAGGGTCAAATCAGTTTATTTTGAATAAATATAATCATTTAGTTGTACGGATGTTTATGAAGAAAAATGCCATATTGCTTATTTAGATGATCCATATATGATAACGCATAATAATGATGTTTATTTATGCAATGCACAGATATGGATTGCATAAAACATTGACCTATAGTATCTAGATCATGTGAACTACGCATCACTTTGCTGGTTGGTTTAATTGCATGATTTCTCGTACACTCACACATACGTAACATGTAAGTAGTATGTACGCGTCTAGATCAAGTTAGACACTGTATTAGACATCAGCGAGGCTTGAGTACGCGCTAACTTGATACAACATACACTTACGCACTCGCAATTCCACTGTACAACATGTAAAAACTATGACAGCCAACACTAGTGGAAAATATTCTGAAGGAACGCGCGTTTGAGATGGTTGCTGAGTCTCAGGAGCGGTTAGCTGCTACTCAACGCATGCAGCAATTTAAAGTAACAAGGGGTTCAGCCACTTATTCATGTAGGTGACTGGGTACGGACACTGTACACATTACACGGACCTGTTTTCAAATAAGTATCGTTAAACAGCAAGGTTACTTAATGATACAGATGCACACCAGAGTGCACTCTACACGCACTACTCTACACTACGTATATCAAAACAAAAGGACCAATACTTTAACCTTATAATAATGAACATTTTCTCTACTACACATATATGTATGTATGTATGTGTGTGTATTTTTATTTGTTGTGTAAAACCGGCTGCGTAAGTGAAGCCCCCACCGGCTGTCGACGCACACACGGCTGACGAACTGCACTGATCGTTCAGTGGCGCCTTGAATAAATTTTGCCCACGGGGTTCCAGGGGTTAAACAAGACAAGACGTAAGGTATTGGCGACATATGTGTATGTCTTTATGGTTATTTTATTAGTTCTCTTTGCTAATTATGAACATCCGTATTTGAAATAAGTAGAAATTTATTTAGAAATTAAGCAGAGGTAACTTTAAGTGAAGGTTAATATTTAAACACCAGAGATGTATGTAAACAATTATTAAATAGACAATCAACTTTACTCTACAATTTATAGGTTAAGTTAAATACTAATTTAAAAATATACCTGTCAAAAATTTTGTAAGATACCAAATGTAAATGTTTACTGAGTGCAACTTATGGATCTGAAGTCTACGTCAATGAATTTATGAGGTAGTTACACATGCAGACGGAAGGCGTATTGGGAGGTATACCATTTTTCGATTATGTAAATTGCGTTAATGCTTTGAAAATTTACCGGAACTACGATTAAATACGCGTGAAGACCAAAGTCTGCTTCTTTAAGCTGTTTATTTTTGTCTTCGTATCATGAGAAGAAAACGAAGATCCGCTGTGATCTGTACATTATGAAATACATAATAAACAAACTTAAAAATATACTATTGTTATTTTATAATTTTGTAGAAAAAAATGCAATATAATTTATTAAAATATTGAAATACTACAAATACAAATTATAATATTATATTTTAACTCATAGTAGCACATTTATGGCAACAAATCGAGCATAACCTGTAATTTTATTAACTTTTTCATTTGCTTTATTACCATTTATTAGTCGATGAATTATGTATGACCGTTCTTATTTTATTGACAATAACAATAACACTTGAACCAGACATGAAACTTAGCAATGCATGACAAACATAAAAAAACAAAAAATTACAGATTTTTCAATACATAGTCTGTAACAAAAGCAAGGACATACGTACATACAGGCGAGTATGTATTATTTTCCTCTGCTTAACACATGCATGACGAAGGACAAATCGGAAAAATTCATGCAAAACAACTTTTGTATTATACGTTTCAGTATTTTGTAATTACAGGTTCAAAATAATTATAATTTCAAATTGTTTACTTTAAATATACCGTTCATACATTTCTATACTCTATAATTATGGTTATTAATATTTATTATTTTGAATTGTCATTCGAAAAAATATAAACTGGCAACACATATTATAGAAACAAAACATGTGTAGTTGTAAAATTAAATTACAATATTTTAAAATAATATTAGTATAACATATGCAATAATATTATTTTTGTTAGACGTGTTTGTTGATATCTTATGTAGGTATAGATATACGTATTCAATAATAATATTGAACTTGCCAGCGATATATCTAATAGGCTATTTAAATTTTCATCTTGCTTACTTATAAATGATTATGGAATACGCAAGCAAGTTAACGCTTTTAGGCATAGCAAGCGCACGAGCAGCAAGGCTGCCAACTGCGAGAATGAATATGTAGAACCTGCACGAAGCTAGGAACATAGAGGACATGATAGTTAACAGGAAAGTCATCCACGAAGCGAGGATAATCGTTAAATAAGTATGTGTATGTGTCTGTATGCATATGCGGAAGTTTGCAACAATATTCGAGATTTATGATCGCTTTTGGCTGCTTATTAAAGTAATTTAGTTTTCATTTATGGACGAACGACAGCGGAGTTATAATGAATTTATCACGTTGGCTAATACTGTAAGATATAATTGACAGGAATGAAGTTATTTACAGGTGAAGGTGTTAAGATGAATTGCAGTGGGATTGGGATGGAACGAACATACGGTTGACAGATGAGAATAAAGTGCGTTCATAAAGATGACACGATAACAAACTTTCTGACTGTTAATTCTTTATGAAGAAATAGAGACGTCGAGTTTCGTAAGATCATTTACCTACATCATAGTTGTATGCATGGTTAGTTATTAACAAAACAAAAACAAAAATGTATACTCCACAGAAGAAAAAAAAACGTAATGATCAGTAGCAGCAGAACACAGTCGTTAGCTTTAGGGATTCTTCGAAATATTTTTATACTACTTTCAGACCTGTCTGAATCAGAATAATCAGATTAGGAAATCCTACAAATGCTACTATACACACACAAGCTGCTGGTTATCAGAAACCAAGAATAATTTTGCCAATTTCCAATTGCTCAATATTTATGGTTACGATTTTCAATTACTGCTATTTATTCACCAAAATACCGTAAATATGGAGAGAGAAAATGTGCTGTTAAGTAAACGAACCGTAGGTTGCTATATTTATTCGATAAATCTGATCATTCGGATTGTCCGAAACATGAAAAACCACTACCGGCTTTCGATGTTTGGACACAAGATTAAAAACCCGACAAACGACGTACGTTCGAATGGTCACGTAGACACGGCTACGTTTGATGATGGCATATCAAAGGACGTAAGTCTTTTATTAAGCTGCCTATTTGATAGTTAGAGGGGTTGAGGGAGGGGTGCATTAGTTTTATTCAGACTTTATACAAGTATAAATACCCTCGGCCTGTAGAAATTACACTGATCTTCTTGTGCATGTACGAGCGCGCATAAGGACTCGTTGAAAGTGTAATAATGCCAGGCTCAACTCAGTTATATACCTGTATGTATATATGTGAATGTATCTTAGGCCGGTACCATGTAGTTGAGCTGTGAAATCATCACAGGTATCTCAAAGTTCAACAGATAATATGTGTACAGGTATAAACCTGCAGCCTAGCACAATCAGGGGTAAAGAAGACATTACTCACGGTCACTGGGGGATTAGAGTAAATTTGGATTCTAGGCGCCAATAAATTAAACGCTCGAGCATAATAATATATTTTTATTAATCAGCTTCTAAAATGTGGTAAATTCGTACGCATGAGAAGATCTAATAAACTATGAAGGTATTATATGACTAGGAGTAATTCGATTCAATGGGATATTGCCAAAGGGGAAGTTAGGGTACGCTAGCCCACTGTCAAAAGAAGTGACAGGTGCGATACACACACATTCACACGTACACACAAACATAAGGAATAGCTATTTTTAAATAAGTAACCGAATTCGTAAAGAATATGCTGAATTCGTAAGGGTGTCTTTTCATGCACTATTAAACACGTCAAAGTGTTACACGAATTTATGTTTTCCCATAAATATATAGAGATGAAAAAGATTACAACAGCGTAATCGGTAGCATCGTTGCTTGATTTATGAAATAATAATTTCATGATTAATTACGTAAAAACCCGTTGCATTCAGGCAGACGCCAAAATCCGTTAATTTTTTATCGACGAACCTACGGTCTGTCTTATAATGAAGGGGTACCTATTGTATTGTCATAAATTCTATTGATATCAAATTAGTTTTTTTTTGTGCATGTACAGTAGCAAGTATTAATTAAATTTTTAATTAATACTGAAATATGTGTCTGTTCTAAATATGGTCTTCTATATTCTATACATATAGATGTACAGTCATTTCACAATATTATATTCACATTAAGAACATTCATATGATTCACAAGTTGATATTTAAACATGATGTGCTACTGGTGTAACTAATAAGTTATTCCTGTAAATTTCATGTTCAATGTAACCTCGCAAATGGAAGACGAAACGTCAAAAAAAAAAAAAACGAACCTTCAAGACGACTAATTTATGCCCAACTAAGGCACACAACAATGTACTTGTGCAAATCACACAGAGAGTGTGTATTATAATGGTTTATTATATAATAATAAATAATACTACCTCTCTGTCATTATCAAGGTGACCTTCACGTGGTAAAGAGACGATGCAAAGGTGAGGCGACGCAACTCGTGTAGTGTAAAGTAAAAATGAAATTATGCCATTTACAGTACATGCATACATGCATGGTCGTCGTCGTCACAACCTTCGCAATTTGCCCGAAGACAAATTATTATTTCGAAATACGGCACCTGTGTGTTAAGCCCTATGTGGCATACAGCACATTCCTACAATTGTACATACGTACTTACGTCACATATATATATATATATATATATATATATATATATATATATATATATATATATATATATATATATACAGTGGCGAGCAAAACCGTTCGGATGTTTGTCACTTTCGCACTTCAGATGCTGTAAAATTCTTAATGTAAGTCCAAACACAACCAAATTTTTAGTGTTAATTCCTTTTTTATTGTAGAACAAACTCCCATACATGCAACAATTCGATAACATTACAGAAAAAAGAAATACTAAACAAACTTAAACAAAATCATTCAGCACAGTTTTGCTCGTAACAGAATATGTGTTTTTAGCCAAAATTTTCAGTATTTTATCCACTGGCAATGATCTTTAATGACATTTTTCACACGTCTCGACCTTCTTTCAATTAAATTTTCTATGATTTTCTTTGGAATGCTCCTCCATTCGGTTTGAACTCTGCTCCATATCTCATCCATGTTGCCAGGCGCTGTCGGGTGATCCTCCATTTTTTTTTAACAATAACCCACAACTTTTCGGTTGGTTCGAGGTTCAGGCTTCGTACTGGCCATTGGATTAACTGGTAACATTGGCTATGCAACCAGCAAGTGGAAATTTTAGCTTTATGCTTTGGATTGTTATCCTGTTGGAAAATGACCTCTTGTTCCACATAGAATTTTTGTCAACAAAGTCTGGTAAATTGGTTTGAAAAATATCTAGATAGTTTTCTTTCTTCATAATTCCACAAACTTTGGCCAATGGCCACCAAGTACAGCTTCACCACACCACCAGGCTGCCTCCACCATGCTTCACTGGTTGCTTTACGCGGTGCCTTTGAATTGTTTCCTGTGGGCGATGCCAATAATATGGCTTGCCATCAAATTGGAAACCATTAATTTTTGTTTCATCGGACCAAACAATTCTCTTCCAATCTTCAACGGTCAATTTTTATGTGTTTGGCAAAATTTTAGACGCGCCTTAATATTTTTGTTCGATAAAACCGGTTTCTTCTGTTTGACGGCTGACACAAAACCAATTCTTCTAAACGCTCTTCGAGTGGTCCACTTCTTGACGTCTTTATTTATTGCGATCGCACCCCCATTTGGTGTTTTATTATCATTTTTTGCTAGTCTTCTCATCATTTGCCTATCATCAGCGTTCATCAACAACCGAAGAAGAGGTCTTATTCCAACAGGACCCAAAGCATAAAGCCAAAATTTTCACTTGCTGGTTGCATAGCCAATGTTACCAGTTAATCCAATGGCCAGTACAAAGCCCGAATCTCGAACCAACGGAAAAGTTGTGGGTTATTGTTAAAAAAAAAATTGAGGATACCCGACAGCGCCTGGCAACATGGATGAGATATGGAGCAGAGTTCAAACCGAATGGAGGAGCATTCCAAAGAAAATCATAGAAAATTTAATTGAAAGTAGGTCGAGACGTGTGAAAAATGTCATTAAAGATCATTGCCAGTGGATAAAATACTGAAAATTTTGGCTAAAAACATATATTCTGTTACGAGCAAAACTGTACTGAATGATTTTGTTTAAGTTTGTTTAGTATTTCTTTTTTCTGTAATGTTATCGAATTGTTGCATGTATGGGAGTTTGTTCTACAATAAAAAAGGAATTAACACTAAAATTTGGTTGTGTTTGGACTTACGTTAAGAATTTTACAGCATCTGAAGTGCAAAAGTGACAAACATCCGAACGGTTTTGCTCGCCACTGTATGTATCTGTGTGCATTGTACACATATATTTGTGTGCGTTATTTGCTACGATCAACAGATTCCTTTCTCTAAAGATATTTGTACTTGCAAAGTATGTGTATGTATTACCTGTAAATGTATACTTGTATGTATGTTACGCATAAATATATACATGTACGTACATTACCAACATTTATATGTGTATTCCTTTAGATGAGAATCAGAATAGCTATCTATGTATGTGTTTGCAAGAGAATTCGCAACCTCCATATATATACTATAATATTGTACTACTGTATAAATACCAACCAATCTTTGCAGTGTTACAATCAATTCGTAAACCGTGTCAATCTATCGATTTACGATTAATACGAACTATAAATCGATTCTTTATAATGTAGGTAACTCTTTAATGAGAATTCTTTAGGCGATAATACATGATTGAGGCTGCTGTTTTTCGATACAGAATGTTGTTATTTTATATTTATAGATAAAATAACACAATCGCTGGAAGAAAATAATTGGCATTAAAGATTTTCTGCAGTATTGTTTCAAGAATAAAATGTCATACATTCGTATTTCATACCGAGTGGTGTGAGTTGGTAACTTGTCAGTAAAATAACCCCAGTAGTATGAAGCGTATTTAAACTAGAAATAAATATTTCTAATTTGAGCAGCTCAGGAGAAATTTATTTTATTACAATTAATTGACAATATATAAAAACATATGTGATAAAACTCAATGATATGATTTTCTCTTAACGAGGTTTCTATTCATAATTTACAACTAACAATAAACAAATCAACACTACGGGTATGTATTAATTAATTATTAGTTATGATGCATTTGTAGAAATCTATGCAATTTAAGTAAAAGTAAACAGTTATTAGAAAAATACGGAAACAGCATGCGTGGAAAGTGTATGTTAACTCTTGAAGTTAAAGAAGAAAAATGTCTTCGTAACTTTTAAAGAATGATGGTTAACTGCACTTTCCCTCTATAATATAAATACAAGAGACATGTTATTCGAATTATACAGTTGTATTATCCTTTCATTGTATGGAACTTTTATAAATTTTAATTACAACGCGTGTTCACAACTGATTTCCAATAATTACACACTTCCTCATTACTTGAAGCTGTTACAATATTACAACTTGAAAACATTTTTGTGTAAACAATTAAGGTGTCATTGACACTACTTGAAATACATAATCACCAGACGTGTGTAGACGCATTCATTTCGTATAATCTGGAAAACTGGAATTATATCGTTTACACCATTGAGATATTTTTCTCAAATAACGGTTCATCCAAAAATTTCTGAACTCGTTTACTGTTTTCTTTAACAGAAATTTCATGTTTTATCTTGTTCAATTTCAGGTTATTCACTGTCGCGTATGATGATACATCATCGTAATATTTTGCTGCACGGGTTTTTCTACTTGTCAAGAAACTGTTTCTTTTCTCATTCATAACTCGCGCCGGTTTATTATTACCTGATTGCCCTTTCCTTTCAGACTCTTCCATTTGCTTCATTTTAACGCGTTCTTTGTCGATAATCCTCGCAAGAAACTGTGCACTCTCGGATAAAGCAGCCTTACAAATCTTCTTGTCCATGAATCGAAGCGGTGTGCGTTTTTGAAGCTTGGATTTTTTCGGTGACGATAATTGATACTTGCGAGAAGTTGATGCGCCATAGTGGAGAGAATAATAAGAAGAAGCGGGAGTTTCAAGAGATTTTCGTAGTTCTTCCATATCCCGTTCGTACGATTCACGTACCTTGTTGCTTTATGGACAACAAAGGGAATATTAATTAAGAGTATTGTATCGCTGGCGTTATGTGCATACGGCTGTGTGAGTGTGTGTGTGATCAGAATAAAAATAAAACAACAACTCACGAAGTCAAGTGAATGTATATGTACATTGGCTAGGTTGTTTTGTTCCCTTAAGCCCGATTTACATGGTGAGTTTTCTCATGATTTAATTCAAATGAAATAATTTGGTCATTCATTTGATAATTCAAGTTTCGTGAGACAATTTACACTGCAACTATATTTGATTGGTTTTTACCACGAAAAGAAAGCACTACCAACTTTTTAGTATCAAAAATTAAATTAAGTTACTCTACCCGCTAAATAACTCAACCGTAACAGTATATTTAAATGTAACTAATTTCTTTACAATGAAGAACTTGAACAGAAAACAAAAGCAATGTATAGCAATTGCAGTAAACACACACAACAGCAACAAAGAATTCTGTGATGGTGGGTTATAGGTTATAAACATTTTATAGTAAAAAATTCCAAATACTAAACAATTTGTAATTAAGTGTTTTGAAACTTTTTCAAGATGAACCACATAAACCTCTATCAATTTGGAGGTCTGAACCCAGTTTCACGAAACAGGCATCTAACATTTAAATAATTAGTTTTATATAAATATAGATATTAATACAAACACTCTTTTAGTCAGTAGATATGTCAAATTTTTGAGAATGGCGCATAAAAAAGCACATGAAAGGTTGGTAACCAACATTGAAATATAAATATCACTAAAAAGTTACCATATTCAAGGTTATTTTGCCCAAAAATTAGAACATGTTCTAACTTGATAAATTGAAGTGAGAATTCAAGTGGATTTTCATTTGGTCAAAATGTCGACATTTTACACGATAAAACAGCGACCTTGAATAAAATCACTTGAAAACTCATGAGAAAACTCACCGTGTAAATCGGGCTTTATATAAATGATATCATATTTATTATTACATTGTTATGTTCAGCAGCAAGGTATTTCATTACATATCTTGTATAATGTTCACAATTGTGAATATTAATTTCATTTTATTTATGTAATGTATTGAATATGATTTGAAAATATAATTTGTAAATATTATTTTAGAACAATTTTCAACAATTCTCTACCAGAATGCAATAATTAATTTTGAAATTTAATTATAAATATTTTACTAAGAAGTCACATAAAACAGAATAATTGAACGACAGACAACATATTAATATTTAATGCGACAGTGCTTATGATTTAACATGAACTAATGTTAACGTTTACAAAAAGCAGTTCAATGTAATATCTAAATAAAGCGTACCGCTGAATAGATATTGCCGATATTTTTAGTTTCATCACACCCACTTTGAATTCATAAATTACATCATGTTAATGGCGAGCTATGAAAGGAGTTACATGCAATAAAATTGTACACACATTTCTTTCTATCAAGTTCACGCACGCGAATACACACGTTACAAGTTTTGTCCTGTCCGCTTATAAGAGCTAATTGTTATTCAGTGTTGCATAGTAACGTAGTGCGTACAATCAATGATATACGTATGTATGCATGGTATAGGCGAGTCGCATGCGTAAATAGTCGTTTATGAATTTTATTATAACTCTCATTTCCGTTCATTATTTCTATGCAATGTCGAAATAAAAAGAAGAAAAAAAGAGTCCCCGTGTGGTGTGGAATACGTAGTATACACTTTAATTCAACGTGACCGCCTCACCAATGATCGATGACGCTATTTAATGATATTGAATGCATGATCATTCCCCGTAGTATGTATGTGTAGTGTGAAAGAATGTATCTTTTACTATACAAAATGAGTACATGGTCAAATGACATTGGATTCGAGAAATACATTTCGAATCTTTAACCAGTAATTGCTTCAAACAAGATGGAACTTTCAGATTACGGGAATTAAAACTTTGTTAGCTATTCTCGTTGTCATGTTTTCATTTTGTTCCGTGGATAACGTATTATCAGAACTAGTTACTTTACACATTCAAAATAATATAACGTCTAACTTTTTATGTCACTGTTTGTTTATTCCGAAGTGATATAAGTTTTAAACTTACAGCTTGTAATACTGAATAGTTGGATTTAGTAATGCTATAATCAATATGGTGCCCTGTTCTAGCTAGTCTTACATAATCAGAGAATGTAGTGATGAATTTTAGATTCGAAACTTGCTTTTAATATGCGGTGGATTTGTATAATCACATCATTACGATGCTCTACGTGCTGCTGGTGAAATGTCACTAGCGGAAATATTCTACGCGCACGGCACACTATTCCCTGATGACTTAAAAGGCGACCGAGGGTAAAAATACTGGACACAGATGCAGACAGCGCATCGTGCAATGCACATATTTCAGTGAGCCATTGAACTGGGACAGGACAGTTTCTATATGTGCTGCTGCTTTTGCTGAAGTTTACTGGACTATTCTACTACTGCGTACATCGTTAACATACTTGAGATATCGTTAGAAGATTGTATTGTAAATACAATTGTAAATGAATACTTGAAACACAAGTATAATCAGTATGTGTAATCTTCAGCACATTCCGTAGAAATTCATATACATGTATGTATATAGATATGCAATTTCATTAACGCAATAACATTACTGAATTAACATGAGAGAAAAATATCAAATGACAAATTTATGTCATATTTAATACAACCATATATGAACAATATTCAAATTTGACACACGTACCATTAACAATGTATCATAAATTCTTTTCTTTGTTCCTCATGTAAAACAAACGGTAAATATCTGTACGTAATTTAAAATTTAAATTAAGATTCTTCTGCAGAACAAAATAAAATAAAATAAATGTTGATATTTATTACCGAAGTTCGGAGAAGAAAATATAATCGATGTGTAAAAATGTATGATTAACTCGCATTGAGAATTAATGAACGCATTGATGTGTTAATAAATATACGATTATGCACCAGTTGTTAAACATTACTATGTTCAATTAACGAAATATGGTATAATTAATACGCTGTTTGTTCTGAATGCGTGCCAATAAAATCGAAAAACATGTAAACGTTAAAAAAAAGAATCTGTCACGCATAAAGGTGTCAGATGTAAATAGACGGCCATTTTATTGTCCATTACACCCTGGCGAATAAGCAATAAAATAGTGTATGAATTGCTCAGACACTACTAATACATGGACGGCTGTACATATGTAAAAGTCCGTTGCCCTATGCGAAAGTATACTAGATTATATTAATTATATCACTACTGATATACGAATAAGAAAAATAATTTTACCAGAATATTAATATTGTCCCTTGGCATTTGATATTATGCATCAATATTGTCCGAAACATACAAATATTCAACAAAAATAATTACAGTAAATTTTATTCACACTACAGTTTTAAAATGTTGCTTAGTGTAGTTTCATTCTATTTGCCAGACCGCACGCATTATAAAAATACAATATCTGGTTGAATGCCTCTGACATTACTTGTCATAACATAGAAAACGTTGTAACCGTGCAAACCTGATCATATCACTTATGATTATTACACGAGACATTTCTCATAAAGATGAAACACAAACCAGGTGTGACAACATCATAACGAAATGTCACTTCTGACAGCCCACATGTTTCCAAAAGCTTACTTACACATGTACACGCATACGTTGGAAACACATATACACATACACACATACAGATGCGATTACACATGGATACACGCATGTGATACACGTATACGTTTATACACGTGTATATACGTTTCATACACGCAGCGTACGGGTGCGAGTGTATTATAAATCAAGTGGCAGATGAATCAGTGAATCAGACAAGTGTTCATAGTGCACGTATATGTACATCAGACTGTACTGTCACATACCGTAGCCTCCAACTGGTCTACAGCGCATGCGTTACGCCATGCACTGCGTAACGCATGCGCAAATGCAAATTAAGCACCATACTGCATTGCGCATTTGAGTTCAAGCGAAAGAACAAGAGAGCAAACTCGTAAATATTAACACATAGTAATAAAACAAACACGATGTATCATTCCGGTTGCTCTTACGTTACTTTGCGGTTACGTTACGGAAACTCTAAGCATCAGGCATATGAAGTTGAAACAGTATTTTAACTTGGTATCTTGTCATCTGCGCCGTTGTCAGACAGAATTTTCTGCTCGCTAATAATAATTATAAAACTTTATTTTATCTAAGTATATCTGTAAGCATACAGGTACATATTTAAACATGTGATTTTGAATACATTATTTTCCGCTTTGCAACATTAACTCTATGAAAGAATGTCAGCTTCGTTCTTCTGAATAATTTGTAGTTTGAATGTTTTTCAAACAATTGTTTTAAACGAAATGAAACCAATACAAAGTATCCGTTATAGTTCTGTTTGTTTCTAGGTTTAACTACAGTTAACTAATAGTTAAGAAACTGCTAGTATGTAAATCATTGTGCATGGAAACAAAAACTAATGTTCTTCATAAACAATCCCGATGTTGATTCATAATTAATACTTCTGCAACAGAAGTTGAACTTCTCTCGTAAATATTCTCGTACAGTTCATCATAAAGTATATTTAAGGTAATAAAATAGCGATTATCCAAGTATAAGTGTGTGCGCGTTCGTTTTCCGTACAAAACCAGTCATATTTTAACTGAACATTTTAATCTACGGTTTTTTTCAGTCTCCGCTCCGCATTCCTCGTTGTTGTATAGGATTGTGGATAGGACAGTAAATGAATAACGGTATCCTGTGCCTACAGAATGACCCTCTGTCATCATCAACACACAGACGCACATGCACACAGCATTGCTGGACACTTGTACGAACTGGTAGGCGGGAGAAATATGACCCATTGTAACACAGGGAAGACGCAATGCGGCACTGATATCAACTGCATTGATATTATAACCCTTCCTATAGTCATGCATATACCCGTTGCTATCCTGTCCGACGTGACTGCATCTCTCCATAATCAGTAGGTACTGTCACACACGTGCTGTATGATGTATGGGTGATTGTCACAAAATGTAAATCGGACTGTTGCTGGCGCAGAGTCGTGTGATCAGGCTTGTGATGTGATTTGTAAGGAATGCTCAGCTGGTATTACAAGCGAGTAGTTCACATGTAAATGTATCTGTTTAACATGCACCGAACATTGTATTTTAATGTGTATTCTATTTTAACATTTTTCATATATACCTCTACTATTTTCGTTCTTGCCAGGTATGCTTTTAATATCAATATTATTGTATGGAATAATTGTAAGAAGCCATTTTCAAATAGAGATTGTGGTCTTGTAAAAATGAAAATATAATATGTTCAACGACAATCATCTTGGGGAAGAGTAAATATTGAAAGCCAAAGATCACAAATAGATAATAATTGTTACATTATTGGCTTGTCCGCCAGATGTCACTACCTGCGACAGAGTCGGTACTTAAATATGCATGACAATAAAACTAAATTATGCAGACGCACAATCTGTATATAGAGTAAGGTAGATTTTTACCAACCCCTCGATGTGCTCAAAGTGATTAAATTTGCATGGGAACAAGGAAACAACATTTTCACACAGATTTTTGTTCGTTTATGAGCTAATGACTAAATACACATAACAGTATTTTTTCGGGATAAAGTTTAAAATTGCCGTTTCACGGAAACTTCTACCTTGTGAAGAAACATGCGGGAGATGAGATAATGTTAGTACATTTTTGGTAAGTCACGTCTTTTTCACATTTTACCTTGGTGGTGGGTAGTGATTTGTAATGCGTTATCTGTGCTCTGTGGTAGAAACCTGTTCATGCACTGTATGTCTGTATGTACTTAAAACAAACTCATCTAGTATTTTGCACGTTTGTGTTAAAAGGTTTAAATATTTAAATCACCCGACACGACAGCGTCACACACTTAATGGTGAAAATGTCTACAGGAATTTTTCGCCATGTCTGGTTTGCGAATTACAACCCTTCATAAATATATTTAAATGACCTCACGTTCCTCATCCCTCTTGCCGCCCCACCCCGCTGGCAGGAGACGCGTGAATGTGAGTGAAAGAGCAAACAAGCGACAAAAGCCAAGAAGAACATGAGACACACGTACATAGAATGTCAGTGCTGGTCAACATGTTGTAACTAGTCTTAGGTAAATGTTTATATTGTTAACTATTACTTGACAATGTCATATTTATATATTTCAGTTTATACACTTAATAATTGTATTGAAATTCTGCTCATATGATATACAGTAAGTGGTCATATTATTGTTATAAAATGGTAAACTTTCTGGGTATAAATATTCAGTTGTAAGTTACAGTAAGCAAAGTGTTTCAGAGTCACTGGTCCAGTGTCTCCGCTACCCTAATGTCTAGGTACAGTCAAGGAACTCAATAACGTGCCGATATAATAAGTCGCTTTGTACATACATGCGTACATTGTAAGAGAAGATAGAAAATACAGAATATAGAGTGTGCTTGCTATTGTAGACCTGTACGTTGAGATACCGACTCCGATGCACTTGTTTACAGTCGGACAGTTTAGATTATTGAAGCACTTGTTCATACTGTTGCTGCGTTTCTCTAACTGTCGGTGTTCTAAACAGTTACCAATAATTTTGCGCTAAGCCAGTAAATGCCAGTATGTACTTTCATATATTCAAAGTGATTTGCATTCAAATGGCACCTGTGTTATTCTTCAACAGGCCAGTCATTCCTCTTCCAGACTGCCAGAGTGTGTGTCTGTATGTCTATATGGATTTTTACCCATCATGCACCATGCAGGTAACTTATAGCGCAGTAATATGACACCAACCGTTGGAAAATACAGTCAATTTATGCGCGAAAGGTTTTTTTTATTGTAAATCAATGAAGAAAAGTACCGTAAATGGTTGATTAATAGTGAATAAAGTTATTTGTTCGTGAATGAACTATTGACAATGTACCTACAATAAATTGTTACAATATCTGCAAGAAAGTTACAAATGGATTCAAAAAACATATCTATATATGTAACTAGTTACTCTTTTTTCAGTTAAATTTTATTATAAGAAGAAATAATATTTATTTCCAAGTTGTCATCTGGGTAAACATTATGTTATTTTTGTACATGTAAATACATGAATATGTATAGAAACCTGCAGATATTAACTCGTGCAACATATGCATTTCACTTTCTGTCAATTCGAGTGCAATTAATTTAGTTAGATAAATAGATAAGAACGTAGTGCGAATCGGTATTTGCATTTTCTCACATAGATACGAGCGTGTAACGGGCAATTTCTATCTCTATTCATAAACATAATCTTGCCGTTTAGATATGCGATGTAGCGAGAGTAAAACGTTTGCAAGTTGCAACTTGCTACACACACACACACACACACATATACAGTAAACGATTCGTGCTTGGACGATTAGAAGTTAATATCCGGACGGTGGAAACGTTTTGCAACTGGTCATAATAAAGTCTTGTATATCTGACTGGCCGTTGCTTACAATGTAACCTCTTACCGTTGTAGCATCCAGCAGCGAAATGCAATTCTAATAGAAGTGATAAGGTACCTGAATATTTGTAATTGTCATCATCATCATCATCATCATCATTGACCAGTGGAGATAATGATCCCGGTAAGAATCTCCCTCTCATAAACGATTACTATACATTATGAGTGGCATTTCAAATATTTCTGTTATTCATATTACAAACACGAATATCGGCTGATACACGTGATGAAATTATCAACAACTTCATAATTTTTTTCTCATAACAATAACTCTTGAACATGCCACTGTCCGATAACAAAAAAAAAGATTTTCTTTTTGTGTTGAAATAGTTTTGTGATGAGAATACGTAAATAGTGTTTATACTTACAAAAGAAAAACGTTATTTCTCGTAAGAATTAAATTTGTTTACGGCGCAAACAATTACCGAGCCTGCAATTTTCTGTTAATTTATCAACTAACGTGTTGCAGATGACTGCTATTATTTAGTTTTTTACCGGCCGGTAGATGGCAGGTTCAAGGCGACATTTGCATCCTTTTAATGTTAAACGACGCGTCTGGGTCATCAAATTATCATCAACAAGCAAGAGCATCATCAGAAAATCGTGCACGCGCATACGCTCATGAAAATATCATAAAATAAGAAATCTTCTGTGCAAATTCGAAGGTCTCAGAACAGCATTCCGAACCTGTATGGTCGCTATTCTTAATATAGCGAAATAGAAAAATTATATTTACGATTGTGCTATAAAGCTTCACACCCACATATCGTAATCTTCCATTCACTTTTCAAACTATCTCGTCCAATACATATACATGTATGTATGTGTATAGTGTATAGTATATATAAGCGGTACTTTAATAAATGGATTTACGATTTATTGATAGCGTCCGATCATTGAGAGGGACCACGGCCACGCCACAATAGATAAAAACGCAGGCGTTGATGGTGTATAAAATGTGTTTTTTATGACTTTTTGTAATGATTTTACTGCTTTTGTTTATGGACTTTCCGAGTTGGTATATTGTAGATTGTAATTTTAAATTATTAACGCACGAGAAACGAATTTCGTGGCTTGTATGTTCTATAAAAACGATAAAGAAACGGTCAAGAATGAACAACAGATGAACGCAGACATACGTAATATACCTACGAACTTGTAACGAGATGTTCATATAATTCAAGGTTAATTATATCATTCTAAAGTCACTTCGTATCCTCCACATTATATTAATAATAATTAAGTAAACATACTTACTTCAATGCTGTTGCAATTTTTTCCGCGTCAAATTTTCTACTTTCGTCTTCATCATCAGATACACTTTCCTTTCTGCTAGAAAATGGTACAGAATAATTGATAACTGTGTTTTCTTTGCCGGGAGAATGTAAAAAACGATTATGTTTTGGTTTATAAACGTTGCTTCGTATCTGTCTAACCAGTTTAATCAGATTATCGGTTGCATTTTCAATATTCAATAGAACAGAAAATGATATAGGCCACGATGTTTGGTATGACTTTGAGCTGCAAGATATTTATACATTTTAGGAGCAATTGAAAATAAAATATTTGTATTTCTTGCCTCCATAATAATTTTTGTTCGCGCAAATTTTTCAGAAATTCTTGATGCTCTGCTTTGACCATAATACTTTTCACCCTGTCCTCATTCTTTGCCAAAGTAAGCAAAAATGGTATTTTTTCTGAATTAGATTTTTGCAATGCCTCGAGCACAGTTTGAACTAGCAATGTTATGGGTTTATTAACAAACAAACGGGTTGAAAGTCGTTTGTTCTGTCTTAAGCATTGGTTATATTCTTGCATTGATTTACTTTCATGTTCATGCAGATCTGAAAGAAAGAAATATATTTTAAATATTAACTGTAATACACATTAGAAGAAATAACGTTTAGGGATATTTATGCTTACCTAGAATATATATTGGTAATATACTAGGTCTTGCGGACTGTTTTCTAGAAGGATTTTGCATTATGTCTTGTGAAAAAGAGGGCAGAGTTCGGTATGATTTGTAAGCAGACATTAAGGGTCCACATGGATGTGTTGACAATGCATGAAGGCATAATAATTTTTCACAATCTAGTTCTCCATTTATTAGCAGCAGGTTCACAATTTCCTATACCACATTTAATATTTAAATAAAAATACTTCTATTAACCATTTAGTCTCCAAAAAAATAAACAATAAATTACTAGTATGATTGATATTTAAATTCGAATAGGATAGATATATCCAAATTAAGCATAATACACTTTAAAATAATTTTCCCTTTACTAGACAAGAATAAATTAATACTATTTGAATATCTTTTTAGTATCAACTTGTAGTCGATTACATTCGTACAACGATTGGAAGATATGCACGACGTAGTACGAGAGAGTAAAAAATAAATATAAAAATAAACGATTGTAGTTTTTGAAGGAGGGTATACCTGGTAGTCGGGACGGTCTAACGTTGGCATTACGATATCAGATGGTCGTTGCTGGCCGTCTCGGTGGTAACAGAAGCCAGGGTTGTGGGTCCTGTACATGCGAACATCGGCCGCCTGTCAAATCATCTCCATGAGTATGTCATTCACACAGGTGCCTTACAACACACCAAGAGGGGCCGGGGGGGACATGAATACGAGCACAAAAACAGGAGGGGTATAACATGCACAGAATGCTGACAACGAACAATGAATTCAGTAAAAAAAATATATGGATGACGATGCTTGAAGCAGTAGAACGGAAATGTAAAGAATTTGAACATTAAAGTATTTGAGAGTAAAGTATAGTTGACACTATCTGTTACCTAAGGTATTTGTTTTTCAAATATAAGAATTTCCGGGTTATAACATTCTTATACCCACTTGTGAACTAGTTACTAAAATTTATAATATCTATTATTCGAATATTGCATGTGTCATAAAATATTAAAAAGAATTCTATAATTGTTAATTTCAACGCTAGTTAAAAACATATAAATAAATAATTATTTTTACGGACCACTGTAATTTTTAATGAAATTTATTATTTTTAATTGCATCGGATTTAAATATAATTTTTTTTATTGTTACTTTTATTCAAATATTCAGTACGCTGCACGATTTTATAATCTCAGATACATGATATGAGGCACCGTCCGACATATTTTATTATAATACTGAAACTTAATTAAAATTAAACCTACGCAATTCAATACATGATAAGTTTATTGTGCGTACAAGTTACACGTTTGTATTTCAAGGTGAATTATTTATTATCGTTAATTATATAGTCATGTTCTTTATTAAGTATGTCATATAACCCCTCCCAAAATATATTTTTGTGTAACTATATATTTTATTGATTCCTTGCAATAACGTATTGAGTCAACCGATATTTTTTGTGTGATCTATTTGTATTAAATAAAATTGTAGTTAATTTTGTTAAATGTCAATTTAAACAATACATTTCCAAGATGTCAATAATTTTTTAGAGAATATGAAATTATTCAGAATATTAAATAGTTTCTTATAATTATTACAAATGCATATCTCAATATACTTCTAGTAATATTTGTAAGAAATTAATATTACCTTATTAACTTTAATATTATCATATGCTCCATATTTTGCAGAAAACCTTTGCTGGACACTTTTAAGCATTCGTAAATCAGACTTTTCCGCTAATTTCAATTGGTTTAATTTATACTCTAAAGAAGTTTTATCAATAATTCGTTTTGAACTGATCAAATCGTATATAGCAGCCATATTTGAGATATGTTGGCATGAAAAATACGAATAGATGAATTTGACGTAAGAAAAATATGACAGTATCGAAAAAAACAAAAATATAATCGCGCTAGTTATTTTATGAAAATGAGTAGGTATATATGATTAACTCTGATTGTTATCCTCTGTAATCAAATTCAGCTTAAGGACAAATGCCAATGAACTTGGAGAGTGTGGAATCAATACTAAAAATGAATAGATTTTGTTTTTACGTGTGGTGTTACAGTGTTGCTGTAATGTTATTCTACCACCACTCATATTTGCCCTTAGAAATCAATTATAAAACACCACGGGTCAGTAAATAGGCCGGTGCCCTGTCTCACAGTATGGAACAGATCTTAGGCAGTGATAAACAGCATACCTACCTTTTTAATGATCCCTGGAGGATAACACTTGATTAGTACACCCGAAGAATGAATAATATATCAGCGTTTTATTTCGGTTTTTAATCCGTTACATATTTCATGATGTGGTATGTTACATTAGGAAGCAGTAAAAGAAAAAAAAAGTATTTTTTTTTATTCATTTAATATAATGAATAAAATAAGAATACCTAGTTATTATTGTGCAGACATCTATTGTTGAAATTTATAACTAGCCAAAACTATAAGTAGTGACATCTACCATAGATTTTCAATATTAATTTTTATTCTAGAAATTTTGTACAAGGAATGTACATAGTATTATTTAAATGTAATAATTATGTGCATAAACATACAATATTTTTGATAGGATTTTTTTTTCATTAGGAATTTTCTAAGAAGTGTACAATGATAACATTATTATTTTATTTAAATATGTGTGCATAAAAATATATAACCAGGTATTCTCTACACAGTGTACAAGTATTTAACAATTATAGACAAAATAATGTTTCTATTGAAAATCCAGCAGGAATTTTCGTCCAATCATTCCTTTAACTGTCATTGTATTTATGAGTGCTTCTTTGTAATCGTTAAAAGGAACCATCGTATAGGCTGGTCCATGCATCTCGCCATTGGTCATCATAGAAATAATTTCTTCCAGCATATCTTTTCGATCGGGACTGTCTTTCTGGATTTGACTCCAGTTTGTCATCCAGAACCCGCGGATTCGTACGTCTTGGAAGATTAAAGCTCCCGTAGGTATAGTCACCGGTTCTCTGGACATTCCTCCGTAAGTGACCATAGTACTTCCTGGTGCCATATGACGAATTAATTCCAACGAACTTTTACCTCCGACACAATTAAGAGCAAGTCGTGGTCGATTTAGTTTTCCACTTTTAAATATATCGGTAGTGCGTAGTTCTTGCTCTGTTAATACTTGCGTAGCGCCAAGATCTTGTAGAAAACATTTCAGTTCTTCTATATTTGGTCTATTGCGAACAATATTCACCGTACGCAAACCCCAGACCCGGGCAATTTGAATGACATTCTGTCCACACGCTGAATTTGCTCCGTTTTGTATAACAGTGTCGCCCGGTTTGAGATCGACAAAATCACGTAGCATACGAAAAGCAGTGCATGGATTCACAGTCAATGTAGCTGCTTCGACAATGCCTAGTTTTTTTGGAATTTTATACAAGTTTGTACTCGCCGAGACGATGTGTGTTCGCCATGTGCCTAACGCGTTAGTAAGAGGCACGACGCGGTCTCCAACGGTGATTTTCTGAACATTCTGACCGACTGAAACTACCTCACCGACACCTTCATTCCCTGGTATGGACGGTAAAGTAGGACGGACGGGATATTTCCCCTGAATTGTGTTTATATCAGCCGGGTTCACTGGCGAGGCAATCATTTTCACTAACACATCGTTCGGTTTCAAATCGGATTCGATATTTTCATCCTGTTTTTCGATTACTTTAACAGGATCACCGTATTCGGAATACGACAATTTTGTAGCCGTTATACACTCTTGTCTTGTTTGGTTAAAAATGCATAAATCACTTACGCCATGTTTGAACAGTCTGGATAATAGATATCCTTTTTTAGAAATTGTTGACACCATTTTGGTCACTAATTACAAGTTGATTATTTGAATGTCGCAGTACTTTTGACATTCAACGTGTGTATTGGTGTGTATTTATTGACAGTAGCAGTGCGAACAAATGTAACTACTGACTGCTACTAACATTCTATATTGCCGACTCACTATTGCCAAATGCATAAAAATTAAACAGTATCATGTTTTATTGTGTCAATAAAATAGAAATTGTGTAGTTTTTTTGTTATCGATACATAAATTATGCATAACTTGTCCACATTGATATATGTCTTGTGATAAATAACGATTACATATTATACAGACATACAATGCTTTTATTTTACACTGTTGGCAACATTTCTTACATAATGTTTGACATCTACGACATGTGAAAAGTTTTGTTTATATAACCCTGATTGTTCTTTAAGTATATATATATAATAAATAATCATTGGTGTAGTTGATATTTAACAGTTTTGATCAATAATATTTAATAAATCATCGTGTATATTTGTAACAGTTTCATTTGTACTTACGTCTTTAAATATATCTTGAAGTGCACTTGTAGAATTACTTACATCTATTTCTGAATAAATATTCGCATTCTTGGGTTTCTCACCGTCAGACTCATCGTATGTATCACATAATGATAGTTTAAAAAAATGAGCACCATCCTTAACATTTTTATTCTGTGTATCTTCACCTAATATCTGATTTATCATTGTTTTCAGTTCGTATTTCTCTGATTTCATATTCTGCTTTTTTACATCTTGTGCTTTTACCAAATTATAGGTTTTGGTAGCAGCGTAAATATTTTCACCTATGTTTTCCAACATTCTTCTATATTTACAGTCGAAGTTATTCATTTTAAAACTACCGTCTTCATTTTGAAAACCGAGTCGCAATAACAGAGATACCCGTACGTTGTACTGATGCAGCCAGATAAGAATACGTTCTGTCAAATCTACTTTCTCAGTTGGAGACAAGATTTTATCGAAATTGTCAATGACATTCTGCACTCTGTGTAACTGTAGTTGCGTCTCTGGATTAGTAGTGAATGTTTCAATTTCATACAAGTGGCGAGCTGTTACTTCTAATATGTTCCGTGATAAAGTCACTTGCCATTTGAAAACCATAGTTATTAAATCCCACAGCCGATCCATACTCACTGGATCTAATCGCATTATAGATGATTGCGCAATATCATCAATTAATTGTTTCATAGTTTCGTGATTGTACACCTCTTCGACTTTCAATAATTCAGCGAACATATCCTGATTAATAAGTGATGAAGTAATTTCGTCTAGAACTGGAATCATTCCTCATGTTAACTAATTGATTGCTGAGAAATGTGCTTTATTTATACCATGCAATGTGCATAATGTATTTCTCTATAAATATTTGACAATAATGCAACGGTGTTCATTTGTGCTAGATTAAGATGTTGCATTGTAGTTGTGTGCGTTTTGAAAACCCCGGTTGGCGTTGTGCACAAGTGCAAGCGCAAACTGGTAGCTAATAATATCTGATAAAGATAGAATACCGTGCGTAGCTCGTTCCTGTGAAATATTCTGTGCTTGTAGTCTCTGTGATACAACAAACAACATTTCTGAGCCTAAATTCAATAGTAGAAATGATGTGGCGTAGTGTGACATTTTCACTTTTCAATCAATACAACAATATTACGGTTATTGTACACATGTGAATAATGGGGGAAACAGCAATGAGTGGAAGTGGAAAAGAGACGTTCTTATTAAATGACATACACGTGGACGTGAGGCGGGCTCTAGCGGATAAATGTGATATGACAGCGCTCACGTCAGAGTTTCGCGCGTTAAATTCAAATACTGAACGTGTGTATTTCGCATATGAAATACTAAAACAGTATGATTTGTTGCCGCAAATTATTAATGTGGAGAAGAGCGATGAGAAATCGGAAGATCGAAGAAAATATGGTAACCATGTATTTGCTGCATTGAAAAGAGATCACACTGCAATGAAACATTATAACAAAAGTGTAGCGTATGCGAAAAGTAAAGAAATTGTTGCATATGCGTATGCGAATAGATCAGCAGTATTATTTCAAAATAAACTGTACAAAGAGTGTTTAACCGTAAGTAAATTAAATCTTAGACCTTTATTAAAATTTATTCGAACTTTATTTTTTTTAGGATATTAAATATGCATTTGAAAATGGGTACCCTGAGCATTTACATGCCAAGTTAAATGAACGAAGAGATAAAGCACAAAAACAACTTGAAGAATCTGAAGAAAATCCTAGAGAAGATTATTTTACAGAAGTTCCACGTATTCAAGAAAATTGCAACGAAAAATTCGAGTGTGCTTCTGATAGTATTGAGATGAAATGCACAGAAGATATGGGTCGACATTTGGTTGCAACTAAAAAAATCGAACCTGGTGATATTATTGCAGTAGAAAAGCCGTACACGAATATTTTGTTATATAATTTTTATCTCACACATTGTCATCATTGTTTACTAATATCTTATAACTTGATACCTTGCTGTGAATGTCCGCTAACACTGTATTGTAGTAAAACATGTCGTGACGATGCGTGGGAGAGATATCATCAGTATGAATGTTCGTTATTAGATACACTGCATTCTATTGAAGCAACGAAACTTCAACTATTGGCTCTTCGTGTGGTGCTTTGTGCGCGAAAAGATTTTCCGCAAATATTGAAGGACGAAATAATTGATGAAGAAGGTTCTAAATATAAATCTGAATGTTATAAGGAAATTCACAATCTTATAACAAACGAAGAACATCGTCCTGTTAATGAATTATTCGCACGATCCACAGTGGCTGCTGTGTTGTTTCATTTGTTGCATTCTACGACGTTTTTCGATGATTTGAACGATGATATAGAAGTGGAAGAGATTAAGAAGTGTACTGCTGGTTTACTATTACGGCATTTACAAACTGCGCCATCGAATATGCACGAAATTTCAGAATTTCAAGGAAACATTGACAATGGTAAATATGTAATTGCAATCATATTCTGATGCTTTTGAAATGAATATACATATGAGATACGTCGTAAATGTTTATATTTGATTGTAGGTTATGAAATTGTTGAAATTGGTGCAGGTGCGTATGCATTTATGAGTCTTTTGAATCATTCCTGTGCACCGAATGTTGTTCGACATTGTCATGGTACCACAATAGTATTGAGAGCTATCCGTCCAATTGAAATTGGTCAACAACTGTATGATAACTATGGGTAAAGATTGTTTTACTCGTAATTACCAAGTTTATATTTAAATGTTGACAAATTATCATTTTGTTCTAGCTACCATCATGCTCTTATGGTTAGAGATGAAAGAAGATCACATTTAAAAGAACAGTATTGGTTCACTTGTGAATGCGAGGCTTGTGTCAATGACTGGCCACTGTACAACTCTTTTCCTGCAGAGAATGCCGTTTTAGTTCTCGATGAAAATGAACTGGCAGCACTTAGTGTTGGAAGCCGTGAGATGGCGCAAGTATTAATGTCCCGAATGATAGAAAAGTCCAAGGGATACACGACAATGGATTTTAAGAAATACACCGAAATACTTGATACTCAAGAAATACTTAAACAATGTTTTGCTGTATTTGGTAATAAACATACAGTATTTTAAGAACATATTTACTAAAATTAAGCAACAATTACAATTGTGGAATGTTTTATCCATTTTTAAAGTTTGTAAAACTTATGTACGTTGGATTTTGAAATTATTCGTATGTTAAATTACATGATAAATATTTGACACAATTGTGTTGTAAAATGGTATTTACTGTTAACTAAAAAAGTATTGATTATGTACTTAATAATATATTGATAAGTTATTGCACATTTTTGTACTTAAAACTTTGTTCTTAAATATTTTTATTGATTTAAATCAATAACAAATTAATCATTTCATTAATCAGTAACAAATTTACACGAATAAAAATGTGTTGTCTGAAATATTAGTTTCATTTTGTTGTGACCTGATTCATTTAGAAATTTTAGATAAGGAATATTGAATGATTAGTTAATGAAAAATTATGATGGTATTTAGCTGTTCATAACTCCACGAATGACAGCAAATGAAATGTAAATTTTTAAGCAAATATAACAAGATAAGAGATAATAATTTAATTACTGGAAAACCTGAAAAGTTTACCTGTCACGTGAAGGATATTAATGATCAATGACTTGTTTTTAAGGTTTTTAAAAACATTTTCCTGCTCTACCCGAACTCTAATATTATGACAAACGTAATTTCTAAGATTTTCATTGAATTTACGTGCACACGATTTTTATTGAAAGGGAATTTTTAAAAATTCAAATTATTTCGTAAAAGGTGAAAAAATTGTACAGGAAAATTAAAAAAATATTTTTATGGCACTAAAAATTGTCGGATGTAACAGCTTTCATGATTGAAATTAAGTATATTTATTTATCATGACACGTGTGATTCATATCTGCTATCAGAATGTATTATTTATCGGTTTTGCGATAAACATTTACTGTACAATGTTTTAGAAGATCAATTCGTGCGACTAGTAATTTCCAAAATATCTAAAACTAGGTACAATGTAATCTACAAAATTGTCAATGGATTCTTTGAAATTCTAAATTATGTTGGATTTTCCACCTCGCTAATGCATTGTACGTGTACTTTGAAAGTAACAGAAATACCTTCTGAACATTAGTAATATTCACAATGAAATTATGATGAGCAAATGTATATTTGACAACTACAGACATTTATTTTGTCAAAATCGTGTGATATTTTGCTTGATAAAAGCCAAATGATACTGTGGTATTTTGAATAAAACTACAATAATTTATTGTAACAAAACAATTATTTTGCAAAATTATTAATTACACTGGATACTTTAAAATGGATTATCTAGATTAATATTTAAGCAGAAAAGTACTTGGAACACCTCTTCGAAGAACTAATTAAAAACAGGTAAAGTATTTATAGCAACCGAACCAGGGAAATACGGATTTAATGATAAATTGTATTGTTTGCTTAAATTGATTTAAGAATTCGAGGAAAAATATGTACTTCTATTGCTGTCGCAGTCAGATTATAGCTTACAGAAAATAGACAACTGATGTTAACCAAAAATACAAGTATATTTTTTAAAATTTATAATTAACTCAGCTGTTGTTATAGCTCATAGTTCAATTTTAAAGTTAGATTCAAAGTCAACCAAAGGAACAGTTAACGCAAAATTTACATACAATCATATTTTTTTATATAAACAGTAGTTGATAATTTGTTACTACATTTCGTACTCAGAATTTTAGTAATAATACTTTGAAAATGTTTAATTGCAATTGCAAAAACCATAAGTATAATATTTGCACCTTGCCACTTTTTGATGTCCTTCAATAAAAGATTATTTTTGTAGAGAATAGAAAAAAAAAAAATATATTGTAATAAATAACAATTATCTTCTTATCAAAATAATTGCGTTTGTAAAGTGTTTCGCACTATAGAAAACGATTAGAATGTTCCAAAACAATTTAAAAATACATTGTCTTTAATATTAATTATCTTTTATAACGAAAACTTTAGTAGATACTGATCAAATGAACAAAAAAAAGCGCGAACATCGATTGTAGAGACAGTATATAATTATCTCGTTCATGTCAACAATGATTAGTATCTTCCACTACTTCTGTCCAAGTTCACTGTGTTTGTATTTGTGTACATTGTCTGTTGCTGTGTGTGTATGTATGCTGCTTTAAGATCATACTCTCTATGCATCGGTATTGCGAACAGCAACTATTATTTACTATCTAGCAGTCGTGTACCGTCGTTCACTACATACAGTCACACACACACACACCATGCAACCGTTCTTGGTTGGACTGTTTTTGGCAGCAGTGCTGACGGTGATTGTAGCTGAAGACTTGGAATTATTAATACTGCACAACAATGATATGCATTCACGGTTCGAAGAGACGAATAAGTTATCGGGAACGTGTCCTAAGAAGAATTCAGGCCAGTGTTACGGTGGATTTGCACGCGTGGCCCATGTTGTAAGGGCGGCCAGGGAGAAGGCAAGATCAGGCAACGGGCCTAAAGTATTGTATTTGAATGCAGGCGATACATACACGGGAACAGCTTGGTTCACCGTACATCGGTGGAATATTGCCGCAGAGTTTCTCAATATTTTAAACCCAGATGCAATGGTAAGTGATTCAAACAATTATTTAAATTAGCTAAATTAATACTCAAGTGTACAGTGAAATTATTGACTTTCTGAATCGTATGAAGTGATAGACAATATCACATCTAAATAATAATTATCATGTTATAAGATTGTCTACAGTATTTGTGATAATACATATAATATAATAATTCTATATACATTCGTAATATATAAAAACAAGAAGTAGTTTTTTAAATATTCATTGTAAATAAAATTAAACTATTTATTTGTTTTAGTTAAAAATATTAAAGGTTTGTTTTTAAAATTGATAATTGTTGTAAATTTAGTTGAGCCAATAAATACAGAGTTGTTACATCAGTTGTACACAATCTATCATCGTTCCTGTCAAACTTCTTTACTTCTGACGTCAATTCAAATTATTTTAAAAGCAACATTTTCAGTTATTTTTACACCAATAACAATTATTCTCACATTACAATAATGTACGTATTGGCAACATGAATTGTTATTTAAATTTAAGAATACATATAAATAGTTTGCGGAAAACATATATCCAGATTTTTGGGACCATTTGCATAAACAAAAAATGTGCATTCCTTGAATTTTTTTTAACTTCGTAGTCTCGAGTTATGTAACATTTTTTTTATGTATTCTAGCAAAAAAACATAAATATTGAATTTTATTCGCTCATTGTTTCATAAAATATAGCTATAAAAAATAAATAATCTATAACAATAATAAAAATATTGCTGTTGTATTTAAAAATTGTTTGAAATTAAGCGATAATCGTAAAGCACGTTTACACTTGCAAAAATATACGCAATTAATTTTCATTACAATGTAAGTCATTGATGATTATAATGAACAACATACATACTTGTGAATTGTATAACTGCACTCGTTAAATTATTTAATCATTGGTCGAGTCTGGTCGAGTCTATGCTACGCCAATTTAGTATATATTCTTTAAATTTGTCCAAAGGTAATTGGAAAAAAATACATGTTAATACATATGAACGTGACTTATCATTTCAAAAATAAAATGATTTATGGCGTTTGCATGTTAAAATATTCTTTTAAGATAGCAGAAAGTTGATAACGATAGAAACCTGTCATACTATGCATAGTGATAATGCAATTGCGTAAATATAGAAAGAAAAAAACTTCCTTGTGCATAATTTAGGAATGCAATTTTATTATTTATACTACAGTAGTTATGAGTCATAAATAGTTATGAAATTTTTCCCGTATATTTATAAATGATTGTCAAATAATCCACGTAATTCGCTGATATATCTGTCATCAATCAATGAAAGTATTGAAGCAATTCATTTAATCCTTTTATCATCTTACAAGTCAAGATTGTATTGAATAAATGTCAAAGAATTTTGTGGATGAAGTCATAATGTAATTAAAATAAATACTATAATCATGTATACTCTGTAAATTATAGATAATGACCAGTATTTTAAACGTGTATTGAAAATATGTTCCTTAAAATTATGTTACCATAAAAACAGTCGTGTATGTTAGGATACACACTACACTTTTTAGCTTCGTAAATTTTTTTTTACGTTATTTTTATTTATTTTTTCCATCATCTTTGTTCTTACTTTAATGAACCATTTTGGTTTTTAATTTGAATTTTTAGTACCATTTTCAATTTTTAATTTCCTGCTATTCGCACAATTTGTGTTGGTATTTAAATTTTAATGAAACATTTCTTGCTTAAAATTGAAATTTGTATTTTGAATTCACCAATCAAGCATTAAATTACAAATACTTTCCCTTCACGCATTTTGCGTCCACTAAACATAATTATTTATTCTCTATTCTTGCGATAAAATCATGCTGTGTAGAAACTAGGCTTCTAGGTATATAATGAAATATTAATATATTTACACGAAAACAGCAGTATTCAAAATGTTTTACAAAGTTTTAACGGTTTTTCTAGTAGGATTTTGTAAATGTAAGGTGCATTCTAATATAAGAATTGTGCTTGTTAAGAGTTGTAATGAACGAAAATGTATGCAGTCAACAATATTTATTGATAATTTATTAAACTATTCGCTTATTGTGTTGTGATATATCCTGTAGATATATTTGGCATTGTTATTCAAAGCAACACTTTCAACACCACGATTGAATCCATTAATTTTAACATTGACATTTGATCGCGAAGATATACATTATTTATAATTTACAGTGAGAATCGAAGGGCATATAAGTGATTTGTATAGATCATATCCTTGTAACTTGATGATAACTGCATAAATAATGTAGGTACATGTTGACATTGGATTATGTACAGGTTGTACAAGTTAAATTGTTACTGATGTACGTTTCGGAATTTTAAATAGTTAATTATTTCACTTAATTACTTCCTGCTGAAATCGGAAGTGATTTCATATTTAGTTCATTGAAGGTGGTTGAGCAAAAGTTTACTTTTGTTTTGTTTAATACTTAATGAATACCACGACCTTCTCGATTAAAAGTTTAAAACAGTTTACTCAGTAATCAAAAAGGTCGTGGTGAATACAGATTATTATATCTCCACTATATTTAATTAAATTTTTAGTTTCAATTTTCATAGTAACTATTATTTTTTTTGTAGATGTCATGTACATTGACTTTCTCTGCACTCGGTATAAAAATTAAAAGATATATATGTAGTTGTGTTTGTTTCTTTAAAATTCAGCATAAACATAATTTATATGTATGCATTTCTATTCAAATAAGAAGAACTTTCTTAAGATATATGTACGTAGGTATCTTGCAAGGAAATATTCTGTAAAAGACAAGTTAACTGTAGGCGTATGTTATTAATTATCTAGGAAATGCCGTGTATCTACTTAATAATTTCATTTCTATGTGCATACGTATACTCAAAGTTACTTCGCAATATATAATTGCACTCGCTCAACATTATCTTGACTGTAATAAATGTATAAAGCTTGTGATACATGGTTTATGATGTGTAGTGTCATTATCTACGAGCACATATTGTAATTAATTATTATAATATGTTGTTTAAGTGAAATAAGATAATAACATCACATTGTTAAGGATTAGCCATTTCCAAGGAAAATTACTGCTGATAGATAATTACATGTAGTTAGATAACTAATATTTTAATAGTAAGGATAAAAGAGCCAAGAAAGATTTGTAAATACATATGTGTAAAATGTGAAAAGGTGTCTATTACTTAAATGATAGATGTTATGTACGTATGTAAATACTCATATTTGCTGTTTTTTACAGAGCCTTGGAAATCATGAATTCGACGATGGTGTCAAAGGATTAGTTCCGTTTCTTAATGCTTTAAAGTTCCCAGTTGTCACGGCGAACGTAGATTTCTCCAAAGAACCAACTCTTGCAGCTACACCATTGAATGCTTCTCATACAATCACACTGGGTAATCATAAGATAGGTGTTATCGGATATTTGACTCCCGAAACTAAGATCATATCACAGACTGAGAATGTTATAATTAACGATGAGGTTCCCGCAATCAAGGCGGAAAGTGAAAAGTTAAAACTACAAGGTGTTACGACCATTATTGCATTAGGACATTCTGGTTTCGAAATGGATAAAATTATTGCTGAGAAAGTACCACTGGTTGATGTAGTCATTGGTGGTCATACCAATACATTCTTATACAATGGCCCCCCACCGGATATAGAGGTTCCCGAAGGACTATATCCTACAGTAATCACGCAACCTAGCGGCAAAAAAGTTCCAGTTGTTCAAGCCTACGCGTATACCAAATACATGGGTCAATTACATCTGATAATCGACGAGAATGGCAAAGTTAAGTCGTATAATGGTCAACCACTCCTGCTGAATTCAACAATTCCTGAAGACCCAGACGTACTTCAGGTGTTAGAAAAATATCGACCTGCAGTTAACGAATTAGATCGAGTTGTTGTAGGACGAACGAAAGTCATTTTAGATAACGCGGATTGTAGAAAACAAGAATGTAATTTTGGTAATATGATCGCAGATGCATTTATAGCTTACAAAGCTTATTTCTATGGCGGTAACTACTGGACAGATGCACCAATAGCTATACAAAATGGCGGAGGAATACGTAATTCCATAGATGCAAGACATAAATCTGGAAATATAACCAGAGGAGATTTGCTAGCTGTTTTGCCATTTGATAATCGTATGATTTCCGTTAGTTTGAATGGAAGTGATGTGATAAAAATGCTGGAAACGGGTCTTCGAAGTAATGGTGAAACATCTAAAGGCGAGTATCTCCAGGTTTCAGGATTGAAAGTGGTGTATGATTCTTCCAGACCTGCTGGATCTAGAGTTATATCTGTAAGTGCGCGATGTTCTACATGTACAGTGCCATCTTACAGTAAAGTCGATCCGAATAAAGAATATCGTGTTTTGATTACACAGTTCATTTTAAATGGAGGCGATGGATTTACAGTGGTCAGAGACAAAGCTTTTAAGATTGTGGCGGAAGACATAAATGATGCTGAGATGGTAGCATGGTACTTGGATAGATATAATCCGGTATTTCCAGAAACCAGTGGTCGGTTAATTGATTTAGCTGTAAATAAAGACGATGAAAATGCTGGTGGCGGATCAGCTGGTTATATCAAACCAATGAATATCTATACATTTATCTTCACGTTGTTAACTGTCATGTTTAGTAATAAACTGTACTAGATTTAGTTTCTAATGCTTTAATTATAAATGTTATTTTATTTTTATGATTACAATGACTTAAATGGTACACTTTGTAAATTTTGAAGGATAATCATATCATATTTTTCATAAATCTGTAACGGAACTAGCGATTTCAAAATAGACATATTTTATTTTTGTATATTTTCTTATCTGTTAAATAAATTGTTGCTGATTCTTTACATTATGTATATGTGTATAAAAATAAACTAATAAATCACAACTGAAATCGGTGTTTGTTTTTATAACAAGTGTTGAATAAGACTTATTTTTATAGACTTATCGTTAATTTCGAAGGTTATATTAACTTAAAAAAAAAAACAAAAAACGAATACACTGTGCAACATGTTTGCATTTTTTGGTTGGTTATATCATCGATGCTATTAACACTTTGATGGTAATGCCGCTTAATTGATGTAATCAGTTGTGCGAGTATTTTTGGGAATGAAATAGAATGCAAAACACATGGCCTGCAAAAAATAGTTCATGTTATGTTTTAATTTTGACAGTTACAACACGTCATTCAATAAATACATATGTGTATATACTAAGTTGCTATGTGTATGTGAACATCACTGCATTTGTATAAACATATGCATGGATTATAGAGAGTATGTATTCAATACTACACAGATTGTCACAAGTCAAAGTTTCTAAAATCAGTTCATTGAGGTTTTATTATTATACCATCGTAATTTTCCATCATTTTATAATTATCTACAGATCTTTTTAAAATAAATAGATCTTTTTGTACACTCTCAGTGAACACGTCAAAATGTTTCCATGTACAAGTTACGCTGGTATGTGTGAGTGCAGAAATAATGAAGCACAGACATTTGGACAGGAGATGAAATTTTCAAATTTATGCGTTGAAAATATATTCATTAATATTCGTACTTCTTGAGATGAAAGATTATTAAGAAATTTTAATTACATTGAATATAAATCAATGGACCAGTTTTGTTTCTGACATTTAGGAAATTGTATTTTGTAAAAACATATAATTATAACAAGCAGTTTCAAAAATACAATATTTTGAAAATTATTACGTCTTATATAAAGAGCATGGTGCAAAATGATTTTGTATAAATAAAAATATGTTTGTATACGTATTTTACATAGTATAAAATCTTGGTAAAAGACAATGAAAGCATTGTTTGATATTTATTATACTCAAGGACAATAATTTTAATATTAAATTCGCACTATGTAATTACATTTTAATTTTAGAATAATTGATGATCTCCTAAATAGTATTTGTCTCGAAAATAATACTTTATATGACAAATATAATGTAATAAATAGCTCGTAAGCAAAACAATAGAATTACATGTCTATTAGAAACTTAAATAAAATTCTTAGTCATTTCATGTTAGCGCGGCATAGCGAATAACCGGCATTTTATAAAAATCACAAGAGTTAATAATGCAAGAGCGTTTATTCATCATTACAGTGTATGATGATGTAATAGAATTTCTGGTAAATCGTGATGTTACTACGGCTAATTACAGATGGAATAAGATATAATTATAATGAAAAAGGGGTAAACAAATTACGTCATTGAATGTTACAGATGTAAAGGACAAAAAATGTCAATCACTGCTGCCTGAGTTATTTATATAAACTGTGTTTATCTGGTGCTATATGCAATTTGTATATTTAATTACAATGTATTTTCTACATTTCACTAAATGAAACATTTACAAAGAAGATTATCTAATATTGCTAGTATTAAACGCACAGCAGTTAGAAAAAAAAATTATATTCAGGAGCCAAGATTAACTGGCTGATAGTATACGTGCCGGCTATAATTTGGGAAAGCAAAGTAATAACGAAACTAAACGAACAGTACGGTAGACAATAGACATCTGCTGTTACAAGCAACAGCTGACGATGGTAGTCAGCTGTCTATCTGGTGCCAGAGACTACTCTACCTTGTCTGCAAGTGCCACAAGCAGCAAGACGTACATATGCTCCTGTTCTAGTTTCTAGTGTGTTACATACCCCTGTGTTTTTCACAGGATTCTTTGTCAAATCACATTTTTCAACAAGTTAAAAGATTCGTGTGTACAATATGCCATGATGATGGTGTCTATAATTACCCCTATCAAATAGTCATAATGGAATTTAAGGAAATGCGGGCAACTTCATGAGATTCCATCACTAAATTCTCAATTGTACTAACAACTACATTTCTTGCATATTTTTCTATTAGTATGTGTCGCTGAACTAATCATAACAATTACGTTCAGAATACAAATTCATTACGAGACTACATACCAAATGTTTATTACTTTTAATTTCTACTGCTAATCACATTTAATTTAATGACAATTTAAACCATATAGGTTTTATGAAGCTATTAAAATTAATTTGACTGTCATAAAGGCAGTTTTATTAGTTGCTTAATTGATGGATGAAAATTTTTGGCAAATGACATCAATTTTGGCCCATCAATTTCAAACACAACAGTAGTGACCTTTTTGTTGAACGGAAGGTTGTGTGGGCGATAAGCACTTGACGAATTTCAATCTTATTTACAAGGTTCCAAATACAAAGATAGCGGTATGCATAAAAAAAATTTGAACATGCTCAGGCTTCGTAATCTGTCAAATTACATCATGTGTAATTTTAATATTGTACAAATGGTTCTTAAAATATAGCATCATTCTTTCCAAATGTAGAACATTTAAAATAATCATACTTTGTTCTGGCAATTTAAGAATTAAATGTTTAATTAAATTTTTTAAGGAGCACTATTTTGTTTTCAATGGCTGATGTATAATTTAATATAGTACACATCTCTTGGGAGCGGAACACGTAGGGAAGTATTACTTGTTCCGATAGATCTGCTTGTGAGATATTCTATTATTGCGGTCAAGGCACGTGCGTATAGCTTCGGGATAATTGAGAATCTAAAAATACATATATAATTGTTCCCGCACCACCCTCTCATACACAAGCGCCCCCTATTCATTCGGCTGTTTGAAGCAGAGCAATGGGTGAACGCACAGTTCAAGAACGGTGAAATAATACAACACACACGCTCTACTATACGTCTGCACGAAGCAGTGATCTATTAATACAATAAACTCACATCTGTTCAAGCTAACTGCGAGTAGGAACAGAGGGGTAACCACCCCACAAATGTAATTTCAGTCGGCGTTGTGTTACGCTGACAGTCAGTTCACACGCTCACAACATTGGTGCTTTACTGTACTTTGTTCTAAGTCCGTTCAGTATTAGTTCGTAGTTCTTAGTAAGTACTCTAGCCTGTCAAAGTACTTTGTAATCCATAGTATATGAGAATATCACAAGGTAGAAAGTTATTTAAATTAATAATTAATAGTAAACTCAAAGTATAAAGCACAGTTTATCAAAGTACTTGGTAGGCGAGTACAGATTTGGACGCGATCGACACATTTGAAGAAACAAAATGATACCAATTGAGGAAGTCGGTACGTGCGTTCACCGTGACGTGGAACATACAACTGCTACTAACTCATCGTTGTCGTCGTCGCCTTTCATTGATGATGCTGCACCTGTACTTCTGGGACAGCTGTATAAGAAGCACGCTTACGAACAGTACAAACAACTGACGGCCGTAGAAAACGCGTCACCTGAACTTCAGAAGGCTTTGATGCTGGCAGTCTACAAAGGAAGTGATTTGTTTTATAGCAAAAAGACCACGTGTGATAAACAAACGAAGACTGTGAATGAGATCGCGGCTTGAATGCAGACGACAGGCGTATTGTACCTTATCTCTAGTCAAGGGTTTTGTTTTAACTTTTTACGTGATTAATAATACATGGACGGCGATGAACATTATGAATGACATTTTATCTCTAATTCCAGTGACAGAGAATTACAGCTGAAACAGATGATGGAAATTAATTAAATTATCGCAACTGCAATCGGATGTAATTGGATTCAAATTTAATCACGTTATAATTACAATGTATGCCCGCAAATATGTAAAAATGTGTATTCTGGTCATTTTGAATATTGTCACAAATATTTTTATATACATATGGATGAATATGTAATTTTATTATACAATTTAGTCTTGATTTTAATACTCATGTAAAAGATATTAATATGTGGTAATTTTGAGCAATAAATATGACTTATTATTTGATATACAACATGGAAATATGTTTTACTATTTTATATAAAAGAAATAAACTTTAAAAAATAATACATTTCTCTTTATTTATAAGAAAACACCCAAAATGTATGTATTGAACTATGTAATACAATACAGAAATATACTGATTCGGATCTGTAATCAGGAATGAAATAAAATACTATTGATACATTATAGGGCAACCATATAAATGAAACCTTTCCTATGTCAAAATAGAACAGAATTCGATTTCTTTTATAGAACTGGCCGTCATTTAAAAAATTAAAATCATATGTTTTGTTTATAATTTTATTATAAATTTAAAGTACAAAATGCTTACAAAATAATACTGTATAATTACAACATATATTTCTTATAAACAGTACAATATTTCTTTGACTAGATTCGAAATAATTAGACTTTTCATTGACTAGAAAATGTAATAAATTATATCTAAAACTTATAAAATAGCTACTTAATATTATATAGCTAAATTATTTGGTGTCTGTACACAAGTTGTTTTCAATTCTGAATACATATATTATATTGTTTCTAAAACTCAACGGTTATAATAAATATGAAATCAGATAGTAGATAGAAGACATTTGTTACATGCTGTGATTTCATGTAAGACTCAGCATGAATTAATCCCGAGTTTCAGAATAGGAATAATTCGTAGGTAGAGTTTATAAAAAGCAGAACAGTAATTGCCCAGGATGACCTTCAATATTTCCTGTCATTAGAAATTTCTAGACGTAATTGTCAACAATGCAAGAACCAGTGTTTTTCGTGACAATACATATTTACAAAACTCCAATTTTTAAGGCACTTACAAATTAGTAATACTAAAATCTGATTATCAGGAATAAGTAGTAATTCTTAGCATATTTTTCTATATCATTTTTTTTCAGATTTGTTTAATTCCATATAGGGATGACCTATTCGATTCAGTCAGATTTATAAATAATAATTAATAAATAAGATAGCAAAGTAATCGTTGCAAATACAGTTGACCTCATTTTCTACTAATTGGAATTAAATATGTATAACCTAATTAATATTATTTTTGGTCATAAATTAATCAATTATGAGTCATATATTTGCATATGTGTTTCATCAAATATGCGATTAAATAAAATGAGTGAAAATATGGAACATCTGTGTCAATTATCGTTCAGTACCCTGTTTTAATAATCGCTGTGACAAGCCTGTAACTACAGGGTGGTCGGGTGCTAACCCTTCGGCGGCTAGAAACTTTATAGTTTCAACTGCACACGCAGCGTATCCTGCTGCTTCAGCATCGTCCTCGTCGTCACTGTCTCTGGCCAGGTCTGCTTGCAGTTCGCAGACCTTCTGTAGACATTTCTTCAGTAGTTCCGTAACTCTATTATCGGAATTGTGCATCTGCCAAAAAGGTGAAAAGAGTTTCCTGTATTTTGTCGACAAACCTTGCGAAACCTGTTCGCTCTTCTACATTCTACATACGTATATGTGTGTGTGTGTCTGTGTGTGAATGTATGTATATCTGTATGTAGGCATGTACGTGTATGTGTCAGGCTGCATGTGTATCAGATCAGGTGAATATATTTATTTATGAGGTGTATTTCCACCAGTGGCGCACGCCAGCAAACCTCTAAGGGGGCCATGTAAACACTAGAGATATTAGATTAGTTTACTATATACATGAACTGTAACCGAATATGTGGAATTTAAAATACCAGTGGCGAAAATATATGACATAGGATTTATAAATCATGAAATTGTCTTATAGTATTTCAAAATGAAATTAACATTATTGTTATGTATATTAATATAAAAATAAAATAGTATTGAAATTGGGAATAACGTTTACTAATTTTCTAGCATTTTTGTATTGTATAGGTTGAAATCAAAACAAGGTCCACAAATCAAATCCGAAACACAGTTGACAATCTGATTACTTACACGTTCATGTCTGCTTCTCTTGGAGGCGGCGCGTCGACCACCTCCATGATTTTCATCTTCTGCTCTTCGTCTTTTCATGGTTATTCACACTAACCAAACACCAGATAACCTAGAACTACGTAAATACTACGAACAAATGTAGAACAATGTGTGGAAACGTTCAGGGAATGAAGGTTAGAATTAGATGTAATAATTTATACACTTGTTGCCGTGAATGTTGTTGCGAACACGCGGTCACATCGATAGACGAACGTGAAATGAGCCAAATGCGAGACGTGTGTAAGCGACTATTGTCCGGTCTGGATGTCAGGTGTGCGGCGAAATCACTGTGCATTGGGGTGGTGTACGCTTGCGGGAGGGTTTCTGTTGCCGCTTGACTTAAAGTGGGGCCCTACGCGGCGGGCAGCTGTTTCTTTCTGACAGATGTATTTGGTATTTGAGCGGATTGCCGGTGTATGCTAGGTTCACATGCGACATAGATTGCGGATATATTGCGTCATAAGTTTTGTGTCCTTTCCTAATAGGAAATTAGTACAGTATTTATAATGTTTATTCAATCTTATGATGAAATATTAAAACAGTAAACAATATTGTTGATTTTACTATCGTTCAATTTATTTTTATTGAATTTGCCGGCATAATAATTCCTAGATATATTTTTATTCTTGATTCATTTTCTCTGGTAGATTTGATTATATATGCAGGTATGTTTCCGCCTTTAGTAGTAAATAATCGTTTCAGATAAAAATTGAATTGCAGATAGAAATAAAATATACTCTTGCACTTTCTATTTTATGGTTTTCATAGAATGATAACGGTTTTATCATCGCAAAGAGTGCAAGATTAATAGTGAAAGGTTCGCTATGAATATGAAAATAAACAGACTGCATAGTTTTTTTAAACTAAATGTTGATTCCAAGCACGTTTAATAATATATTACACATTGCTCTTGTCGATGTTTAATAAAATTGCAGTTGTTTTCAAGACGTATGAATTTACGTAATATATTTACGTTTATAGTGCGGGTGCATATGAAGCTAGCACTGTAAGTACACACCCCTGCAGCTGTTTAAGGGTGGCAGTAGTGGGGGGCAAGCACCAGGTGCTCGCCACACGACAGACGCGAGCCGTTCACCTCATATATGTAAACTCCTCACCCCTAGATGCACACGCCGTGGTCCTAACCGACATTTTGATTCACAGAGGGTAGAACAGGGTGTGTAAAACGTAAATACACTTTGTTCAATATTTCTTCTCTCTCTCTGTGTGTGTACCCGTAACCCGTATGCATGCATATATACCAACCCTGGATTAATGAACTTCGTAAGGGTGTTAGAAATTTACATACTAATTAATTGCTTGCCAAGTTTCATTACGAGTCAAGGAAGATTACGTATTTTGACACTTGTTATACACTTTCGTTTTAATATGGCAATCCTATTACTTTGCTTTTACGGTGCTTACAAGATGATTTAAATTAGACTAATTAATAAGTACTCTATACAGGAGATATCACATTATTTAGCAGCTTATAAAATGAAGTTTGCGTAACAATATTCTATAAATAAAATTGTACGAGTATTTTGTATTGCAATTGAATAGTTTTCAATAAAAGAAATATTAACCACAATTATATTTACGTAACTATTGATAAGTTATTGAACATAATTGTACAATTGTAAACAAGCTGTTTGTGTTAACGATGCATGAATAAAGCAATATAATGCCTATAAATATAGATTTACATTATATAATGAACGGCTATAATATACAATGGTAATGCATTGAATTACATTATTGGCAGTTATTATGATTTACGGGAATCTGTCCAGTAACCACAAAATCAATCATGACGAACAATGATAATTTGAAAATATAACTTTGAGTTTATGTTATTTGTTTCCTTGGTTACAAACGCAGTCCATTTGTTTACAATTAATTTGCGCCTAGTTCGTATGCAACCAGTACTACGCACGTATGCAAACGGAAGATTGCCTGGCATGAGCAGACATTGTAATAATAATTCATTGAAACGATAAACACACTCGCGATCAGTGGCGTAGCTAGAAATTTTGGGCCCCTATGCAAGTATGGTCGGAGGGCCCCCCTCCCATGTTGCTCATAGTTTTTAAAAAAATACAAAATATTTATTTTCCTTGTTAATTTTTTCTTATACAGTGAACTTCGCTTATAACGAACCTCAAGGGACCGACGAAAATAGTTCGCTATAAGCGAAGTTCGTAATAAACGATAAACATCAGAAATTCATTTTTTTATGAATGCATAGGTACATGTTTCAAGTAGGTACATAATATGAAGAACTGTTTTGCAAAACTAGACAAATCCAGATTTGTTCAAAATTGAGTTAGATATTGTTTTGTAATACATATACATTGTACGCTAACAATACTTTTTATGAAGCTTATTTGAAAAAATCGTTTATTTTACTTTTGTTTATACTTATTATTATTTTATATTATTTTTATTTATTTAAAGTAAGAGCTTTACATGTTTTCTTCGAAATTGCGTAACTCATAATTGTACTTCTTTAACACATTAAATACAGTGAACAGGGGCGGACAGGACATGTGGAGCATGCTGAAATTTCCGCATGATCCGTTCCAATCTCGGAAAGGTCCGATAATTTTTTTTCATACAATTAAACACATATACACAAGAACCGCAAAAACTGTTACGGCGACCCTACATATGCGGAGTTGAAAGATTTCGAGGAATCCCCTGATTATTTGGTAAAATGCCGTTTGAAGTTCGTTATAACCGAAAACTTTTGCGATTATTACAAAAATTAAGGTTCGTTATACCCGAAAGTTCGTTATAACCGAGTTCGTTATATGCGAAAAAAATAACACACGTTTAATGATACTTTAGTTCGTACTTTACAGATTGGTTCGTTATAAGCGAAAGTTCGCAGTAAGCGGGTTCGTTATAAGCGAAATTCACTGTATTTTTATTTTCTTTTATCTTGATGATATTATGTATTTTTTCTCAGTTCACTTGTCCAAGGTAGGGCCCCCTATACTCGTGGGCCCCTATGCATTGCCCACGTTTGCTCTACAGTAGCTACGCCACTGCTCGCGATGTATGTTTATATGTACGTACAGTAAACGTATATGGTAAATAACATTGCGTATTTACTGAACAAATAATATTGCAGCGATCAGAGCTTCGATACAAATCATATTTACTAAAATCTGATTCGCCAGATTCAGTTGACGTTCAGTAAATATTTCAATATTACATAGTTCAGTGTTTACAAAATTCGATTACGAACAATATCGAACTAAATATAAATATTTTACTGCTTATGCAATATGAAAGTTAGTTCGTGATGATAAATGGTATTCATTTTATATTTAAATATATTAAAAAAATATTTATAAATATTTTTACCTTATCGAATAAAAAATTGAAACATGTCTGACCTTTATTGTATTTTATCCTAGCGAAGAAACACATTTTTAATTCTGGATAACTGTTTGTTAATACTTTAATCCAGTATATTGATTTAGTAAACACTTTGTACATAATTTAATTATTGTATTACATATTTTACAAGGCACAAAACTCTCACTATTTTATTTTTAAACACACTGATTTACAGTTTAAACAGTAGTTGCGAGTGGATAATTTTTATATACATCCATTTTGTAACAGGTAAATTAAATGATTCGAAACCGGTGCATGAATAATTGAAGAGAAGATGTATTTAACACAGATTTACATACGTACCATTCGCCTTACTCAACACGGCTGAAATGTATTTGTTCCGAATGGTATTTGCAGAATTATGCAGCATTATACAATACAACGTAAGCTTACTGTTTCAATAATTGGATTGGGATTATTCAATGCTTTGCTCTTTACCTTTTATTGGATTACAAATCAAATAATGTAATCAGTCAAACCAATACTGACTGTAATTGAAATGAACAGAATAATACAATTACATCATTTCAAAAAAACCGTACCTTATGTCTCAAATTATAAATTGGAAAATGAGATTATTTTCGAAATTCATACGCACATATTGTGACAATATTATAATTTATCAGTTACCGACTGAATTGTAACAAAACTGGTATTAATTTTCTCGCAAATTACAAAATCCAGTGAAATTAATTTTCTGAATTAACATTTAATATTCAGGCTCCGACCTGCAGAGTTCTAAGAGGGGGAGAGAGAACGATTATGTAAGAGAGAGCGAGGGGGTGGGGTAAATGACGAGAGTAAATATGAAGAGTTAGGAGAGAGAATTGCTGATAAGCTACCCTTAGGGATACTCATAACACGTTCATAAATTGTTAACTAGAAAACTAATCTGACATCAGTATACCGCGACAAGAAAAATAAAGTGCTTCTTCTTTAACGTTCCAGGAAAATTCGCCGCGGTTCCCGCACTAACAACAGTTTTTACTTACATCCGCCTCACAGATTACGCTTTGTTTTTTTTTTTGTATTAAATATAAAAAACAAGAGTGACTCTCTGCCGACTTAATTTGATGAAAAACATTTTTTTTTTCATCTTAAAATAATCAATCATAAATGGCAGAAAGATTAGTTTTTGTTTGTAAGCTATCGATAGCATCACTTATTTATTTATTTTTTATTTTGCCAGCTTATAGGAGATTTAAGCTTGTCGTGAAGAATAAGATTTAACTTTCACGATATAACCGCAAAGTGATATTAAAATTTATTTAACCAAAGTTAAATTTTAAAATATATTAGAACGCACGTAATATTATAAATTCAAATCGGATCCTTTTAATATGAGCAAATATGGTTCATAATTGCTTTCTATTATAAAGCATTTTGTATAATTTTTACAAACATAAATACAGATATTTTGATCCTTATACAGTACATATTAAAATTTCTTAACAATTAATAGAGTATTTACATGTTCAAGAAATACTGAGCATAGAATATTATGTAGATACGTAACATACATATATTGTTTAATAAAATCTATCCTTTTAATTCTAATTTCTATTCACAGCAATACATAAATATGTTCTATTTTTATAATAAAAATATTTACAGGGCGAGAAATTAATTCTGTACATTGAGATTGTTAAATGAAAGTAATGATAAAATACGTATCTAAACAATAGACAATAATATATTCGTATCATTAGGAATGTATTCTGAAATTATAACTTGCTATTAATCTTCATACATGGAACATAAAAATATAAAAGCTGAATTTTATTAGAATATTTCGGTACGTTATACATTTTGAGTAATGCAGTATACAGTTGCTTTGTATTGACACTTTCCTGTTTTCAAATGATCCTCGTAAGTAATGTTCCTTCTTAGCTGAAGTAAAATAGAGATAATTTATCGTAGCTTTGCCGGACACAAGTTGAAATGGCTTTTATGCACCACAATCCACAATCTTGTTCCATTAGGTTTTTGGTTCAAAGAGCAAATATTGGTGAGTATACAAGAATAAAATAAATAACTGTCTCTTACAAAGTTGAATAAAACTAGAAAATAAAAAAGTTTCCGCACTTCGTATAGCAGAATATACAAGAATGACCACAAAATGAAATATGGCCTGGTGACATAAATAATACATGTATGTGACCCAATAAATAAATAATGTTTTATTTGGATAATATTTGTATCTTCTAGATATGATGCAGTTGAGAATTATGATTCTTAAAGATATTAATTCTACTTATGACTAGACTGTAGAAATGTCTTTTCTTTTAGATCGATTATAATTATTAATTGATGTTATAGTATAATACAAAAATTTTAATAGCTGCTAAGACTATTATGTACATTGACTATGTCAGTTAAAAGCCAATGGAATTTTATTTACAGCATCTTATAAAATATACGTTACATATCTGGCTAAAAGTATGCAAATGACGCTCGTTTTAAGCTAATACAATTTATATTCAATCATTGATAACATTTGCTTGAAATTATTATCATATAAAATAATATTGGTAGAACTATTGACCGATAACTGAGTGATACGGGTTCAAATCCCGGAGAATATTTTAAATAATAATTTAAGTATGAACGGAGCGTCATTTGAAATATTTAATAATCAGTTGTATTATCTGCAATTCAAATGCAAATTATTGAACTGTAATTTAAATAAATATATTTCAATTGAAACACGATTTAATGTACAAATTCAAAGTTGCATTTTATTTGAAGCAACTGAACAACAGATACGTATGTTCGTATTATATACCCTGTATTTTTACACAATTAATAAAGCTCCATCTACATCTATATGTAAAATGCTAGCTAGCTGAAAGTATATAGCAGAGTTCTGCAGTATCTGAAAGCCTATTCGTTTTCCCCTAATTTGATATTTCAAGTGAGACATTAACTAACATATACTTATACAATCTAATTCCTTATTTAAAATGTGTCTTATTGTTTACATGTAGAATTATTATTTATTTCTTACAGAGAATGCAAAGCTAATATCTTAAATATTTTATCGGCTGGAAATTGTGGTGTGTGTTTGACCTTTGACGGAATATTCTCAAACAAAACTTTGATGAGGGAGAGATAATTATATCGAGAAAATTGATATTATCCAATCATTTAGCCAGTAATTAAGGAACTCTGAAAGTTGACCCTATTCAAGGTTTAACCTCTGTTGAAATAGAGCTGTTCTAGAAGTGAACTCTTGATCTTACACGTTACATTATTAGAAATGGTACTGAACATTTATATATTTACCACGTAAAGTGTTTTCAGAATGGATGTTCAAAACATGTAACTTTGATACTCAAGCATGGTATGTCAAATATTTTCCGTATTCATGCAAAACACTGGCATGTATAACAAATATGTCAGAACCGTTTTTTGCTCCATTCTTTACTTTTACATGGTTATATAAAAAATATTTATATATGAAGTAGTTGCATAAAAACGTAAAGTATTTATCAACCGAAAAATGTATTCTAAATACCAACAAACATATACATAGTTTAACCTTTAAAATGTTAATGTTGATTCTTAGTATATTGTTTAATCTGAATAATTGTTTAATCAAAGTTTCGTTATAACATATAACGTTCATGTAACTTAAACTACTGCTTGAAATTGGATCTAGCGAAAAAGAAAATATTGTTGAGTAGATTGATGTTTTGTTTAAAGTTCCATAGCAACTTGCTTATGGCAACGGATCATATATATCTTGTTTGCATGTGATCGCCTAGCAACCATCCTCATACACAACAGTGTAAGCTGATTCTGCCGTGAAAATATTTATATCTCAGGATTTTCTGCTCGGATATCTTTCAAAGGGTAAATATAAAATTTATTATCGATCAGAAAACCATGAACTGTAACTTGCAATCGTCTCAAACATTAGTTATAATTTCCATTAGAGATAATGGAACATGTTGAATTGAAATTTTACAATGTTTGTCAATACGATACATGGCCTAACTACCAGGTATATATTTTTCTTGAAGTGTAACATTTTTAAGAAATAAGTTCTAGATATTAGTAAGATATTTCGGACGTAGAGAAATTTACCGCTATGGAACGTAAGGAATTCGTGATATATTATGGAAATATGCTTGGAATGTGAATCGAATTCTAGAAATGCACAATCCAACAAACTATTACTAATATATTATACATTTCTGTATCTAACTTATCCTACATTGTTAGTTTGTATCAAAATAAACACTGAATTGTAATTCAACGTAAATTTTAGTTGATTTTCGCAAGATATGATAATTTAAATATTGTTGATTTTGAATTCAAATCCAATTTATAAATCATATCAATCAAATCTTCGCATATTTTCCTGCTATATTTTGCTGTTTGTTATGAAGGAAACTTGCGTTGAATTTCAAATGAAGTTAGAACTTTTTCACGGCTTTTTCTATTGTTATATTAATTATCATCCAGATGAATTCACGGATACAAGTTTTTCTCTCTCTCGGTGTGTTTTTATTTGAAAATATTCCATTGAGGCCATATATGTATGAATACGAAATATTCTTGTTTAATTAAAGTTGACAAAAAGTCCGTCAGGAAACAAGAATAACGAATATGTTTGCAACAGTAATTATATTGATGTTGTAGAGAATGACATAACACACACGAGTACATGCTATTGGGGTGTTTGAAAAAGAACCGTGTACACATGTAAAGAGTAGGTATATAGTGCCAGATTGAGTTTCAGTTTAATATGGTTATATAATGTAGAATATTTATATATTTATACACGTGCTTGTATAGATCACTGTATTGTATGATAATCTAATTTCGTATACATACGAATGCGACGCATATGTGTGTTTTACATATATGTCTGGTATTCATTACATTTACACATTATAAAAAGCACATGCTACACTATACGAGTACGCTATGCACTATATTATATTAGATTAAAGCAAAGGTATAAAAATAATTCTAGCATATTTTTTTTAATATGTACATTCACAAATAACATTATCTAATATGAAAAATGTTGACTATCTTATTTGAATCTTGTATTCAAACATTTATGTTTTAACGTTGATAAAACAATACCAAAATTAATATCATAATCACATATATAAATTATATTTACTTACATTTTTTTCCAATGTAAATACTGTAACAAGAATATATTGAGTCCCTTCTGGTGATGCGTCACTGAAAAATCAATGTAAACATACAGTTTTCAGTAAATTATTTTTATAGAAATACTCAGTGATAATTGCAAAGAAAAAGTCATTTTTATCACGTTCAGTTATATTTGCGCTTCGGAAATACCAATTATTATTTTTTCATTGTTTACAATTAACTTTCATTGAAAATAACGAATGAAAATAATTGAATTTACGAGACAAATTTTATTTATGAATGTAATTATCAGTACAAATGTTTGATTTGCTGTTGTTACGAAATTTTCATAAATTACTAATTTGGTTGCTTGGTTTGTTTGGTGTACCCGGTAGAATATTAATTTGAATTCACGAAAAGATAAACATTGTTTTATGTGATAAATAGAAGCGCATATTTATTTGTTTTGAACACACATACATATGTGTCTTCCATATTTAGGCGCAAGATAAATGTGCTTGGATTTTATTTGGCGTGAGTCAACACATAGAATGCGTAGAAAATGTGGACATTTGTTTTTGCGAAGCACTTAAAATAAAATCAATGTTGATTCGTATTTTGAGATATTTTAGTTACTGGATCAGAGTGCTAGTCTTCTAGATTGATTTGATAATAAACAAATTCAGAACAGATTTGTACTTCCGAAAACTTTCTATGGGGATAAAGCAAATGGGGAGATATCCAGGGCTGTAGTTGCGCCAGGGCGCACCAGGGCGCCGCCCTGGTACTTTTTTAAGATACCAAGGCTAAGCCCTGCCACATTTTTAAAAAACTTAATGAATAATTAAATATTTTATAGTAAAATGTTTCATTATATAAATGATTTTAAACAACTTTTTCATTTATTAAATTAAATACTATGAAAAAAAATATGCGCCCCGGCACTACTTTTTTTAGGACTACACCTCTGGAGATATCTGTGAAAATATCACTAACAAGGACTCTTGATGATAACAAGACAGTATTCTATCTAATCCCGAGAACTTGCCCTGGCACATCTATTCAATCAATTTATCCGATCGCTTCTTAAAGTTGCACTGTTCGTAAGGTACACACTGCAAATATACAGCTACGCAAATAATACTTCAAGCCTTTCTTGTGATAGTTTATCGAAACATTTGATCTACCAAGCAAGAATATCATATTGCTCACCTACAATCTCATGTTGAAAACTTTAATATTGACTCTAGATTTCTATTTTGAAATATTCACTATTCTTGTAATAGGTACGGCGAATTATAATGTATATTTATTTAATTAAAACAATCTATTAAGTTACAGTAGATATAATATTTTAGTCTGCAAAATGTCGGATGAATAAAATTCAAATAGTGAGTGTTCATTAGTACCCTTATGTATGCGTGCAAATATACATATTATATTATGTAAGAAGAGAAAAAGAAAATATGAATATTATGTTAATGTAGACTGTAGTTTGAAAGTTTTGTTGTGTGTATATCATCCTGTGTGTTTGATTGTGTTTGCTGTGCGTAGGTGTAGTGGAGCTAAGTGGCTTCTAACCACAGCCTCCCGTAGTCTGTACTATCATGAACAGGGTGACACGGTATCTACAGGAGACGCTTCGCAAAACACTACACAATTTACCGAAGCAATTAAATTTATCCACTACATTACATATAATGTTCAAGGTAAAGACCGCATAATATTATGTTGCCTCTCCGATTTTCTGTGAAATTGCCTTCTTCAAGAATAAAACGACAAAAAAAATCTCGTATTTCACTGTTGTTCTTAGCAGAAGAATTTTCTTTAATACGATACTTTAATAAATATAAGGTATAAATCGTTCCAAATTAATATTGTCCGTTCAAAAGAACATATTACTGAAATACCAACGTGTCAAATTATTTATATTGTTGTTGGAAATGTGATTTGTTATTTTATATATTGGTACTGCGTGTCTGTGCCTGTGTTTGTGTTTGTGAGAGGACAATGTGCGTGTCGAACGTATCCTGGCTTTGGGCTTTCAGGCCTCCATAGTCACCTGGGACACGTTAGACGACGACAGGTCAGCTAACATTTATCAAAAGTTAGAGAAAGCTCTTACAGTTAAATCCATATATCTCCCGCCCGCCTGCCAACATTGCTCTTCCTGTTACTCGCAGACTCCATACACTCGTATATATGTATAGGAAGTTGAAATACGACAGATTAAACTGATTCATTTATACATACACATACATCTCTCTTGGCATTTGGTCATTTTGTATTCACCAGGCGTGATATTAGTTTTGAGAAAATTACAGTACCGCGTTTAGATCAACTTAGGTCTCTCAAGTATTTAGCAATTTAAATACGTAAATAATACTGAGCAAGGCAAAGATATATTGAAACTCGATTTTGATTTCCGGTGGGAGTGTCGGTGATATTGAGAAAAAAAAAACTCTAAAAAATATCATTTCTTCCTTTATCCATCTTGTTCCAAATATATTCAGATTGTTCAAATTAGTTTTACCGGTTTTGGAAATATCAGATACTAATTACCTTTGACTAGGAAAGTTATTTGGTATACATATATGGTAAGCTAGGATTATATTGGGAAATGTCGTATATAATTTACACTTCAGTAGATAAGGCGATTTCCTTTCAACACAAGACGTTACTTACGCTAGCGTACATATGCAGTCAACTGAAAACGAATTTCGGTCACAAGGTCATAAAATTTAAACTCGTAACCAACGACATATAGGAAACAAGATGAGATTCTCATACGAGTAATGTGTATCATAAACTGAACGTTCGAAAATGCTACATGTGACACTAGGAATTTCAAAGGAAATTACAAAGAAACTATTAATTTAAAATTGAAACAAAGTAATACGAATTCCGCTCATTATTAAAATAGAAATCTAAAGAAGAAACAGACGTTTCGTCTTCTTTTCGTTTCATTGAAATGCCACACGTTTCGGTACGTGGTTAAACACTTTCAAGAACTTTTCCTATTAAAGTAAGAAAATACCAATGTGGCGGTTCATTCACTTACTGCTTTTGGTCCGTTTAGCAAAATTCCTGGACGTCTTTGAAAACCAGTATCTTTAGCTTGACGCCGTCAGCCTTTTTTCAACTGGCGTAAACGTTTTTACCGTTCTCACTGTCGTTGCGGGTGTTCACCGAGTTCTTTACATCGAAGTCCTCGTTCTTCTTGAGCGTGTCCAACGCTACAAGTGTTGTGTCCTGTGTATTCTGTCGCGCCAGCGTTTGTTTCCGATACAAGCTACGGCCATCGGTTGTGTCGTGCGTGTGCCGACGGTACGTTGAGTTGAAACTGGTCTCACAGTTGGCCGTTGACGGGTGGCGGCGTTGCACGCGCCGCGGATCCTGACAGCAAAGGTACCGGTTGAAGTGTTGGCGGAATACGCCGCTCACACAGTACAACGCAACCGGGTTGACACATGAGTTGAGGAAACTGTATCCACATAAAGACAGACGGAACATAACAATGTATAATTAGATATTAGATATTGCTGTACGTTTAATTAGAATTTAATACGCAATACGAAGAAGTATCTATGTCTAGTCATAGTAGAAATAATAACATTGAAACAAATTGTACTTGTTTATTGCAGATTAACGTAAGAATAAACGTTATAATCTATAAGAATTTTTCAAATAAATAGTAAATACTTCAAATGTGCGTTGCATTGATATAAATATTATAAAATAAATAATAGTTGCTGTGATTTTTGACAGCAGAATTTTGTTTATAAATTTAGTAACCTATCATAAAATGTGTCAACGGGAAAATTGTGTATTTCATTGATTTATTTATAGTACTAGTATGTAAAGATGTAGTACCCTATTTACTATTTCGCAAATCTCGCGTCTCATAGCAAGACTTTTTTATGAGTACAGCATCCTGCTGTATGTTTTTCCTAAGCACACAACACATACGTTGTAAGAAATCTCTTGACAGTAGTGCGCATGCCTTTTTTGTCATCTAAATATAGCTGCAGAAGAGAAGGGAATCCGTAAATAACTTAAGAATCCACTATAGAATTGTTAAACCGCCTAAGTTGTGTGCACTAGATAAAAATGTAAGTAACCTTTTTCAAAAATCATTTACATTAAACTATAATACATACAGACATAAAAAGTAAATAGCGTTTTGTAGTTTTTTTTTAGTGTTGAAAAGTGTAATGTATAGTTTAAATTATTATTTAGTGTCGAGTTACTTATGCACGTGCAGCCGAACAACTGTTCAAATTAAAATTTGGTTTTTATTTCTCTCTGAATCGTACTTGTGCGTGCGTGTGTGTATTTCATGAATTGAATATGGTTTTATTATAGTTTATTTTGAAATTGGATATAGTACTATAAGTTGCATATTATAGTAAAAAAATGCGGCAATAACAACAAATAAAAACAGCATACGTGTGGATTTAAATATGGCAAACTAATTGACTTAAAATATATTTGTTTTTTCTTTTGTAGATTCGGCAAAATGGAGAATAATGTGGAGGATCCGGTTGAAAAACAAATAATTGAAGATCTAAATAAACCGGAAATGAAGAAACGAGTGGACAAAGAGCGTAGAAAAGGCGAGAAAAAAATGGAGTTGTTTATGAAATCTATTGCCGACTTGAGTGCCGAAGAAAAAATCGGTGCATTGTGTAAGAAAAATAAGGAGTTTCTAGAAGAGATACGAAATTGTAAGGGGTCAATTCAATTATTGCAACGGCGGACAGTTGTGTTAGAGAGAGAGAAAGATCTGCTACAAAATGAACAGAGTAAAGCCGTATTGGCACGTTCCAGACTGGAAACATTGTGTCGTGAATTACAGAGGCAGAACAAATCGATTAAGGTAGGCTAATTATTACAAGAATGTTTTAATTATAACAGTAAGTGAGACTTATTCTTGAATTTCGGACAATATACATGCGCATTTTGTTGTTATTTTGTAATATGGATGTTATTTACTTAGTTATAGTTGAAAATGTTTGTAATTAAATTATTCACAGAAAGCATTATGATATTTCACGAATTTTAAAGGTATTTCCACTTGATAACGTACATTCGTATTGCAAAATCTAATGCAGTAAGTTTGCAAATTGTCTGCAAATCAGGGGATATTATGAAGTCTAGTCAAATATTTAACTATCTCTGCATAAACATATTTTATTATTTTACAGGAAGAAAGCACACAGAAAATTCGTGAAGAAGAGGAAAAACGCAAAGAAGTATCACTTAGATTCCAATCGTCACTGAACGAGGTAACACAAAATGTGCAACAGAATGCCGATAAAAATATAAAACTTCGTGAGGACAACATTGAAATGGCCCAGAAATTTCATAAACTTTGCGATCAATTTAAACAACGTGAGGAAGAAGTTATTCGTTTAACCAAACAAATGGATTTGGAGAAACAATTGGCCGAAGCGACTGTCAAACGATCTGAATGCCAGTTAAATGCAGAACGTGAACTATGGAATAAAGAGAAAGAATTTCACAAGACGCAGATGAGAGCAAACGAGATGGAACGTGTGAAACTAGAGGAGAGTCTGAAGAGTTTGAAGGATCAACTGGCTATTTACAGTACGAAGTATGAGGATTTCGAGAGCACAATTTCGAAGAGTAATCAGGTGTTTGGAAGCTACAAGACGGAAATGAAAATAATGTCAAAACAGATCAATAAACTGGAAAAGGAATGCGGTGCATGGAAGGAACGATGGCAGCAGGCACAGTTAAACTTTAACCGGGTAATAAGTGAAAATCAAACATTAGAAAAAGAGATGGCAAGTCGCAATAAGAAACTGGATAAACTAGCAGATTTGTGCCGATCGATCCAGGACGAGCGGGCTGCATATTTGAAACAGTTAAAGGAAAACGGCCTGACGCCTGTAGCGTTACCAGAAAAACCAATTGCTCCACCAGCACCAGTGGTGACACCAGCGCCACCACCGGCAGCGAACACAACTAATAAGAAACAGCAGAAAGTGACGAAGAAGGAGAAGAAACTGGAGCAACTAAAAAACGAAATGAAAGTACTTAAAATGCACTTGAACGATTCGGAAAATAGTGTTCAAGAGAAAGTAGATTCTATCAACGATACTACTGTACCAACTACTATTACTGATGTACCACAAAATGAAAATGATACAAATAGCACTGTCGAGAATCAGATACAGACCGAAAATACCGGAAATACAGGAACAGAATTAAATAGAGGAAATGAAACGGACAAATCTGTTGTTTCAATATGTACCGATGTGAACATAGATGAAAAACCAGAACAGCCAATAACGGAACCGGAAGAAAAGGCTACGCCCGCAAATAAAGAAAATAAACCAAAGCAAAATAATAAAAAAGTGAAATAACAAAATGAATTGTGAAATTGTATTACTATCATGACTTACAGTGTTTACATTCTTTATTAATACATATTTCCATTTTTCCCGTGTTATGATTTTTTGAAAAAATTTGTTCATTCAGGTTTGTAAGCATAATTTTGAATTATGAAAATAAATAAGTTGAGATTTTTTTCTCATATTGGAATACTACAAAATGTTTTAAATCTATAATTTCTACGGTAACAACTGTAAATGAAGTAAAATTTCGTCTGATTTGAAAAAAATCGTTTTAATAATTTTGTGATTAAATGTCAAAAATATTTTGCATGAATAACGACGAAAAAAAAAGATTAAATTTTCGAGGACTCGCCATACGCCTTGCTGAAGAATTTAATATAAACCAAAGCGGTGATGAACTGTAGATATCGTTGTAAAATTCTTTCGGTGTTTCGAGTATGTCAATTTGTCAGTTATATTCGTTACTTTATACCATATATGATTTACCTATTACCTATATAAAATCATATATCTAAATGCTTGTTTTTAATATTTCAGCTACATAAGTAATAAATATTGAAAATACTGAAGGTATTGTAAATTGTTTGCGAAAGTATGAAGTTTGTTAGCTACTTAGAATAATACATATGTACTTATAATTTTATGGTACAAATTTTCCATTTTATTTGTTTTGATTTCGTCATTATTCTTTAATTACAATATCACGTTAAATCCTAATTACTCGGAGTAGACGGTAATTCTAATATAACAAACATATTATGTAATATATAATAGATATGCAGAATTTAGAGCTTTAACAGACGTTTAATAATTTATTGCAGCGCATTAAATTCAACATTAAATGCAAACGAATAATTAATGTTTATACATTTTGCGATCTTCGACTGTAATAATAATACTATAATATTAACTACAATGATTTGTAATGGTGGTGTGTTATGGATAGTTTGTGGGGGTTACCGTTAGATAAAACTAGGGTATCTGTAAATTCTCTCCGATGAAATTACATCTCCATTTTGGTCGAAGCAGTTAATTAAACACATCTATGTATCCAATTAAGGATTGAATTTGGTTGGGTTGGGTTTGAGAACGTTCTGTCCTGTGGCGGTGTATATGCACGATGAACTGTCACGTAATAAAGGAATAGCCAGTTTGCCAACGAGCAAAGTACTGCCAATAGGGTACCAGGAGAGAGGGGGGTAGAATAGATTACAGTATGCACTAGCATACGCACCAGAATAATTAATCTAAAGAACTAAATATTGCATTTTCGTTATTCCTTTCAAAGAACAAGTTCTATATTTTCAATTTTCTGTTAATTAATTTATCTGTTTATAGTTAAACAATTAGAATATGATATTTGTTATTATAATAGTTGCAAAACGACGTAAATAAACTAACTTACCTTAAACAGAAACCGACAATGCGTAATGCATGCCACCAGTCATTGTAATCATCGTAAGCAGTTGGATTCAAATGAAACCAGAGCTCGCACAAATGGTACGGCAGGAAACACATGAAAAACACTGGAAACAAACACAAAAAAGCGATTACACAACTGTGTACACTCTAGAGGTCTAGAGTAATCGAAAGGATCGTGTATTTTATGTACGAACAATGCAGGATCACGGTGTATATTGACGTTATACATGTTGACGAGTGTTCAGATTGTTATTTGATTAGTTTCGACTAATTCAACGTGGTTTATAAAAATAAATATGTTCAGTATGTGCCTGACAAAATGATTGAGTTTTAATATGTATCTTACGAACATCGTTTGTACAATATATTATATTTCATGTCGATATATTTTTTTAAAATTAATATGAATGCTGATGAATACTGGTGAATACCAAAACAAACTTTTTTCAATTAGGCAATAAAAAGCATTACACGAAACATTTTATTCTCTGTTAATGTTTAACTGTAAAACACTTTTTTGTTTTACGTTTTTAGCTTTTATGTTTCAACTTTGGATGACGATATAAACCTTGCTGAATTGGTTTTTTTTTTATTGTTATGTTATTGCTTATGTCTGTCTCTATATAATTTAAAACCGTGTACATTTTTTTCATCGGCGGTGATGAAACTAAAAACGAATTGTATCTGGTGAGAATTCTATCATGTAAGATGTGTTATATTAAATTGTCAGAAAGGAAAATAGTTTTATTAGTTTATATACACTGTGGGAGGTCTGTTGTATACGTTATTATGTACTTTTCTCAGAGGCGACTCCAGAATCTTGTATCACGAGGTTGTTTTAAAGATAATCTTTAAAGAACCGTCATTACTAACGGATTTTTCTAACGTAACTTGCAAAAATGAAACTGTACTGTAGCCATATGTATTACTGCAATTTGTTTTCAAATAAAAGTACGTCATTTATTATCACCATTGAAAACTAGTACAGCAAGCAGAATGGACACAGCATTGGTATAGATTTGGGTGACTGGTACTGAATCAGTCAAAGATATTTTGTATTTTCTTTGTGAAGACAACAATAGCCAGTGACAATATACACTCACCTATGACGAATGCGAGGACCATACGTGCGACGTGTCTACGTGCGCGTGCTTGTGCCACACTCTGAGCGCCGTGCAACTCGCCCGGCATGTCGCGAGCTGACGCGTGTAGTCGCTGGGCCATCATGATGTAGAAACAGGCGATAACGCACAGCGGCAGGATGTAGTACGTGAGCGCCTTCACTACGACGTTGATCTGTGTGTAGGTCTCCTGGTAGGGTACATTTGGGAACGGCGTGCAGATAAGAATCGACTTGTTCTTACCGATATCCACATCCTGCACGTTACTAAACACCGCGGAGGGCAACGCGAAGATACCGGCCAGCACCCAGATCAGGACGGCAGACAGGACAGTTAGCGGCTTAGTCTGTCAGAACACACAGAACATTGGCCAGTTAAATACGACTCGTCAACACCCGAAGAGTGTATATATTCAAGATTCAAACTGTTATAATTGTTGTTAAGTTTCGTGACATATTAATGCCTATTCTGACAAGTAACAATTTCAACTTCTCTTTCTATGATATAAGCTCCGTTTTAATGCCATACTGATGTAAACACAGTCTGTGACATCTCTGGCATAAATTTACGAGATAAAGGCACGTGCACACTTGCCTGTAGTTTCCGCAGCGGATTGACGATGGCACAGTAACGTTCGGCGGACAGTGCGGTGAGTGTGAACACGGATACACCGATGGACACGTCCTTGGTGGTCTCCGATAGCTTACACACGGCCGTGCCCCACGGCCAGTACTCTACCGTGTACACTATGGAGGTGAAGGGCACACAGGTCACGATCACCAGGAGGTCAGCCAACGCCAATGACAGGATGTATCTGCAATCAGCATGCAGTTGAGTTGTTGAACATTTCACTACGAATTACATGTGTAAATTGTAGAAAATATTGAGCAAAGCGATATGTTTTTGAAATAATATCAAAAGGACGAATACAATCTCTACTCAGTGGAAAACCAGTGGATTACAAAAAAAAAGTATCAAATATTCAGCAGGTAGAAAATTGAGTTTTTCCAGAAATGCAAGGCGATGCATGAAACATATCAGAACCACGTGTAAATAATTTGTTTAAAAATAGTGCAAACAGATTTTTATGAATTTTCCTTTGAGGATATAACACATACACATTGTAATGTCATTTCGTTTTATATGATTCATATGTATACTGTAGCTGTTGCATGAACTGTGAATTTGTAATGGAATATTTAAATTGAGTAAAGGAAAGAGTACTGCTCCATATTAAATTGTGGAGACATAATATGCCGTTTTGAGAGCAAGGGTTTGTATAAATATTTATAATACGAAACATCCTGCAAACTTTTCCACTGTAAAATACTAAAATACATTCACATATTTTATACAAAACTTCCTTGCTTTTCTCGCAATCTTTAGCAGAAATAAAGTCTCGGGTTTGTTGTTGGTTAGAGAACAATAATATAACAGACTTACGTGTTTGGTACATTGCGCATTGCCCGATGTCGCAGGAACACAATCACCAGTGTACCGTTCCCAAGTACGCCAACTATGAATATGATGGCGAATAGCATTGGTACAATGTAGGTTTCTGGCCGTTGGTTGTATGGTGTATATTGTGTGTCTGGATCACCGAATATGTCATCTCTAGAAGCTTGTGTCACGTTCTCTAACATTGTGAGGGGTCTGTAATAAAACTATATGTCAACTAAAATGTCATTTGTACTCACATATCTTATCACCTAAACTTAACCTACAAACTAGTTTTATATAGCACAATTTCAAAACAAATGCGCTTGTCATTGGCAGAGAAAATATGTGATATATATAAGTGATATTATAATCTTCAACTGAAGAATTTCTAAACAATTAATAATTTCATATATGTGTAATATGCGTCTGCTGTTACAAATAAATAAACAGATTTAAGTCATTATTTTAAATATTATAATTAAAATGGAGTTTTTTTTAACTGTCTTGCGTCTAACGATGTCTACACGTTTTACAAAATAAATAATAAGGTATATTGTGTCTATTGGACGTTGTATAATTACTGGTGCTTAAAAGAAACACATAAATGAAACCAATTAGCGTTTTTTTTACTTAATGAGATTTTCAAGAGAATTTTCTGTAAATTTAATCGCCTGCGTGATTGAAATAAAAATAAAGAAGTAGTATTTTACACTGTAAGAATTAACAATTTATATTAAAAAACAACAAATGTTCTATACATTTTTAAATTATTCGTTGAGACTTGTTTGTGTTTTGTTTGTGTACGTGTGTATGTTTTATTTTTTCGAAGGGAACATCAATAATCTCTGTGTCGGCATATTTTTGCAGAATGTTTTCTGTTCGGGCCACAGTAAACTCACTAATGTAAAACGGGTTGCCTAAAAACATGTTTAGATTTGACAAAATGAAACAGTTTGAAAAACAAACGACAATCAGTAAGAGTAACTGTTAATGGTTACCGAAACAACAAACATCCTCTATTGATGCACGCAGTCCCAAATAATCCGGTAAACTCGTATAGCGAATAAATGGAAACAAACAGCAAATAAACATTCATTTATTAAATATTCTACACATATTATAATTAATTGTTATAAACAGACCAGAAACAGTTCTGACTTAAACATTGAATTAAAACAACATCATTCATGATTCGGTAGATGAAGGATTGTCTTGTACGAAGAAAACCGGCGAATGGCGGATTGCTTAAAGGGTAATTGTGTAGAAGTAAAAACAGGAACAGACGAAGCTTGGCTTGACACAGCAGCTTACCGTCTAAATGATTACGAGTTTAAATCCTGCCGACTCACACGATTTATATATTGTACCACAATGTTCTACGGGACTCAGTGTTCAGAACAGACTTTTGTATTACCCTTGTACATATTTGTTCAAGTACATTACACAGTATGAATGCCATGCAATGTCAACAAACGCTTATTAATTAAAATCTTAAGATAACATAAATGGATTTTAAAATTACCCGTTTGTCTGCTTCTCTATATAAAAAAATAAATCTTGAATTTGACGGAGTGTATTATACAGATTAAGCTTGTTCTATTGTTGCTAAGGATGTTAAAAAGTGAATTTATTACAAGTAATATTCTTGTAATATTCTTGGGTCGTGCAGAGGTGATCCAAAAAAGTTCAATAAAAATTATTATTATTTATTACATTTCCCTTTGATCGAAAAGTACCTATGTTAATTTTTAATATTAATTTTTTTATGTGACTTAAAAAGGTCATTATTGTAAATTTTGGGTCGCGACATGAACATATTTCTCAAAATTGGGTCACGGCTTAAAAAGGGTAAGAACCTCTGAGGGTGACAAGTAAGCACTTTGTTTCAGCGACGCCATTTTCGTAATACATCCCTCGAAAACGAAGCTTGTTATATTAAGGAGATGTACTTAAGCACATACAGGTACACAACAACATTGTATATACTTGTACGTAGCAGATTTTCACTCTCTCAGTATGCACAAGTATCTTATAAGCATGTTGGTAGTAATCCTTTGCATCAAGTATTTTCTATATTATGTGCCTTGAACGAAACACTTATCTATGTTCGAGTTTGCAAAATATTGCATGTATGTATTTATACGAGTAGAACATGAAGCTGTGTCAAATTAGACAACGCTTTGTACATAAGGATTTGTTTTTGCTACAGGAAAATTTGACTAATTAGTAATTCATAAGTCAATTGTTTATCGCTTTCGAACCTATGGACATTAATTAGAGAGAATTAAAAATGTACAGCCAAAAGTTACTCTTATACACATTTATATTTATTTATGTTAAATCTATGACAAAAAGAAAAAAATTAATTAAATTCAAGTAGCAAGTAGAATAAAAATATTCAACGTAAATATATACGCAAAATAATTAAATTTTAGCATCTCTGATTTAAAAGAATTAATAAATTGTTCACCATTAACGCTAACGGAAGCAAAATCATTCAGTACGCTCTTGATTTATCGCGCAAAACCGCAGATATTTCATTTGTACACGACGATCCCAAAAGCGGAAAACTTTAACGTAACGTAAAGGCGAAATATAATGTCTGGTAGTTGCTATTTCTAACGCATTCACTGAACATGCCGCGTATACAAAGAAGCTGAACAAATATTGACGATGTTATTAGAAAAGTTCGACTAAACTCGTAAACGGCAACATATAGCGTTGTTATATTTCTTATTTCCATGTCAATTATTCTTTGTGTCGATACACAATTGTGAGGGTAACGAACAATATCAAATCTTGAATTGTTAATGGTGTATTGTAGGTAAGCAATGAACCTCAGTTTCGAAACTTAAATAGAAACTAATTCATAAACAGTTTTATACAATATAAAAATGTCGCTGAATAGAACTGATTTTCAAGTTGAAGTACTTTAAAGTTTAAGCCTTTTTTCTAAGTGAAAAGTTTCTATTCAACATCCTTTTAAATTTCGGCAGCATTCTTGAAGAATTTTAAATCGATAAGCGAAATTGCTGCTTTCTTTCGTAAACATAATAATATGTACAACACGCATTTACACTGCGCCAACGTTCTGAATTATTCAATCGGGAGAACGCATCATATTAGAATTCCATTTCTCGCGAATATTCTAAGGAGATTTTCGTGGAGCTGTTCGGAAAATTGGCACACTCCCTCGAGGGTTTGTAGAAAGGCGCGTACGTCGAAAGCATTTTAACAAGACAAAGATTCCTTAAAATGACTTTAAAATGCATAACCGATAGATTTCGCTGCGGTATTGATTTCATATCTCATATCAGACTATATTTCTATTAGTTCACATTGAAATTACCTGCAGATAAAAAAAAAAACATATGAATTTCAGCATATATACGTATTTCTCCATATTTATTACTTTTACATGTAGGGTAGAGATTGGTTTAGTCTGTGAACTTTTACATTTATCAATTAATAAAGCAAGTTTTTTTATCCTAGTTTCTGCCTTCTCGGATTTATGAAAGCAAATGTTTATTCAGCAAAATATTTTTCTACCAATACTGATATATATGTATAAGCTATTGAACTTATATTACACTTTTAACTACTTTTGTTTTTTATAAAAATTTTACGTATTTTTCTATTTTTATAAATTTGTATGAAGATGTATTGAAATACGCAATGAATATGAATTTTAATTAATTTTCTCAACATTATTTATTGACGGTCAGATAATATATAGATGAAAGGTTATGAAAGGAATTTAGAAAAATCTCATCGTATATGAAACAAGGCATATTTTGAGAAAATTATATTCCTGCTGTTTGCAGTATGTCCTATATGTAATAAATGAAGTAATCCACGGTTAACTTTTTCTATTTACTAGACAAATGAATGCTAGAAGGACGATCCGCCTGGACATTTAAGCAGGATCATCAATTTCATGAAACTTACGAGCAAGGCGAGAAGTTGGCGCGTACGTCAGTTCACGGAGGGGACAATAATTAATTAATCTAGATGTTTTAAAAGGGTTCAAACAAGAAGAAAAAACATGTTTTTTCGCCCGGCTGCATTCATTAACAATGCGGAACAATTTCATTACAGACACAAAGGTTGTTTAATTATTAATCGAAAACGGATGCATTTTAAGGATTAAACCATACAAAAATAAAAAACTTTTCATTTCTTAAAGGTATACAAGTTTTCTATGAAATATTATTAAATTTATACGTTTTAAGGACTTTACTTTTATTTTATAGAAGCTCCTCGTCTTGTGACGTATGCATCTTGAAATTTATCGGTTGTTCTGTCGAAAGAAAATATGATTCTGCGAAAAGTTATAGCTGGACAAGTTTTCTTATTAAATCAAGTTGTTCAACAATATACTAACTGCACTCAACGAAATGCATTTCATATAGAGTACGTTACGTGAACGTACGGAATAAAAGCAAAACCGTCCTTACCGTGGGAGATACAGCGTGCTGTTTTAAAATATGAATGCATCACTTTGTTTTGAAGGTTTGTCTTCTACATCTACTGGCTGCGGAGTAATATTATTTCAAATATCACGGCACATTAGGCAACAGCAAGGAAAGTAGCAGAGGGCGTTAGAAAGAAAAGTAAAGATACATGCATAGAACGGGAGGAAAAATGTGGATTATGCGGGTAACACGAGAGATAGAAGGTTAGAGAGAGTAGGAAATCAGTAGAAAAGAAGAAATGATGAAACGAGAACGAGATGGAATGAAAGAGAAAGCAAAGGTAGTGAAGAGAATGGAGTTTTTTTCCCACTTGTGTGGTATTGAGTGAACATTACGGGTACTCAGAGTTGGTGCTGACGGCCATATAAAAGCCATAACCATTGGAAATTCGCTCCTGAATACGCAATAACGAGATGTCAGCACAACTAACGCTAACAATAATGGATACGCACGGATATGTTTCCAGTTCAATCTGGTTTTAAACTGCCCTGGAACGAATATAACTTGTGAAACTAATACCGCAACAACTAACAATCATAACTACAATCTACAGTAAAATAATTCAGCGTAAATTAAGGACATTTCAGAATATATTTCATAACATATGTATTTTACTATCACTGTCATATGTCGTAGTAAAGCATTATAAGGTTTTAAGCAAAAGTTATGCACGTTTACATTTGTGTAACATGTTCAAATGATGCTTTAAGTATATGGGTTATTCATGTAAAATATTTTGCTATCTACAAAACGGGCCATTAAAGAAAATTTACGATTACACGTGACGTTATAAGTGCCGCCTTGTGGTAAGTAGACATATCTGTTATATTTAGTATATGTTGGTTGAGTTCCGGTTTGCTACATTATAAAACGGAAGTTCCGCAATGCTGAAGAATACAAACTAACATTGGTCGCTGGATGCGAACGAGCGTTTCTCAACCTTTTTCCCAACGCGACCTAACATATTAGTTAGTAATTGTACTTCCACCCAACATATTGGTATTTCACATGTTTCTCGCTTTGACACAAGGTAGCAATTTTGCGGGCCATTAAAAATTTAACGCGACCCAATATTGGGTCGAGACCCGTAGATTGAGAACCACTGTTCTAAACCACATTTGCCGAAGGAAGAAACAGCAAATGTACAGGTCTTGGTTTATATGTATAATATATTTCTAGAATTTTTCATATAAATTCCATCGCGTTACATAAGACAAACACTAACTGCATACACTGTTATCCTGTACCTTTGGAATAATAATATTCAGTTATTTTACTTGTGTATTTCCATGTTTGCTAGTCTAGCATGCCGTTACCAAGTTATCCTGCTTTAGTAGGATTGTAATTTTCATTTTCCGTGACTGGATAACTTGATCCAAGGTTGTATAAATAAGGATTAAATTTTGAGCTAAAATCTATGCAAACTAAACAACAGCAGAATTACCTATCTTATATAACAATAACATTTTAAAATTTAATCTTCGATTTTGAACCTAAAATCCGCCTAAATTAGTTCATTTGTTTATTGTTTCAAATCCAGGGGTATCGTATTTAATCGAACAGTAAAAGCTACGTGGCATATTCCACAAGTCGTAAAGATATTAAAACCGTTATACAACAATGAAAATAATTATAATGGATGTAGTACATGATTTGAAATGTCAGGAAATTAAATGATAATAATTTACATGTATTCCATGGAAGTAGCCAAGCGATTCTACAACGTAAATGAAATGTTTTACTAAAAGGTTTCAGTTAGACAATAATGTGAAACTGGCGACCCTGATGCAATCCCGATTATTTAATTTATACACGGATGTTTTGTTAGGTCGACCTTTGAAATGAAATAACGTTTAGAGCACCGCCTAAATGATGTCCAAAATAACTGACTTGTGAGAAAATACAGAATATGTATTAACTCTAGTCAAATATGTTGAAATGTAGTACAAAAAAGTGAAGTTACAATCTTGGTATGGTAGGGCACAATGAAAAACCGACATAAAAAAATGTCATCAAAATACAATGCTTAAATTTTAAATCATTGCAATATTTACAGGTTATTGATGCGAATTATGTGTAGAATATATTTGAGTATGAATGTGTGAATCTATCCTTGGCGAATGTAGGAGCTTCACATTGTTAAATCTTACATTATCTGAAGTTTGACAGTACAAAAAGACACACATGTGAATAATACTTTTCTGGCCTGTGTTTGAGATGTACATGTTTAACAATAAAGAATAATTTGTGACGTTACATTTATCACAATGTTATACAATTAGAAATTGAATTAAAACTTGCTAATTGCGGGAGATATGTTTTTGGAGTAAATTGTAATATCTGAGACAAATGGAAACGATGAATTTGCTTTCACGCTTGGACTGGATCGTAGCAATTCGTTGCTACTTAAATGGAGAGCATTTGCACGCCTGGAGGGAAACTGGAGCAGGCTGGAGTATTAGAAAAGCTGCCATTAGTACTTTCCAGAGAGAAATATGATTCGCTAGATTAAAAATATTACTAATGTTCCGACTTCTGACGTTCAAACTACTTTCATTACTCGATACGCAATGTTGGTAATTCATATGAATGTTTTTGTCTGCAATCCGGACACGAGATAATTCAATTATCCACAGTGTAACGCCACAAGGAGGAGACGCGTATTTATATTATATTCTCCACAGCTTCTCTTTAGGTTTTATTAAAGCATTCGAGTTTTTCATTTACTTTCGTCTCCGACGATAAGTACTGAAATAAAATAATATATATTCAAGCGAGTTTATTAAAAATAATGCAATTTTCTTTTAATTACAATTACGGAGACATTTAGTTATCCAAATGTTCGTTCTATTTTCAAATATAACTCTATTTGCTACAGTCATTTCAATTTCCATCCCAAATAAGAATGCAATTTGATCATGTTGTATTCAATGCAGAGCAACAATTTAGTGCCTTTCATGTTGTCGGCGAGAAATATAATTCTAGCTTTGAATATTTCTGATGCAACATCGATGTTTCATGGAACCCAGTTTGGGATACGCTGTACTAATGAAGTTGTAGGACGAGTGCGATTGAATGAGGTGTGCGGCTCATTTTGTAGTTCGAATTGTTTTGTAGTTTGTGAGGTCTGCATTCGGTCAATAGGGGCCTATATTATGAACTAGTAACCAGCAATAATCAGTTACCAGAATCTAGTTACCACTCCTTTTATAAAATGACAATGGTTATAACCGGTAATACATTCAAAGCAATTTATTAAAATCTCCATTAGCAGTACATGCGTAAACTACATGTAATTTTAATTGCGATTTATCAAATTTTCATCAAACTTATGTTTTCATCTGTGACCAAGGATTAATGTGAAACACTTGACATTAATTTGTTCTTATTTTCATCCGTGAACTGCATTGATTAAACGTTTGAAGCATTGTCTATTTTTACAAAGCCAGTATGGTCAAATAAAAAAGATTTGAACAATGATTTGAAGTTTGACAGCGGTAAAACATACTTTAGGAGGAAATTAGATTTATATACGTGCGAACCATTTAAACTCAAAAGTTACCTTGAAGGCTGTTCTGTTTCGTGAACGAATAACCAGCAATATCATGGTTACAGATTTCCATTTCCTAGTAGTATTTTACATTTTAATAGGGTTTCATCTAATTTCTTTACGTCAGTGGTCTTCTTCAAAACAGTTTAGTACACATTCAGTAAAAAATGGTTGTGCGAATTTATTTTGTTTTACATGACTAAAATTAATCTAATGTTTGATAAATTATCTTTTAAATTAATATTTCAGGTTTTTTTTTTGCTAAAATGTCTACACATTTTGATGGCTAATTTAGTGTAGATAATACAAACCGGAAATAATAAAAAATCACAGCGTAAAATTATTACCATGTGAAAGATCCTATAAAAATGTATAATATCCCACTATACATGATATAAAGCGAAAATATTATATTTTTCCGCTAAAAACTCGCCCTACTTCATTTTGTCCATAGTTCGAAGTTGATAACATCTGTTCGACTTTTTGTCACAAAATTTTGAAATGGTAAGAAAATACCCGCACAAAAATATCATATCCATGTATGAAAACAAACAATTTATCTTTAACGAAAGTATGAATTTTTTATCAATTCAATAAAAACATTTCCTTTGAAACCGTATCAGAGATCTGCTTTGATATCAATCGTTGACAATGTTTGATATATAAATATACTTGTATAAGCAAAAAAAAATTCGTGGGACATCGCGTAAATATAAAAACTATTTTATATGACTAATTCAACAATGACATGTGATAGTAGATAATAGAATGACGACGTGAAAGAGAGGAGATGATAATCGGTGTAATAAATCAGAAGATCTGGAATTCGTGAGCACGCCCGCAATCGATTTTATGTACGCGTGTGTGCATATGTGTAAGTATCATCAGCATGAGTCGTGCTTTTAACTACGCTCCGGATGGAAAGTATGAGAGATTTGTGCGTACACCAGTAGCGTACATAGGACTTTTCTCTTTAAGGATATTAAATGTTGTATTTTTTTTTCTGTTCTTGAACTTTTCTAAAACATCATCCAAAATAGGTTCAGCTAATAAGTGAATACTTCTTCTTCACACCAATGAAGATACAATTTAATTACAAAAGCTAAATTTAGTAACTTTTATGCGGAAAGTAATAAATAAAAATTGTCCCTTACATAAGGTACGCCATTGGCGTAAGTGCTGATGGTGAATGTGCTTGTAAATGGCGCGTAGGGCTTATATAAACACACAGGGCTCTTCATCAACATTACGTAGCATGATCACTCGCAGTGATGATGTAATATCGTAATTAATCCCAAATCCACATGCTTTTAATGTTAAACGTTAATGTCAAAATTAGATTTCTAACTAATACTAATTGAACTCTACACTACTGTTAAGAAACTGAAATAAAACATTTTTAACGATTAGTGGCGATTAGAATTAATAATTTTAAAGTGACATTTCCGTTAAAATCAGTTACAGTATTAACCTATGATATATTTAGTTATTGAACCAAAAATAGGGTACTAACAATGTTTTTTTTTACCTTTTACAGATTGCAGAATTATACTGGCATGCCAATTTCTTTGGGGTTAGAAGAAGTATCAGTTTTTAAAGAAAACCACAATTAATACTCTTCTTCTCGCTACCTGAAATAAAGTAAAATTTATAAACAACACGTTAATTCCAATATAAAAATACTCTGAAACTTTAATTATCGCTGGAATTTTTTTTTGTTTTGACACAGGGAAATTAATAAAAAATTGATGAACATGTTTTCATTTTTCATAAATTGCGTTGTGGCTCAATTAGAAATATGATCATGTTGAATATAAATTAAAAAAAAAAAATTACGGAAAGGTGACATGATTAAAGTAATTAATTGCTTGCTCTCTGTATATTGTAATATGAGCGACAAGGAATATTGTGATAAAAAATGTTTTATTTAGCTATAGTTAACCATTAATATGTATATAATTTAAATGTATGTAGTTTCTTTATAAAATGTATATTGAAATTTGCAGAAAAATCCTCAGAATTAAAAATATAGTTACATAAAACTAATAACTCAGATTTACATCACAATTATATTTAATAAAGATGCAAGATATCACTCAACTCTGTTATATTATGCTACTAAAATTTACAAGATCCAAAATCGTAATCTATAATCGAAAGGAAAGATATTATTTGAACAGTTTGAAAATTTACGGAAGCTTATTTAAATGTATTAGTCTGTAATTGTAATGAATGTGAACATATGAGAAATTTACATAGAATATTACATTTATTTTCGGTTAGTAGAACTCGATGTTCAGCAAGTCAATTTATAGAAACGGGCGCAATGAGACGAAATAACTAGAAGTTTTCCGAACAATTTCAGTTTTCACATCCTGCACTTCACATCAATGGTACATATTTTTCAGCGATTCTTAAGGTAAAAATATAAGTACAAATTCTCATATATAAATTTATGGAATACGATCTGAATATAATTATGTTGGCATATTGCTATTATCTAACTATTCCCAAATGGATTGAAGAAAGGAGACATAGAACAAGAGCGTAACGAAGTGCTTTTAAATTTCCTTTCGGGCCATTTTTTTTATTCATATTTTTTAATATTCCAGAGCGAAATTAAATCGGCTGTAAGGCAAACAACATTTCTAAAATTTAGAGGAAAATTAACATAATTCGGTACGGATTATTTAGAGCGATTATTTTTTAAATTTTCAATAAAGGGCTCTTCTTACCCCGAGGCCCTGTTCCATTAAACCATTGTATCTACGCTGCTGCATATGAATAATGTATATTAAATTAATGTAAAAAAACAAATTCTTGCGCGTTGATAACCTAAATGTACATACACTAATAGTAGATTAACAATAATATTAATATTTTAATAATTGAAATTTTAATTAAAATAATTATAATATATGTAATATCGAAATAAATAAATGAAAATCTATCAATTAATTTTTGACACGTTTTCAAATTGAACAGTTTACAGTATATTATTTTCAATTTAGGAAATAATTTTATAAAAGCATTTTGTGGTTTGGTTGTTATTATAGTGTTTATTTCAGAAATAATATTTGCAATAAATGTTTTTCTTGTCGAACCAATTTAAAATAAAACAATTTTTGTAAATTTTATACCTATCACAGGTAAATGTGACTATGAAACTATATTTGGAAATAATAGTAACTGTACAAATTTAGGATCAGCAATGGAGAAAATATTATTTGTTAATTTAAGTTAGTATTATTACACTTACTGCAAGTGCATTTAGTAGATACGGACATAAAATAGTATCACGGCTACTCGTGATACAATAAAGTCGTAACATTGGTAGCAGCAAAGTGCTACACGGTCACGGGACGTTAACGTTTACGGATGTGACGTCATTATAACGAAACATTTTCCTGAAAAAACGAAAGCGCATTCACATCTTTCCACAAAGCTAATATGGCAAGTGAACAAAACCTTTAAACAAAACCTTCTAATGGACGGAAGTATGGCAGTTCAAAAGTAAAATGATCAGCACTATTATATTCCTTTACAATATACGTAGATACAGCATTCATTATAATCCAGGTAGGGGTTAAAATATGATTAAAGTTTAAAAAAAAACGATGCGTAAATGAATATTCTGTGTCTTTCACATTTTAAACACAACATTACGTAGCTTATTTAATTATATATCAATTATGAGCTTAATTTAAAATATTTTTAGAAAATTGTTCATGCGAATTTGAGTAAAAACGTGACTTTTTCTGAATGATTGATGGACTAAATTTCAGATAATTTAAATCCACATATACTCGTATATTAGATAAGCCGAGGAGGACAAAATTGTTAGAAATTGAAAAAGCAATCCCTTGAAATTGCGCGTATTATCTAAATTTTTTGCGGATGCGAAACGAATTCGACGTCAGAATCTCAATATGATTGATATTTTCAAATCTCCATTTCGGTCGCTAACAAAAGGAATAGAACTGAATACACTGTCCATAATGAAAAGTGTGGATTTTTATGGATGGTATGAATTCAATGCGAATGAAAATAAAAAGTATGTAGCATTTAATATGTGATTTATATTCGCGTTTTGTTTTATTGTAGCATTTGTTTCGGGAGCTAAGCGAAGTAATGGTCGCGCGCGAGGCAACAGGATGAGGAAGGAATGTGCACAAATCTGTATTAATGTATAAACGTTAGCAATAAATATCGCATTAGAGCAGGCGCTGCTCGGTTCATTTATCGATGGGTTATCGACATTTCGAAGATGGATGGTACACGTTTCGTTGACGATGAGCATTTCCACAAAATTTCATTTTTGTCAGTTCATGCATGGTCACCGTTTGCGAAAAATAACTGATACATGTACGTCAAAAATTCACAAAGTGTAATATATTCCAACCAGGCCAGTAACGATAGGATTCGTTGTCCATAGCTTTTGTGTATCATTGCTGTATTTTATTGTATTATTCAAAGGGTTCTTAAACACGGCGTAATTTCTTGTAATTCTGTGTAAATCATATACGATTTACAACTACATTTGCTTTATAATGGATTGTTTATAGGCTGATAGTGAGATTGAATTTAATCACTTTCATGTAAATCTAACATTAGTTCAATATTCTCAAAAAGAATTATAGAAATTATTAATGTGGAACTTACACAAGTTTACATACATTGGTTAAATTACAATGTCGTAATAGATAATTTATGTTCCAGCTTTGTATAATTTTACCGCAGCGATAATGAAACTTAACGTGTCATAGAGAAGATTTAAGTACAGCTTGCTAAATATAGTAGCGATAAAATATTTACTACCTTCATAGATCAACAAGTCACCAACCTAGTTTGTAATATCCTGTATGCTCGTCGAAAAATGTATTCGACAGTTTTGCGGAAGAGAACATTTCACATTTTCTATTTCTATTTTCCATAGCAATTTTCATGCGTTTCCGAGTTGACTTATATACATAAATACATACACGAGTCCACTTAGTATTCATGGAAAATTTACTATTTTTTGTTCTGGCGAAAACCGAAGCATAATTATCATAACAATGACGGAAAGCGCCGCTAATACGATTGAATGCTGCAAGCATGTTTTGCACGATATTATTGAGATGCAAATACGTGTTTTGCAATCAGTATATGTATTGTGAAGGATATTTGATTTCAGTATCAACACAAACAAACGCTTGTAAACAAATCTCTGCGATATTTGTAATTTCAACTGTCTTCAATACAATAAAATTCAGCGAAATGCTATTTATATAATAAATGTCATGAATATGGTGAACCAATATTGTACAAATCGTGTATTCGTTTTGATATTGTTTGCGTTAACGTATAACGTGAAATCGTAACATAAATGTCAATCCCTTCAAGAAGCTTTATAAAAAAATATATTGGAGGAATATTGTCATCGGTAACAATATATTTCGTATGATGCTGGTAAATATCGTGCACTGTCGTGGACACTCCACTTCACTGCAATTGTCATCTTGCCATTTATTTATCTCCATTTTGCCCCCGCTGTTCGCAATCCTGCAGCACTTCACTCAACCTTTACGTTCAGTTAATGTTAATCTATAAATCTCGAAACGAACAGCTCATTAATCTTCGTAAATAAATGCTTACTTACACTACAGTGCATTTCTAATCATTTACGTCAGACGAAAGTAAATAATTACCGAATTTCATTTCGTGTTATTTAATGTAAAATAATACTTATATTTTAATTATTCTTTTGAATCGAAAATTTACTTGTACATATATTATTATTATTATTTGTTTTTTTTTTTCGATTTCGAACTAAATATTTTCACATTTAAGTAATATTCAAATAATTGTGATATATAGGAACGTTATATAAACATCTACCACATGCGTAACACGTTTTAATGTTTTTTGTAGATTATGCAGTTTGCTTTTTACATCAAAGTCATTACAGGTGAAATGGTCTAAATATCAACGAGATTTTATTTTATATTTTTTACATGCTAGCCTGAAAAATTGTCAAAGCGCAGCACAGGTATTTAGTTAATTAAGGTATATAACCTCAAAAGGACACGGAAAATTAACATCAACAAATATTTTTCATGCGCTATACATGTATGGCATATTAAATATTTTTTCTAGAACAATATAATATATTGAACCTTCGAATTTGGTTCTCTGTTTTATGAACAAAGGAATTCAGAATAGAGAACTACGAAAAAAAAAACTACACTGGTCGATGTTAATGTGATATAAACAAATTATCACACAAAGGCTATATGGATCTGTATGCAATTTAACTGACCACATAAAAGTGATCCTGTTCCATCAGCAGTATCCTCAATTTGCAATTGTTACGTGATGACGTGTCCTATATTGCAGCAGCACGAGCACTAGCTACTTGCAAATTACCCCAATTCCTGTCAGCCTAAATCAGTTTCCTATGAAGCATTGTACGGCCGTTTGTAATTAACTATAAATTAAAAGCAATGCTCGTGCACTGTGAAACCCGATTTAAAAATAAAAGAATGATAATGCAATAGTGTTTGTGCATTGCATTGAATAATCGTATCATGCAATTTACCATAAACTACTTAACTTCTTATGAAATAAGTTGTATTATTTTTAGAAACTATAAAATGTACTGCTTAAACATTGTTACATATATGTTTGTAGTGTTACAGTTGAACACTCCATTTTATTTTGTTTGAACAGTGGACTTATTACGTTTTACTTTTGTTATTTTCGTTTAGGTACAGTGTGTCTGAAGAATAAACTCTTCACTCACTAATATACTTCAAGCATTGTCTGTCGGATTGTGCTATTGTATTCTGTACTTGAATATATTCTTTAAAACATTTCAATTGTGCTCCAAACTAACTTCACAAAAAGTTATTTTTCTTTTTAACAATGTTCGTTTGTGTGTTTACCCTCATTTTAAATTAATCGTAAAATAAATGAAATAAAATGAAATTTTACATAATAAAGAGACTGTGATAATGAAGTTAATAATTAGTTAATATAATCGAAGCGATACTAATGCGGTTAATTGTTTCTTAATTTACGTTTTAATCTATTCAAAGTAGATGACCTCTGCAATTCAGATTTTTGAGATAAAATCACCAAGAGATATTATGCTAAATAAGTTAACTTTTGAATTATTTAGATGAGTCGAATTTAATAACGCCAATTACCGGAGTTCAGATTCCGAACTATATCTTCGTAATATATTCATAATTTGCGGGAAAATGAACTCGAACATAATACAGATAAATATTAATGATATAAATACTTTTACTAAGAATCTATAATCAATATACTTCATAGTGTAATGTTTTAGTATGCCTTTACAAGTTTGTACTACAATTATCTCAATTTATAATCCTATATTTTTGGATAACAGTGTATAATTTTACTTTATGGCAAATAAAAATTTCGGAGAATTATTCCCACATCGGCAATTTTACACCACTAAAATTTGCTCGCCATATGAGTTTTGGTTAATAAATTAGCGCATGTATCAGCAGATTTACAAAGTATAAATTATTCTTAAAATAGTTACAATTATTTTTTACCAGTGGTTTATGTATACATTAACCAAAAGAAATTCCTTAGTTAGTGTCATTGTAATTTCGACAATGTTTTTTTCATGACAAAATGACAAAACACGTTAATTAAACTTCTCTGTGGTAAAAGTATTTTTCATTAGGTACATACAAAGAGGACAGAATACATAAAATATAAGTTTAAAACTAAATAAAAAATAAAACTAAAGCTGATGAATAATTTATGCGGCGCATGTTTTATATGAGAACAGTTTTGAAATTGTTTTGCGAATATTTTACATATATGGTTTAAAAAACATTTTGCTGCACCATATATATATATATATATATATATATATATATATATATATATATATATATATATATATATATATAAATTATTCGCTACAAAATTAAAAAAAATACTGATTTTCTTCGATTGACAATATTTATTTAATTGGTTAATTATAGACAGAATTTTTTACATTCTTGAGCAAGGCTTTTCTGTGTATGTTTTAATTTAAAATAATTGGCTTTTATTTTCTACAATTGATTGTTCTTTAAGATCAGTCCTGTACCTTCATTTGTTTCAGCAATCTTTCTTTTCGCCGTTCGAAAAGTTTTTCGTTTTCGGAGTGAAAGTAAACAAACATCAAGCAGATCCGAGGCCAAGTTCAATATTTTTTGGAAAGACTACTTAATTATGGAGTAAAAGTTGGAAACTGATTCGATATTCACATTAACGTTCGCTGGGATTTAGTGCCAAGTTTTAAAATTGCACAGTTTTTTCGACCATGCGTTTTTGCTCATTAGCAAGTCGTGTTTGTTTTATTTACAATCTACGTGAACACTCATACGTGGTTACTAATGAAACCAGTCAGAAACTTAACTGAAATATCACTTGTCTTCATTGAAATATTGTTAAATTTAAAATAAAATGAGCTACTTTAAACTACATTTGTTTATTTATGCATTTGTTCTTTTATAACACAACTTACCATTGCCTGATATTGTTAGTTTGTCATACATATGCGTATTTGCTGTTTACCTATTCATAATAATTTCACGTTCGTAACGGCTTATTTAGTTTTGCTGTAGTGTGCCCTAACAAATGGATGCTAATGACCAAATGCTACGTGATTTTAACATTCACGTCCACATTTCCATTGATCCCAGCACATATACGGACGGGTGTAACTTTATCAGTAGCTACAAACTCATTTCCAACTTGCCGCTAAATCGCAAATAGATATTGCAGTTCTAAATATATGTGTAACGTAAATGTTTTGAAGCAAATTACTAAACTAAATATTAATCCTCGTATTTTACACGTACGTACAGGTATCTACGTAAGCAAACGATAAATTCTAAAGTTAAAATAATTGGTATGGATTTCCGTAAACGAGTTTGCATTCTGGTTTGTTTACTAGTTGAAAATCAAAATCGAATTATGGTAATCCAATGAAACAAATATTTCTTAGTATTATATACGCACAAATAGAGTAGTTTTACACAATTGTACCCTGTTTATAAACACAAGTAAATTGTAAAGAAATACAACAACAAAAAATCGAATGAAGTATATTTTTACATTAAGTGTTCTATTTTGTATGCAAGGACAAATATATTGCGCTATATCGTACATTGTACTGTTTCATTTCATGGACTTTGCATCCATGTTTGTAGCGTAGCAGGAAATTGTAAAGAACAACTACCCCATCACGTTCGCTGACTATTTGTGTGCTAAAACATTGTCCATTGTAAGAGTTGTCCTTCGGGTCCAATCGCATTTTCGCTTTTTTTCCCCTGAAGACTGAAGAACAACAAAATATAAAAGTCGTACATATGGGTGATACGAATCTCTTAATTAACGCACAAACGCATTTTTTTTTCTGCATGAGTTTACAGAACAAATTTCAGCTCCAATTCCGCGTTGCTAAGAACTAGAATATTTGTTAATATATTTTAATTTGCTAACATAACCTTGTTTTGCTTACCAACATTAGTATTGTATACTATATTGATTTATTTAATAAGTAATTACAGGTGCAGTGAATTTTTCTATTAACATTTATTCTCCTCAATACTTGCTTTCATAAAACGTGAACATAGTAAGCTTATTAAAAAAGTATATTTATTTTGATGCTAATATTACTTGCCTGAAAAAAATTACTAAAATCTTCACGTTATTCCATACTAACAATGTAACTTTTAAATAACACACAAAAAAAAACAAAAAAAAAACAAGCACAGCCCACAAGAATCTTTCATAAACGTAAACGAAAGCAAATATTTTTCCGTCCGCTCGCTTTGTGTTTAGCGGAAAATAAATAGGTCTGTTGAATAGATCGACTTTACGAAAGAGAGAACTACAGAACGGAACCGAATAGAGAAGAAAACACTTCGGGCAGCATGAAAAAGTATAATTACTTGACGTCAGCGGCATTATTCATTCAGAAAAATACAGAAATTTAATCTATTTTTAAAAGTTTCAACAGCGCGCAATTTACATTTAGTATATCTCTTAAGTGTGTATATATTTCTATTGCAAAGGCGGGATCAGGCTAGTACTGAGAAACTGAATAATTAACTTGTCTTGCTTGTGTTTATATAATTTATAATTTTAATACGCCATAAACGTTCGCATTGTATATATGTACTTTATATTTCATTTGATACTAGTGCACATTTTGTAAGTTTCTTTAACATTATTCCACTTTACTTCACATGTAAATAGCGAATAAAATACGTAATGTGTTAGAATAATAAGCAGATAAATTCCATTGCTGCAGAAAGGCAAAAAAACATTCTAGAGTTTTTCGCTACTCATTCTGGCGCCTTTGAATTTCAAGATGCAGTCTTCAGCACGTAATATCTTAAAACCAAATCAGAGTTAAGTGTGTGTGTAGCAAAATGCAACATTGACTTATTAATATGCCGTGAAGCTTTCTCACTGATTACTAGACAAGATGTATTACTTCCAAGTCCAAACTAGACTATTCTTTCCTTATATTTGTAAATATATCGTACATTACTGAAGCAGGCTTCGAGTAGCGTCTTCTACTGGCCATATTAAAGGACTTTTATCTAACTATAAAATCGATTCTAATTTCTTTATCAATGACAACGAATTTAAGTTTTGTTTATTCATCAAATACAAGTTGGTAATTTCCTTCTGTTATTATTTATACAACAGTTTTGCTTATTTTTAATTATTTTCTCATATTGCGAATTAGAATAAAGTTTATTTTTTCAACTGATCCCCTTTGGGAATGTTTATAGTTATTGAAAAAATTGTCACGAATTTAAATTAAGAATACAATGTTCTGCACTGAATATTCATTAAAATTAATCTTTTTGTTTGTACATTTCGCGTCGAGAAATATCAAGGGAACTTTCGTTTTTTTTTCTCTTACACAGATGGAAATTTTACGAATATGTTCTTTATGTAATATATTTACAAGGAAATACGTAACACAGAACCAGGGGTTCAAAGGGAGGTAAGTATAATTTTATATATAGCCCTTAAGATCAAAATAAGATGCGAAGGACCATATAATTTAAGACTGAATAAATAAGGGTTCCAAGAAAATTTGCAATTTTCTTATATTCATAAAGAAAATTAATACTATATACAATAACACAAATGTGTTCGCTAATAATATATTCTGCAAAATTCGAAGTAGCAACTGGAAAAAAAAAATTTTTTTTATAGCTGACTGTATTCAGTATTGTTACTTAAACTTCCAGTTCAATCCTATTTGTGCATTGAATCAAAAAACCAACTTTTCACTTAAAAACACAATTACAACGTTATTTCGTAAGCGGATCAGAGACTGGTGCTGTTGAGTCTTTCAAGTTATATTTCATTGCTTAAAACTCATAAATAACGTCGTCTTTTGTGACGAATATAAAGTTTCAATCACCAAAACGACAGTACTTTGTCGTCTGGACCCGCAAGTTAACTATCTTTCTCTGTCAGAATGGCAACTGTAGCGGGTAGGGTAGGGTAGGGTAGTGACGAATTTGTGCCCTAAGTCGCAGACACTTTGCAGCGACGAATGAAAATTTCATTGTACGTAACTAACCAATATAAATTGCTTGGTTATAACGCCGTTTAAGCCCAGAAAATTCCACTGCACATTTATATACAAATCTTCGGAATGTGTACATGAATGCATGTGTGCACGTGCACAAATTGACCTACATTCATATTCCGAGAGATTTCAAAAAGAGTTCATGTTGATTTAGATAAAAAATTACTCGATTTCCCGCTGAATTGACTAAAGCATAATATGCTAATTTTTTTTTTTCAGAATGAATAAGATAAAGTAACCGCCAACAAGAAGAAGAAATATTAATTTCAATATTTTTTACTACTAGTTTGCAGATTTAATAAAAAATATTCAATGTATCAATTTACAGACCGTTTCAATTCTCTCTAAGTGTTTGTTCCAACATTTTCCACAATAAAATAGACACACTTGAATAAGTTCTTTTCTTTTTCAAAAGGATAATAAAAGAATCTGGTGCCCTCTTTATAAAAAAAAAACGTGAATCGATTTGTTACTTGCCTGAAATTTTATCGTCTCAAACAGATTCATTCAACATGAACATATTGTATAAGTTTTCTATCAGAACTGTTTGCAAAAGAACTATATATGCATCATACATAGGACCGCCAGTGAAATCTTTTTTCTATAAAGTGTTTGAGAATTATATTCTGTTATAAAGTTTTGAATATATTAGAAGTTCTAGCAAATAATTTAGAACTAGACATATTCCCTTTCTAATAACTTGTTGCACGGTGAGAATTAATTTCCTTTTAAACTTTTGCGTAGTACTGTGTAACATATAAATCTAACTATTAAGTTAACACTCACAGTTCACAGTCTGCTGCACATTTATAGCTGTGATAGTTCATTTATGTATTTTAACTGAGGAAATTCTAATTTATAAAAAGTTTACATACCTCTTTACTTGAATGCGTCTTCAATGTCTTAAGGGTACATCGTCAGTAGAATTTTTGTTCTTCGCAGCCCTATCGTAATATTTACGATCGCCGTATTACACCTTGATAAAATACCTGAAATTTACGATCCAATATATAATACTCAATAACAAATTGACAGCTTTATTATTTCATAACATTGTCATCTCCTGAACATCATTTTCAGTTTCAATCTCCACTAAAATGTTGTTTATTTTGTCAACGCTTCCAATATTGCCGTAATTTTAATTCAATTCTTTTCTAAAATAAGTTATCTTACTTTTACAGGTTATTTTGGAATCATATGTACAGACTGTACGTGTATTGTGTGATTGTCTATCATATTATTAGGAAAAATTTTGTAGAAAATTGCAAAGTGTATCAACTGCAGAGTGAAAGATAAATAAATGTACGAGTATCATGGAAGCCTACAGCCATTTTTCTAACCCGTAACCATGGCGAAAACAAATGACGGTTCTCTTTCGCGTACATATTCATACATTCAGATTACTATGCAGTAAAATATCGAGGCTTCACATCACATACTGGTGAAGTAAAAATATAATTTACACCTGTAGCAGTAGTAGTAGAATAATTTAGTTTGATATATCATAGGTGAAACTACATACAAAGTAGTCCATTACCTTATAAATTAAACGTAACGGTACTTAAATTTACTGGTTGTTCTATTAGGAAAGTTATAGAAATTTGCATACATATGATGCTATATATGATATCAACCGCTGTGCAAGGTTAGGCCTGATATTAAAATGACTAAGACCATGTACTTTAAAAGTCTGTGGAATAAAAATGTCTATTTTCTTCCCTTTTGGTGCTTCACGTAGTACACATTAAAGTCTTTAATAAACTAAGAAATATAGCCGTAATTTTGGCGGAACCCTGTACCCAAATTCACACATAAAATACTAGAATATTAAATAGCTTTCTAAGTACTGCTACCATAATATATTTATGTTACTTTAAGATATTTATGTTATTTCGATTAAATCAAAAAAAATGTGTAAACGTATGCAATAAAAATGATATTTATAAGCTATTAGAAGAACGTGTTTCGTATTTCTCTGGCAGTCGGAGGAGATTTTTATTATATATAACCGCAGAAGTCTATTTAAGTGATTTAAGCCAGACATACCTCGATATTGGATTTCAGTTTAACAGGAGTACATCGCAATATAATGGTTGTCAATAAAAATACTAGCGTTCAAGCACTTGCAAACATACATACGAATTCACATCTACAAATATACGTACATTCATACACATACGCACAATAATATACGGTTTCCTAGCAAATTGTGCGCGTCGAATTCAGATATCATGCTTGAACTCAAGTAATATTAGAACAGCCCACGCATTATCTGTTGTTCAAACAGGTCTACCAATTTAAGAAATATCAGACGAGTCCCTGTAAAATGTCATGCTGCATAATGAATATCCAGGATGTTCTTCAATCGCCGTACGTATTGTTGCAGGAAAACTTAATTTAAAATAGTGTGGAATTGGAATAAATAATATTTTATCGTTATATATTTAACTATCCCATGGTTCTCTGGTTGAAATTATTTTTATAAGCATTGCAATGTGTTTTAAAACATTAAATTTTTTTTGTTATTATAATTCACTATTTTTGAAGAAAACACTTCACCGTTTCACAAAACGTAAACAAAACGTCAAATAATCCGTCTTGCATCTGTCATCGTTCGTTTTCAATTATAACAAACTAATGCCCACGAAAAAAAAACGTGTTATTTTAGATGAGTTCTAGCGGGGAAAACGTCAAGTTATTTTAGATGCATACCTCCCGTGACACGTGCTGAGATCGTTTGCAAAATGTCAATCAGGAAAGTGTCAAGCAGTGTGTGTGTGTGTGTGTATGTGTGTGTAAGATAGTTTCTGTAGATATGTTTAAACACTTTATATAGATCCTAAAGTTGACAGGACCAGACCCGCGAATTGTATGGATCCTACGTGTGACTGTATTATCCCGAATCTATTTCAACAGGCATGCTCGACATTTACACAAGAAATACATAAATCATGTGAAACATACATGACATGTTTCGAGTACGAAAATAAAAACATTTTCTCTCGCGGTGGGTACGACGATTTGACAGTTACAACATTGTGGCTCAACCAATCTACATTGATTAATTGTGAAAATTTTGTAAATTAAATTGATATAGGCCCAGCCACTGGTACATTCTGAAATTTATTTGAGAGAAATTTAAAGTGTATTTTATAAATGTAACTACAAAATTGTAAAAAAAGTGGATGAGTGCAATGTACAACTGCTACTATTATAGAAATGTGTGTGAATTATTGTAAATAATACTAGTAGAAAAATCGGCACTTACTAGGTATATATCCATATAATAAATCGAAAATATATCTCAAAGAGTAAACTGCAAAAGACACAGTAGGAATTTTTGACATTTGCTCTAAAAATATGAAAAGGAGAAACTAGAATTTTCCAGTAAATATATCTGGGGACGTTAGGTAAAAAGGTGCGGACGAAAAACGAACATATCAAAGGAAATGTTGAATCATGAAAAGATGATGCGGTTCGGCAAGGATAAGTTCAATTTAGTAGGGGAGGCGGAATGAAAAGGTCTAGTAAAGTGTTCCAAGTGCTCTGGTTTGGAAAAATAAACCTACATACGTAAATCGTTGTCATATACGTATTATATTGAAATTAAATATTTATCGTTAAACTAAAAATGATGATAATAGCATATACACATATCTATAAGAACCATCGAGTCAATATAATTTGTAATGTTACAGTAACGCCCAATGTAAATTTCCGACGAGTTTTGGAAAGCTGGGGAAAACAAAAACTAGTTGAACTAACCATTGTAATATTAATAATGAAGCCTTATTGTTCAAAACGCCGCATCCTGTGAAATTTCAGCTGGTTTAATATGGACAAACAAAGGGAATCCTTAAAGGCTATTGCACATGTTTGCCTACGATGGATTGTAAGTGTATGTCACTGTCATTTCTGTACAGATATGTTCATTCATACGAATGTAAATGGCAATACTGTACCAGTATTCATATTTCAGCCAGCAGCCTTTGTAACTTTGTACTAGTGTAAAGTTACAAACCGCACGCGCAATGCATGTGTAATAAAACTGCACTCGCATTCAAGCTGACAACTAATTTTACTATAAAGTTACTCGTACTTTAAAGATTATAAGTGCACTTTGGCTTAATGCCAGCGACAATTTATATATGGAAATTAAAAGCGGGAACTTTGAATTTCCAAAGAGATTGTGTTCTTGTTCATAAATACTAATGTAAATATGTAGTATATTTATACTACAGTAAGTTAAACAAAATTACAAGTGACATAGTGTGATATAATGAACACGACGACATCTAACGTGCCAGAAACAAATTAAACGGGTGATCCCGCAGCCTTAAGCAACAATAATTGTCCTACAACTAGATTGGAAATTGTTCTGTTCTTGAATTAAAATTTAATATTTTATATTTTCATTGAATAAATTCTACACAGTCAGAATCTTTGATATATCGCATGGAGGAAATATTAATGAATATATAAATGAAATTTCCGTATTTGTTACAAATTATTTACATGAAACAAATAAAGGTTTCTAAAAAAAAAAATGCAGAAACAAAGAAAAATGAATTCTGTACTAGCATCTGTTGGCCAAACAAAAACATGAACAAGATTAACAAAGCATTTAAAAATTACTGAACTCTGTTTAAAATGAAATTACATTCAATCAACTTAACCATCTTGGCATTTATTTGAAATTAATTTCGGGAAAAACAATTAAAAACCCATTTACGCTTTTAGTGCCACAGGCGTGAAGCGTATGAAAAGTTTTGTAATAACCAGTATCAGTTATAATTTTGATTTCTGTTCGTTGTAATTCTGATTTCTATCCATTTACTCTTGGAGTATCTAGTTATCGTGGAATGGATCTTAGGAGGATAGACTTTAGTGTGCAGTTCCTAGTTGATTACATCTGGACTGATTAACTTCCTGTTAAGACCCGGATATGGATCCGGATCGTCTCCGTGGCACTCTTGGTTTATAATTAATTAGCTCCGATGTCCTAAATTACCGGCACATTCGTTACGCTGTCTGAAAATTCTAAAATTCATCCACACACATATGAATGTATGTGAGAGCTTTAAGATTCTATGTACATTTGTGAATAAATACCGTAATTATATACCCGTGAATAGCCTATATGTATGTATGTACATATTTATTTTATATACCAGTTCATAAGCAAAACACATGATTATCCGTATAATTCATACACTATTAGTATAGAATTTAAAGAATTGAAAAAAGTAAAAAAAATCTAGGGTGTTCCGTTTGAAAAACGATAGTTTACCTAATTTCCGCAATAAAATGAACGTCCTGTATATTAAAAATATTTAAACGGTAGCTTGTTTACAACAAAAAAACTTTTGTACGAAATTTTTTTTTAAATTCTATAAAGTAGGAGAATTATTTAGGTGTTCCGGTAATTTTGACTAAGCTTGTATAAGTGAGATATGCATATTTACGTTTAGCATAGTTTGCACAGTTAAATTATATGAACACTGTTTCTATTTACAGCATCTACATTTGCATTCATGTTTAATAAATAAATAAATATTGGTGAGCTGTATAAATATACTGAAATTTCAGTTTGAATCTACGTATTTATTAAAAATAACTTAAATGCATTTTGTTAACATACGAAACAGGAAAATAAACATTTATTTATAAATAGACTAAAAAAAAAAAAACTATACCAAAAAATTGAATGTGCAAAAAAAGTCTAGCAATAATATTATTCACTAAATTGATAATATTGTTACCTAGAAATTGGAATATTATATATATTTGTGGATTATAAGAAACTGTAAAGTAGTATTATTTAAGATGCTTGAATTTCTTAATCTTGGCTGTCCAGTTTCAGGCTCAATAAATTTCTTCAGTCTTCTGTATCTCTTCCGGTCAGTGCACCGTGCAATTTGTAATAACGAAACCCTCATTGGCCTTACATTATTGAGATTTAGGATTTCAAGGAAAATATTTGAACTTAAATCCGGCCAATTTGGCTGACAATTTCAATATTGTTTTATATTATTACAATAACACGTAACTACTATTTTGACATGTATTTATAAAGGATACCATTATTAGGACAAGAAACAATATATTCAATATCCATGTACGTACAATACTGTCCTACATAATATGGTAATTTCAATTTACTATTTTGATTCCCCGAGCAGACGGCCATGTATTTAATTAAATTAGTACTAAACCTGTTTAATAATCCATGTTATATGTTTCACGTTTAATTAACTGTTTCTATTTTGAATAATTACTTCCACTACAGATGATACCCGTGAAAGGACTGTTCGCATGTATGATCAGAAATGTAACTAACAGCACTGTGTTCCTGTTTTGCGTTAGAACAATAAATTATGATAAATTATCCTAGTATACAAGATGCACGATATTAATTCAGTTAACACACAAGATGCAGCATCCATATAGCGGTATAGTATAATTAACAAGCCCGGACGGGCTTAATGAATTAAGTACTGGCCTTAATTGTGATATTGATTTTAATTTCTCAAACTCATTCATAGTCATAAAAACTCAGATTCTCAAAATGTATAAAGAATAGTGGACTTAAGTTAAGCAAAAATCATTTGTACGCTACCATTTAATTATTTTTCCTTTATAAATAAAAGATTGTCTAAATAATTACATTTAAGAAACGAAATATTTATAATTATAGATCGATCCATACATTTGCAAGGCAAGTAAATTGAAATTTGACACGAGTTTAAATCAGTAAATTTAATACATTTATTTGTGGACAATTATAAAATAACAATATTAAATTTGCAGTGCAGTATATAATAAATTTAATAAAAAGTGGGATATACTATAATTATACCATAATATTCGACATAAATTAACATGTTTAAAGTTACTAGTTACTAATAAGTTACTAATAAAAGACTCTAATATAGGTAATAAAAAAAAAACATTTACTTTGTTATTTAATTAGTAATTACGTTTAGTGTTTAATTACATCAGCCGCATTATTTACGAGTTTAAATATAATGAAACCTAAGTATCCAGTGTAAAGGTATTATTTTAATGCTCTTTAATTTACATCTGATTAATTTGTAATTACAATAATTTGCCGTAGTTAAATCTTTTCCTATTTTTTTTAACTTTGATTATTAGAACCCTTGGTGGAGATCGGTTCGATTTAGAAGTTCAGAGTTCCTAACCAGTTTTAATGAAATTCCGCTCACAAAAAGAACGACCGTCGGCAGCAGAAATTAACTTCCTTGATCGGCCAATAGATGAATAGATGACCCTCGTATTAAGATGCGATATTCGTGCAGGAATTGACATTAAAAGCCTCACCGTCCATATTAGGAACATGTATGCACAGAGCCGTAAATACCGAAGCTTATAGACAAGAAATTACTTGTATATTTGTTTGTAAACTTCAATATAAAAAGTTGTATATTTTCTGTATTTTCACCAGGGGAGTTTCTGCAGAAAACACGTATATATTTGGCAACAATTTGATTGATTACTAAACAATGTTTAGTTTCGAGTAATATCAACATTTACTCCACTGATACAGTTTTTATTTGTTTTGAATAAATTAAATTATTACCTTGAAGTATAATAATTAGAATTACAGATTGATTAATTACTGAGTATTTCTAGAGTATAATCAATTTTAAAGTAATTAATATACAACAGTATCAATGTTATCTTATTTAAATTTCGAAACTGGTAATTAATTACTTTGTTGTGGAATACTAAGCTTACATTTACAAATTAATTCAAAATATTTGTCTGAGTCTCATATTGCACTGTATAAGCATAACATAGGCATAACATAAATAAAACTTTAGTTTGAAAAAGTGATTTGAATTAAAAGCCTTTCTAAATCAAATACAAACTGTCGATAGCAGACTTAAATTTTCCTTGACAAGTTATTTTAAACTTTAGTTACAAATATTCTCATTTTTAATAACAATTTCTCAAGACGTTGTTTTTATACAATTCAGTAAAAGTAAGAACATATTTATCTAAAATACTGTAAATTAAATACGAAAATAATTAAAGAAAATATTTTTTTAAAATTGAATTTTCGTCTCATAAAACGAAGTAATTTTTATTTAAACGTGGAGGCAGAAAAAATCATTACTATTTATTAATATAATAAAATTGGGTATACCGCTTAATATTACAAAATTAGTGAAAATTATACAGTTGATATAATGCCATCATAGCGATAATAAATGTTTCATTTATATTTATTTGTGTTTTCATTTAATTTAATTCAGTTGGAAAACAACAAATATATGTAATCAATAAAAATTGTACATTGTGTAATTAATCATTGATAAACAATACTAGTATTATTATTTTATCAAATTACTTGTTTATACAGGTATATGATTCATTTTACCAAAAGAGAAAAAGTTTGTAATATGATATACAAAAAATGTATCAATGTTGAAATTAAATTAAATGTGAAATCGGTATTATGTAGTAATAAATTAAATAAGAGCGCAATACGTAAATAATATTCTGAGATAAAATTACCATGACGAATTACATAGCAGATAATATTTAATACGATTTTATAACATAACCAAACTTTTGTTTCTTAAAATTGACATTACACAAAATGAAATTCTACATACCAGCAACTCTGCAACTGTTTAAAACTGTTAAAAAGTTCATGTATAATTGTTTGACAGAGTAAGTGTACAAATGAACGTTTTGTAAGTTAAATTAATTCACCATTTAATTGTTTAATCGTTCATATTAGCGAGAGCGGATGCGGGGTGGTGGTTTGCGTTACGACGTGTCGGTGAGAACCAGGCGTTAATCCTAACACTGCTAGTGCACTAGTACACAGCGTCGACAAACACGTACTGACATAGACGCGTCCCGACGCTAAGATCACACCTAGAGCTCCTAACGGCGCACGCACCAACGCTTATACCGACGGCACAGCAGCATCCCTGCTAAGGGAGATTCGAGTTAATAGACTGTCACACAAAGTCGTTGGATTCGAGTTTCACACACACACACATCTACACTTAGTTCTGAACTATTAAACCATCCATATAAACATACATATAATATACGCTTCAATGCGAGCAGTCAAGTTGTGACTGGTCAACCAGAAAACATCGTCATTTGTTTGGTCATTTGTTTTTAGGAATTAAATGCGAATAGAAGCACCGACATCTGCAAAGCTATACAATATCATTTGAGATGGTTTACAATTTGATTGAAAATTTAAATTTTAAAGCGATTGTGAATTAAACATACGATAATGTTTCCTTCCAATTTAGTTGTCTTTCGCAATTAACGAAATAATGAGAAAATATAAATTATTCAAAGACAGACTATAGATATTGTTGAAATTAGATCTGAAGCTGTCAAAGAAAATTTAATTCAAAGCATATGTCTAGTATAATTTGCATTTGGTGTTTGATTTTTATTATTTTACCGCAGAATATATTTGGTTGAGGAGTTATATTACGCATGGACACGTACGTGATGTGTTCGGGGATTTATAAAGTTGCAGATTTGCAGGATTTGCTGCATTCGAAATGACTGGTCTTATTTTCGTTAGGTATTACATTCAGGAATCGATATATTGTGTAAATATGGATGTTTACTCAGTTCCACTTTGTGTTATGTTTCCCTCAGCGGCAGAAGGAAATAAAGTTCTCACAGCTTCTACTGCATATTGGTCAGACAGGACAAAATTTTAATATGAGATGTAATGAACATTTATTTGCTTCTAAAAAACAACAAGTTAATTATATATTTGCAAAACACCTTCTTGCCGCTAACCATTACGATAGTAATATTAATTGAATAAAAAATTTACAATTGTCTGAAAAAGGTAATGTCTATTTTAAATTAAACATGTTTGAGTTGCTATAGTAGATTATAAATAGACCCGTTTTTAACACAATTTGGATTCAAATCGGTAGTTTTAACGTATATGTTATAAGTTCACAAAATTTTGTAATAAAACATAATATGAGTTTCGCGTGTTCATTCAAGCAACAAAATATAATTTCAATCTGTATCGTTCACAAAATAATAATTAGTTACCTGTATTTTGTACAAGCAATATTGTGATGCAAACAAAGTAATTAAATATATTTTATTTATTAATACGAATTATCACGAATTAAATGAAAGTACTCTATCATGTCCTTTAAATTTTATTTGAATTAACTATTTTCTTAATATAGCTTTAAACAATTAACATATTACAATATTTGAATGTTAAACGATTAAAATAAAAATGTTTTGAATTTTTTACATGTTTAATAATGTCAAAACTAGTTTTTGCTAACTGGTTGCTAATCACTAAAAAATACAGTGTTTATTGTTATTGCCCTTGAATTAAATAATTGTAACATATTTAACTCAGTGTTTCCCAAAAATGTATTTCGCCACTGAATCTGTGGATTTAAATAAGCATAATTCATGAATATAGTTCTTCCAAAAAACCCTTGTAATTTTATTGATACGAAACAAATCTTCAAGGAAAATATTGGATCTATCTAAAAATTACTAACATGAAAATTATCATACAACTTAGTTTTGAATACGCTGCATTAACCGGTTATTGATGTTTCTCAATATAAAAATACATAATTCATTAATAGATCTAGTTTATAAATAGAGGTTAAATTTAGCTTTCACTTATCAGAGTTCTATTGGCTACCTGATTGTTCAGATGTGATTAGAAAAATTATGTTATGAAGGTAGATATGAATATGTAATATTAGTTTCAGTTAGTGCAAAGTAACATAACAAGTTTGCTACATATCTACATGCAATATATTATCTAACGAACATGGCAATGCCTAAGATACTGAGATATATGTTCATGTACTTTATTATTCCTATTACTTATTTGGGATCGAATTTCATCATATGTAGCCTGCAAGCTATTCTGTATGTATCTGTGAAACCATTCAGCAAATACGTATATCGAAAAATCAACTATTATTTGTGCTATGCCATCTACGCCCGTAAGTCTGAACAATTTTTTTTATAAATCATGATCGCGTTAAGTAAATTACAATTATCAATATTTTTAACAAATATTCCATTTCATATTTAATTTTTGTTTTCTTTTTATAGACATTTGCTTTTATTCGTCCTGGTATAATGATTCTGATTATTATTTATACATGAATAAGAACATAGAAAATTATATCGGAAAAGAACATGCTTTTATCATATTGAACCACAAATATGAAGTTGATTGGTGTGTTATAGGAAACATTCTTAATCATTTTCGCTGTCTCGGAGTAAGTAAACTTATACTTTTACTACATTTACCAGATAATTCTAATATTTTCACCATGTAATTATTGGATATGCTGTTTTAGAATTACAAGTCATACTCCAAACACGTTGTACAATATTATCCAATGGTCGGTTGGAGTTACTTTTTTTCAGAAAATATATTTTTACGTCGATCATTTGATAAAGATCGCAGAACAATTACTAAACAAGTGGGAGAACTTGTAAATTATCCAGATCCAATGTGGGTACGTACATACATATATTATATACAGGCTGTACAGTAGAAAGATATGAATCGTCATAAGTTGAAGAGAAAATGTTCAAATGTTCAAATTGATATCTCGAATTGTTTGATGATTTCATCGCGACAGCTCGAGTTACAAAGACTATGACCGGTGTCCTCATTTCAAATACATCTAAAACATTATTTCAGTTGTTATTGTATCCTGAAGGAACTAGATTTACTCCCGACAAACATAAATATTCGTTACAATATGCCAGAGAAACTGGTTTACCTCAATTTAGACACCATCTAACTCCTAGAACAAAAGGTTTCGTAACCAGTTTAGCTGCAATGAAGGGCAAAATGGGAGCTATTTACGACATTACGTTAACATTCGACCCTAACGCAGAAGTAAAACCAACATTCTTAAACATACTTCGTGGACGCAAGATAGATGCGCATTTCTATATTAAACGTATTCCTTTCGAAACAGTTCCCGAAGATGAACAGGGTGCATCACAGTTTTTGTTCAATATATTTCAAGAAAAGGTATAAAATCTATATAATAACTGAAACTAACATTTGTGAAACTAACTGTTTGACATTTTAGGATAAGTTGCAAGAAAGTTTTTTGAATACCGGCAACTATTGTTCTGAATCTGGTACAGAAAGAGCAGAGAAAATTAAAATTAGTCATTCTTACAAGGTGGCAATGGTAACAGGGATGTGGTACTCATTAATCATAGTTCCACTGATTTACTACATTGTACAATTTTTACTATCGGCGAGTATGTACAGTTTATCAATTATTCTCGGAGTAATTTCGTTAAGTAAGTATTACGTCACTAATTAACATAGAATAATATATGTGTATGGATATTATCAGTAGTACATAATTCTCGGCAATGTGCAGACATTATGATATTAGATAATTATTTCAATTTTAAAGTGTTAAAAATGACAGTCAGTTTACACAGTAACGTAGTCATTATAAAGTAGGAGGTTGAAAATTTGTAATTAAGATTGTTTTTGTCTTAAATTAAGTTAAGTGCCTCTAAACTCAAATACGGCACAAGCACATTGTAGTATATTAATTTGAAAAACTTGCTAATGCAACCAAACCCAAATACTAATGATTAGTTATAATACCGAACTGTAATTGAACATAATTAGATTATTTTATTTTTTAGTTTCCCTTCTGTTTTCAAGAATGCTTCGAGAAAACGTAAAAAAATCGTCGTATGGAATTTCCGCTAAATAAAAATAAGAAATAATATTAGAGTTGTACGATTTATTATAAACAATTATTTTATAAATAAACATGATGTTACCAAAATATAGATTTATATTTTAATTTAAAATATCACTAATTATTCATACATACCAAAATTTCAAATACATATGTAGTTTGTATTTTTGAAATGAAAAATCTCAAAATTTATATTTTATAAATATGTAAAAGATGAGTTTTCTAGCCATCTCAATGAAATAATGTATAGAAAATATTTAAATCATTCGATCATATATAATATCAACCGGTCGCCGCATTAATCAGCCGCTTCCGGGATTGCTTTCCTTCCAAAAAAGCTTGCCTTCAGGAAGAGAGAAAAAAAATATCAGACTTCTTTTAGGCTTGAATTAAAAAAAAATTAATATATAATGTATTTACATGTGTTCTTTAATTTTGACCGCTATTTGCCGATAGGATTAAACGGTCAAATTGCTAAAACGCCTAGGGGTCCGGTCCCGTAATACGTTCACTAAACTAATTAAACCATTTTATTTGTTTAGTGGTGAATACGTACGACGAAGGTCTATTTCAATCTCGAATCAAAACGAACAATATCGCATCTGTGTAGCAGCGTAATATTATTTAATAGATATCTTTGGATATTGTTGATTTTCATGTTCACATCATAGAACAATAATTTCAATTCTGTTTGCATTACTATCCTCAAATATTCACACTAGATCAATTTTTTTTTTAACTTCATTATATTATTTTGATGCAATATTCCCGACTATACCGTCTTTCTCAATAATCTAATAATAGACATACTAGATAACTTGGATATTCTACCAGGGATTTTGCCTGTACAATTCTATTATCTCCCGTTCATGAATCAAGAAAAACGTGCATCATAAATACATAAACTGGAGCTGATCTTGGCATCTATGAGCCATGCTCTGAGCCGAATTGAAAACAGCTTTTTCAGCTTGGTCACCCTTCATCTTGTCTTTGTTAGCATAACGCACTAGAAAATGTCATGGATTTCGTTCAAGGTTATCGCTGTAAATGCATTTAAGTTTAATGCATCCGCTTTCAAGTGATAATCATTACATATAAAGCATCTTGGAACATAATTCGCACATTTGATGATTCCAAACTTCAAGTGCAATATGTGTGTACAAATATTATGTAGTTCATATTACAAAATTAATTTTAGATTAGCCCGTGATATTCCAAGTATGTATTGACAAAATATAGTAATAATTAATTTAAGTTTATTAATCATATCGAAAAATTTGCGGTATCTTTCATCATTTTAATAAATTCTTATGACAAAGTTTTACAGTAACCGGATTTTCTTTTTTCGATTGAATAAAAAAAAGTTTTTTGAAAAGTTTTGATGAAAAATTCAAATTTAATTATATGTATGTGAATAGTAAAGTTACTCTTTATTTTCGCCCTGCTCTTGATTTTCCGTTACCGTTATCGGTACCGTTATTGATTATCCAAATCAGATTTGCAAACAAGAAAGAAAAATATTAAGTTACAGGTTAAGGCAAAGTCTAAACAAGAAAAAGTACAGGAAAACATATACTTTCGCTAAAAGCCGGAAATTTGAGGAAGTAAGTATAGGTAATTCCCACGAGATGTCAGTATGATCAATTTGAAGACATATTTGGTTACTTGACAATCGAAGGTAAGAAAAATATGGTTAAAATCAGGAACAGCTCGACTGTGATGCTGTTTTATTACACAAATTAGTGTTGTTGACTTATAAACATATTCATGTTCTTATTTGATTGATTTCATCATGTATCTTTTGTCAAAAATGTTTTTAAATTAACACTTTCCTAGAATTTGTTTCATATTATCAGGGATTTCTGATTAGTTTAGTCCTTGCTCTACATCGATAAGTAGATTCTTACAAAAATAGATGAAAATATTATATTTTTCATTACTGCTCCAAGTACTTGCCTATGATTGTCAAATATTGACAGCACTTAATTTATGTACGCAGTGTTTTGATTTATTCATTATCCCCCGATTCTGGTCAGTCCATTGCATGCATTGTGAAGTAGAATTATAGAAGTACAACACTCACACAATGCCATGACAGCCAACAACAGACAACATCCCTGTCATGAATGATGTATAGTACTAAAGAGGAAAATTATGATTTTAAAAACAATTTGATTGAGTGTTCCACAATAATTTTAATATATTAATTCATAAATATATTAAAATTTTAATAACTGTAAAATATGTTCATTATAAATTAAAATAAAATACTCAAAAATTACTGCAATATTCCAAGAATAATTGGAAATATGTAGTCATTTTAAATTATAGTGATAAAAAATTGATAATATAACTGGTTTCTATTCAGTTCTACATTATTTGTTTTGTTTGAAAAAGCATTTTTTCAGAATGCTTTATAGAAAGAAAAATTATCAGGAAGTGCTATAATTAATCATTTTTGACAACAATAATATTTTCTCTTTCAAAGTGATGTAAAATAAATTATTCACATGTTATCTTGCATTCATCGCACACGTGTTATATACCTTCTGGAAATGTTTGGTTGACTATGGATTAGTTTTATTGAAAATGCTCTAGTTGATATCACTTGTATAGTATGTTAAGCCACCTTTTCCTTTTTTCTGCACGTTATTGCATTCTGTCAAGCAAATGTTAAAAGAAGATGGCGGTTCTGTCGATAAACTTAACATGAACACGTTCGTAGACAAGTTCAGATCAAGGCCACTATGATATTGGATGGTTGTTCTAGGTGGTTTTATTCTTCTATTTATTTTATTTTTCAACTCGTCAAATGTTTTACTCGACACTTCAGTGTTTGGTATTCCAGTTAGAATCCCAGCCGGAAATTGAAAAGTAAGTATTTTCTTGTTTTTTTTTAACATGTACTGTGTTCCTCGACAGCATTAGTTTTAAATCACTATTGAAAATAACGAATATTGACTTGAAAGAACAAATTCAGTTTTCTACAATAACTTCAGCGCCATATTGTAAATTATTGGTTATACATTTAAAAACAATGTGGACTTGAATAAAGCTTCATTAAAATTTGTATTGTACTTCACACAATTTTGAACAATATATTTGAAAAGAATGGAAATGAAAAACTGTTAACGTTCTAACACTTGCTTCTAATTTTGTGATTTTATTTTTTTTTCATGGATTTATTTCCTCATAAATACTCTGTCAAAAAATTGACAGTGATTGTTCTATCAAAAATGCACAAAGACTTTGAAAATCAAACTGTCAATCAGTTTTAAACTCATAATCAAGTTTCAATACAATTTGAAAGGGGCAATTTTGAGAAATCTGGTGCAGATTTGATATAAATATATTTTTCGTGAATTTGCATGTATTTCAAACTCTTGATTATTTTTGTTGACTGTTGTATGATGTTTGTTAATTAAAATATAATTGTTGGAATAGTGTTTTAACGTAGAGAAATTCTGTAAATCCAATCTATTATTTGATCATTTTTACCATTTTTTTTTTTGCTAAGCGCACGGCAAAACATTACGATAGATATCACAATTCGTTACATGTTTTTTTTTCGACTATGGTTAGTGAACACAAATCATATTTAGTAGAGGCACGTACTAGTAATCATGATATATCGCCGACCAAGTACAGCTTCCAATCTTAACGACACATAAAAGGATAGAGCAACATCCTATCCCCTCTGATCGCAGTCTTTATTCGTTGTTGCGACGCTAATCAAAGATTCAATACTGATCCTTTTTTTGGGACAATTCCACAAATGTACCTGTAATAAAACAGGAACGTGTCTTTTGTGAAGTATTATGAATGTGTGTGAGTTATATATTATGTGTGTATATGTTGACCGTACATGTGGAACTTGTTTTTGTTTTATATATATATATATATATATATATATATATATATATATATATATATATTATTTATTACTTTTCCCAACAGCCCAAGTCTTTTTGCTGCCAGCGTAACTTTTTGATAATTTTTTATGCAGTAAACTTATAATTAAATTTGTGTCAAAAAAAGTTGATATATCCAATAAACGTCGACAATTTAGACCTTTAGCAAATAAAGAAACCATTTGAGACGCTATGAGAAGTGTATTTTTCATTTGGTATATCAATATTGAAGTTTTCGGTCAGTTTTCGTACAAATGTAAGATATGTTTTCATACATACCGATAAAAATTTGATGTGCGCATGTGCGACAACTGTTGAAGAAACAGAAACCAAAGGGAAAGACAAACAGAAAATACAGACTCTAACGAACACACATTGGTTACACACACATAGGGCCTTAACGCTTTATTTATACGTGTGGGTTGGTTGATAAAATTGTAAAAGTCGATAGCCAACAAAATTATAGTAAGACGTGGTTGCTCATCACCTGGAAAACGCCCGACTCTATCGGAAATGCTATTCCAAATGTTTTATTTCAATATTTCATTCGACATAAACGTATAGAAATACACGATGTTAACACTAAAATTAGAATCATGCACGACAATAACAATTTTATGTCACGAACGATATTTAAAAAAATTCTGTTTTCTGAATCCATTTCAAATGTAGAGTAGAATTGTAGATACTGCCACAAGGCACACTGTGTAACAGTTATTGCAGTATTCTGTTCTTTTTTTCTTCTTTGAGCAAGTCCCGTTTACAACATGTCGTACACGTAATTTACATTTTTTTTTTATTTCTTTTATCAAAGCAGAAAATTGCGTAAGCCGTAAATTTTAAATTAAAATTTTTAATTTGTTTTGAACGAGACTCACCTTACTTTTCTGCATTATCTTCCATTTTACTGCTCAAATAATGCTAGCAGAATTTTAAACATACCTGCATAACAAATTAGTATAGTACTAACGGATGAAATAATATTTACCTTTATAATTAGTGAGACAAGTTTAGAAATATATTAGCACGTAATTAAATATTGAATTGTTTAATAAAGAAGGATAAACATTAATTTAAATTAATATTTAAATTTTAAATACATTTGTAAATTAGTGAACTGTTTAAATAGGAAATATTGTAGATTTCATTTTATTCCTTGAAAATCTTCGAATATTTCCATGACTAACTTCTTTCATTTCCTCGATTGATATAGATTTTCTAACAATGCAGTAGTTAGAAGAAGAAGAACTAATCAAATGTCCAAAGTATTTACTCTGAAGGTAGCTTAGGAGGATGAATTAGCAATCTGAAAGTTATGCCAAGACCGATTACTTTCTAAGTTTGCGGCCAAGTTTATTTGCTTTAACACACGAACCCTCTACTTTCAATGTTCACCTTCATAATGTATTAAGAATGCTAGATACGTATCAATATATCAGAACATTTGAAAAATATTGAAATACTCTGAGTCGTAAAAAGCAATATTCCCGAATACAATTTGAAGCTTTTAGTGAAACGACATCGTACAACAAATTTACATTTCCATTGCTACAAAGCACCGTGATTGGATTTGGAAAGGAGCACAATAAGTTTACAGGAACAATCATTTAATAACAAAATGCAAAGTAAAATATAAAAACAAGTTCCTAGTTTGAAATATATTGCAACTAGCGTTCATACTTTGAAGATTAGAATTCACAATTCGACAGACGTAAATAATGGATCAGAAATGCAATATCCTAGTTAAGTACTCATTCATTTACAAAACTTTATTAAATCTGCAAATAAATAAAACTGAATGTGCAATATCCACTGGCATCAATAAAAAAATTATTCAAATGAAGATAAGTTCACGTTTGATTTTATTCCCAAAAATATCCGTATGTTCACTATAAAAAGTACAAAAGTTCAAGTTGTCTGATGTTTTGTAATGAAATAGTTGATGTTAAATATTGCTAACAATTATATGTGGTGCATCTGTACATATTCTGACTGCGTTTATAGTTCATATTACTTTGTCTAGCTTAACAATTTCAAATGTTGCAAGGAAATGATATAGGTATACATGTTGTCAGATATTATTGTTCCTCTGAATCTTAGAACATCTTATTAAATTTTGAGTTATTTGATATGAGTTCTTTCAGGTATTTACGAAAGGCAGGAATTTAAACATATATATATATATATATATATATATATATATATATATATATATATACATATAATGTGATATAGAATCTTTGTTTTCCATTTTTTGTTTATAATAAAATTTTATTTTTTTTCTAATAAATTATCTTTTCCACTCCACATACCTATATTACTCCAAAACTTCTCAGGAATTGTATCTACATAATTTCTAAACCAGAAACCCTGCTATATACGCTCACAGATATTTCTATATTAACTAGTGCACATGGGTAAATTTTGTATGAATTATTAACTCTAAACGTATGTCTGATCAGAACTGTCCAGTTATAATGTGTGTGCATATGTGTTTCTATGCACTTGCATGTTGCTGTTGTCCGTGTGTGTTTATTTAGTATTATGCACGGTGGTTTCTACAAATAATGTACTTGCAAACCCTGCAGAGTCTATCCGAGCGTTAAATAACGTCCAGTTACAATGATTCACTCCACAACAATGGCACTAGTACGTAGTACGTGAGGATAATGAGCTTTGCAAGCCAACGCTAAGCCAGGCGACACAGTTAATTATCTCAATTACCAAACGGTGTCCAATGAAAATTGATTAAAGCCATCGGGCACACATATATTGTGACTTCTGCGAAACAGTAAATATATATATTTTTTTATAGTCTGACAATGAGATTTTCTTCTCTACTGAAAACATGTTACATATATGTATACACTGACGTGACAAAACGCCTGAAGATGTTCACAGTTTGTAATATTACACGTAGTAGCATAAGTGCTCTGGACTCATATCTGTAGCAAAGCAAAACAACAACACGAGGAAGAAAATTTATTTCCTTCTGCATTTCACTGGAAAAACAGGCACATCCGTAGCTGAAATAAATCTTCCTAACGTTACGTTGAGTGCAAAAATTCATCCATAATATCACGTTTACAAAAAGAATTTCTTTATCACATTTTCCAGTTTCCAGTTTAATATTTCTACATCATAACGCGGTTTTAACGGCGTCATACTTCAGTCGCATTGTAAGATATTTATTTTGAAATTTTGATTGAATAGATAATATTACATAAAACTAAATTAATTTTTTAAATGATTTTTTTTTTTGAAATAAAATACTGAAACGTGGCCTTAAATTAATATCAGTAAAGTATTGATTTGAAAGAAATTTAAGTGTCGTTGGTGCAAAAGTTTTCTAAACGGTCAACTGAATTTAGACAAGTCATTAATGCTAGATTGACCTTTAGAGGTTTTGACCTGCGGTCACGTAAACCCCTCTCATACAGGTCAAACGAGGGACTATGTGTAAGGTCTCTTTAAAGCAACACTCACACACACACACACATAGTTTCCTATAATCCGCCATCCTGTTGCATTTGTCTAATGAATATTTAACAGCAATTAAAATTTTGCACACAACCAATCTTGTAAATCCACAGTTTCACTGGTGAAACGTGATTTTTCGCAGTAATTACACTATACAAATATGCACCGCTATTTGCATTTACAATGTGCAACGTATAAAACAATATATCAATAATGACAAGATATCTAAATTCGTCATCACTGGTTTTATCAACTCAAACATACAAATTATCAGTTTATAATTTTGAAGTTACTGTTAGTTTTAGATATAAAATTGATTTCGATATTTATTATAAATAATTAATAAGCTTTTAATCGTTAATCTTTTTGACAATGTTATTGTGCATTTTTTATAAGTATGTACAATGTACATATAAATATGAGAAAATATATACTCGTTTTGTCATAAATATACAAATGTTCATTTACTCAGGCATATTCAAAATATGTTGGAAACTACGTATATTGGAGTCTAATAATATAGAATACTCGTATAAGTGTTATGATTAATAACAAGTTTTGAGGAAAATAAATTGACTGATGAATTTCAATTAACTTAGTTTAAAACTTCAGTCTTAGAACTACACTGTACTACATGTAAATATATAATGTAGTCATTTGCAAGTATGAACTTGGCGAGAAAATTAAGTTTAATACACAGTGTAATTAAGACAGAACGTGACAGAACGTGACCTTGTAATTATTACAAGAAAATGTTATAGTAGTATGATGAAGCCAGCTCCTAACTATTTATGAACTGAAATTTCAATTAAATAATTGATATAATTGAAATACAATGTAATGAAATAAGTTTCTTTTATTATACGTAAATATATTTTTACTAGTAAAAGAAATGATTTTAATCTCACTGTTGTTGCAAGCTGTCAAAATAGGTAAACATGTAGGTTATGTCTATGTAGTACTGTAGATAGAAGTGTTCGTCCGTACAGTATACTTAACACACTTGTATTTACTTGTCCGTAAGGATATTAAAGTGTTGAAATAGTACGTTGACCCGGAGTACCTGCACGTTCATTGTTATGCAAGCACTGCTTCGCGACGCCAAGTTAACTGAATTGTTGTCCGCCGCAAGCATCATTCGCAATATACAGCGAGAAAATCGAAAATTTCGCTCACGCTTCGCCAGTATATGAGAATCTTGGTTGAAAATGCATGAAAACAGTAACATAACAAGGGTAGCTTATATGTAATTCAAGGGTTAGACCGTATAATGTCCATTTTACTTGCACATAGAAAGATACATCAAACTGGTATAACTAGTATGCTGGTTAATATTTGAATTTAAATATTCTAAAAAGGTCTGAGAATGACCCTATAGCATTGCTCTGGTATTTCTCAAGGAAAATATAAATGCAATGTGTTGTTATACGATGTTTTCAGCAATTAATATGATTTTACATGAGATATTGTGATTAATAGGGTTCATGCTAAATTTCTCTGAAATTCTTGAGAACGTTATAGTTCAGTGGAATCAGATACTGTACGATAATTTGAATAGCTTCAAGCACCAGATCCAATAACATCGACCAATTCTAATACTGATCATGTTATACACCGGACATATTCACAACTAATCTGACTCTCTGTGTTATAATATTCCTCTAAGGTCAGGTATTATATATACATATCGAAGTTTACCGAAGAATTCCCATTCTGCAGAATGTAACATCTTCGGGAACAAGTTATTTTTATTTGTTGCATAACGTATTTCCATTGCTGAAAATATGCTGTAAAAATATTCGGATTTTATTCAGTAGTATTAAAATGGGAGTTCACAATGTATTTAATATAGAATATATACATTGAATGGCCTGCGTTCTGTTGTTGACTGCATCAAGCAACCTAGTGTTTACTTTGAACAAATGCACATCTGCAAAACAAGCGATACACCAGTGTTCTCTGATCCATTCAGTGGTGTACCTCATTATGGTCATAAACAATAGCCTTAAGTTGGCCTGGTCGAACATGGATATCCACTATTGTAATAGTTAATCTACTACAGCCCATCAAATTGGGTTTTCTAATTTCCTAATGGAGACTATAATTCTAAAGAACTTCGTGCAAATTCAACGCTTGGTGAAATGATAACATTCATTATGTCCAAACCTGATGTGATACTGGAACAGAATATCTCATTCTACAATGTCAGTATCGTTATAATAGAATATGCTTATCATTAACACGTGATTGGTTAGTTGACATTAACTTCATGTAGCAATGGGACTGTCGAAAAGATAACGACGGGTTAAAACCAGTCACATACGAATGGACAGATTAAAGTGCAAACTCCTAACAAACTCAGCACATCCATGCATGACCAACTCAGATTCCCTACATTGAACTGCAACATCTGCAAATGTACCAACTTCGATACGGTATTATTGAAATTGAATCCGTTCAAGATTATATAACCTGAACATATTCTCATGCTGAACTCGACACCACAAAATAGATCAATAAAAAATATAATTCTCAGATTCAATTTTGCGCATATGAAAAGTATTTCAGGTTTATTTTCTGCAGTTTGATTCTTCTATTGTGAGAAGTAATATTTAAAAAAAAATATATAAACGCATTTACAAATTTTTTTTTCTACAATCATTCATCATTTCTATGTATTAATCATTTTCGTGTAATCGTCATTTTCCTTTCGTCTGTCCCTTTTGGAAAACACCATTTTGCTCTAAAATTCATTAATTATACATTCACGTTCTACAATTTCGTATGCACTTCAAATTCGTTGTGCTGTATTTTGTAATGGAAATGTATTAAATATTTACTCTATTTGTTTATTTACTTACTAAATGTTTAAAAATATTATTAAAATACTTATTTAATATTTAAATTATTAGCGTTTTCATTAGAATGTAATATTCTCAAATATTATAATGATGCGGTAAAAATATGATAACTAAGACAAGGACTTTGTGTTCAAATATTAATCCTTGATAAGTATTCATTAGTACGCTACTTAACGGGATGCAGGCCGACTAGAACCGTACATGCACGTGTGCGTGCTAGTTTTGCATTACCTAACCTCACTCTTTCGTTACCTAGCAGCATCGCTCCGCTCCAACCAACACCAAAACGTTTTCCATTTAAAACAATTGCGTTTCTACGTGAGTACACTTCGAAGAAAACTTTACCTCACTTCTCAAGTCAATCTTGTACTAATGACCTATTTAAATTCACTAAGAATTGAGTCGTTTGGAACAGTAGAAATTATTTGTTATGTTTGTTTACACTCACCGGCTGCTGCAAAATAATTAAAACCATTCAAATAACAAATGTTAGAACAAAATTGTCTTCTCAATGATAATTTCTCCCCTTTTTTGTTGTTCGTGAACGAGGTAAAAATTATATTTAAATTGTTAATGAGCAAATTATCTTACTGGCGTTTTACAAATGTCTTGAACATTTCGAAACGGTGTAAAATGTAGACAATTTAATATACTGAAAAACCGTTTTTAATTTAAGATTTAAAACGAAAAGTTTATAACGAGGCATTTTGTTTACTTTCAATATAGTTACAACTTGAATGCTAATATGTAACAAACATAATATTAGTTAAATAATATACAAGAATATGTGAAGAATTTTGTATGCAAAATATGTATTTGAAATAAAGTTTTATATAATATATTACTTTGCTTAATAGCCAAGATATTTATAATATACTTTGATGAGGCAGTTTTTGAAATGAACGAACTTCATTCGAATTACCCAATGAATTTTACGATTTCCATATTGAACATAATCACTGACATGGATTATAACTTGTAACTCTCATGTAATATACTTTTAATGAATGCAAAAATATCAACTGTATTTCTCGTAGTGAATTTCTGTCAAGGTTTTCTAAAGTTTATTAAATTATTATTTAATAGGATTACATTCTGTGGATATGTACCGTTCCTTGTGAAGAGTTAATTAAATATATAGGAGAAAAATATACATCTAATTGCTGCGTATCAAAGATTCAGCGAACGTATATGCAAGTCGATATTTCGACGTTGTGATGAACAATTTAGAAAGTTTAAATTTTCATAGAAACATTTGCCATATTTTATACGGAAATTTAATAAGTTCTGAAAGACATGTTCACCATTAATTTAAGTGATTAAAAATGTTCTGTCGCTAGATTAGTTTGTAAAACGCTAGAATAATGTGTCTATTCAGGTTTTCTTTTCTCCATCATATCCTTTGAGTGTTTAATTATGTAATTTTACAGATTCACTTTGTGAAGTTGTGTGTAAAACTTTTTCTTCCGGATTCCTGCAACACTGGCTACACAATAGTACAGTGCATTTTGAACACATGTGTGAATAGTCAGTACAATAGCGGCTGTGTGATAGTAGTGTACTGTGCAAGTTCGGATCCGATCACAAGAGCCAGCGGGTATAACGGCCTTTATTCTTGTTCTTTGTTTACTTTCAATCCCCATGTTTAAATTGAAGAGGCAATTCTCCGGTTGCACTGGACATGAGGGCATACGACACACATACACAAGTAACACTTGATTGTTCAAGTAAATATTACTAACCTAAATTCACCAGTACTAGTGGAATACACAGACATACTTAATATACAGGATACAGTTAAAGAATTGTTTCACCGAACAAGCAAAATACACACATGAATAATCTACTCCACTGCTTATATACTTACACCGCAAGTACAAAATAAGGATTATGCTTGTTTGAACAAGTCCGCAATCGTAGTTCATTAAAATTTATGTGGATAGAAAACATAAAAAGCAAGAAATGTCAAAATAATGTTACAAATAATATTTAATGAATTTGAAAGTCTATATAATAATAAATATATTTATTAGCTCCAATTTTGGACAGAATATTGGAGCAATATTTTATGTTAACAACAAAATACAAATAAATCATATTTCAGTGTAAATATTTTTAAGACAAAATGGTATATCTTTCTTGTCCTCTTATAGGTTGTACTATGTAAACATATCTATCAAATATATGGGTATTGTTATAGAAAATCAAATATCCATTTCACATGTGCACACACAATGATGTATGCACAGTTCAGCTTGAACTGGCTTGAATGATACATATGTGCACGTAACCGGTTGATTGTGTGTCTGCAAATATTTTTCTTTCGCGCTCTCAAATGTTTGTGTTTGAGCGAGTATGATATATTGTATATATACCTGTACATGTATATCATCCTTTATCACCTGTACATATTCAATAAAATGTAATCATGTTTGTTCAACGATTCACCAGTAGTTTATGAAATAATGAGCACTATATTGACTATTTATAGTCAATGATTACTCTACAATTAACGACAAATCATTAATGATATTTGATCTATAGGTATTTTTATACAATCTGTCCTACATATTTTGGTAAATGAATTTCCAATTAATTAACTACATGCTCAACAACCGTAGAATGTATTTGAAAATAAATACTTTGCCAAACTGATTCAGGAATTTCAATTTTTATTTGCGGTTTAACAAAATAATGTTGTCGGAATTTTTAATATACAAAATTAACATTATTTTAAAAGAGATAAGGTAATTTGATTCTTAGCGTAAAATAACGCCAAGGTGATTCCTGAATATTATCATTTCCAGCTGATTTACGCTGTGAAATTATTTTATGTTATTTAAAACCGAAATAAAATACTATTTTCAAACCGTATTTCAGAATAGATGTCTAACGCGTATTTTAAAAAGCACAGCACTCGAATAGAATACCTTTCTCTTAGTATTTTACAAGCAATTCCATTACATTCTTCATTTTTCGTCTTACGACGGTAAATATATTTGTTTAGTACATCTGTGCCCAGTACGGACTGTGTTGTTTAATTCATTCTCATTATTATTTAACCACGTCTTTCATGAACAAGGGAAATAGCAAATAATGCTCGGAAAGATCTTATACGTATATGCGCAAGTTGCTACAAGTGGATGTCACTCATTTTTACGCCACAGGTTTGCATATGGCACTGCATGTCATCATAGAGTTAATGAGATGTCATCGTTTTTGTTGCTGCAAACAGACATGAAGCTAAAAAACTTGCATACATCCTTTTCAGTTAAATAATAATAAATATGAGCGTATAGAATTGCACATTAAGTACCAAACATGTAACTTTATGTCATGGCAAAATATTCTCGTATATCTTTTATACTATTTTGTACATGTTATACAATATGCATATCGTTTAAATTGCGTCATGTTTACAAAGAGTTGACATTGCTAATACGAATTTAGACAGATTATACCAATTTGTTTGCATTATTATTAATTAAAACTGAAAATACGTAAAAACATTTCCGAGTTCAAACGATTGTCAATGTTGCCGTACGAACAATTAAATTTTGTCGTTATGCAGTAGCAATTTCATGAAATTTCAAATTCTCAAATTTTAGTGTGGGCGATCAGGCTGTACCGCACGACGTGGTTGTAACGCGTGTCAGTGCGTGTCTCGGCACGAATAAGGTGACGTGTGCGCTAATTGAAATTCAGATTGGCAGAATACTCCCGACGAGATTCCTCTGGGATTCTGCGGTCTAACGATCAGTTGAAGCGATGTTTTTTTTTTCTGTACGTAGAACGTGCCAAAGCCTAAACCTTTGTCTTAACATGCGTATTAAACAGATATTGACCTGCGGTGTCTGGCCAATTGAGCAATCAATAACTAAAAAACGCAATTATATTCAGGCGAGAAAAAGCAGACAATATTACACGACAATGATATACATAAGTATTATGTTTCATGAAAACAGATTCAGTCTTATTTTACGAATATAATATAATTCAGTTCAGAAACTTGTGAAATGTCTTAAAGCGGGGAATTTATCTGCAGAATGATTAAATCTACAGTGGAAGCATATTGTTATTGCCTGCGCAATTTCCATCATTCGCAAATATTATTTTTCATTTCTCTACACTGCACAGTTTAACCGGTTTGATTTCTGTAGCGAACTACATCCTGTACTGGTGGATTTAAATAAGGAAAACGATAAAAATCTAAAAAAAAAAAGTGCAAACCAACTTTATACCAGGATATTGCAATTTCAGCATTCACAGACTGCCAGCTACGCGTAAAACTAAGATTTACCTTAACAGTTGACCTTTTCGAGTTAACGATCAATGTTTATTTTATTGAAGTTTTCGTTTTGAGTTCTAGGAAATGTTAATCTAGATTACTTTTTCGAATATAAAGCTGATGAACACTATTTGGTTCGTAGCATTCGGTATGAAGAATTAGGATAGAAATGAGGACAAGTAAAAAAAATAAGAAGGGACACGTCATTTTCTTGTATCAAATTTTAATTTGAAATAGACGGAGGAGAACGATGACGTAATTGGCAGGGAAAGAAAATAAAACATGTAAATTGTGTTGAAAACATGTTGCAAACGACAAGTTCAGAGTAGCAGAATTATGTACTCGCGCGCTTGTTCATTCGACTGTGACATAACTCGGTTTGACATCCCGACATGTAAAACAGCCTGGAGATTTGTAAACAACCAAGGGACCGAACGTTGCTATTGACCGAGCCGAGTATGTATAACCGTACTTGTACTCTTCAACCACTCTCTTGTCCTCTTGTACTTATCTACGTACCAATAGGCTTACACTAAGGAACAATAATCACTAACATTCAAGTCATATACTGAAATGCATCGAAATATTGTTTATATTCTGAAGGATTCAAACGATGAATACGAAAAAAATAAATAGTTATGTAGGTTTCATCTCGGTTTCATTGGACATTATTCTCAGTGTCAATTTATACATGGAGATTGAAATTCTGTATTATTACTATTTGCATTAAGATAATCAGAGTTTTATCGGAAAATTGTTTTTATTGAATTAATAAGTAAATAAAAAAATCTAGCATATGATAAAATATTGTTGTATAAACTGATTTAATTCTACTCAGTTCAAATTTCAATGGTCTGATAACCGTAATCCATATTCTGTAAATAATAAAGATAAAAAAAAAAGTGTTCGGCGAATTTACAGGTGTATTTCTCAGATTTCAATTACTTCTATTTATAAATTGATAAGTATTACAAAGATATCAAAATTGTATCGTAAGATATGAACGATAACTCCCTATACTACGGGTATTAAGACTAACAAACTAGTTGCGTTATAACAATCAAAATGTTTACACACTATTTGGTGATACGATATCTTTAAAATGGAATCATGGATAAATCATGAAGAAATTGGTAAGTATTTGTTTTAATATTATGTTCATCTTTGTAACTTATATATTATATTCTTATTCAGAGAACCCCAAACATCGTGTTAAATTCTCACATTTGTGTCTAACGGTTTTTGGATTACTATTCTATATAGCCGATATTTTTACCGATATAATGCTGGCTCTGTGGTACTTACAACATGGATATTATCTCTTTTTTGCATTGACACTAGTTCCAATATACATCGCAACTGCTATAGATTTAGTAACAAGTTGGTTCAGGAATGAATTAAATAATAAAGGATCTCGATTCTGGTTCGAATGTTTGCTACTATCAATGCTTCATTTATGGGGTATTAAAATAATATGTTCCTTACTAAAGCTTGAATATGATGCTTACAAGTCACAGCGAGTTGACGCCGATATGCACGAGAAAGTGACGAGGAAAGCTATACGTGCAGCATGGCTAAAATTCAACGAAGGTGCTTATGAGGCAAGCCTACAAACGTTTCTGCAACCAAGTATATTACGGTATATAACAGAGATTCGTGAGTTATTTTGATTTCTTCCAACATGGTCAGCCAAATCTTTTCTGATATGTTTCAGCACCATTCCGATTACCGTTCGTATCCGAATGTGGAGAATTAGAAGCGATTATTGATTCATTAGATCTGCCGTTGCCCGTGTTATTGTCATTTGTGATGTCACTTTGTGGTGCTGTGGCCGCGATGGTTAATGTGGATAAAGCTTATCGACTTACCAATGGTGAAGAGGTATCTACCACAGGATTAGTTGGACAGTACACTTGGTTGATTCTTACAGCAGGTATGGAATCAAAACTCTCGGAACTGCTTCGGTGTGAGATATCATAGATTCATAACACAACCACAGAACCACACACTTTACTAAATACGTAACATTAAACAGATTTTTATCGAATCTGATTACAGCATCCAGAGAATTCTCAATTCTGATGATACTGCCCATGTATCCGTACCATACGCTAGCAACTATATGGTTACATGTGGTTATCGGTAGTGTGTACTGGTACTATAATCTATCCATCCTAGCTCAGCCGACACATGAGCGTTGTATCAAATCCATTCTTACTGGCATACGATGGTTCCTGTCCCCGTTTTATTTAGTTAGATGGCCAACTCTGCTACTAGGCTTGCACATTCTGCATTTTATTGGTAACGCAGCAGCAACTACAACTTGGGCGATCAGTGTTAGTTCACCATATACGCTAAGTATATTGAATTGTCTGATTTTTGCTGCTGGAACGATATGTTGTGGATTTTATTACTGGCGACATCGTAGGGAGTTAATACCCAGGTATAAATAAAATACAATTAAAGCAACATTTTCGAATTTAAAGTAGAATTTCAGTACCGTTATACATGAATACATGTTAAACATATAATCATAAATTAAATAGATTATACATATTTTTTTAATGGTTTTTATGTTTGTTTCAGATCCAGCATTCTTATGAGGCGAATATCTTCGAGATCAGTATTTCCATCTAGAAGAAACTCACTACCAAGAGAAACAACAAGTTTAACCCGTAGATTAAGTGGTACATCTCAAATATCAAGTTAGTTACTAGCAAATATCTCTCACGTTAAATACATACTTTGTAAAATTCTGTCTTGTAAATAAATATTTATTTATATTAAACTTTGCAGAAATCATTTTAATCGTTGCAACATATTTTAGTTATGGAATTTTAATATTCAAAATGTATTTGGCATTATTTTAACGAATAGATTGTATGATTTAATTCTAGTTGAGTTAAAAAAATTGTACGTGTTCATAACTGATATAGAAAAATAGTCTTGAGTTGAGAATATAGCTATATCTTATCTTTAGAAGCGATAGGAATGACGGATAAATTTTGCGATACTATTAATACAGCAAATATTAAATTAGTTGCAGCATAATAGTTAAATTATGGATACAGTATTTTGTGCCAGCATGTCTACAGAATTGGAAACCAGTATGTCTACCGAATTGGAAGTTCAGTTATCGGTAAATTCCAAAAAGGAAAGTAAGCATTTTCTTCTTTAGTTTCTTTAAATTCATATCATTCATTTAGATTCTTAAAATATGTTTTATTACAGTGGTTCGGGAATTTTCACATCCGTTTATCTTAGTATATCCATACCACACTGCAGTGATTATATTGCTATATGTTTCAGTCGTTGGTATATACTAGTATCGTAATTTCTCCAAGAAAAATCAATCAGTATACAAACGTTGGCTTAAGCCAATTGTAACTGCTCTGGTGTTGTTTATTGAACCGTTTTACTCGGTTAATCACAGAAGAACATTTTTGGCCCTTTATATTATTCACATCATTGGTAATTCAGTAGTATTTGTCACATTTATTATTTACTTAACCTATGGCGCCATCTTTTTCTTCGGTGTATTACAAGTAATGAGTTTGGTATGCTGGATAGTCCACTATTTTTGCTATATTAAGGTATGTATTATATAATATTAATATTCTTACACTATTGCCTTTATTGAAATATCTTAGTATTATTTTAACATAGGAAACAGAAAAGCTATGGAATCAGAAAACTCTACCCGACGATGAAGCGGAGAATCTCACTACTTAGCATTATCGAATTGACCGTATAAGCCATAAAAGAAGAATATAAATAATGATTGTTAGAAAATATTCTTATATTCGACACATACAAAATACAATTTTTCCTTTATTATTCTCATTGAAATATCTTCTATCGTAGAACATTAGTCAAATAGAAATTAACTGCATTTTTAGCTCATCGACCTCCTGTCGAAGAGCTATAGTGTTCGGTACGATGTCTGTAGCATCTTCCGATTTCAAAAATTTTTGCACAGAAATCCCGGACAGACCCCCTGGACCACGAAATGACTATTACAACATATGTCCGTATGTATGTCGCTCGTCCGCTCGCTCGTACGAGATTTTTTTGTTCCACCCAGATCTCCTAAACTACCCAACGGATTTTTACGAAATTTTTTCTGCAGATACTTGTTATGGTCTAGTGATGCAAGGTACATTTTATTTTTCAAAATTTTCCTTCGCACTTGAGAAAAAAAATATTTTGCAACTTTTTTTCAGTTTTTATTTTTTTTCTCCTTTATTTTTCACTCAATTGTATTCAAAATTTTCTTGCATATGCAGGAAATGGAACAATATTTTTCCATATTTTTTATTTTGAAAAATTATGTAAGACCATTGGAGAAAAAAATATTTTTTAATTAAAAATTGAACAAAAGAAGATCAATGCATTTATAGTCGGCTTAGTTTGCTTTGCTTTTGTCAAGAGAAGAAAATGTATTCACACTTGTTTTAAATTTGTTGTTTTATTTGCGACCTAGACACCTACGATTTTAAAAGTGAATTTAGATAAATAATAATTTGTGATATATTCAGACTTGCACATACGTCGATGAGCTGCAGGCATGGGTGACTAACCCATTCTTTGAATACTAGTTTTACTTTAAAAGTTCCTAAATACGTATTTTTACATTTAATAGAAGCTACATTAAAACAATTCGATTCGCTTACACTGATAACTGATGTCTGAATCTGACAGTGCAATAATATCATGTTACACAATATTATATTACATAAATGACAAGACAGTGGGAAAACGCAGATGGCTGATTGTAAATGTCATTTGTGTTATGCAATAAATATTTTTCTGGTAATATATTTAATATGAATTCTAGGAATATATGTTGATCAAATGTTAAATGATCTAAATAAATATAGAAGAAAATACAACAAAAAAGTTTAATATGAAAATTACTTATACATAATTTATGAGAGTAAAATAAAGAATACATATATCTTGCATATTTCTGCGGCACCAGCAATAGCATCAAAATATTCCATGGTCTGGGCCAGTCTGGGCTGTGGAGAATGAAAAATGCTTGCGTTTCACTATCAGAAAACTTGATAGACATATTCATTTCTAATAAATATTTAAATAAATACAACATCCCACAATTTAATTTTAGAAACAGATTTTTTTTAAATATTTATTTTTGCTTTTTAGTAATTACTTAGAATTATATGTGTATGAATATTCTTAATGAAATCATGACAAAAGCCTATACTTTTTTCGTCTCTCTAAAATCCAAAATTATTAGTTGTTATTAACCTATAAGATATTTTTCTCGTAAAAATATTAAATTATGGTATCGAAGTTTACACATTCTTAAACGTCAGACAAACGTTATTTTTCTTAGCCAGTTTCTGTTAGTATACGCAACTATACTTACAACATCAAACCAGTTAAATTATAACAAAATCTGAATTGAAGAAACTTCTGCACATTGAATTATATAATGTTTTACATATGAACATTTTGATAAAATTGAAGGTTGACTTTTTAGACACAGTGTATTAAACTTTCATTAAATTCAAATTTTGAACGTAACTCGCAGATGAAAATTTCTTGACATGTTATTAACTGGAAAATGATGCGTGCGCCGTTGTGTGCTATATGATATCTTAGCGTCGCGACACCGCTATGTCAGTGCACGTTTGACGTCGGTGTATTGCAGTACACCAGTCAGTGATCACATTAGTTGTAAAACGTGACACAATTAGTGGTGGCGCCACTAAACGTGAGTAAATCTATAAACATTTCATTAATATTTAAAAAAAAATAGTTTACTTATCAAGAATGTTTGGCAATTTTGACAGCTTATGTAGTGATAATAATCTTTGTAAATATATTTTGTTGTGACAGCACTTTAAGTCAGAACCAGAGTTATATTTTATTTGTATCACTGAAATATTGCATTTTTGGTAACATTAATAGTTATAAAATATAATGCATTAAATAATAATATGATGCATAAGAAATTCAACATTTTTGCTAACCCAAAAACAGCCTGATATTTCTCAAATCAACATATTAAAATCGCATACTAAATATAATTTATTTTCTCTTCAACGCCATCAAAGTAACCATTAAAATAATATTTTGCTTGAGCTGTACAGGTATATACAAAAATTAAATTGAGTTTTGAGAAAAATAAATATATGTGCATTTTTGGATGTATGTAATTGACCTATAAAAATTATAAATGAAAGAATGTTTTCTAGAATTTATAAAATTTAAGAGCTAATACTACATATTTTTTTCTTTCTATGTAAATGTCAACATAAACTGTAATTCAACGACGATAAATTGATAATTCATAGCTATATAACCTCGAAATTGAATGTGCATGGCAATTGGTAGGCTAATCACGTGACTAGTGCAGCGCAACATGCATAATTCACAGGGGTACGATTACGCTAGAAATGATATATCTACGGCGGTTCTAGTTTAGATCGAACTGTAAGAACTCCCCGGAGCTGTAGAACACATATGCATACATACACTGCATAATAACATAAATCCTTCGGCAATATATATATATATATATATATATATATATATATATATATATATACATATATATATATATATATATATATATCTATAGCTGTCACATACCTTTGTTTATTTTTTTCTAAGCTAAGTCAACAGACTACAATTTTACATAAATCTTACATCAATCTTTTTGTTTTCTCTTTTAGAATTGAATCACATTACAGACATAAAAGCTATTTATATTTTTTTAGACTTGCAATCATTTACGCATATTATTTCTTTTTATTATTTTATTTGAACTAAATATGACCGAGCTATACGAATAAAAGAGAATAATAATATTAAGAATACTACTGTTAATTTTTTCTACGTTTATAAACTGTGATTATCTTTAAATTCTACCTTAATTTTAATTAAAACCCAGTAAATCCATCTAGATTAGTTAAATCAAATTGAAAACGATTACACACTTCTTGTCTTTGTCGAAAGCTGTATGAGTATCCCGTGAGATCCAATATAAAAAGCGAGCTTGTCATCATCGTTCTGGTGGATCGAAATTAAATAAAAAGTCTTAAAAAATGAAAGCACCCAGTACTTGAAAGGTTAAAGAGTATTGGTAACAAAACATCGGAGACAATTCCGTTATACGTCTTTCTTCTTCGATTAAATAATAATAAAAGAAACTCAACATTTACAGAACGAGAAGAAGATAAAATTGGTAATGAAAATGGACTGATGGACTGAAGTAGCTGTACTGTAAAGCTACGCAATAACTTCAAGAAAACATTATCTTAAAGCTGTAACAATATAAACACAATATATTTATATATGTTGGTGGCGTGAAACATTTCCAAAATAATGGATATACCAATAACAATATCTTCTATTCTTTCCTATTCTCTTTTATTTGTATAACTCTGTTTTCTCTCATGTTACAAACAGAATGGCACGTGGAAATTTTTTAAAACGAAGTGTCGACGATTTTATAACAAAAAGCTTATGATCAAAGGATTCTTCGGTCGCTAAGAGATGGTGGCACTTGCGTTAAAGTCTCACCTTACCAGGAGAAACTCTAAATGAGAATATAAATATTTATGAAGTGTGTAAATCAGAGAAAAGGCGTCTGCCTGTTTTGTTTAAAAGCACTTGTAATATTGAAAACGTTCACTAAGCAACTCTCAACTCTGCTTTGGAAAGGTTATGCAGATCAAACTCGTAAATGAAATTACCTACTTTGGGATGGAAATATGATACATTTGCTACTACCACTTTTAATATATTTGAACTACGCGGAACGAAAAATACGTAATGCTTCTCTAAAAGCTTGAGATAATAGGAAACCCCTTCAAATAACCACGTATTCAATTCAAGTAAAATACTAAAATCTTCTATAGGAGATATTACATGTCAATGTAGTACGGGATGGTTAATATCGCTTTACTAATTATCAGATATTAGACATGTAGTTCTTTCTGAGAACTAGCATTTCTGTAATTAGAAATGCAGTTTACACTTATAGGAGAATTTATAAACAGTATTTTCACTGAGTTTTACACAAAGCAGTAGAAACGTTGAAATAATTAATAATTTCCAGTTAATATTGTCATTCATTATTTATGCAGCACAGCAGTCTATGTAAAAGCAAGTTAATTCGCATTTGAAGAAACTGTGTTCTATGTCTTTTCTACAATATATTGACAACAAACGACAGCTGGAGCTGCCGTGTGCCTCTACACTCCATTGTGTAAACTTTGAATATATACGAAAGTTTGCAAGTATAAACGTGGCGACAGAAACATCGTTACATTAAAACACTTGGAAAAAAGACGACCGAAAAACTTCTGGCGTTAAAGTGTGAATAACAAATAATTTTCAAGATGTTCTTTGTCAAAATATGCGACTTGAAGATTTGGTTCAAAACAATATGAAGTTTTTCACATCTGGTGAAAAGTCCATACAAAATTAGAATCCCAAGTGAAAATTAACGTGAGCTTTTAAATTCTGTTTAATAAATACCAATTTTGTTATTAAGTTATATAAGTTGGTATTCGTTGTTGTTAATTTTTAAGATTGCGCAGAGCAAGAAAAAAAAAACGAGAAAGCTATTTTAAAATATTCAGGAACACATTTGACCTCTTTTTACCCTAAAAGCAACCGACATTTATTTCACTTAAGTGTAATCTCCTGCCGGAGTCAATCTTAAGACGTCTTTTTTTACGATCACTCAATTTACAACGCTGTAATTCAGTGTTATGGCCATTTGAACATATTCCTGGTTTGTACGACTCTAAATCTATTGCATAAAATACTGACAACATAGAAAATAAATGCAAATTTTTACTAATTCTATTGAAATAGATTAGATTGTAATATTTGTATACAATGTATTGTCAGAATATTCATATTACATTAAAATCTATGAGGCAAATTACATTACGAAAATCGTAAATCTCACAGTACCAACTGTAAAGTTGAAAAACAAATAAAACTTTGTTTTATTGAGTTCTTGAATTATGTATTATCATGGAAACTAAAAGTTTATTATCTAAAATGCTTTATGACTTCCGAAATTACATAGATTTTGTTTCTGTACTTACTAATACTGTAAATAAATAATGTAAGATATTCAATTACGTACGAATAATACAAAAACAAATGAAAATTAATAATTCTCTTTGGCAATGCAATATTGAAATTTACTAAATAAATATACAAATTATTTTATCCGACTAATAAATTTACCAGGAAGTAGAGATCCTTCGTTTGAAGTGAATTTTCCATTGGCTTTTTTCCACAAAGCTATCGAGTATTTAAATTGATGACTTGCTAAATTCTAAAGTGTTTCATTCCATGAATTACCGCAGGCGATTGTAAATTTGAACGTATTAACACTAACTACGGTCACTAAAGCATGCTTTGAAATTTAAATTCCATGAATTGTAAGACAGGAATTATTCCGATTGAATAAAATTTTCCCGTTAACCAATTAGTTGCGGTTAGAAGAAAATGTATTGCATTTCAATAAATATTAAGTTTCATTTAAAGAAAATTGCATACTTTTGTATTGCATTTCAACTAATATTAAGTTTCATTTAAAGAAATTTGCATAGTTTTGTATTTCTTGGAATGTTATCCATAATTTGCTACTGGATTAGATTAATTGTTTGAAATGTAATGAAAGCTATCTTAAATTAAATACACGCATATATATATATATATATATATATATATATATATATATATATATATATATATATATATACCGGGTGTCCCAAGAAATCTGGGACATACGGAATTAACATGTAAAATTGAAAAAGTTGCGATTACTTCTGTATTATACATTTTAGAGCTCTGAAATTTGGTACAGGTGTAGGGATAGCTTATTAGCATTGATTGGTATTAATGAAAATGATATTAAGGCTCACATTCCTAATAAAAATGCTTTTAAAAAGTAATAATTAAGAGATGTAGCTTATATAACATTTTTGCAAAAAATTATTTACGGCGTTGCTAGCACAACGGTAAGAAGCTTATTTGGTAATTTAAATAATTTATAAATGTTATGGTTCGAATCTCGAATAAACTTTCGAGTTTTTTTTTAATCTTAAAATAATTTACATAGAATTTCATTTATTTAAAATTTAGGAGTAATTATTTTAAAAATTAAAAAAAAGTATATTCGAGATTCGAACCATAACATTTATAAATTATTTAAATTACCAAATAAGCTTCTTACCGTTGTGCTAGCAATGCCGTAAATAATTTTTTGCAAAAATGTTATATAAGCTACATCTCTTAATTATTACTTTTTAAAAGCATTTTTATTAGAAATGTGAGCCTTAATATCATTTTAATTAATACCAATCAATGCGAATAACTTATCCCTACACCTGTACCAAATTTCAGAGCACTAAAATATATAATACAGAAGTAATCGCAACTTTTTCAATTTTACATGTTAATTCCCTATGTCCCAGATTTCTTGGGACACCCGGTATATATATATATATATATATATATATATATATATATATATATATATGTATATTATCTGCATGTATAATAAAACATGAAGTTGTTAATCACAGTGTATTACAAATTCTGTTCTATGAATCTTGGCAGAGAATAAATGTGAATGGAGAGCTATGTTTACGGGACATTAACTTTCACGGATACAACGTCATCGTGAGTAAAATGGCGGACAATGTTTTCCTGAAAACCAGCATTTACGTTGTGTCAGACAAAAGACGAAACTGAACAAAACCCGTAAATTGCAGCCGTCTAATGGATCAGAGAGTGCCATGTCAAAAAGGAAAAATACAGGATGGACGGCAATTTCACCTCGTATTATGACTTATAACACAAGATACTAACAGACATACGGACGATAAAATAATCGTAAAGGACGTAATACCAGATTTGGATTTAATCGTGTAGAAAAATATCTCAATAGACTAGCTAGAACGATATGTTCGACTTTTTACACAGCGCCACTTGTCAACGTAGTAAGCTAGAAGATATTATCTTCCGACAATAGTATCCGCAATTATTTCATTTATTATTTACTTCACGTACAATTCTCCTAATATTATTACAACGACATGTTATATCGTTTTGTTATTTCATCTTAGCAAACATTTACGTTTCTATATAAAATATCCTCATCTTGTAAATCAAATATTTGCCATGTGTTAATTTCAAAACCAAACCAAACGTTATAATATCAGTACATGAAAGTTAGGAAATGAAATATTGTTAAAATATAATTAATGTAGATGTTCCTTGAAATTTATATTATATATTTTGAATACTATTTATGTTTGAACTTCAGAAACAAACTACTAAAAAGTATTACAAATAAAATGCATAATATCATGAAAAAATTCATATGCAAAAAATTGAACAAACTAGATATATATTTCAGTAATTATAATGTTTTCAAAATCGAATCGCTAATATTTAATTTTGGTGTTGATATACAGGTATACCAGATATCTCACCGAATTGTAATAATAAATTATAATAAATACAATTATTTATTCTTATTTGATGATATTATGCTTCCTATCATTTATCATAATTAACAGAGCCTAATACGTGTTATTTGTTATTCTGCAAATTACACGCTGATCCAATATAGCTTTATAAAATAGCATACGTTCATTTACATATAATAAACATTATTCGTTATTCAAAATATACAGAGCAAACATATCTGGTCGCATTTTTCATTATTATTCATTAATATGAATATACCGTGTCATTTCATGCTAAATGCTTTAGCCAAATTAGACCTCAAAGGGAAAATCGTAATTATCTTTTTTCATCATCAACATCAGTCGGTTTTTTATACGCATCCATTGTATCTGTAAATGGCCATGTTTAGAATTAATTTAAAACTCTGGTATACCATCATGTCGTTATCTGAACGCCATTATGAGATCGTAGCTTGAACAATTATGTACAGTGCATCATTTCAAAATTAACGTAAATATCCAAGCACTAGAAGGTAAGGTCAGATTAAGTTTCATTTATCAAAGATGGCTGAACGCATAGTTTAATATTAATAGATGATGCTTTTCTTAAATGTACTTAATGACAGTGTGAAACATTTAGAAAGAAACATCCTAGCCTTTGTTGCAAAATATAATGTGCAGTGAAAGAATGCCTAGAGATTTATCGACGATACGGTTAAATTAGAAATAAGGGCACACAAGGTAATGTTGGAAGCATTATAACCTAAAATTCGCAGTTACATTCTACGACGTGTAATATTCAGTCTCTCCTTGGAAGCAAATAAATGTTCTAGCACGTGTTATTGTGCAACTCGGGGCGTAAATTAACGCACCGCGTCAATTAATTTACGTTACACCAAAATGTTCGTACAGAGAAATTGAGTTAAGTTTGCATGCACATGCATTACTGAACTACATAGACAAACATGTGCATATACATACGTATATGTTAGGCATGTGCTGTCTTGTAGGTATATGTGAATTCACATAACATCTGGAAATTTTTTTTGCAATTTGATAGCAATTGTGAATAGGATTGGAGTTCCACAGACCTGTTCAGTAGTGTCTTATTATTAATTGTCAACAGTTTTACTCATTGCAAATAGTTTAAAAACTAAAATATATATGTGTATACATATCTGAAAACCACTCATATGATATTAGTTCTTTTTGGTATATACTGTATCCGTCAAGGGATTGGTACTTTACTTTACAAATATCGATATTTTTGACATAAATATCACTGCGTATATTGGAACGGCCAACATACATAAACTGATCTCACCCGTAAATCAACAGACCGTAAAAACATAAGGTTTTTCTTACCCCGGGGGATAAATCACTGACGTCGATTTTGAAATATGCCCGAACACGCAATCGACTTGTATGCGTACCATAAATGCCTGTCTGACGATGTGTGTGTCAGTGATTTTATTGTCTCTGGGGACAAAATGTACGACTGGAATTATAAGTAGATGAATCTGCTGCTACTGCTGCTGTTTGTGATTCTGCCTCTGTTTTAGAAAGAATATGTGTTTGTGAAAGTATATATTGTGTGCCTGCATGTGTATATACACTTGTATGAAAGTGTAGCTAATAAGTTTGTATGTACATATATACAGATTTCCAATCAATTGCAAATCAATGAATACCTCCATCTACATGTATGTAAAAATTATACTCGTATTTATGTATTCCTTGCATGCCTTTCCATGTACACAGATATAAGTGATGTGTATATATCCATGTATATAAATGAATGGATACATAAACATGCATGTGTAAATGGTCTGCATGTGTACATAGGTACTATATAGATGTATCTCGTATTACGTGGACGTGTAAGTGAAGTACATTTAATCTATACAATGCTCTCCATCATGTCGGACCATAAGAGATGCTCTCCACCGCAAACCGTAATTAATACTGAAATCAAACGTTCCAGCGACAAGGATGATCTAATGCGCTGATTATATCAAGTTGTAGTAGAGTAATTAAACAAACTTTACCTACTAATTACCCAGAAACTATATCATGTTAATCATCTTAGATGCTTACGTAGAACATGGATGAGAAATATGTGATATCATAGGAAATACATCATTGCTCATTTAGAAATTACTCCTTATAATATAATTGTAATTAATTCATAAGCAAATACCTAATACTCAATATTTATTAAATACTGTTAAAAACATACAAATTTCTGCATGCAAATATATTGTAAAATATGAACATCTGAAACAAAAATAAATTAATATTTTCCTAGTTTACTGTAATGCAGCTACAAAAAAATGTTATTTTAAAGGTATGTATTTGCAGTAATTATATTTATGTTCAGTTTAAATTCAATTAAAATATATCAAAGAAGTTTATACCAGATTTGATTTACCAATTTTCCGTATCAATACACCAAAGTTGCAGTTACGAAACAGATTTTACATAAATTCAAAGTACACTGAAACAAATACGTCGAAATTTGAAAGGATTTCTTTCTTCCGACAGATATAATATCAGGCCCTTAAACCATAGATAAAGCTCGTGCAATTCCTCGTCTGTGATTTGCCAAATTTTGAACCGATTATTTAATTAATACGGTTGTGGTTTTTTTTTTAATGCCATCAAATTAGTAACATATTCACATATTATGTAATTAAAATGATTACAAAACTGATTTCTGACTATACGTCATTTATTTATGTTTTGATGATAAATATTTTACAAAATAAAACATTTCATTTTAAAATATAGATGTATATTTTAATATCTATATTTTGATCTCTCCACTTCGAGTTCTTTTTTTATATTACGGTAGTTTAATTCATTACATGCATCTATCAAGCATATGTGAATTCATTATCGAACTTTGAATTTGTACGTTAAAGTGAACCTAGTTTTTCTATTATTTTTATTCTGCCAGAAATGATGTGATCCGAAAAATTTCTCAAACTCCCCCGAGACCTAAGACGTACACGGACGGCTGTCGAACGTATTCGAAAAGATGAATTTTCCACAAAGACGTTGCCATGTACTTGGAAAATTGAAATTTCCTAGCCATTCATTTCGTTTAATTGTCTTGAAAAACTTTTACTGGAAAATCGGTGGTGTTTGTTCAATTATAATTCGTGAGTTTGGCACAATGCCGATAGGGTAGAATTTATCACTGCCAAATTATCTAAATTTATAATTGATTTTTAACAATATCCCTTGTTTATCTAATCTATTGATCATTCTGGTTTTACGTTAAATAATATAGATATGTATTTAACAATACAAATATGAACAATTGCATTATAATTGTACACAAGATACATATCGCGGAATAATTTACATTATATATATATATTGTACATCGAAATGCATGCATCTAATGTATCTGTCAATAACGTTTATTATGCTTTCCGGGAATCCGTCGTTCTATAAATCATAGGTACGTATATGGTAGCGGTAGATAAGGTTGAGTTTTGCACAAACTTTAGCTTGGTCAGCATGAATGTTCTGTTCAATTGTTTTGCATAGCGACATCTGTTACAAAGGCGTTACATTAGCATTGTTCCACGTTATAGAGAATACTAGAATGTATAATAGAATAAAGCAAACGTTGGTTGTTGCTTTCGTATTTGCGTTATTAATTTTACATCACCCACGAGAATTGTACGATGTGTTATAGTAAATAGTTACGGACCAAAAGTCAGAGAATAACGGAAATGTATGTATAAAAGCAAATTGTTTGATAGTGAACAGAATACATGGCATACAATTTCACTATTCATTACAAAAACTTAAATTTTAGCCTTTACTAAACATCATATATGTATTGATAAACACCAATCGTCCTTCGTATAACAAATGAAATATCAATTCCAACGTACTGTAGGAATATAAATATTCTGCCAATGTTCTCTTCCGCAGCTGTTGTTTTTTTTTTCACGTACATACTCCCTAAAACGGCAGAACGGAAGTAGTATTGAATGAAATACGTGATTTATTCAATCGTACACGAGCCTTCCGCGAATATAGGAATATTCAATACACCACTGAATGTTGGTACCCATACATCCTGTTTACAGAGTCCATTGAATAAAACGTATGTACCTGTCACTAGCAATTTTATATCTGCCAAAAGGCGATACGACCATTTGTTACACTTGCATTACGTGTACATCATTTTTCATCTTGTATTTATAATTATACCTTGATTGTAGAAAACAAATGAGCAAGAGCTAGTCGATGACCTAAAGGTCAAAATAAATAATGAATGCTCATAAAATATAATTAATTATGGAATATGCATTTGCACGTAGTTTATGTCAAAAACATTTACTGGAATATCGTAACAAGTCACTTACATTCATGAAACCCCCGTTCTTCCCGTTACGCAACCCGTCCGTTGTGAAATACGCAAGTAAATTAACATTTTGAACTCAAACAACGTAATTTAAAGTAAAATATCTGTTGAATTTGCGAGCAGTTGAGAGTTGGGTTGGAAGTTTTAGGGAGTATAGTCGCTAGATGAAGAACAAGTAACGACCACAAGGCCATGTACGAAGAGCAGTGACTCCTTCTAAAATATACAGCCGGTCTCTTTCATGTTCCAACACGATGAAACTTTCTCGCTTTAGTTTCGATGAGATGAAAGAAATCCGTGTTGTTTTATCAATAGGCCACTGGGAACGACTAAAGTACAAACGAGACACGATCGTCCTGGCGGGCCTTTACAACCCCACCCTCCAAAATCCAGCACCAATTCATACTTAAATTGAAATGATACTTTACAAGAAACTTCTTGCATTGCTTTTCGAAATAAAATAATGGCTGTTCTATTCAGTGGCAGACGGTACTTGAAAATAACTTTATCCATTTCTTAGATGCTATAATTTTCGGATAATCATTTATCGATTACTATTTTAACTCACATTGAAACTTGTATTTAAACAATTTCGATTAGAGACGCACATTTAGAAATATTGAAATTTCTTTTGAAGAAAATAAATATGTGTCATGTTTACCTATGATCGATTCCATTGACAAGGGCCAACAAAAGCTTCACTTGTGAAATAGGAAGCTTATTTGAAGCTCTAGTATTTCACATGTACGCAGGAGACAGAATGATTCTTGTTTTCGTTATTCATGTTTGAATAAGATATTTCAGAAATATGCGAACAGATTGATCGTTGGAAAAATATCTTGTGCCGGTCACAGCACAAAACATCTATGAAAGATTTATATTGGAACATGTGGTAAAAGCATACGTTATCATGTGTGACACTGGCAGTAACAGATTTATCAGTGATATGCCATAATTTACCCGTCAATATCTGAGTTAATACCAACAAAGATATCATATTATTATTAGTCCAGTGTCATATGATATAACGCTGAAACTTTGAAATCGCCTGGAATAATAATTAAGATAAATACAGTATATTATAAATTGTGTAAATATCGTTAATATAATTGGGCTAATTTAATAAGAAATTTTGTGGGTAAGCAAAGTTTACTAAACGCGGTTTATGTCGTTCTTCCTCTTTCAAGTAAATCTTAAAGGATTACAATTGGTTCCATTTGTATGTTTCTTTCAAGTCGGAAGAATTTAATGAGAAAGGTAATATTAACGTTGAGAAAACAAGTCCTTTATATGTTATAAAATTATTTCAAATATTGTCAAGCCGTTTCATTATTAAACAAAGAACTATGTCCTCACAAAAGCTGTAAATAGATAATAGTATCTTTATGTTCCAGAAGTGGCTTCGTCATGAAACTTAATTTGACAGATATTATTATAGTGGAAGATTCTGATTCCCAATACACCCCTTATAATGAACGCCCTGAAACTTATATTGTGCCAGTGTTATTCGCCATTATATTCATAGTAGGCGTGCTTGGCAATGGTACTCTTGTCATAGTTTTCCTACGGCATCGGGCTATGCGGAATGTACCGAACACGTAAGTTCTTCAAATGTTTTATTTAATATATGTATCTACATTACATGTGCATCCACATTTTGTACATGCAATCTTCAATGTCGTTATTTAACTCACTGTTCTGTTATAATTTCCAAGTCGATATCTTGAGAAATCTTTTTGCTTGCCATATTTAATTCATTCAATTTTTGCCCGGAATAAAATTTCTAACCATTCTTTGTTCATATTTGGCCGCTTTGATCAACATTTTATACAATTTATAAGTATGATTTTTAGTGAAATATTAATGAAAGAGATGCACGCTGGTTGCAGATACATCCTGTCATTGGCTTTGGCCGACCTCCTGGTGATCGTGACCTGTGTGCCCTTCACCTCCATAGTGTACACGGTAGAGTACTGGCCGTGGGGAACAGCAGTGTGTAAGCTATCGGAGACCACCAAGGACGTGTCCATCGGTGTATCCGTGTTCACACTCACCGCACTGTCCGCCGAACGTTACTGTGCCATCGTCAATCCGCTGCGGAAACTACAGGCAAGTGTGCACGTGTCTTTATCTCGTAAATTTATTCTAAACATGTCACAGCCTGTGCTTCATCGGTATAGCATTAAAACCGAGCTTAAATCACATGGAAAACGGATAAGTAACAGCTCGTTTGATTTTATACCCCTCCTGTAGAATCTTTTCGGGTGTAAGCCCTGAGTTGTTGAGGGATTGTACTTAACTGGCCGATAATCTCTATGTTCTGATAGACTAAGCCACTGACGGTGCTGTCCGCCGTGCTGATCTGGGTGCTGGCCGGTATCTTCGCGTTACCTTCCGCACTGTTTAGTAACGTGCAAGATATGCCGATCAGCGAGAACAAGTCCATCCTAATCTGCACGCCGTTCCCCGATGTCCCTTATCAGAAGACTTACACACAAGTCAACGTTGTAGCGAAGGCACTCATCTATTACATCTTGCCATTGTGCGTTATCGCCTGTTTCTACATCCTGATGGCCCAGCGACTGCACGCGTCAGCTCGCGACATGCCGGGCGAGCTGCACGGCGTCCAGAGCGTGACGCAGGCACGCGCACGTAGACACGTTGCCAGAATGGTCCTTGCATTCGTCATAGGTGAGTATCCATTGTTGTTTCTGATTTTAAACGGCGATATTACACGGCACTTTTGGTATATAACCAATTAAAAGATATTGACAACAAGAATAGAATGATTTGAATGTTTACTCTTGCATGATCTTGTTTCAGTATTTTTCATGTGTTTTCTTCCATACCATCTCTTTGAACTTTGGTTCCATCTAAATCCAACTGCTTATGATGACTATAATGATTACTGGCATGCATTACGAATCATTGGATTTTGTTTAAGGTAAGTTACCAGTGCAATTAACACACATAACTAAATTGTCAACTCGAATTCTCGGTAACTCAATCAGTCTAACCAACCAGGAATAATTAATAACTTTACAAATTCAATGAAATTTTTATTCACGCGTATACTAATATACTTCTGTGGACACAGTTAATTTTATTTGCACAAAACATTTCATTTATACTCACGGCATGAACTAAATTTACACATTTTGATCCAGTAATTTGTGACATGTGTTGCAAAAATTAATTATAACACGTTTGGTCGGCAAATGTCATTTGGTAATGAACTGTTTTCAGAGCTACTCATAATTTAGGCAATGGTATTGAATAATAACTGTTAATATAACACCACAAACTACCCTCATCATGTTACGCGGATCACTTTTTGGTGGCAATATTTTTTTCTAAATGGCAAAATATTTCAGTGAAACATATTAAAGTGTGAGCTGTTGTTAGCCCCGGCTTTAGATTCTATCCTTGCACGTGTTACCGGCGACAAAATGAAATTTTCGGTATGTGCTAAAGCGTCACGTGATGCCTTGCATACTTACTACAAATATCGCTGTTTCACGGCACGTTTGCGGTTTTCATATTAGAGCATGAGCAGAATGCGTATAGTATATCTAGTACATACTCTAGTTCTCATAGTTGTACGTTATTCAGAAACAATCCAAGCTGGCAGAGGAATTTGCAAGTTTCAAGACATAACTTAAACTTAATTTAATCATAAAGAATATAAATGATAAAGATTTAAAAAGAAATAACCGAAACATGACTATTTTTACAAAAATGTAAGACGAAAATACGTACCGTTTTAATAGACACTAATAGTAATTTGAAGATTCAACTTACTTCAAACCGTACTTGTGAAAGTTATGTACCAAATTTTCCAATGAAACACATATAATTGAATAAAAACGCCGAACTTGTCTTCCTTTTATGTAACTTTAAACGGTAGTTTTCCAATAATATTAAAGTTAGTTTACGGTTAAACCAAAGTTAACCATTAGAGTTGTTGAATGCAGTGCTACGTGACCTGTAAACTACTATTACACGTAAACTTATTATTTTTGTCGTGTGCTTCGTAATGCACTGACTGTTGTCAATGTGTTATTGATATATTACTTGATATATTAGTCGAGCAGTTCATAGCGGAATAAAAATTTCTACAGCGTGCCAAATATAACTCTTTTAGACAGCTATAATCAAGGTCGTTTATAAAAATACTAACGTCTAATGTTAGTAAGTGATATCGAAGAGAAAATCAGTTTCAAATTTGTGCTTTGTTTATATACACATTTATAATAAAGTGAATATATACAATCACAATCTGCAGTATAAGCCGGTTTCTAATGTATAGCTTATATATCCATGTTTACACATTGTACAAAACGACAAACATAATAACAGTGATTATGTACTTTATGTTATGCAACAGTTTCCTCAACTCGTGCGTAAATCCTGTTGCGTTGTACTGCGTAAGCGGCGTATTCCGGCAACATTTCAACCGGTATCTGTGCTGTCAGAACCCGAGACGCTTGCAACGCCGTCAACCATCCATGCCGAACTACGAAACTAGCTTCAATTCCACATACCGACGTCATACAATGCGCGAGGCACCGTTAGACAGAAGACATACGTACAGAAAACCGACATTTGACCGTCAGAACTCACGGGATACTACGCTATTGGTGTTGGATACAATGAAAAAAGCAGACCATCTAATAATCACCAGAAACGATATTGGCACTGGCAAGAATGCCTTCGGAAGTTGAAACATGAATCAACAATACGTTGTACATTGGGAAAAATGATATATCAGATTATTTGGACAGAAGTTGTAAGTATTCCATTTAAATTCTTGTGCGCATACCCAGTTTCAACTTTGGTGGTGCATTGAAACATTTTTCATACAACGGGTATTAAGTTGGTTACCGAATTTGTTGTGTTAATTATTTATTGTAGTTAAGCAAGCACAAGCCGACAGTAGAACATTTACTGATACCATACAATTGAACTGACATATATCAAGCACGCTTATAGAACACTATCTGAGGTTTACCACTTACACCGTAAATCCGAATTATACATTCCAATTTGCATGTCAGACAGGCTTGTACATGCAAGCGAACAGATGTTAATACAACACCAGTAACAAACGCGAAACGTCAAGTATGTTTACAGTACATGCATATACATCTTCTATTTGTTCACGCGGTAATATAAAAATGAAACATGCAAGTTTGATTAAGTCTGTAATGGATTTTCATACATCGATGTATGATACTGTCTGCATAACTTTTAACCTATATCAGAAGATTATGTCGTTATATATATTCATGAGAAAATCTGATTAAAATGAACCACAAAATGATGTGTATTGATTTAACATATTACAGTTCAAATTCAAAGAAATGTACATATGTAGCAAAACAAACGTTAATATAAAATATTTTCAAATATGATTCTGATGCAATATATTATTATTATTCAATTTTCAGATTTCCCCAAAATGCTATATTCGAAATTCAGAATTAATCTTTCCGCTAATAAACTATTAACGTGTCACTCATGATTTCCACTGACTTCAGTTAATTAACACTTAATTGTCTACCTTAATTATACAACGCCGATTACATCATCAATATTCACGGCAATATATACATTAAATTCGAACATGTTGTGGGGGTAGGCAGCTATTAAATGTAATGTGTATTGTTAACATGATATAGTGTACGCATCTCACTGGGATTAAAATATGTTACTGTTGCTTGTGTATTGATTTTCAGTGCTATACAGCGTATCACCTCTAAAGGGACCCAATCATCATTCCACTACCCTTAGAACGGGAACAACGGTACCGGCGGGACATTTAAATGTTCCAAATGAAAAAGAACAGTCTATTATCTTTGTGCTATAGAAATGTACTCATAGTATATCCTGCTCATTCCAGAAATATTTTTATACGAATGTCGTAAAATGAAATGAAAAAAATAAAGTTATGTATGTACGTTCAATTGTATTGTATTTTATTTTATAATGTATCTCTCACATAAATATTTATCCATCTTATCTTAGAAAATAATAAAAGCATTATAAGTTAATACCACAACTAATTTTGATTTTGTGCTTCCTCTCTGCAGAAATTGTTTAAGACTAAACTTTTTATTTATGCCAGTTTGAGTTTCAGTATTTATAATTCATCGTCATTTAGTTAAAAGGTAAGTTTAAAATGTAATTAAATATACATGTATTCCGATAATATTTATATTCTAAAATGAAAGAGATTTATTTTTGTATTTCAGTTGTCAAAACTTATAACACATTACCCCTCGTGCTATACAGGTACACATCAGTATGTGCGTGATAGTAATACGTGTGTACTATTGGTCAAAATATAATTAACTGGTTACACTGATTGTTAATGACACACAGGGGTAACCAGCTGTCTGTTCAGACCCCTGCTCAACCGTATGCGGTTATTACCAGTGCGTTATGACACCTACATGTCACATTAATGAACATACATCTTCCATGCTGACAATCAGCATAACACATCGATTCTGTTTGGCTACGGAAATTCATTCAAAAAAAAAACCTGGGTGAAAATCCTGTTAACAATTTAGACTAAAATCATAATAGATGTTGGCAAAACTAAATACTTTTCGAATAGAAATTGTCCTTTACTTTTCCGTGTCAATGTTATTGATTTTCACTTTGGCAATCTTATCAACTTTGCTAGCGCTAAGGTATATTACGGTATGAAACTTTGATACAGGGCTCGAGAACTTGATAAACACAGTCGCCCAGCACAGTATACAGTTATCGCAAGGCGACATCATATTCAGCGTTGCGTTTGGCATGTTGGTATCTCGTCTAATAACGACAGATATTATCATATCTGCTTCGGTGATAACTGACAAGGTAAGATTGTCAGTAATGCAACATGTTGGGCTCCGAAAACCCCTTGATATAAAGGAATTTCTTTCAACTTTATCATTTTGCCTACCATAGTTCCAATAAAGACGAAGTATGGATATTTCTATTAAATATTATCACGTTTTTGCATTGAAGGTATTTAATTTAAATCGCAACTACTATTGGACAAAAAAAAACTTTTAAAATCAGTCATTTATTTAAACTGTTACACTAATTTCTTTAGTTTAGAATACACAATGACACGTATAAATCCGTCTTAAGTAAAATGAATTTTATAAATCTTGTAGTTTAATCTTGCGTACACAGTTAATATAATATCTTTTGCTCCAAATGATCTCCCGAAACAAACTGATTTTTGTACACTGCAGCTGAATCATCTTAACAGTTAAAGAAACAGAGTTTACTTCAATAGAATATACTGATATCATTAAAATCTGTGACAGACTTTAGTTTTTTTTTTAATGCAAACATACATTCATATGAACTTTTCTCATTATTTTCATGCCCGGAATCATTTTTGTTTAAAACTTTGTACATACACTAGTGTATGAACAGTTGCATACATTTCAATTTATAAAAGGATTCTGAAACCGAGCTTAAAGTTCACATTCAGTTTCAGTCTGGAGAATGTGACGCAACATTTACATTAAAAGTCAACGTTCGTCCGGATTTTCTAACATAAACTGAATAGTAAAGAATTTTGAATAAATTACAATTTCTAAAACACAAAAATTGTTTAAAAAGTAAAGGTAATTAGTGCCCTATATTTACCCCTAAATTAACACAATATCATTTCTGTTACTGGATAAACAAGTTTAAAATGAACAAATAGTACATTGTTTTCGTAGGAATCTGCCATGTCCTTGTTGCGAAACAAATGCCACTAGGTAGAACTTTTTTAATTACAAACTTTAAAATAACATGCCTCCATCTGTCACACCGGTATCGCTAATATAAAGTTTCGTGTACGCTCTATAGTTTAGAATCCGCAGTGTAATGAGAGACTGACGGATAATTTCATGAAATAACTAACTGCAAAAGTCAACAAAGTGAGATGATACTTATTTGTACTCTGCTATGAACAAATTATTATGCAACACGAGATGAAAAGTTATAAAGTAAGAAGTACATTCGTACCAACTGTACGTTACTTATCTATCCTTGTTTTTCGTCCACTAGTGACATCTGTTGAGAGGAAACATGTATTAGTTTAAAAGATTACAGATACCGTTTAAAATATTACTGCTAGCACCATCTATGTGACAGAAACTGTACTTCGGTTGTAATATCAGTTGATAAGAAGAAGAATTATTATAGCTATATGTTGAAATCAATATTGTAGTGAATATTGATCTTGTAATACAAGCTATACTTCCGCCATCTGTTAGCCAATAGCAGAATTGTAAAATATAACAGAGCTCTGTTACATTTAGGAATATGTTCCGGATTGTTAAAGCAAGACTGACATCTGACAATGAATTATTTTCTCTAAAACAATGTGATCTTCAGGAACTTGGTAAACAAGAGTATAATTTTATATTGAATATAATTTATTTCATGAATTAATATCATTCACAATATTATATTATATAGATATACTTTATTTTAATTTGAACTTAATGATGAAATAATAATTTATGTATTAAAATTACTTGAATCATTACTTTGCTGCTTGTTCCAGGTAGGCAATTAAATCGGCCCTTTCTTTTTCTTTTTTGATTCCAGCAAATATCATTTTCGTGCCTGGTATATATTTCTTTGGGTTTTCGAGGTATTCAAACAAGACATCTTTAGTCCAAGTACATCCTTGAAAAACAATGATGTGTTTAAAAACTGAATCAAAATAATAGTATAAAATATACGGTCAATTATTGCTAACATTTACGCAATCCATTTATTTGGTGTTTTTTACTTATTGATTGCAATATCACTAATGAACAGTATATCCGGTTTTTTCAAAATTAATTCTAATGACAACATTTACTATCTGTCATTGGTACATATTTACTTTTTGCTTAGTAAAACCTTGTTTTAATTAACAAATATGTACCTTTATTTTTATTTCCATCGGAATACGCATAGCCTGGCGCTTGTCCTGATTTGCGGCCGATAATTCCATTCAAATTTGGCCCGACTTTATGCTTGCCCCCTTTTTCAACAGTATGACATTGGGCGCATTTCTGAACGAAAATTTTCTTTCCGATTTCAGCATCGCCAGCTGGTATACCCATGGTTCGGTCAATTGTCACAGAGAATTTCTGACAGATACACTACACTGAATTTGTTTCACAGAACAAAATAAATGCAAGCTTGTATTTCAAAACAACCCTTGATAAACAAATAGCGTATTTTCAGTGGCTTAAATATTAAAGGTGAATTCGAAAATTACAAAACGTAATTAAAAAGTTTCTATTTGATAAGCAGATGTTGTGTACTAATTTATAAATCCTTGCTCTACTTTTAATTTATTCTCGTCTTCATTTCGTAGGTAATATCGTCAAAGACGCAATTTTATTTAATATACGATTCATTACATTTGCAAATTATTTAATTCTAATTTAGTTTTAATTAAATTGAGATGTTTAAATGAATTCATTCTAATCTCTTCCCGAGCAATGTGTTTGATAATAAAATGCAAATATATTGTTACGAAATAGTTAAATATAGAGTTATCACTTAGCAAACTATCAAAAAGTTATCTGTAATTTCAAATTGTAGTATCGTATATATTATATTCACAGAGACTGAAACAAAATGTGTAAATTTGTTTGTGAGCATCTTATCTTCTACATATTAGAGATAGCAAACTTCAATGAAGGTTTAGTTTTAAGAGAATAATGGAGACGGTAACTGCACGGCCGTTTATGTCAGTGGTGTTATAAATTAAACTGTTGTGAACCAACCATAGAGTGCGTCGTATATCAAACATTTTAATTAGTGGCAAAAGTTGCTTCGTGAGTTTAGTGTGTGCAAGTAATAATAATAAACAAGAAATACAATAAAGTAAAAGTGATGGAAATCTTGTCCAAGAATGACAAAATAAACAAAGCAGAAAAAAGTTCCGCATCTCAAGAGGATTAAGAAGTTTCGCCTTTGAATAAGATTAAAAAAAAATGTATTTTCTAGTGTGAAACTGATATTGGAGAACCCAAGAATATTCACAATTATAATGATGAAGTTTCTGTCGTGAAATAATTATGTTAGAAGAAGGTGAGTGGATTGTTTTATGAACATGTAACACAATACTTTCATTATGTCAAAGGAATATCAGTCTAATTAACAAGAGTGGTAGCGTAATAATCAGATGAAACAACATGCTTGTACCTGTTTCCAATTTCATATTGAAAACTTACAACGAAACCCCATGTAAAACAGATTTGCAAGGACACGAATTAGATTTTATCCAGGTTCAAAATAAAAAAAAATTATTCTTGATTACGTGACAAGTGACTATAAGTCAGGCAATTATTCAGTTTTCTTTGAGATCCAGTTAGGTGACTAATCCTACAAAATAATTAAATAGAAGATGCGATTATTCTCGGTGAATAAATATGTAAATATATTAAAAATAAAATTCTACGAATTTATTAATTCAACTTTAAATACATACTAGAAACATTGTGCACATTTAACATAAAAATATAATGTTGTCAACATGTTCATTTGCATTAGTTTTATGTGAGATTAAACTTATTTATATGAGTTTCATTTTTCAATGCGTACTGTTTTCTTGTTTATGAATAATTGTGGGTTAAAACGCATATTATGCGTCAGAATACAGTATAAATTTCGCCGTATTTTTAATGCTAGTGCATTCTTGAAAACGTTATAATATTTTCCCTTATAGTGGCCAGATTTGTTTCACATTATTTTCGCCCATCTATTCAATATCCAAACGATCATTTGTTAAAATTTTAATAAAGTTCTTTCAAATACTAAACCATGAATGGGAATTTGCCTTTCAGAAGAATACTTTGATGAACATAATACGTTAAAAATTTGTGTGTAGGCGTTACACGACCTAATCCCTCGCATTACGTACGTCACTGAGACTTAAAAACGTGTATGTATTTGTGTAAATCTAAAATTCTTGCGTCAGAATTATAGAATGCAAGAACAGACAAGAACAGAACAATATGGGGATGTATTTCACGCTACCCGCAACAAAATTAAATAGAAAGATTCACAACACACGGCACATTAGTTCGCTAATGGCGAAACATAAAATGAAAATTAGAAGTTTCACAGTATGCAAAAGATGGAGTGATTCAAATGAAATTATAATGTTCCGCGACAAACATGCATTTTATTAAATTAAAACAGCAATTTTGCTTAGCGTGAAAAAAGATCTTACTAAATGCTCTCCTACTAATTTATACATATCTGAAAATGTTATACTTTCATTAAAAATATCATCTTATATACATTTTAATTTAATTCATGGAAGTGTTATTAATTTTGTTAAAATTTCTTGTTCATTTATTTGTAAATACGACATTCATTTTTGGATAACAAAAGTTATATGTCATTACGAATAGTGTTTTGCTTTTATTTTATTATAATTTACTCTATAGCAAGAACAAAATTAAATTTTTAATATAAATAAATCATTCGAAATGTGTTAAATTATTTTTGTAACATCTAGATGCAGAACATTTATCTAGCATCTGTTATATTAGGCCAGTGTAGTTTCTGCGAGTAACATATTAGTAGAAAATATGTTCAAAAAGTTGATAAGAAGTGCCCAAGGAAAAAGTGGTGCAACTTTCGTTATAAATGAGCTCAATATCTCAAACACTAATACACGACTGGTCAAAAGTGTATGAGAATGTTCTTATGTAACTCATTCGTGCGAAAAGCTTTAAGCTTTACTAAAACATATAAAACAGCAGTTCTGAACCTGGGGTTCAAATGAATAGAGTTTATCGCGGAAATAGTTTGAAACTTTCTGAATACATTTAAAAAAACTTCATATTATCCATTGACTTGTTATTGACATGACTAACTGAAATTTCAGATTTAAATTCAAATAGAAAAACGTTGAGAACCTCTGTTCTAAACGACACACATTAAGACATCCTACACATGCGTCACATGTCCTTAGCCACACCAATATCCGCACTTTTTTTTCATGGAATATTTCACCAAATTCGCATTATATCATTCAACCAAAGAGAACATAAATAATGTGTTCTCTGTAATCCTACAGTTTTATATTTAGTTAAAAACGTTTCGAAGGACGTGCATAAGTAGATATTGCATTTGACAGTTGCGTTGAAGCATGTGTATGACAGCATCCTGTTTTATTCCTAAATCTAAAAATAATCAGTTTTCAAGGACAACTGCCAGTCGTTTCTTGTTAGACGTTTCCATGACAATGAAAATACAAAGTACTTTTTCATGTAGCGCGTGCTATGTGAAACAATTGGCATGACAGTTAACTGGGTCATTGTTTTATTGACAAGAATATGCATGGGTCATAATTAACATGTAATTAATACTAATAAACGACAAAACAAAAAAGGACGAACGGCTGTTGCACCATAGAGAAAAATATCGTAACACATAGCCAATTAAAATAGTAGAAATTGTAGTACATGTTAAAAATTGCGTTTTTTTTTTTTTTTTTTGTAAAATACCTATTTGCTCGAAATAAATACCTACTAGTATTTCCTATTCATAAATAGAGACGACCTAAAAATAGGTTATACTATATAATATAATATGTATTTAAACTTTATACCAAATACAGTATACAAGTACATAATACAATTTGAAATTATTATTACGTTTAGAAAATGGAAATATTATTACATTACGTTGAACACAAACTGCAAAACAAATGGAATAAAAATATGTTTATTAGTTTCAAGTACTGTACACTGCATATTACATTTTTTTTTTCATATTCATAAAAAGTTGATAATTTTTGCAATAAAAAAATTGTAATTTAAATTTTCACATATACTTCGTTGTTTGTTTTTTTAAATATTTTACACCTGCACGAATGGCACAACAATTATAACTACGATCCAAATATAATGAACTAAATGAAAATGTCTGTATCGACCATTATAATCATAGATTTACATGCTGATGCAGCAAGGAATTCATCTGTTATTCTATAACACTCTAATTCAGTGAGACACAACTCGCGGCCCATTTAAAAGGATTTTTCACAATATAATGAGCTAAAAAAACCTTAGCCGAACCCGAAAGAGTAAAGCAAAAAAATCTTTTGCGGACCCAAACTCAAAAACGAACTTATATGCGGCCTTTTATACATAAAAGATTTTGTATCACTGCTCTAATTGAACTTTAAAAAACATTTACATAATTTGGTACGACGATTTAAAAATGCAGGGTCTAATTAAAACAGATTTAAAATGGTTTGTAGCTTATTGCATACATGTATTTTTACTAATATTCGAAGAGATACTACATACATACGTATATATTTTTGTGTTTGGATATTTTTCTTTACGTATATTATTTTAAATGGATATGATTGACGTATGCTCAAAATTCTATTTAAAATTAGCTACTCATATAAACTATTGACAGGAATAAGTGTATTTATATTTATACGAAGGATAGATTTTTTATAACAGAAAATAAAAAAGATGCATAGAAAATACAAATTGTGTATGCCGAGAAAATAAAATTTCAAGCTTGGCCTGTATATTGTATTTTTTGTTATTTTTTAACAAATATTGTTAATATTAAATTTATTTGAAAAACAAAAATATCTATCGCGACCATGAGTTAATAATAAAATTGTTGACATTACAAAAAAATAATAATATAAATATCTTAATAATCTTCAGATTAAAAATACGAATATTTAATTTAAATGCCAAGAAATTCTTAGAATAGATAAGATGTACATGTAAAACCAAATATGTGCATATTTATTTTTTATACTGGATTTATCTGTTTTTGTTTAATCTTGTGTTTCATCACACTATACTCGAATGTAGCACCTAATATAGGACTAATTAGCATTACTTATTAATTAATTAATTACTATACTATGTGAGTAATGAGTATAGTGATCCTTTCGGGCGTATTTGGATCAAGGTTCGTAAGTGTACGGTGGTTTGTTAAGATACAATATTTTAACGTAAGTGGGCAGATGTGATGTTTGGGTAAATGAGATGTTTTTGTGCCAACAGACCCACCCACATTCGGAGATATTTATCTATTACCTTCCACATAAATTTAGGATGTAATCATTCTAAGTAGTAGAACATTACACATCTACCGAATGAACAATATTATAATAAATACAATGTAATCACAACTTTCGCATATTAATCAGATGTATAAATTGTATCTTTCCATGTTACCGAAAACAACATGAGAATTGACTTTGTGAAATGAGAAAATCTAACCATTTCCTTATAATAAACTCGGTTAATTTAGAACCATTTGTATTTTGGTTCAGTTAGTAATGAAATTGTTTCATTATTGGTTCAGTTACAGTACGTAGAATTGCGTATTTTGAACCGACTGTCGTGTAAAACACATATGAAACTGTTAATTAAACAAACACCAAGGCTATTTCTAACTTAGATCCACTTCTAACAAGTGTTTATGTTGTTTACCCATAGTTTAATTTCACTCGTCAGCTAATAATAGTTATTCGTAACTTTGGTATGTTATTTTGAAAATCGCAAACCACGAACAACCTAAACGTTATGGTCTGACTTCAACGTCAGATATCAGACAGTTCATTTAATGTAGATTTAATATGTACAGGATAGAAGAGAAGATTTGAAACATGTGTTGAATGAATAAAGTATGTTCGTCTATCCTCAGGTAGAAACAATTCGGAAATTAGAATCCTGTTAATCCCATGTAACTAACTTCAAATTCAACTGCAAGCTGTATGTGTGTGTATATAATAGCATTGTGAAATGATGATAGTTGAATGTTTAATGCATGCAAAGTGGAATGAACACAGCGCCACTGTGAGAGGAACGCAAACTTTTCGAACTTCTCTCTGACAGATCATCACGATGTTTACATTGCGAAGATAACACATCAATGACCGAACACGTACACAAACAGCTATCAATGCTCTCAACCAGAGACACTCGTGTACCAGATTTTTTCTTTTTCATTTTAAACTCAGTAACAAGGAAATAGTATATATATACATACATGTTTGATCGTACATATGTTCAAGAACAGCTTGACCCTGTGAATATAACCATCAATGTAGTTCTTACTGGCTTGTATCCAATCCCAGTTATGAAATACTCCACAACAAGTAACGTTAAGTCATCCTGAGTGTACTGTCATTTATAACTCATGTGAAACTCGTACTACATTGTCAACAAAAACATGTACGGGAGTGTTTTCATACATTAAATGTTAAACGAATGAAATCACGTAATATATTAATAGTTCGTAATGTTATCTACGATTTTATTTAAACGCTAAGCATGAATTTTCTGTCGAGATTCACAATACTGTAGCAAATAAATAAATGTTTTATAAACTAAGTAGTGAGTGATTGTGGAAAAATACACGGTCTGCTACCGAAGTAATGGAAAAGGTGATGTTATGTACATATGTTTGTATAAATTTTAACGAAACACACCAGATGTAACTAATGCGATCTTTATTTCTACGATTTTTTTCTTCGTCAAATCTCAGGCAAATTATGGAAATATATGTAAGTCTGAAATATTGTAACAATATAAAAAATATTTATTCCATTCCGTTAAAAAATACGTTATTTTAAAATGTACTTATTCCAATCACAAACTTATAAGAAACGAAATAATTTCAAGTTAGTTATGATAAAATTAATGTGTGTTTTGTCTGCTCTAGTAAAACAAAACTAAATTTATGTGTTTTTTTGTTAACTACTGTTTACATAATGTTATTTATATGAAAAGAAAAAAAATGCCGTGGTTTTGTTTTATATTGAACTGGTTACCTCTAAATATAAGTGGTAATTTTTCTTTATTGTACGTTATAATTAACACGTAAATTGAAATATAATTACGTGAGGTACTTAACACGTAAGTTAATTAAGATTTAATTACAATTTTATTGTAATTTCGTTCGTTCCTGATACCAGATAATCAAACAAATTTAATACGCTAGGTAAGTTATTAAGTAGAATTAAATATTAGCATTGTACTTTTGCGTATCAACAAGCAACTAGCACAGTGAATATTGAAAAGTTGCATAATATACCTATATTAATATTTCTTAGAAATAAAGACATTTTATTTTTCCGTAAATTATATAATTTACCGAAGAATAAAGATTAGTAATTGAAAGTAATATGCTGAGAAATAATCAGAGTATCCAATTAGAAAACTGCAACAATGAAACGCTTGAATCAAGATCAATTGCACACTAATATAATTCGCACTTGTCATTGCGAAATGTGAAGTACCACTAAACTTGAACTAATCCACTATTAAAGATTAACAGAGCATCGTCTACCAACAGCGCTACCATCATCGTCGTTAATTCGAAGAGAAATTGCCAAGAAAACAAATATAAATTACCGACTTCATTACGGCTAAAGTAAATCCATTCGGACATTTCCGACAGCACATCGGCTTCTGTCGGAATTCAAACTTTCAGAACGAAAGCTTCGTTCGGTTCACAGTTTCGTCGCGAAGCTTCAATTACGCACGTGACAGATCAACCCACTTACAAACTGAAAAGTTACGCGAACATTACACCGCACGAATATTAAGTGAATACATAAAATTGAACTGACAGGTATTCGTAGGGATAGTTTAGTGCAAATATAATCCGTATAAAAGTTTACGAAACTTTCGTACAGTGTATCAAAAACTTTTAAAATAGCCTGTGCTTCGATTGACATTGAAGTTTGCAGAAAAGAAAGGTAAAAATAAAATATCACTTTAAAATAATTATTTATTTAAATTTGACAAATTAAAATTCAAGTGACTTATTTTTATAAATTATCTAATATATTACAAAAAAAAACGTTGTGCATACAAAATGAAATAATTGAATTAAATTCTAATTCGGAACATAATTGTATTTTCAACTTAATCTTTTTCAATGGAATTTCAAGAATATAATCTTTATGTTGCTTTTCGTTTAATTAACAAAAACAATAAATACATTTTAACAAATACAACACGCTTTTTAGTCCTAACAATGAAGTATTTTCGTCAAATGTTCATTCGCAAATTAATTCTGTTATTGTCTTCATTTCAAGCAAATGAATGATGAAATAGTAATTATAGACGTCAGTTTCATCAAAACCCAGTAGCAATTTAGAGTTAATAATTAATATTCTGTTCATTCATTGATTCATCATGCGGGTTTTTTTCATTTATTTGTATTTAATTTCACTACGCAAATATTAAATGATATTTAAATCAGTAGGCGGGCGAAATACATTTCATTAAAACATTTACATAACTTTTTTCTTTGTTTAACTTTGTAATAGATTATAAATATAAAATAAATACATATTGTAGTTTATATTTTTAAATTAGTTAGTTTATATTACAAATAAAATTGCAAATAGTAAAACTGAATTTCTCGGAAACAATTCATATTATTTATTTGTGTATGAATGATCTAACTTTAATTAACCCGGTTTTCACGCTGTTACTTGGAATGTTGTGTTCATAATTCTCCATCTCGGAAATAACGAAAGCAAATAATCTTGAGGTAAACACAATATAAAAAACGTTTAAGTCCAGAGCTATTAGGTTCGTGTAAATATGTGAACAGTCGCAATAAATAACGAAAACTACCTGCCGAGTGCAACTCCTTGAGAAAACAAACGCAGTAATCGAATGAGCCATAGAATCACAAATAGCCCTACAGATCAGTGGAACATGCACGTTCAAAGAACCTCTAAAGATCTGCGAAGATATGTGATTTCAGACGAGGCAAATTAAATACAGAAACTAAACACACCCGTAAACGATTATTTATTCAGAATTTCTATAAATATGCTATGCATATTTTACTATATGAATGTGAAGAGCATGGAAATTTGGATCATTTTACAATATTGTATTATTAACGAATCGAGGGATAAAAGAAAATATCAGCGATTGTTTTTCTCATATTCCTTTCGTTCACAATTTCTCTTTCTTTGTTCTGCCAGAATGCATCGTACCTGTTCTGACATGTATTATTAACACGAATATCGACTATCTTCCTCACAAATATAACACACGCTTTTATTCTACTACACATTGTATATCAGCGCTTAGTCCAAAGAAATAAATATCTCTAATAAGAAATTGACCAGGAGGAGTGTGTAAGGAATTCAACGGTACAAATTAGTAAGAAAATATAATGGCAAGTTTTCAAAAGATTGTTCTTAAAACAATAGCGCACAGAATCAGTTTGAAATGAATGTATGAGTTCCGCTCCAATTCAGTACAAAGTGCTACAAGAAAAACCAGCGAAATTGTTGGTGAAAATGACTTGCGCTGCGTTGACGTAAATATATGTCTACCATTGTAAAATAATGTACTGTCCTATTTGACAAAATCCTTTCTCTGTGTTACTTTTCATTACCTTTATTGTCAAGTCGAAATTTTGTCAAATCTCTAGTGACAAGCGTTTCGAAATAAAAATATATGGAAGGAAACAAAATATTGTTATATTTTTCAGTTTTTTTGTGAAAATTAAGGTTAGTTTTTCTGGAATTGTAGAATTTCTAGAATTTTACTAAATCGTAGCATAAAATCTTTGGTATCTAATATTGCATCGAATATAATAAGAATTACTAAATTCTGTATTGTATTTATTGCATACGATTTTTGGAATGTCGATAGTTATCAACATTAAAATCGTTTCAAGTCTCACATGTCGAATCCAGATATAAAGATGAGTTTAAATTAAAAAACACCAAACAAAGGAAGCCAGCAACATATAAAAAAAACATCGAATCAACGCGCAAACATGAAACAATTCATTACTTTACAAATGGTTATGAATTTGATTTCGTAACTGATATTGTCGATTTAAATTAATTAAATTCTACATATTATATCATCTGGTTTTATTAACATTCCTAGTTGAAATGCAAGTTTAATTAAAATTTAATCTGCACAAAAATTATGATAATAAATTAAAAAGAATTTTCAAATAAATTAAAATCTTTTAACTAGAATTGCATTAAATCAAAAATTTTCAAATCAGACACGAAATTAAATTTAAAAAAAATATGAATTGCAATGCGTCATTCATATTTTAGCCGTTTCGTGTGGGAGAAAATGTACGAATTTTGTTATTATTTGTCAAGTTTTCCGCGCCGTAGTTTCTGACTGCTTTTCTCTCAGATTTTCACAGTGCTATTCTGTTTTTATTGTTCATTTTACACGAAGAGGTATTTTGTCCCACCAACACGCACACCGTAAGCATCCAGGGATGCTATTGTTTCCCGAATTCTCAACGGAACAAACGACAATGACAATCACTTGTAAGGCAGCCAATTAGTAATATGCCAGTTAGCCTGGTATGTGGTCCAATAAAACTATTTTCGGAGATAATAATCTCAATTTGACATTCAATCTGCCCATTGTGGGCTCGCCCAGTTTCGCGTCTGCACACGTCCTAACACTGACCTTCAATCAACCTTGCCCCAATTATTACATTCGATATTAGATTTAATTAATGGCTATATCTCTTGAAAGAATAGTATCAATTTGTAAAATTTCAAGAGCAATAGATATTTTGTTACAATTTTGTGACCATAATGAAGGGTAAAGAGGGCAATCGTAGATACAAAATAATTGACCTATTTCTATTCATTATTCATTACATTACATATTCGAACTAGTTTCTTGGTCAATTACCTACATTTTATCGGCTGGGTTTTGTAAATCGTTAATTTTACTAGCCATAAAACTGAATAGTAAACTAGATAATATAATCTTCATAATAGATTTTGGTTACCCCTTGCAAATAATAAAAGATTCATCCATTTTAGAATGAATTAAGTGAATACTAACGTTAAATGTATAGTTCGCAAATTTATTTTCCTAGTCCATTCGTACATTTTTAGAGATAAAATTAGAAATAAGCGAATCATTTTTATAACAAATCAGATTCTATTACAGATTGTAACAAACATGGATTCGCTCCTTATTTTTAACAAATTCTTCAGATTCATTACTCCTCACAATCGAATTGAAATGAACCGTTAATTGAATAAAGAAGCCCAACAAATTCCGTCGGTTAATTTGGCAACTGTAACTCGTTCACGACCAAATTAATTTGTAATTTAATCGTGTATTTAATTCACATAAATATATTTCTGTTGATTAAATGTTATCAGTTGTCACTGGTTCAAATAAAATTATTGATAACTTCATTTTATCTTTGCTCTTTGCTCTGCGCTGCCACAGAACCTGAAATTTTCTTCGAATCAGGAAACACAATCAGTCAACTGTTTAGCCTGAAAAGAATTCTTTTCCAACGCCTACTGATTTCGTTCGTTCAGTGAATCTCACTTTTGTTACTGAAGATTATAATAGAAAAGTTTATACCACATTTTGATGAGTCAAATTGTCAATTTTCGTCGAAGAAAAGTTTGGAACCAACCACAGTGAACGTAATTTAAACGAAAGTCATCTGGTATTTATTTCTGAAACGCGCTGTAGCGTAAATTTTATTAGACATTTCCAGGTTTCTTCCAAAACGGATTAAAAAAATACTCACTGAACCTATCGTGTCAAATTTATACTGAAAGAAAAATAATGAGAATCAAACCAAGTTGAAATCAATTATTAAAAATCACATTTAAAAATCTAAATAAATGCACATCATTCAGATAATGATTAAAAAGTTTTTTACTGCATTAAAATTAATAACATTGTTTAAAAATTCTTGTTCAAGATATGTAAATGAGAAATTATAATTTACCAAAGCCGTGCTTAAAATGCAAATATTAGTGCTATTTGCTACAGAATTTCTTCACGATTTAATATTTCAAATTTTATAGCTTGACGTTTCTCGCTTATTACATTATGCTTATAGCATGAAATTTTTGCAAAAAATAAACTTTATTGGCAAAAAGACAAAGAGAATATAAGATTCAAGTTAAATGTTTTAAATTACACCGTTACAAAGAACCTAGACTTAATGAACTCGAATAGCACAATAACAGTTGCGAAGTATATAAAATTGAAATGATTTTCTAGGTTTCTTTAAAATGCTTAGAAGGTGTTTGTTTAAGTAAATTAACACAGTTTTGAACTTTTGATTTTCTGTACTAAAATTTATTGGTTAATTTCTTACTAAGTAATTGTGCAGATTTTTTACATAGCATTTACTCTTTCTCTAAAAATATTAACTTCTAAGAACTATCATTACAAAGAAATTACATTGTGAATTTAAACAGAAAAATATTAACTTTTTTATATATGTACTAAATATTTAATTTAACCCTTACAATCTTTTTGCAATATATTTTATAATCTCTCAAACAAAATGAAGAATAGAGTTGAATGAAAAACAACCCATAAAAACAATAAATACGAACTAGACACAATTTATACATTACATGCTGCTGCCGTGCTGCGGTAGAAAATGTAATCTACAAAATGATTTTCCAAAATTGGTAACAAACTATCAACATAAAAGTTAAATGGGACGAAACGTTTAATGCTGAAGTATGTACACCTCGACAGATTCTGCATTTTTTTCCTCGTCTCTATTTGCAGGACCTATCTCCAGTATTCTAAACTGTCACACTTTAATAACTTTATTATTAGCTCACTGGGAGTCATACAAAATTCACTTAATAATCAAGTGCTCCTTGGAGAAATTATAGAGCTGATAGCAATATTAATAGCTTTTAGAGGTTTCAGTAATTCAATTTACTATTAACAATAATAACTTCTTAGAATAAAACTAATATATTCATAATATAAACGCTGGAACACTAATATTATGAACAAGTAAAAAATATTCTATTTATTTCTTAAAATATAAAACCGGAGATTTTAATGTTGATCTCTGGCGTAACAAATGTTTGAAGAATTAAAAATGTTGAAAATTTTCCAAATGAAATAACTTTTAAAACATATTATACGAAATGTAAACCTTTGTAATTGAAAGTTCTGAGACTATAATATGTTTAAACTTATAGGAAATTACCGTACAAGTTAAAATATCTCGTCTTTGAACCACCATGTCCAATTAATTATTATCTGGAAGTACGTACTTTGAAGAAGTAACTTCTACAAAGGTATATCTGTGAAATGGGCAGCGATATGGTTGATTAATATATTATATCAGACAGAGACTGGAAACTTTATGAACAATAAAAGTGAACATGAAAATGTACAGTTGATCGTCACAGGCAAATCCCAGTTGTACATTCCACTTGGAAATATTGAATTTCTATTGTACAGTATAGAACTGCACTTTGTAACTTCTATGACCATATTCAACAGTAATGTTCTGCAAAATTCCAACAATGATTGAACATTCATTCACTCAATATAGCTATTAGATATAATAATATGAAAGCCAAACTAATTTATATACAAACTACAGGTACTACAGTCTTTATTTGATTGTTGTTTAATAATTAACTGGAAAATCTCACGCATACAGTGAATAAATAATAATTTTTAGAAACATTTAATTCCTTCTGTGAAAATTAATATAAAATTTATCACAATTTGAGTAAAATAAATGGACTGAGTTCAACAGTTGCAGAAACACTCTGGGTATTAAGTTGTGATGATTTTATTTTCTGGCACGTACGAATAAAATCGATGTTGCTAATAATACAAAAGATTGTTTTTTTTACTACTTCCTCAGTTACGTGTTACCCAGTAATATTGAGTAAAACCTATAGCATTTTCTTCTAAAATAATTTACAATTCTTCTGTTGTAATCAGTATTTTCAGTATTTTTTTTGATAATTTATATCTAATTGATCGTTAGCCATATGTATTAAATCAAAAATCAGTGGTCTTCAATATTATAATGTGTAAAATTGTGTTATTAGTTATTTAATATTTGCTCTATTGGTTTTATTTATAAAAGTGTGTAAAAATTAAATATTTTCTTGAGCGATTCTCTCTTTTAATTATATTTTTTTAATAATACAAGAAAGATCATATTTCCCTCAGTTCTTTTTCATGATTGTCTTCGTAATGTGTGATGAATTATCAAAGACAGCGTAATAGCACCAAAGAACACAAAACGTTGATTGATAATGACAATGATAAAATGATCCAGCCGCCATCTTGTCCATCAAGGATGAATAGTAGTAGCTAATCGGTTATAGTGTCCGTCGGATATTTAATTATATTCTATATTTGTTCACATTACAATTTATAATAATACTCATCTTCTTTTTCTGTTCAAATTTAATTGAACTGTTATATTTTCAGACTTTTATATTTCTGTACATAGTTTCTAGAAAATATTCTTCTTCGTTATAAGCTTCTTAGCGTTGTTAGGAGAATTCTAAAACCAAGAAAATAAACCAGGAAAGTTCACGAAAAAGGAGTAATTTATAGATGAAAGAAGAAGTTTTATCAATAAGTACGAACAGCTATAAAGCATGTAAAATTAAATTTACTTGAGATACCTGCACTGAAATGACCTGTCTTTGCGAATGAAATATGATAATTTTCCATTCAATAAATTGGGAGAATATGGTAATATTAATTGATCAAATCAAGGCGAGTAGAAGTTAAAAATCGATATTTACATTTAGCTTAATTAATCGTGCAGATTATATTTATTATTAATATAGACAGGTACATCTCGGTGAATATATTCTCATAAGTTCTTTGAATAATAGATATGGTAGTAGATGCTATGATACATATCTACATAAGTATTTGGCGTGTTGCCATATCAATTAACATGTACATAATTCATTTCCAGTGTTAAATACAGGCACGTATCTAGGTGTTTGTTTTACACGCCCGTGTTCTCACCTCACAACAACACTGATTTAATGAGACATGATGCACAATACAACGTTGCTGTATGCCGATTGTGATATCTAAACATTGCAATACACACTTCGCTATGTACATAAATGTATATAGTATATTAGAAGCTATATACATACTATATACCTTCTCTTCACAAATCAATAAATAAGTAAACTATACATTTCCTACATACTATAAAAGTATTAACCAATTAATCAATATAATAGTTATTTACGTATCGAGGGTGTTATGACGAAGATTATGCACGGAGGGTGACAATATTCCAGCCCTAGGGCCTTTGGCCCGAGCGAATGATGTCGCCCGATGGGCATAATCATGACAGTAACACCCGCGGTGCATGCGAGACTTTATATTACACTTTCCTATTATTTTTACCAAAAATAAATTGCCCGTTACAGGCATTTATTTATTTATTTACCCATTCAATTGGTTTATTCTTAAAAATCGCATTGACTGCATTACGTGATTTTATTGATATGTCGGAAGAAATTTAAACGGAGCGAAGAAAGCTACTGAAGATTTATTACCCACGAAATCGAAGGCAATTTACGAAAAAGTATTCAAAATATTTGTTGATTGTAAGTTAGAAAATAAAGTTAATGATTAGCGGGCGTAAAAGTCATTATTCCCGCTCCAAGGTGAAAAATGGTAATAATAGACAAATGTAATATAAAAAATATAGATATTATTTAAAAACCATTTGCACCAAATATATTCATAGAAGTTTTATACTAGGTAACCAGATATTTAATATTAGTTCTATTAGTTCATGACGAGTATCATCCAATATATGCATGAGTATATAAATTGATGTAATATAAATATAAAAATATTATACCAGTTGTTCCATAAATTAATCACAAATACCAATTACATAATTAATTATTTTTTCTATAAAAAGTAAGCACTGTCTGGCTAGAAATTTAAATAAATCCAACAGTAAAAAAAAACTAACAAAAGTCAAAATTTACGCTACATAATCAAACAACACTGATAATTTAGTACAGATTATCTGCTAAAAAACCTATTATCTACAAACATAATTTAAACAAAACCAGATAATAATTAACTTCACACATCGTAAACAACGATTAACACATCGAAAATTATGCCATCTGTCATATAATTTAGTAACTTGACTAAACAATACATAACCTTACACACCATATGGATCCAAGATGGACACCACACAAAAAAGTGTTGAGTGTCATAAACAAAACTGAATTACACTTATAAATACACATACATAGGGATATGTATATAGTCTTGGAGTAAACATATTTGTGTATAAATACATACAGATGCACACGTTGATGGTTCAAACATCAACCATATCTGCCGAGAGCACATCACATCAAACGGGTACGGATAAAAGAAATTCAATCACGTTGACCGTTTTTATACACACGAATATCTATGCATATGAATACCGTCAAGCGAAAAGGATTGCGGTAAATCAACGATTGAGCTTTGGCAAAAAAAAAACCTCTTGAATATTGGTACCATTGACAGAATTTAATTTTTATTTAAAATAGCAGCGTTGAATTTTAACGTTACGATTATTAATTTCAACTGTATATATTAATAACATGTCTTTGGTAGATTGTGGTATGGTGGAATTACTAATCAATATGAATAAAAATTTACATAGAAACTATAATTTTATACATAGATTTTCTATTCAACATTGGAACAAAATATTTCAACGTTCTACATTCATAAGCATAAAAAATATGTGTTTTTTAAATATTTTATAATTGATTGATCATTTAAGACAAATTCTGTTAATTAGTTAATAATATTTTAACGTAATAGGAATTATAAACACATTTTGGCTACCTGTATGTATGAACTACGTGACTGTTGATGAGTTAATCTAAAATTGGTGTCAATTACAGTAATAAATCGCATTTCTGAAACACAACTGGATGTTTATTTAAGTGCAAAGCAACAGGTTCACTTGTAACCACAATAAAATACATATTCATGTATGTACTTGTATATTCATATCTGTTGTTTACAGGTGTATGGGTAGATATTTATCTTACAAAACATGCATACGTATTCCATGCATGTACCTGTATATTTACATATATGTATATGTGTGCATGCAGGTCTTCTCTATCCACCGAATTATTAAACACAAATACACGTCGACATTTGTAATCCTATGAACTAGAACAGCACCTGAATCTGCCCTACCTACCAGCCCTATATTTATGCATGTAAATGTGAAAGATATATGACACGGGACACCTTTGACTTCCGTCAATGACATCCCTCTCACTCACTCACCCTTTACCAGCGGGGTGTGTCGGGGAAGGTAACACCGTCCGCCGCCACAAAATCAATTTTACACTGGAGTTGCCAGATGGAGCAGTCGTGTTGACATAATAGCACTATGATAGATGATACAGTATCTTTTAAAAAAGCGCACCAGTTATCTGACATAAACAAAAAAATTCTCCTTATGAGAACCAGTTTGCTAATATACTCGTAGAAATGCGAATACTCGATGTTAACATCAGTATGAAGAACTAGGACTTATTCCATAACAGTATTATTATCGATTTTACATTTGCATTAATAACATATTTTCTACATTAACAATTATACTGAATACATATGAGGAAGTAGTTTTATTTTGAAAACAACTTATTTTCACCGAAACGAACTACTATACAGCCATGACAAATAAAAATGCATGCATGCAAAAAATATCAGCGCATGTGCTATCATAAAAAGCTTGAAAAATCGTGGAAAATTCTAGTCCGAGTTGGTAAATTATTTGAATTACACCGTAAGCTTCGCAGAACTCATAACCTGTCATAACTTTATTCCTTCGCCGCCATTGTTAACTACGCGAGAGCCATCTATTGTTTAAAATGTCAAGTAAATTCACAGGTCTAAACCGCCTACACGGTTTCACAGAGTTATATTAAAGATCGAAGATTTTGTGCGTTTTAGTTCCATTTAATTTTACGTTCACCAAAAAAATAAATGTTTTTTTTTATGTAGATTCGAATGAATAGATATGTTTCATGCTTTCGAACTTATATTTTAATTAAATCTTTTGTAAATTAGAAACGGGATAAGCAGACAATTGAAAAACCGTGTCATTTCCTTTTTTAACATAATGGGCCCAAGATTATATCATATTTACCAAAAGTTGGAAGTAGAAAAAATGTGAGTGCTGTTTTTTTTGTAGTTATAAACTAAAAATAAATTATTATTTTCATTGTTACTAGGCGATTTTAAACTGGAACGACGTTCCGGCTCCAAATCTTGTACCGGCAAAGTGTTCCAGAGAGTTCCGGCTTACTTTCATCCCACTAATTTACCTCTGCACAATGAATTATGATAAAAAGGAAAATTAAATTTTTTTCTTTTCTTTTTTTTTTGATTCAATGGAAATTTATTTTAACATTGCTAATTATTTTAAAATATAATTTTATTACTTTCTTTAGTCATTTGAAAATTAGGAAATGATTTATGTTCAGTTTTAAGGTAATTTAAAAACCCATTTATTTTGATATTGCTGAATAAGTTTCTAGTATAAAATGCATATTGAGCAGATATGAAAAGTTATGGATTTCAGATCAAAATGTACTAACTCTTCTGGTTTTGTTGGCTCACAATTTCTATCGGCTATGAAAATGCAATTTACCGAGATCAATATGAAATTGGATATGTATGTTCGTAGATACGTAGCATAAACGGCCAAATCAGTTCCGATACGGAACGTCAAACAGCATTATCAGTCCATAATAAATGCCCGCTCGTATAAATCGACATGAATACCTGAAATATATCTAGCGGCAATAAAAATATATCCGTTATATGTATATTGTAGGTAAATGATGTACATTATTCGTAATAAATAAATAGTATTTTATCAACGAAAATCTCATTTGATAATTATTCTATATATATAAATAACTATAATTTGGTTAGCAAATATGTTTTTCAATGGATTATTTTTGATAAAGCCGAATGATAAACTAAATAGTAGTTCATATTTTATTTATATGCCATATTTGTAATGTGCTTAGTAAGGACTATATCCTATACTGAAAATATTTGTTGACCTGTGCTATTGAAATCAAAGAGATAACTTTAGATTACAGGGCAATGCGAATATTCATACTGAATATTAGCTTTACAAACGTATTTTCGCTTTGACTTTCTATTTAATATTGACTAAGTTATAATCTACAAATATATAATGGAGACCGAAGCAATATTAATAAAGTTAAACACTAGTAAATATTTGCTGATGAAACAGTCCATTTATACCTATATGCGGTCACTAAATTCCAACAAAGTAAAACTAGTCTGGTACATGAATATGAACAAATAGGTTGTGAGTACCATTTATGTCAGAGAAATAGCAGTGAAATATAATTAATTGTAGGGAATAATTTAAATAGAATTTTAATTGAATTTAACACAAGTATCATTCTGGTTGGTAACTCGAAACGATATCTTTTACTTTTAATTATGAAACTTTTTCATTTTATAGAGAAAGATGTATTTGCATTCGTAATTAATGGCCATTTTATTTTATAAATTACTCCAGGTAACCGCCCGGAAAAACGAATTATTGAAATTTACTGCCTACTTAGAAAATATAAATTAAAAAAGTACATTTACTTAGTTCATCCATCTTTTTCATTTCTAGGATAACGGACAAATTTTTTTGAAATACGTTTTATTTGTACATTTTGTATACAAGCGAACTAGTTTTATTTGTCTAATATTTTCTTTTGTTGAAAACTAAAATAATGGATGACTAAAAACCATTTTTATCAGAAATGCACTTTAACAACTTTAAAATTTATTTTGTACATATCATGAACAATACATAATATTCTCCATTGTCAGAAAATTAAATCAATATAAATTTATTATCGCCATAACAATAAAACAAAATCAAATTAATATTATTTCTTCATTTTAATAGATAACTTGAGATATATTTTTATGTAAATTTTCGTCGTTAAGGTGAAATTTTGCTGCAAAATTAAGTGAACGTACCTTGCATCCTTATGTGTATTTGTACGTGGTTTTATTAAATTAAAATCTTATTACAAACCACCAACCGTTCGCACTGCTGTTACTCATTATATTACATACATTCGCCTGTACGCTGATTTATTTGCAAATGAGATACGTACACATTGAACTAGAATATATCTGCGTGTCCTTACACGTATATCTACAAGTATATTCCTGTATACTGTATGTCTTCTTGTCTGTTCTGCAGTGCATTCAAATGGTTTACGCTATCATGCATTCCATGTATGTATGTGACACTCATTGAAAGCTATTCATTCACAGTGTCTTTCAACTTAAAATCTTCATTTTAGGTTGAAAGACACGGAGTATACACGGTACAGTACTTAAACATCGCTGAATTTTCATAGCTACTCCTTTCAAACGAACTTATTCATTCAAACTTCCATTACCATTAATGTATTATTTGAAAATATACAATAATTTTATTATAATTTGTCTTTAAATGACATAGAAATTATTCAATATTCCACTATGCTTTTATAGTTCCCTAACGAATATTGTAATGTTCGTGTAACACGCAAGTCATTTGGTCACAGTAAATAGTGTATGCAAAGTGACAAAACTTCTTTATACGTTTGTTCTTTACTAGTTTTGTCGCCAAACTTTCACTTGTTAATTCATGTCTTGTTATATTCGACACAAAGTTTCAATGATTTATGACACTTCTTTAAACGATTTTTTCTTTGTAAAAGTTCGAAAACTTTCTAACTCTATTCATTTGCCTCTTATCTTACAAGTTTATATTTTATCTTGTACCCAAATACAACGCACAGAATCTTAGTCAACAATCTTACGTAACTAGAATTTATTCTCTACTAATGTATAATGTTTTTGCCTATGAATAGTATTTTGTGAATGTCATTTTCTACCACTGGTTCTAGTTAATGGATTATATGAATTTTTTATATACAACTGGTGACTAATGATGTTCACATCAAAGAGTAAACTAATATTACATATATTGCGTTCATTTAGATTGCAATTGAAAACTACGTTTCATAATTAAACTCATTTAAACTGCTATAGTTAACATTTTCAAAGTACATATGCAAAAGCAATTATCAAGAATTAAAATCTATAAGCTACTTATATGATTGAAAAACTCTAGTACACAGTTTGTAAGTGGGACAAGACACAACTATTTGGGTCATTGGGCTCATAGCTAACTTAACTCGGGATTTGAATTGAAACCTGTTCGATAACAGTTAAGCATACCAACACCATTTCGCTAACAAGGTCAGCACTTGAAGAACTTTGCGGCAAGAAAAATCACATAACTATACGAAGAAAATGGAAAATTTCAGAGTATATTCGAAAATTCAAGAAACTTTGATGAACTTCTTTTTAGTTGTAGGAATATACCATGGACATAGTTGGAGTTCGGATGTTTAGGATTAAATTTAATGACTTATAAAACGATAATAAATTGACTCCTACCCGTAGGGTTAATGTCATCATTTACTTCCGTTGACGGGTGATCGTGAATCGATGAGTCGAACAGCTCTTCGGGCTATAAAACAAGGATAAAGTAACCAATTATATTTCATTGGCCAATTCACTACGACGCTGACACACTGTCGGTAGTCAAAAAGAGGTTTTCGTCATTACAAACTCAGGATTACAAAACAGACAAATACCAGCCAATACAAAATTACTTACTCTCTTTACAATTTTTTGTCAAAGGAAAATTCAGTTCTGACGATTTAAATGTCAAAGCCTATTCAAATGGTTACTTGAATTTTCAACACGACGAATTATTTAGAGGTTATGGACTTGGTATAATTGATTTAATATTCAGAATAATAATCTGGAAAATCAGAAAATTTATTTACGTTTACCATAAATATCTACTTGATAATATTAATGTTAACTTATAATAACATTCCTTCTACTTACGGATAAACGAAATACAATTTATGTTAGGAATAATTCAGATACAGTGTACATTCAAATAGGTTTAATGTTACCTAATTGCTTTAAAGACATACGAAGTACCGTGTTATTTTTTAATAGAATAAAATATTATCCGTGTCTACGGTTTTCAATGGACACAATGAATTTGCCTTACATTTTTTATTACATCATTATTTCGTACTGTGTTGATATTGTTAGCTTATCTTTTGTAAATTTCATTTGTTGTGTCAATTTTACATGACACGAATCTCTGAATTACTGAAATCATTAAAATTTTCCTTTCTATTACAATCATACAATAAAGCACACTTCATGAAAAGAAAAAGGGGAAAATGAAAGTCAAAAATACAAAGAAAATAAAATTACGTTGGTAACAAAAATATAATATTGTTTCTTCCATAATTTAATTTAATTTGAATCCTGGTTTAAAGTACCTACCTTAATCCTCGTAGAGGACGTATTATTTACAACTTCCTGCAAACTTTGAGTAGCTATCGATAAGCTTAAACGTGTCAAATATCTAACCAGGGTAACCGCTCTTAGAACTTTGTTGCTCGATGTAGTTCATCGTGGTCCCACGCAGTTAACTTAACTTCGGTGTGTTCCATTTGAGGAGTGAACAATTGGCGATATTGTTCTGTTAAACAAGCACGCTCTATTGATCTTAAATAGTCTAGTTCATAGCATCAGGATGGGAAACATAGTTGATGAAAGCAGAATTGATTATAATGGTCTGTTGGCAGAATGTGCAAGTGTGACCGGAGTATGTGTATCATCATTTGCGCCAAACGGACAGACCCGAGGGAAATCACTGTGGAATATATGCGCAGAATAGCAGTTACTTATTTAACAGTGGTACAAATACTGAATGTGTCCCGATAGAATCTCTGATTATAAGAGATTAAATTCTGTATAATATCAAGCAATAATAACGAAAGAAAAATTATCCAATTCTATAAGGTATTGAATGTAACCTTTCAAAGAAACGTTGTATTGAATATAGGTTGGAAAACATACAGATTTATTTACCGCATGCTACGAATTTTGTTGTACTGATAAAATAAAATTCTTCGGCGACGAAATCCAACTACATTTTAAATTACTAAATTACAAAAGCAGCTCTTGCAAAATAAAGCGTCCACAAAATATGCAATCCAACGACACCATACGAGCGGCTCGTATTCAATTAACTGCGGAATTTTTAATAAATATTTAATGGACGTATTTTCATTTTCCTCATGCAAATGAATAAACAAAATATGGCAAAATGTATTAAACTATGATCTAAAACGGACCTAACACAATATAAAAAAATTACACAGATTAATTAATTTAAAAAATAATGAACAATGCTCGTTTTAATTTTCTCAAATTATTTCCAGACTGCTAATTTTTTTAAAAACTTTTGGATATTTTCTTAATACAGTATCAACATGTAAATAAATTTATGCATTTATATCCGGCAACATATCATTTTACGGTCCAAAATAACTGATGATGATGACACAAAGATATATTGTTTCTGTATTAATGGTTTCTCCGTCTCAAGTGTCAAATATTCGGGTCATTCGTCTAAAATTTCACACGCCAATTCTGATCGTACTTTGGAAAACCAATATTTCTTCCATCAACCAGAAATATTCCCACAGACTTGTATTCTTGTCAGTTACAATAAATTTAACATTAGTACAATTCCATAGATTTTTAAATTGAAACTATGTCATTATACTAGCATTTGTATTTAAACACTCATTAGTCTATTAAAAATACATTATAAATTCTGTTTTACTGTAATTTTATTTATATTAAATATCTATATATTTAACGAAATTAATATTTCATAATTTGTTACTATTTCTGTTATAATCCATAACAATACACACGTATAAACGTTCGTACATATTACGAGAGTCATAGTGATCAATTGTAATAACAATTTAAAGTACTGCTTTAAAATTAAATAGAAATAAATAATTGTTCGAGATAAATGCACTTATAATTACCATAACTATTATATTAATGCTTTGGGAAAATATTTAACTTTGTCATTACATACATACTCCATACAATTATACACTCCACGTCCTTCTCGATAACAGTGTAGCAGTGTACACTGTTATAGTGAAAGTTGTTACACCAGCATACATACAAATATGAATGTGTAACAGTATAATACAGATACAAACACTATTGAATGCAGAATTGTTTTGTACAGGTGTAATTGTCTAGGGGCATTACAGGTGTAATTTTCCAATCGAATTAGTCATTTTTTAGTTTACTGCAGAGGCTACTGGTTGTATGAACCATACTGCATAGTCAGTGAATACTATGGTAGGTGCATACTATGCACTAGTAGCTTTGATGTGTTTCCAAATAATTTGCATATCACATTAACTGGTGAAATTAACACTGTATCCCGTATCTAATGCACCAAGGCCCCGCACGCAGTGCTTGGACGTGTCCAGAATAATACGATAATTGGTCTGCACGTAATCTCGTTATTTGACATAATAATTGCTTGTTAAAAGCAAGGTGTGGAATATACGGCAGTAAGTGCGGCAGACTAGAGACTAACATCACCCAGCAGCATTAGTAGTAGCAGTAGTAGTAGTTCCACGTACTCTCCGCAACACCAGTAACCATAGAAACGAGCACCAGTTAGTAAAGATAATGTATGTCATTGAAAGTAGGCGTGACAGCGTTATTATTGCACACTTAATCAACAGGGACATCGAATAATTAACTGTGAAATATTAGATGACTGAACGAGTTACCAACAGCCTCTCTCGTGGTGAAATAAAATACAAAATAACGTTGATGTGTAGGACGTCGTAATATACATGTTCAGGTGATAGATTTCAGTACTCAAAAGAACCTCGCAACCCCTCCAAACTTGAAGCATGTACTTGCACAACAAACATAAGAACACACACAAGAGTTTCATGCAGAAATACACGAACAAATATTCCAAAAAACCTGTTGAAAATATGCAAAATGTAGGTGATTTTTCAAGAATTTCAAGTACGACTCTTTCGGGAATTCATTGCGATTGAAAATGCCATTCTACGAACAGTCGGCAAATATGCGTTTTATCAAAATGCACACTGCATTTGTTCGACCGACATGTGGAGGATTCTCGATCTTTTCAAGTGTGAATGGTCATGATAATAATGATGAATGTGCACACACATACATTGCTAGTACTATCGAGTGGCCTGCACCTGCTGACCACATTTGCCAATGAAATCAGCTGACTGTGTTACTTACTATATCCCATATAATCACTAGTTCCAACTCGTTTTATATATTCGGAACTCACATGAATATCATATTCATTGCATATGGAAAATTGCAGAGCATATCATTTTCCAGTTTCGATAACTATGTACGGATACAATAATTGCTTGTTGGAAACTAGTATCAAATTGATACATTACCATACTTTTCAAGTATATTCAACAGACATAAAGTTGTTGTACAACAAACAAGAATATTGAATTATATCAGCGCATTGAGTGTTGTAATATGAGTTTTATTGTTCTCTACAGATTCCGCGTACGCTATCTACCTAACGCGTATTTAATTACAACTATTAATCAGTTTAATATAGTTCACATTAGAGAATCGTTATATGATTAATCAGTTTAGATCAAGAGCAAATTGCAAACATTACACACATGTAATTAGTGGATCTGAATACCTACTGTACCGATTTATATTGCAACAGGCACGTGGCATGTGCATTTCAGCCCTCTGGCAAGATGCCAAGAGTCAAACGTGGCACATCTCGTAACAGTTTCCGCACGTCAGTCATTTCTCATGACCCATGAAGTATGAGAGCACATCAATCGTACTGTTACACGGACGTAATTCTCTCTAACTCCAATCACTTATCTGTTACTGTTAAATTCACAGTCTGTCACATCTGCTAACAAAAACAAACTTTACATAACCAGTTCTGACATTTTCTCCAGTTTATAGAGCATCCAGATGACACATCTTTCGTTTGCAGCTACAAGAAAAGAACTGTCTGCTCTTCACCATTCCTGTTTTTGATGTAACGGATTTGCAGATACTAATAGAATACTATAATAGAAAGTGTTGTGTTCAGGTACTTTAAGTAAATGGTGCTAGCACAAATGCACCACTCGTATATGCATTAGTTAGATGTGACAGGGCATTGTAGTTATAGTTACACTAGCGTTCCATAATCTTGGGAGCATAATTTCAGTTTACATTATCATTATGAATATTGTATGCTACGTTGTGACTATCGCGCACTTGATATTTCGCCACCCACACACACACACACACTGTCATCAGATCAGACCCATTAAAATTAAACAGGGTACTGGTTGCGGTCACAACACGACATGAAAGCACGTCTGTTATAATTAAACGTCCCGCTAAAGTATTCACATCCAAGTATACCAACACGCATATCTACAATTAATAAAAAACATACGACAACCGCGTTCTAATGTTTAGGCTTCGTCAGTAATAATTAAAATATATTTTTGTCTTCGCATTTCATGAAAAACTAAAGCTGAGTATGATATTAGACACAAGTAAATACTACTACTAAAAAACCACTTGTATATACATATGCACATATAGTTTTTCATAAATATAATTATAAATTTATATTCATAGATCTACAAACAAATACGTACATCTCCGGTGACATTCATAAAATGAAGCCCACTCAAGTCTCGTTCATTCGGGACAGTTCAATGGATCAATTTGCGTTATCATTGCACGCTGCACTTTCTGTGGATGCGCAATTTTAAATGAAAATACTTGTGAATCGTAGGCCGTAATGTATGGCCTCATGCATCTCATTATATTTATAATAAGCAAAGTTTTTATATGTACTTCTATAGACTTTACGTGAATCGTACATCTCAAAATAGGGTACGAAATGATTCTCTAGATCAGTGATGCACAACTTTTTATGCATAAAGGGCCGCATACAACATCGATTTTGAGTCGGAGGCCGTATATAACTCCATTTTTGGGCCGAGGGCCGCGAAAGATTTTTTTTACCCTATTTTTTCGTTTCTGGCTGAGATTTTTCTTTTCTTTTAGCTTATTCTATTGTAAAAAAATGACCAAGCGGGCCGCAAATTTGTGAATTTCAAATTTCAAAAAGGGCCGTAGGTTGTGCATCACTGCTCTAGATGTTGTTGTTCAACGTATCAATCAATGCGGTGATCTAAATGTAGTGCGAAATTACATTAGCAATTCTCGCTGGTCGTGAAACGTCTATTAATACTGATACGCATATCAGAGCACATTGCATAAGCTAATAATATTCAGACAGATCTCAATGCTATTCCATTGTCTCATAGAAATTACATTACATTCTCAGACGGGTTCTAGTTTGTCTACCAATGTATAACATTTAGTAGATGGAGTTTATAGTATACTTCACACATACCAAAGGGTAATACTATGAAACATACATGTATTTTCAATACGTGCCTTACATATAGAATACTGATGTTTATACGCACTTGTCGATACATGTAACACCTAGACATTTTATTATGGAGAATAAATGACTCATAAACACAAATGTACATATTACATCTCATTTTAAATTCGTATATTTTGAAAGGTTTTATCGATACATAGAGAACATAATATTTTTGCTGTTAAATTCATTTTTAGTGCTGAAGAATACAAATATAATTTTTAATAGTCAGCCATTTTACATTAACGTGAGTGTGCGTTAATTGGTATTATAATTGCTGATACTATGCAAACATGTACGATATGTTACATATACTTTTTCCACTTTGTATTTAACCTGTTTGTACAATATTAACATAACATCATTCAGTTTAAAACAACTTTTTATTGTTTGTAACTTTTTCAGTTCACCTACCCTATTGGTTCAGGGCTATTGGCGTTTTGGACGCCGGCTTGGAATCAGATATGCGTACATGATTAGTTAGAATATGGAATGAGACAGGTTATTTACACAATTTATATACTGCGTCATGTTATTTTTTTTATTATTTACTGGACAGCTACCCTTACAGACACACAAACATTAATTAATATTCATATATACACTGCTCAATTTGCATTACAAAATCTCTAAACCGCGATAAAACAATTAAATTTAATGCCGAATTGCATAAACAGAGATTGCATTCAGTGAAAATCAACCATAACAAAACAAAATTTCCACAGTGTAACTGAACTACAGCGCTTGTTTCAGTAATCCAGTCATTTTGATAGTATATTAATTTTAATACTAGATACATATTTGAATGTTCCAGAAATTGATCCTTACCTATTCCTATTAATTATATTTAATGCATTAAATTAAATTTCATTTCTCCATTACGTTCAAACCCGGTAATATGAAACCAGAAAACAATTTATATATTATTGAATTTGTTAAGGCATTGACATATACCACAGTTTCTCAAGAAATAAAGTTTAAAAATATGCAATTCTTAGATACATCCATTAAAGTCAAATTCTAATTAATTGTATTAGGAATATGTTTGTGATCCAAATAGTAGGGCGTAATGTTGCATATTGTAGTTAATAGTGCGTCAGCACGACAGTTTGATGTCATGTAATGATGATGACATACACCATTAGACTAGCTGAATAACACATCAATCATCAGTGATCATCAATGCCTAGATCTGCTGCACTATTTGCTATTATACACTTGTCAAATGTCTATTTGCGTAAACGAACTTGAACTTGAAATTTTAGAACGCTGCATTAGACGTCATATTATTATACAAAAAAAAACATCCAGAAGTTTTATTATAAAAATTTCCAAATACATAGTACTTTTTTTCCAGTGTGTGTGTCATAATGAATTTTACAATTCAATTTTCTGAAACGCATTTCACAATATGTATAAGCCAGAGAAAATCATATGATATGGTCAAAACTTTTTACCCAAAGAAACGGTAATTAAAATACCAAAAAATTACCTGGGGGAAATCAATTTCATGCAATCCAAAGCGATATAAAAAAAAAACAACTCTGATATTGACTTTTTCACGCATTACGAATCAAGATCCGGTGTCCCAGTAAATTATGGTATTTTTCAATTTCCAGTGTCAAAAAATTATCATCCGGTTGGCTAAGTTGCGCAGTTGTACGCATCGCTGAGCTCGATGGTCGGAAAAGGTTTGGATTGATGAGCGTGTCGCCGACACCCTGTCATCCTATCGATTACTTTGTCATTAGTTTTCTAGGAAGATCAAATTTAAAACTCTATAGACGCAAAGCAACCAGAAACCAACATTTCATGGTCGTGGGAGAGATGTGTGTGTTTCACTGAGATCAATTACAATTTACTATGTGACAGACTCTTTCTGTACACTACTCTCTCTAATATCCCTAGTGTAATCGTAGAAAAATCTACTAGAAAACCGTAGTTACTCCCAGGAAATTATCGATTACATTCACAGAGAATTCTTACATTTTAATCTAGAACTTCTTCTACATGACCTACTATAATATGCTAACTCTACTCCATTTGAAAGCCTCCATTTATAGTAATAAAAAGCCAATTCAAATCTCTGTCTAATTATTTAAATGCATACGTAGTTTGTTTGTTGTTAGTTCAGCGTCGGCTCAACCTTCAATTTCAAAATTGTTTTCCACTTTATAAATTAAACATAAAGTCATTACGATTTTAATTCCGATCTTGTTTTTCTTTTATACCAAAATGTTGAATTTCTTGAAAACACAGTACAAGGATTAAATATTAAATTATGCGCACAGCAGTTTCTCCCAAACCTTCGTAAGATGAAAATTGTGTCGTTCTGTTTTCTTTACGATCCACTAAACAAGATTCAGGTAAAATGTATAAATCAGGCTTCGCTTTTGAACACACAGATGCCCTTAATGTTGCCTGTAACATATTTAGCACAATCTCAAAATAGCAGCCATTTTATTAAAACTAATATTTTTTTCCCTATCACCCGCACAATATGTTATAGACGTAACTTTTTTCTAATCTTTCCATTCATATTTATCTTGGAGAGTAGAGTATTTCATATTTGTAAAGGTATTTATCCAGCATTTTCTTATTCATTTATGTTCTACTATCCTTCTAGAATTTCTTTTCAACAAATATTCCTTACAAATTTCTGAATCGGTCCTAGCGTTCTCAATAAAACATGTTGGCTAACAGACTTTTTTGTGCACAACGTATTTTTATTCGGTGTCCGTCGCCACAAATGTCTAGTACTACAGCATATAAAGAACACTTATACAATTATTCAAATTAAAGGTATTTGTTTTGTCAACAATCGTATAAATTGAACACCATCCGTCACAATATTGACTCGTTCAATTTCTAGTTGCTTTCAAATTTTGCAAGTGGAACCATGAAATTTAGTTTCAATTTTGCATGGAACGTTATTTCCGAATTTGCGTCTGCGGCTTGTAAACAAATTTTCAGTTTGAATAATTGTTCCGTTATTCCGGAAAATTATTTTAGTTTTTAAAAAAATTATTTAACAACCTTCCAAATTGAAAATGGACATAAAATTTGTGCTTTACATTCAGCAGAATTATACATTTCAATCATTACGCATGATTGTAACGTTTACCTAAATGTAAATAAATAATTATTTAGGAACTGTAAAATTTAGCATTCGCCTACATAGCAAATTAATGCTGCTGGTATGGGAATAGACCGTTCACGAACCGTCCCTGTACCATTAAGGACACTTAAATATAATCATATTAATCAATAAATTAATTGCCTGACTGCGCATCGCATGTGCTTTATCAAAGCTACGACATATATATTTGCACATAGCATTGGATTTATCTAGGAATAACTCTAAGAATTACCCTAATATAGATGCTAGCATATAATACCAGGAAAAGTATATGTAATGTACATACGTACAAGTTCCTACTGGTTATTATAAAACATCCTGAAAGTACTTAATCTAGTGGAAGTAAAACATTACAGGATGTACAGTATATAAATCATTAACCAACCTCCAACCCACGATGTACAACTGTGATTTATACTTCGTATTTCTCGCTCTCTGGCCCGACGATAACGCAAACTAATTGAAACAAGAACTTCACTAATGGAAATAGCCGAAAATCTGTTCTGCACAAAACTTTCTTCATCATTACTTATTCTCGACGTTTTATATCACCAAATATTAACCTTACTATTCTTCGATTTCATGTCCAATATTAATAACAGTAACACTGTCAGCGACTACGTATTTTTTGTTTTGTTTTCCACCGAATATATCACACTTTATATCTTCTCTCATTTACATTTGCGTCCCTGACAATGACACTAAATGTGGAATAAATTGTACAAAACGGAGAAAACAAACGAAATATTTATTCAACTTTTTATTGCGAATGAAAAAATTGTTTTTGTACGTGTAGATTTTATATGCGTAGACCCCCTTCGGGTTTAATTTTTCTTTTTAATATATAAACCTCTTGAGAAATATTGCAAAAGGAACGGTAAAGTTTTAATTATTAAATATTATTAACACTGGACGGCGTCTCGGCTACTAATTGTAAAGTTAAATTTACAACGAAATGTAATTTCAGACTTTTTGGTCTCTGCTTCTCCATCTTGTATTTGATTTTTTGTCAATAATAATTCTACACTCACGTTCCAACTAACTTTATTGACCTGTAAAATCGTTTACTACGTAATAGTATCTTTCGGGTGTATTACTATATCACTCTTATCTTAACTGCTATTTTACTTAAATGGAACGTACGCGCCATTATGGTTCTCTAGGTACAAGACATTATGTTCCTACATCCTATTAAATTGCCGATAATTTTCTTCATGCACTGAATACAAACGATCCAATATATTCTTCAATCGAAGATATTTTTTAACTTATCTTAAATTGCATTTCTTGATAAAATCGGACATTACATTAAAGGATAGAAATTTATTTCTTTATGCAAATGTTTTTTTTTAATAAACTATTACATTGTTAGAAAAGATTTATTTTTTTACAAGTGTATTTACAACCAATAATTATGTATTTTTACAATATTAAAAACTAAAAAGTGATATACTCAAGAGCCGGTTATTAGGTTTCTTCATGTAAGGTTTACCAGCCATGTCCCCAAGCTCCATGTCCCCAAGCTCCATTTCCCCATCCTCCAACTCCCAAACCACCATGACCCCATCCGCCAAGTCCCCATCCAGCTCCCACAACTGCAGGACCCCATCCAACACTTCCAACTCCTAGTCCTGCTCCCCAACCAGCTCCATGGGCTCCAACTCCAGGTCCAGCCAGTGCTACAGCACCACCCTGAGTGCGTACATCACCTGCAGCACCACTTACAACTGCTCCGGCCCCGCCTCCATGGAGACCATTGTCCGTACGGACAGAACCAGCGGGTCCAGCAACTACTACACCATTAGCTCCAACACTCACACTACCAGATGCAATGTGAGCAGCTGGATTCCAAAGGCCGCCAGCCCAGAGGCCACCATGGCTTGCAGATGCCGCTGCAACCGCTACGCACAGAAATACCACCTGGAATTCAAACAATATCATTAGAACATCCTATGGGATTACAAACACTACAATATTAAGCCAACAATGTTAATATAGTTTACGTACCAAAGAATTCATGTTGTTGCTTGTTGTATCTAACTGCAGCTAGACAACTGTGATACTCAGTGTTGGTGCACCCCATATTTTATAGTAGTTCTTCGACCTTCATTGCTCTAATATCCTAGAAATATATAGTTTACTTCTCACTTTTACTTATTGTTTTGAACGTTTTAAACTTAACCTTTAATTGACAGATAATTGTTTACATTTGTTATGCATACAGCCTACCTGTAATTTATAAGGAAAATTACTTCCTGTATAGGTGTAACATGCAATATACACATATGATCACAGAAATGCACAGTATATTATCTACTAAAATCCATCTCTGCAAAAAGTATCTACCTAATTTTAGCGATCTAAATTTATATGTAAAGCATAGCATCTTTTTCATTGTTAATTTTAGGATCGGATTTATTTAAATTCTAGTGTTAAACATAATTTGATAGTTATATAAAAGAAGATCTAAAATTATTGCTTATAATTCAATAAATTCCATTTATTTTGCCAAGATGAATATCGAAAATTATTACCTACTCCAAAGAATTAATTATTGTAACTCCAAAAATCTTCACAAAGGGAACTCAATATCACAAAGGAAAAATACCCTTCTAACTTTGTATCTTCTTAACAAGAATAAACCACCGCTATTGTTAGATCATATAAAGTTGAAGCAATAGCAGCTACCCTTTCCTTATAGCTATAAATATGTGCAATTTTCTGCCGCAAATATTCTGCAAATAATATTTTCTCGTCCACAGCTCTTCTATACGACGCGATCGATTTTCAAGCTAAATGACATGACATTCGATATTGGCGAACCAATTTGGTTATATACAAAGGCATCAGATATACACAAAATAAATTGACGAAGACACGAGTAAAAAATATAATATTAAGGAACACAGACGTACATTAATTAGTGTCATTCAGAAATATCAACCACAAATGTATATCTGATTATATTCATTTATGAACATGAAATAAAATATTTAATAACAAATTAAAATAAAATCTTATTCATATTACCAATCTTACAATTTACAATTTAATATAAATCAGATTGAATCAAAATGAAACAAAAATATTTCGTTCATCCTTCCTGAATCGATGCCAACATATAAAGCTGGATATATCACCGTTATTATACAAATCATTTTTGTAATATCAACGCCCGCCCATATCCGCATACATTCCGCCAGTAATACCAACTGTTGACCGTAAAATACCGGTTCGCAATCTTCGACCTCAGTCCGTGAGATTTAGTTTTTATTTGTGCGAATTCAGAGCAATGTCACATACATATGCACATACAAACATGTCTATAACTAGTTTCATTAACAGCAATTAACTTTGTTTACAATGTATGGTTTTGTTTTACACATATATAGATATATGAATGAATTATAATTATATATACACTCTAGTTCCGCATTAATGAAATTCATATCGATTTACCGTTACTTCAGGTGTATATATTGTAAACAATTTTGACGTGAAAAATAACAGGCGAACGAGCAGTATACATATTGTTAATTTATGCTGTAACAGGTATAGTTAACGTGTCTCTTTGCAAGTATAAACCTGCGATGATATATTACTTCGCATCTTATAATTTTAAGAGACACCTGTTTATATTTTGTTCATAATAGACGTAATACAGCAGCAAGAGACGATTAAAGAGATTTATTTATATATGTACGTACATTTCTCATCAATAATTCATGCGGTGTTATAGTTTACCATGTCACAAATAAATATTTAAAGCGTTAAATATATCTCCAAAACCCTTATTGCAAAAAATAATATATAATCAATTATCTTATATATTTTGATTAATATATTTTTGTTTAAACTTCAAAAACTATAAGCACCAAAAACTTCCCAATCAATACTCTAACTTCATCACTTTTATACTTAATTATAAATTGAGGATTACTTTCTAGAAAAACAAAATTATATGCTAATATATATATTTTATTTGCAGAATACAATGTTTATATATAATAGTTGTACAACATATGGTATAGGTAATATAAATACATGAAAATAGCGTCGTTGTCAAATGATTATTTTATCACTTTATTTGGGTTTACCAGCCTTTGCGCCAGCCGCCCCATCCTCCTGCTTTGCCCCATCCTCCTGCTTTGCCCCATCCTCCTGCATTACCCCATCCTCCTGCATTACCCCATCCTCCTGCATTACCCCACCCTCCTGCATTACCCCAGCCTCCTGCATTACCCCAGCCTCCTGCATTACCCCATCCTCCTGCATTACCCCATCCTCCTGCATTGCCCCATCCTCCTACATTACCCCAGCCTCCTACATTGCCCAGACCAACAGCAACGGGAGCTACAATTGCAATACCACGTCCGTCTCCTCTCCACTGGCCATCATCGCCATCATCCCAGCTGCCATCATCGCCGCGCCATTGTCCATCATCTCCTCCCCAACTACCATCATCACCGCTCCATGCACCATCGTCTCCGTGTCCGTTGCCTGGTCCAGTTAATACCACGCTTCCCCCACGTGTACGAATATCTCCAGCTGGTCCAGACAACTGTGCTCCAGCACCTTGACCGTAAAGACCGTTATCCGTACGTACTGAACCTGCTGGACCAGCTACTACGGCTCCGTTTGGACTAACTCCAATCGAACCAGATGGAATGTGAGCAGCTGGATTCACAATACCCACAATGCCGATGGAACTGGCTGAGGCAACGGCTATAACCGCGCAAAGTGTAATAATCTGTAACCAAATATATTTATATAATAATGTATTTGTTTCACAATATTGTTTACTTGATTTAAAATGGTTTTAACTTTTTGATTTTGTTATAATATAAACTTACCAAGGCGTTCATGCTGTATCTAATGTTGTTCTGATGACTGAAACTACTGCACTGATATGCTCTTTCAGCCTGAAATGCACGTATATATACTTCCAACTCGACCTTCGTGGATTCAAGATTCAAAAATTGAATCAATACTTTTACTAATAGCGACCTGATATATGTTAATAAGTGATTTTGTATATTAATAGCACATTTCTTTGTCCACATGATCTTGATGCAATATTTCGAAGTACATAGTAATACTATTCCAGGTGAATATTGCATTAATTATTAATAATTTCCATAGTTGTCTGCTGATGTAAAACATAACAGTTATTAATAGTGTTATTTATATACATCGCGAAATGGATAAATTACACATTTTTTAGTAATTGAAAATAACAATTTGTTGAGAACTTTTATTAATTAGATATTTTATTTATTTTTTTTTTTTGGAAAAACTATTAATGCATTTAATTTACATATTAAACATATCATTTTGTACATATTTTAGTCTCTCATAGGCTAAAATATCACCTAATTTATATTTCAACTAAACCAATATTAGATTTGTAACATAATGCACATGCATAGATTAAATATTTGCATCGTTAACATATTTAATTATAAAATAGCTTAATGGAACGTTAGATAATTACAAACTTGCCAAGTACAACAAGCATGTCAGTACGCCAGGAGATTTATCATTCTCTACTCCATCCATCCATCCATTTATTCTGCTTTGTCCATAACTCGATTGTTCTAGTTCCAATACATCTCTATCATCATTGCCACGTGACCGCTATTTTCCTAAACGCATCTTGTCAATCTTTAATCATCATTATTGACATAAATTGATGTATGCATTTTCGAATAAACTTCAAGCTTGAACACTGAAAGCTTGTGCTAAGTACCAAATGTTACAAGACAGATAATATCGTCTTCTATGTTGTTTTTTGTTTTGTCATGAACCTATTTGTCTTTATAATTACAATTCTATAAATATAAAATACAAAACTTTGTATAGATATTAATAAGCAAGAACAATTGCAACAATTGCAATATGTATATCAACCACAAATCTTCATGTTACAGAGTAACAGTATAGTAAATGTATTTTACACGTTTAGAAATATTGGCGATAACACACTGGCTTAACCGACAAATATTTGTTCATGTGGATATGATAAGTACAAAATGTTTCAGCTTGACCAAGTGTTGCATTCAGGTGAATATTATCTTTGATAAACACCAACGCATTTGAACGAATATTCGCACATGCATTGCGAAAGTTAATAACAAATTCATTAAACTAGAACGTGAAGTACTCCGTGACGATGGTGTTCGTACATCATGCATGTAACATATATGTGTTACCGTAAAACTGATGATACCATACAATCATCATTCCGGTAACGTCATCTCTGGCCAACGAAACTCAATCACAGAATTGCTATCGCCGACCGCAACAACGAGAAAGAGTATTTTCATTTATGAAACGAAGATTGAAACTCTCGACAATATACGAACAAGTCACAACATATACCATGAAAGATGATGAAAGATATTTATTTTTCAAATTGAAGTTTCATCCAAATATTGATACTATGAAATTGTTATTCAACAATTTATATTGAAAGATTACAAAATATTACATATTACCATATTAATAAATAATAATCTGTATTTATTTTAAGAATCATTGTAGCAAAATCTTGTTTACAGTATGAATAAAATTTTATACTCTATATAATAGACACTCATATATATATATATATATATATATATATATATATATATATATATATATATATATATATATATATAAAACAGTTTATATCTTACAAGGGGAGGTCGCCACCGCCGGGACACGGATTTGGCTGAAATTTTTTTTCGAAGTAGCTGTACACCTATGGTGTTTAGTGGCAAAGTAATAGCGCGCACTATTTTGTCCTTTTCGAGAAAAAGGGCTTTAAAGTTAACGCATTAACGATAAAGCATTTATATACCCCTTAAAAATGTCCACTGACAGTTGTTACAGCGTTGTCGCGTGGTTATATGTCCTGCTTTACACGCGGTAGGTCAGGGTTCGATTCCCACTCAAGTTATGTTTTATTTTTACATTTGAATTATTCTTAATAAATTAAAAACTCTTAAAATTAATAATAAATTTATTTAATTTACAATCATCACTCTCTTCTTTCCGCGGATTTTTTTTCGTAACTTTTGGAATAGTAATCGTCATAAAAATAATTGAAGCAGAATCGTAGTGAAAACTTGGCCTCCTTTATAAACGATACTTATGCACGGGAAATTCAAATGCACGGATTATAAAAAACAAATGAATATATCTTAAGCAAAAACACATTATTTAAATTAATACATATTTAACATACATATTTTATGCATACATACATATTTTTATGATTGTAAATTAAATAAATTTGTTATTAATTTAAAGAGTTTTTAATTTGTTAAGAATAATTCAGATGTAAAAATAAAACATAACTTGAGTGGGAATCGAACCCTGACCTACCGCGTGTAAAGCAGGACATATAACCACGCGACAACGCTGTAACAACTGTCAGTGGACATTTTTAAGGGGTATATAAATGCTTTATCTTTAATGCGTTAACTTTAAAGCCCTTTTTCTCGAAAAGGACAAAATAGTGCGCGCTATTACTTTGCCACTAAACACCATAGGTGTACAGCTACTTCGAAAAAAATTTCAGCCAAATCCGTGTCCCGGCGGTGGCGACCTCCCCTTGTTAGATTCTCATTGGTTTAATATGAAACACTCGTCTAACAAGGGGATTTATATACCCCTTAAAAATGTACGCTGACAGTTGTTACAGCGTTGTCGCGTGGTTATACGTCCTGCTTTACACGCGGTAGGTCAGGGTTCGATTCCCACTCAAGTTATGTTTTATTTTTACATTTGAATTATTCTTAATAAATTAAAAACTCTTAAAATTAATAATAAATTTATTTAATTTACAATCATCACTCTCTTCATTCCGCGGATTTTTTTTTCGTAACTTTTGGAATAGTAATCGTCATAAAAATAATTGAAGCAGAATCGTAGTGAAAACTTGGCCTCCTCTATAAACGATACTTATGCACGGGCAATTCAAATGCACGGATTATAAAAAACAAATGAATATATCTTAAGCAAAAACACATTATTTAAATTAATACATATTTAACATACATATTTTATGTATACATACATATTTTTATGATTGTAAATTAAATAAATTTATTATTAATTTAAAGAGTTTTTAATTTATTAAGAATAATTCAAATGTACAAATAAAACATAACTTGAGTGGGAATCGAACCCTGACCCACCGCGTGTAAAGCAGGACGTATAACCACGCGACAACGCTGTAACAACTGTCAGCGTACATTTTTAAGGGGTATATAAATGCTTTATCTTTAATGCGTTAACTTTAAAGCCCTTTTTCTCGAAAAGGACAAAATAGTGCGCGCTATTACTTTGCCACTAAACACCATAGGTGTACAGCTACTTCGAAAAAAAATTTCAGCCAAATCCGTGTCCCGGCGGTGGCGACCTCCCCTTGTAAGATTTTCTTATTTCACACAAATTGCCTTTCGCACTGCTACAAACTCGATTTGAAAGTATCTCTAGCCGTCTAGTACTTCGTCGAAAACTAAAGAAGTTCGTATTTTCTTTTATGTGACAGTGAAACACTTCATTAATGTTCTGTGTATCTCTTATTTACAGACTCCATACAACAAGCGTCTCCGGTGCACAGAATGATCATCCCGACGAGGCACAAGCAAGCACCAGGAAATTAAATAAAGCCTTGCAATGCAGCCGTTGAGAGTACTCGGCAATAAATTAAATTCGAACCTAGTTAAATATCGGAACCCATAGTACCATTCACCCGTATATTTGTGTCTCTCCTTCTGTGTGTGTGTGTGTGTGTGTGTGTGTGTGTGTGTTCGTTCATCTGAAATTTCATTAGCGTTTCTTCGAAACTTAATACAACGGATTTCAAAACTTTAAACTCTAATCTCTCTACAAAATATTCAATAAGTTCTACTGTTTCAAATTATATTATAAAACATGATATTCGATATAACCAATTATGGAAATAATTGAAAATGTCTTGTGATTAACAAAAAATACTATAAAAGTGAATTATTTAAACAGTGCAGAATAATAATAATAATATTTACTAAATATGTAAGTTTATAAATACGGACAGTAATATAAATGTGCATTTAAACAAAGTGAAACTGTTAATTCATTTTTTCCAAAATGGATGACGTGGACTATTTCTCTACACCCTGGTCAACGACGACATTTGATTTGGATAATTTTACGGATAATATTTCATCGACAGTGAATCCGAATGGTACGTCCTATACGTACGAATATTCTGAAAGGATAGAAACCTATCTAGTGCCTGTCGTGTTCTTCATTATCTTCATCGTTGGCGTCCTTGGTAACGGGACCCTCATCATTATATTTGTCAGACACAGAGCCATGCGAAACGTTCCAAATATGTAAGTACATGTACACTTAATTGTTCCAACATCAACCATCTTGAATACGTACTGTAAGAGTGAACCACTCAGATACACATGTTATTCATTTGTACATTTATCATCTTTACTAATGTCTGTTTGTATTGTTCAAACAGACATTGGTATCTTTACACTAAATTATGTTCCAAGTGTCAAGAAAACTGGCATATACATTTGTGTAATTGTTTTCTAACAGTAATATGTATAAGTATCATATGTAACAAGAATAACTAGTCACTGATATATTCCAGAATACCAAGAACAAAATACAATTTTGAAAGTAAGAATATCTTTACGAAATATCGGTCTATAGACAGCAAGAAAATGACATCTTGCATCCTATTTCACGGGAACTGTCAAAGTTCTAGTGATTTATAAATCAAGTTTTCAACTCAACTTTATTCCGTAAAACAATATAAGTTCATTCTTACAGTACGTAAGCAACATTTGTTGGAATAGAAATTCAATAAAAGATTTCAGAAATGAAGTATAGATTTATTCATAGATAGAAAAAAATATCAGAACATTTTATCAAATGACCATGTATGGAATAAATGAAATTTATATTATGTATGTGTTTAACTACAAAATGTTTTAAAAGCATATTTAATTCTTCAGTTTATTTTCCGTAATGCCTCTCTGGTCGCATTCAATAGCGTTAATTAAGTTACAGAAAACAGTTTCGGAGTGTAATTTACTGCTCGGTGCTAGTTTAAAATTGCCAATTAGCTGATAACGCTATAATATTGCAAAAATACGTATGAAAAAACACTCTAAGATAAACAAAAAAAAACTATTTATACGAAAAGAACACATCATGAAAGTTTGCTAATTGCTCTGTAGAATATAATCGCATTTTGATTCTATAATATGTTTTAAAAGAACCTCGTATTGGAAAATCATTATAAACTCCTACAAATATAAAACCCACACGACGCTATTGCTGATACAATTATAAACATCATGAATGACTCTTTCAAATGGTAACAATGCAATGAAGTGCAACTAAGTCGAATTGAATACAGACACAATGAATTTAATATAGAAATTCAAGGTTACATTGTAAATTATTGCGGAATTGAATAATCATTTCATTCTACTTTAGCTACGCTTCAAATAAACAATAATATCGCAACGAAATACTGACAGTCGTATTTTAGTTTTGTTTTTCTTCTGTTCACTTTAAACGCAATATCAATTGAAATGTCATTTAATGTAACTAATTGCATTAGTTCCCAGACAAAATGTCATACTTTTTTTAGTGAACGACAAAAACTATACACTGTAACTTGTAATGAATTTCTCGTCTCATCTTTAGATGTTGACAACACAAGAAACTTTCAAGATACGAACATTCTTATATACCACATTATACATACATGATGAAACGTGCTTTAGTGCGTTCAACTGTAATATACTGATTACATAATTCCATTCGCTTCAGCAAACGAATACGTAAACTTGTTAGAAACGTATACGTTCCGTTTAACAAGCATTATCAGAATTGTACTTATGTTAACAGTATTAGCACAATTATTTCAGCATGCACAATTTTATATGTAATATACAGCGAATAAATAATACTTTTTCAAATGGGAATTTGTACTGAGCGCTTGTTAAAGAATAAAAAAAAAGTTTCATATTTATGTAATATTCCAAGCAATATACTTCGTCTTTTTTTTCATAATTATAAGCTTCATTTCTTACACCTTGACAAAGTTTAATGTAACTTTAATTTGCAAGTTAAAACCAGGTCTTAAAGTATTAACTTTCTGCTCCCGCAAAATATTCATTAACTTTTAACCTTTTAAATTACGTACAATATGACAAATTTGTAAAGGAAATTTCAAATGGAATGAAATCTTTACAATATCTGTTGTAAATGTTGACATTATTGTCTCATTTTTTAACATATTTGATGTGTTGTTTGATTTCAGTTATATTTTATCGTTGGCGTTGGCAGACCTGCTTGTCATAGTGACATGTGTCCCGTTCACATCTACCGTGTACACGGTGGAGTCTTGGCCGTGGGGTGAAGCTGTGTGCAAGTTGTCAGAGACAGTGAAAGATATCAGTATTGGTGTCAGTGTGTTCACATTAACCGCACTGTCCGCTGATCGCTTCTTCGCAATCGTTGATCCACTGCGGAAACTTCACGCTACAGGTAACAAAGTCATACATGAGCTTACCAAAGATTATAAAGAAAATATTCAATAAAAAACAGTGACGGATATTTGGACCATTTATAGTCACAAGTAAGATACGTATTATAAAACTTTTACAAATATATTTACTTATTTGTCAGTAGGTTGGTATAACAAAGATAATATGACGATATTTACTTTAAAATTTCTTCATTCAAATGCTTCAAATAATACACCCGTTCATATTTGCAAATTACATTCTAATTCATTCAGAAACTTTTTGACATTAACATTAAAATCATGAAGTATATGACATTTGAAAACGTAATTACGCCCGCGATAAATATTAAGGATCTGTCAAATTTATTCATAACATTCACAGTAATTAATGTAGTAAACAATTGCTTTTGTTTGAAATGTCAATTAGTGTAATTATCATTAACGAGTCATGTAGCAGTAAGTAATAAAACAAAAATTAATGTCAATTCAATTGTAACATTAGTTACCGTAGATATGTCAAATTATTAATGATTAGAAATCATGTTTGCATTGCCCCCGAATGCATACTGCACGCAATTCTCGCGTGTCAAATACGTTGCGAATCGTATAAATACAGAATCCCAGCTTGTGTTTTGTCGTTTTTAATTTGCAATATTTTTCATTTGACATTTTGGATTTACATCAGAATTTTATTTGAGCAGCTAAGTGACAATGTGAATGACTGTCAAACTGTCAAAATTAAAACGTATAAAACGAAAATTAAATAGACATTCATACTTCATACACAAACATGCAGGGCTTATAATTACAAAATTTTTAATACTTATTCTAGTCAAACAGTTATTCGTTGACAAAGTTTAAACAAATATATTAATGATGAAAATTTTTCAAGCGATCGCACTTTGTTTTATAAATCAATGAAATTACACACCGTCATGTTGAAATAAATGGGAAAATATTTTAAGATTGAAATAGATAAAAACATCAAGTTTAGTGCGTCACTAATTACATAAATATGCACATATTCTAGTTTTGTAAAATATTCACATACATCATATTTTATACAATATAATAAATATTGACAAAATAATTCCTTGTGATGAGTGATTAATTATGAATTTTCACGTTACCTGTCATTCGCTATATTCTGCAAATAACCGATAGCAATGGCTTTTGATTATATTATTGGAAATACAAAAAAAAATCGGAACGTTTCTCAATCATATATTTTTTGCCGCAATACCCCGTAATTTATATTGTTTTTTATATCATTCCTTGTTCGCAATAAGATATCGCAATAATCGTTCTTTGATTCCAGATAAATTTCTTTCTCGTTACAGATATATTATTTCCGAATCACATAGAAACTTCAAGAAACGGAAACCGAGCCTAGATATATATTTTGTTGTCGTTCGTTGTTTGAAATATGACGTTAATTCAGATTGCGTCGCTAACGTGAAATAATTTTATGAACTGTATTACACTTTTAGTATGAAAATGTTCAATTTGAAAATCATTATACTAATCTAGATACTGTCTTTAGAAATAACGTTTTCAATTCTGCCCATTTACTTCTATATACTTTGAATAATATAATTTGGAAATAGATTGAATTAATTAATGGATATTCAGGTTCGGATATCTAGTTAAACTTTCTCATATCCGGCAAATTGCGAACATGTAAGCCGATTTGTGTATTTCACGTAAAACATGAACGCTAATCCTAATCTTATTACCAATTTTACAGTCGAACTCCGAATTAGACGTGTGATATAATCGAATGACAAGCGACTGTAGTAACTGTCTGGTTCAACAATAATTAATTTTTAATTTGAATTTTTGGCACAGAGAACTGTTAATTTGTTAATCATTGTGCAATATTTTCTCCAACCATCTCGACAACTTTTAATAAAACACTAATTCTATTTTATTAAATACAGAATTTGATCGCAAAATGTCGATAGTAGCAAATAACGTTAATTAACTAAAACTTGACAGCTAAAGACCTATGGTTGATTTGCTCGGTTCTAATTGGCATTTGGTTTTGTTTTTATTTGAAAAGCTATTTCTGTTCAATACGTTCTACAATTTGTAGGAAGTTTAAAACTCTTAGTACGTATATTTTCCGAATTAGAACAAATCTGATTTTTCTCTTGTATCATTCTTGTAATATTTGCAGGCGGAGGACGCAGAGCTACACGAGTAACCGTCACTATAGCAGCACTGATATGGATTCTAGCCATCATCTGTGCAATACCAGCCGGTATTGGCACCTACGTACGCCCTTTTGTCACCGATAAGAACAAGGTAAATACAGCCAAATCAATATGACTATTTTTTTGCTACTATTAATCTTTACGATCCGTAATCGGTAGTGTATATATTATTTTCAAATGCGTCATTTATTCTCACCCCGATGACATTACTCTTTACTCTACAGATTTATCTGTTACCATTTGTCTACACCTGCTTGGCACGATAGGTATTAATACGGATTGTAGTGAGCACAACGGTAACCGTTATCAGACATCGACGTCTCGTTGCTCCATGATATATCAACTCAAAATCCTATGTAACACTATAAGCTATAAAGTGTATCACTTACATTTGACAAGGGTCCTATTTGTCCTCTAACATCTGACGAATCACACAAACTTACTTGTAACATATTCTGTAAAGTACATAACCACAAATTCCATCGTAACATACATGTTACGTATAAATACACTTTGAAATAATACTAATTTCTTTTTCTAGGTGCTGTTCGTCGTGTGTTATCCTTTCCCGGTCGAATGGGGCAACGAATATGCCAAAGCAAATGTTCTCGCAAGATTTCTGATCCTGTATGCAATACCACTTACAGTTATTGCGATATTCTACGCTCTCATGGCCCGCCATCTTGTACTCAGTACGAAGAATGTTCTTGGCGAAGTGCAGGGACAACAACGACAGGCATGTATAATTGGTTTGCATCTTGCTTAATAACGAATATACGACTCGGGCTTTTCATTCATGCAAAATTGTTTTTAAAAAAATATATACATATATATTTAATGTTTCTATAAAAAGTTCAATCAAGAAATTCGTTTTATCACAACAACAGATCATGTTTCTGCTGACAAACATCCATTAGCTGTGGAGTTTCATTACATTATAATCGCTATTAAATAATTATTTCACAGATACGTGTACGGAAGAAGGTAGCTGTGACGGTGCTGACTTTTGTTGTTGTATTCGCAATATGCTTTCTGCCGTCGCACATATTCATGTTATGGTTTTACTACAACACAAAGGCCCAGGAAGAATACAATGGATTCTGGCACTATCTGCGTATAGTTGGTTTCTGTTTGACGTTCCTCAATTCCTGCGTGAATCCAGTAGCGCTGTATTGTGTTAGCGGGACTTTCAGGAAACACTTTAACAGGTACAAATTACTAAATCATATTTATATTTTCTATTTACAAATAAAATTGCGTATTTACAAAATACATATATTGAAATGCATATAATTTCGCTTGATATTGAACAATATAATATATTAATATAACAATATAGTATTTTATTAAATTTACAATATATGCTGTAGAATAATATACTTAATCTAAATAACAACAGTAGTACTATGAAAATAAATATCTCCTTGGGAAGGCCAAACTTCAAGCTTCATATCTGAACTTCTGAACGTAAAATATAGAGGTCATTGTAATAATGGTAAGAACCACGGAAAGATACGTTTACGGTTATATCCTCTGCAATTTCGTATCTCCTGAACGAAGGCAAAAACATATATGTTTCTTACAAGAGCGAAAAACGTTTTAACCAAACTGACAGCAACCAAATGATTGATCAGCAACCTCCATTTTTCATTCTAACTTATTATATATTCAATTGGAAATCGTGCGGAAACTTTTATGCTAAATTTTATGGCACGTGTGAATTGTAAGCCGTCAGGGAATAGACGGTCTGCAAGTTCTGCATAAACATTAGTGAACGATTTATGCTGCAGTCTTGTATTTATTATTAAATATAGATAACTGTGGCATAGTGTTTTCAGTGCGTATTTGTGCACTATTAATAACAGTGATAATACAGTATAGTCACATAACAGTCTATTATGTGACTACCCTGTATTATATCTTGTGTTTTTCATCACATGTCTGAAAGCTGTTTTCCTTAGTGTGTTGTTCAAACAAAGAATTGTTTTTTTTTTGCGTTAGTTATTTTAAGATATAAAAAACCGTTTCAAATATGGATATATAACGTGCGTTCGATAATTCTGTGTATCTTTCTGCTATAAATAATAATTGATCTCCATTAAGCTCTTCACAATAACAAAACAATAAATTCAAAACAATTTAATTTTTTATTACAAAGTGATACTACACTAAATATTTACATATATACATATTAATTTATGGCATAACTGGAGATTAATCAGGGATCTGTATTTGCGTATTTTTGCAGAAATTCCGCCCTTATTAAATTTTCAAAATAATAATTAAAATTTAATTATTGCTACCTACGTCTACGTCACTGGTACAATACAATAACATATATAATATTAATGATCAGAGATTAATTAGTTCGTTGCAATCTATCATGCACAGATGCGTCTAATTAGTAAACTGCATGTTCAGCTGAAAATAACTGCAAAATTTACCGCTTTACAGAATTTATATCTCGCCCAAACATTATTATCAAATTTTCTTCACATTACACTGCAAACCTTTGCCATTTGTTCACAAGATTATATATGATTGTCATTTTACTGCGGTAAGCAGCAAAAGAAGAGAAAAATATTCCGAGCATCGTTTGTTTTCAAATCAAATATTTGCTGTTGAATGCAACTTCTAGCATCTACAAGTATGTTAAACAAATAGTACATGTAAAGTGCGCAAACAAGGCGTTGTTGCAGCACTGAATTTAACGAACGAATACCCTTTTTGGCTTTGCGACACGAACATCAGAAGGATATTACTCGTACTAATGTTAATAGCACGACGCAAAAATGTTCCCTTTCGATTTTCTACCTCCTATTGAAGAACGATGAGACTTTGATGTGTATTCTTTTTGATGTTCGTTTTTAAAATGAATCGGGGTCTCGATACCGCACTGTGCAAAAATGCTTCTTGAAATTCACTCATTTTCTAAAGGATAACGCACATTATTCAACTTATTAACTGGAAATAGAACTGCTCTCTATAGACTACAATTAGTATTTAATACTAACAGCATCTATCAAGGAGGCTTTGGTGAAGAAACAAAGAAATTGCTTACTAATCTATATTGATATGAAAACACAGTAAGTATATGTGTGTTAAGCCTAAACCCATCATCTTATATGATGGAAAAACATTGGCGACTAGTCTAATACAACATTCGGAAAGAAAATTAAGTGTCAAAAAGATCAAACCACCTAATAACTTGATGCAATATCCAGCTTCACACGTACGTTAATGTTAGCGAAGGACCGTCACAAGAGAGAAGCAAAAAAAAAACAATCACAATGATACAGGTAAAGATTTCGGCCGTCTTGGTGTTTTTGTTTTCTGCCTGACCGAATTCGTTGACGAACATTGACGAACATTGACGAAGCACTACTGTAGACGTGTATGTGTGTTCATGTACGTACATGACGGTAAGAAATAACGAATGACCCCTCTAAAGTTATAAATCTGTACCACACACTAGCCATCCAACGCAGGTTGTCAGGACGGATCAAATAAAAACCTGAAACTAACAGCATTCCATTCCGTCCGTACCGAAAACCGAACTTTTCTAAGTCAATTTTATAGAAATAAATATTTAATAAAAACCACGGCACATACAGCTCTTTCATTTTGACGGATGAAAATAACTCTTTCATTTTCAACACCGAAAACATAAATCTTTTGAAACATCGTTAAGTGTTCTTGACATGGAGATAAATAAAACAAATTCTGTTGAAATAAAGTTGAAATTATCCAAGAAGGATTCCATCATCATCATTAATATTCTAGAAATTTCACTAGCTGGCCCTGCGGAATTTTGCAGTATGCTTGAGCAGTATGCTATTTCCATTATACTGTACAAATATTTCTCATTCGGTGTACTGCAGATACCTACTCTGCCAGGGCAATGCTGCTGCCCGTACACGATGCAATACGTGTCAAGGTCAACGGGCTACCTCCATGTCGTTGACAACTTCCCGCAGACAATACTCCGTCCTGTCCCGACGTGCTCAGATGACCTCCTCGACAATCCGACGACCCATGTGTCAGGAGACGTCGGTTACATTGATTGGAAATGGCAATGAGCACGCCTGTAGTAAAATGTGAGTGTATTAGTGTATACTTTAACTACCACCCACAAATGTATGTACACTCTGTGAATACGTGTGTGTATGTGTGCACGCTAGTCAAGTAGAATTAAGCTCAGATGAACCTGTTCATGGAAATAGACTGAAACGTGCCGTTAATTCACGCTAAATCACCAACAATATTTGATCGAGTTCAACTGCTTTAAGACCCATCGCGAAAGCTATAGTACCGAGTTCGGCATTCATGTATCGTATCAAATTGTATCATATATGATTAGTAGACTCATACTTTCATAAATCGAGTATTGTACGTAATATTAGAACCATAAAATTTGATTTAACGTGAATTAACAAACCGTAATTGAAAGATTGATGTAAATAATATTTTACTACTGTATTATACAGTGAATAACGAATTTTATCTAATAGATACGGATTGCTTCTAATCATCTATAAGTAAAATTGTTAACAATAGAATCATAGCGCTGTGTTGATAGTATGTAAGAAATTTTAACATTTGATATCATTCACCTTCGCATGTATCACATTCACAAGATAATTATGAGTACATTGTATTAAATGACACACTTGTGCAATCATGCATCACCCTACACTGCTATTATCTTTCCGCCATTTTCTTCATTGTTCATTTACTTCAGATTCATATTAGCTTAGAAAAACACTTATCATTTTGAACGGAGGAACAGACAGTGGCGTAGTTTAAATTTTGTTCCACAACAATGTGATAAAAACTAATTTCTAATTCTAATAAATATATACAGCCTCGTCCTAATAATAAGATCCAGATTTGATCGTGTAAACAAATAAATATATCGTTACAGTAATATTTTTTCAACGTATTCCTCTTCTATATCTTGTGGCATTGCCCCCTAGTGTTACGCCACTGTAAAAGGGGGAATAAGTGTCTTTCCTGCTCGTATGTATATATAAACACAAGTACCGCAAGTTAAATTGCCTGCAGCACACCGTTAGCAAGCTCTTTATTATTTCATATATTACGTAAGCATATCGCCCCTTAAACAAACAGCATTAATTTTAAACTCAGTTACTTTCATAGCCCTAATTTTGTTCCTCACAAATTTCGTAGCAATTTCTGTTTAATTACACAAACGGTATGATTGTATAATCATTACGCTAAGCATTGACGTGAATTCATAACTAACATTTTGAAGTTTCAAAGATTCAGAACTAATATACGTTTTAAGACGCATAAGAAACCTGCTTTGAAATCGATATGATGTGTAATTTCACTATAATGTTCCATTTTCAGAATCAAAAGAACTGACGTATCGGATAAAATGAGATCTATTAAGGAATAAATGGTTACAGACTTTGCTTATTTTCGATTCGTTCATGCGTTCTACATAGCATGACATAAATATAGCCCGATATTGGGGAACAGAAATGAAAAGACAAGAATCAAAATCTAATCCGTCCATTGGGAAATAAAAGTAAGATACATAAAGTACAGCTTAGAGCTTAAAGAAAATATCGATCTCATTTACGGTAAGGATCAGTTTCCAGTCATATTTCTACTTGAATGGACAGAAATATTTTCTAAAATCATCCGTCATAAAGCCATAAAGGTTTCTTCTTTTAACATACATACTATGCATTATGTATTTTTTATTTGCATTTAATTATCATCTATTGTCGAGTCAAATAACTAATTGAAAATACTTAAACTGAATTACGCTATAAATTAGATATTTTACTCCGATTAAATGGTTCAATTATTGTAAGGTATCATCAAAAGCACTCTCGACAATACTCGATAGAAATGGAATTAGAACCGGATTAATTCTAGTAATTCAATTCTATTCTGATACAATTTCATTAATAAGACAGTAAAATTTCAATATTCAAGCTCTCACACATTTATCGATTCATGATTAAATGACAAAGGCTTGGCGGAAACCCGGAGTCGACTCCGGGGATAATGCACTGAAACACTTCAAAAGATTTCACTCAAAAAACTTCGTACGTTTCATTAATTTTGCAGGCTTTTTCCAAAAATATCATAACCTGTATTTAAAATAAATATATCACGTTCATTTTCAACTATGCAAATATGAGGATTGAACCCAAAAAGGAGTAATGTTCGTAGACCGCTCTAAGCTGACGAAGTAAAAAAGCCACGAATCGTTAACACTGAAATGCAAGAAACAAATTTATCAACAACATTCCCAGAGGGTAATACATCGTTATCGTTATTTATTTTCCATTTCCATTCCCCGTAACTTGGTCGTGGCGACAAGTGTAGGGGAATATCAAAAGCGAAGAAACGCTTAACAATTTGTGTTTTAGTGAATAGAATCTTTCTCTCTTCTGTCGTGACGACAATTACAAGCATGAAACGGGCCAAATTTAAAACAACGAAAGGTCAAAATAATAACCATTCGTTGCGAAACCGACGGAGCTTTTAAACCGAACATGACTTGTGTCAAGTGAAACGGTGTGTACGTAATGCATATATGGGACACACGCATACAAACGTTAATCTTTGATCACACAACGTTTAATTGAATCCATTAGATGAAAGTGACTGGCTTTTATAAATTGTTAAACTAATTACAAACATGTTTGACATGAATTCTTTTCACGCCCGCCTTAATTCACATAGAAAGTGGAAAAGGGAGGAAGCTTTTCAGCATTGGGTACTAAATGCGAATGTACATATTGAAAATATCCGAAAAGATTTTATAAACCTAACTTGAAGAATTTATGAACGATATTCAGAATACAATTGTGACAATGTAAATACATACAGACATAAGTTATTACAGTATGATTTGCCATATCAGCATTCGTAAGAACCAGGACTCTTTTAGTTAATTAATTTTTTCCTAGTCAGGCAAATTGAATTTCAACCGAAGCATTTATTCAGTAGATTCATTCGCCTTACATTACACCTGTCACATTGAATTTAATTCCTTTTATTTTTGTTTTCTCCATAACATAGTAATAGGAAAGATTGTTGTGTTTGTGAGTAATATTTAAATGTACCCTACTAGATTTTACAATGCACTATATTCCAATTAAAAATGTGTGTTGTTGATTCTAATTTATTTGCTAATCAATAACATGTTTATTTCTAAGAATTGTATATTTGTGTCATGGCAGATGAGAATTATGTATTATATAAAATATGTAAATAATTACTATAATACCTGCATTAGTTAATAACATGTAATGTTTATAAGCAAAAACATATATGTAAATAGATTTACAAAGTATCTGTAGCCTAAAGGTATGAACAAGAATTGTGTGTATGGCCAGATACTTATAAATATTGAAATCATCGATATAAAAAGCGTTTAGGCTTAAATATCTTCACTATAATAATGTTTATTATTTTTTTTAACATTAAAATACCACTTCACGCAGTCAATAGTTGGAATAACTTAGTTTTCATTAATTTGCCATAAAATATTATTGTTAAAACTGTAACGTTTATTATTATTTAATAATACTACTCTCTTATACACTTTTTGGCGCGTACCAAAGATCTATAAATAGAAGCACAGTACAATTACAAACTTCTGAACGCTACTCATTTTACGGATACAGCTTCTGTATCTCCCGGACGCAATACTCCAAAGTCTGAACCTACAATACCGGAAAAAGTAACTTTCCAGCACGAAATAAAGCTTGTAAAAATGCCATTAAGTTCCAAGACACACAGTCGATAAGTTAAAAAAACACCAAAACAAAACATTTCTTTATATCCATTCAGTAATGTGTGTATTTGAAGTTTTCAGCAATTGTAATTTTGTCCGTTTCAGTTCAGTAAATTGTTTTGCAGTTTTCTTTCTTTTTTTCTCGCCATTGATAACTTAATCTCAGGAACGATATTTCATTATCTGTAGATTTTTATTTAATAAACAAAGAAACACAACAAAATATACGCTAGTTACTATTTTTGTGTAATATAATAGAGCTTTATTTAATTAGTGTTACATGATGATATAAAATAATGTACTTAAATAATTGCGCAAATGTATATATGTAAACATTACATGTCAAATAACACAGCCTAATATAAGAGTAAATGTTGAAATTTTTATATTTCATAAACTGTCAGAGAAAGAAATACTATATATTATTCGAATGTAATATCTGTAAAATTGTAATGTAATGTTATTTAATATAAATAATGAAAATCATATCATTGTTCTTTCATGTTCCCGATTTGTCCTTGAATATAATTTTTGTTTTGTATTCCTGTTCAATTTGGTTATTAGTTTTCGCTTTCTTCGTCGTGTTTCAAATTTATACCATTATGTCAACGACATTACTGGTTTCTATTCACTATTTTCTTTTTTCTAGGTCATTGTTTCTTCACGTGTCATTCCAAAATACTGTTCACTGATTGGCAACTGACTAGATTGCGTGCTATATTTAACAAACTAGTTTGTTTCCTATGACAGCTTTCAAAATACACGAGTTTGATATGTATTCAAATTTATGTAATGTAAAACAAAACTTTCAAATAATAAAACATTTTCCCGGTTGGATCACGTGCAAAACTTTTCGTATCGTTGGATGCATCGTTAAAACAAAAATGCAGTTATCCGCAGACCGCAGATGTCGCAAGCTTTCAATTTCAGTTTTACAGTCGAATAACAGTTGGAGCAACGACAAAAATATTTCAACTCTTGCGATATTTTCTCAACGGAATCATTTTTATTTATTCTGACAAATGCATTCACATAAAATCGGTCACACTATTTTCCTGAAATGATTTCAGTAGAAAAATCAACTGTCATGTATCACGTGATCTAATATAATAAAGTAATGATTTTTTAACTGTAATCTGGTTGTCAACAATTTTCTATTGATCACGAAATATGCATATAAAATAAGTTTCTTTTAAATTGTATAAAATATTTTTAGCAACTGGGTATTTTCAGGTAGGTAAGTTCTTTAATGTAAACATGTACTGCTTCTCTATAAATTCACTTCTAAAGGTTGATAAGTATAATTAAAATAACTTAAATCTGTTACAAACAATTTTAATCGTTTTACGAGAGATATTACTGCATTCGTAAATCTTAGTTTTTTCCCCATAAATAAACTCATGAGATCGTTGTTCCACGGAACATTTACTGCACACAAAGATAAAAACCTTTTTACGTTTTGGCACGTAAAATACTTATATGTGAATGTCAACCATGCGTTCGGCATACATCACATTCAAACACGTTGTATCCTTATCGTTATCATCTTCTCGAATTCTGAGATTTCATCTTTTTTTGCACTTCGTCCTCAGTTATCCTGCGATGGCCAACGTTCAAGCAGAGCCTCTTTGGATCTTATAATCAAATTTCGTTCAATATACGTGCTGCTAGTGTTCTGTTTTGCTTTGGTATTCTCTGTGGAGAGCCGGCCATGAAACGAATATCTTACGTCATAACGGACAGTCACAAAAAGACGAACAGAATATTTTATTTGAAATTTACATCAAAGCGCATTTATTAATATTTTGTTTTTGAGAAACAAAACAAATTTTTAATATTTTTAAACGAAGCTACTTAATTATACTTTCATAACAAACAGAAACATACATTAAACAAAACAAATATTTCTTATTCTTTTTAACGGCTTACCTTGGGATTGTTCTTAATTTGTGTTTTAGAAAATGAAATTAAATATGTAAGCTTTACTTCAAAAGAAATACACATTCTTACTTTACCAAATTAATCATTTCGAATTATATTTCTTTCATTCTTCTGTTACATAAATAATATTTTTATCTTATTCAATAGCTACTAGAATATTAAACATATAAAAATTATTTTTATCAGTTATTCCCGTTTTTCTTATTATTTTAGTACGGTTTTGTCTAAATTTCTCCCATGATGAATACAAGTGCGTCTCAGCTGTTCCCATTCTTATTTGATCCTCGTCTCATTTGTTCCCCGTCTCATTTGTTCCCCGTCTCATTTGTTTCCCGTCTCATTTGTTCCCATGCACCTCCCACCACATTTCTATGTTACGGTTGTCTCACTTGTTCCCATAGTTTGTTTGACATGCACTGTGTTTTTTTTTTCATCTTGGGAACATATGAGAATGGGAACTACTAAGACAACCGTGATATAGAAATGTGGTGGGTGATGCATGGGAACAAATAAGACGGGGAACAAATGAGAATAAGAACCATGAGACGGGGAACAAGTGAGGATGAAAATAGGTGAGACGCTTCGATGAATACGGACAAGGCCATCATGTTATTGTAAAAGAGAATCACATACAACATGTTTACATCGGAACGTATTTGTTCTGTAATTATCAATAATTATCAGAATATGCACACGTTTCAATAAGGAGAAAATCTTGTTAAAACAATTACGTTTGTAATAATGATTACTCAAATAATTAAATAAATACTGTCAACAGAACACAATGCACTTTTAAACTAATACTACAAGGTGATTTTGTAGTGTGAATTTTGAAATAAACCTTGCATTTAAAATGATATTATCGACGAGACCATGTTGATCTAAAGATGGACAGGCTATTTCCATTTTTAGTTTGATAACATAACAACGGCCAAACTGTAATAACTGACCTCGACTTTTTTAATTACAAATAAACAAGTTTAAAAATTCCCTGGATGGTCTATACAGATCCGCACTGAAGTTGGTTTCAAACCTGAGCAAAGACATATATCATTATTAACTTTCGTTCATTATCTGTAAAAACACTGAACTTCAGATTCGATAAACAAACACATAATAATTTTTTTTTCTTTTAAAAATAATAAACATAATACTGTTGATTATTTACAATAATCAAATATCCCCAGTACTGTACTGTACTTCTTAGGTAACCGTGTGTATATAAACACGATGGCAATGCGAGTTCAAGTTAGTCTGATGTCAACTGTGTTTTCAAATGTATTCTTTCACAATACTCGTCGCCGGAGTCTGCTACATCGCTGCAGCTCAAGGTAAATAATACAAACACCATCCATAACGAACATGACTACTCTATGTACTACCAAATATTCATATTACGTGTAACTAGGCCATAGCGTAGGAGTATGCATGTTATTGATTATTTCCACAATAATGTATACATGTTTCAATCTCTACAAATAAAACAGTAAGTCATAAATTATAAATGGTAATTTATTCATATTGCACCAATATATTATTAGAAAGCTATTCCAAACTTACAACAATTTTTGTATTATAAATTGTGTGTTATGCTAAAATTTTATTTTAATTTACATTGATAGTAAAAATAATATTTTTTTATAATGAATACGTTTTTGTCCTACTTTTTATATTTTAACCTTCAGATTAATATAGATATAATGCTGGATCGATGTTTTTAGAAGATTATTATATAATTTAAATATAATATATATAATATAATATATATATATATATATATATATATATATATATATATATATATATATATTATATATATAGATTATTTAGCATTTAATGTTCGTACAGTACATATAAAATGCGCAGTGTTCTAATACAAACAAGTTACCATGTGTAATCAACTAATAAAAACATACGATAATTTATCAAATCAAATAAGTTCAAGTTTATATTCCAAATATAGTCTTTCTCTCTCCGCAAATTATCTCATACTGTAATTATATATAATCAAACAATGTTTACGTTAAATATGAATTAATAGCATGATTAATATGCTTGAATAAATAACATTTGTTGAGATTTTGTGTACATAACCTACTCAAACCATAATTGTATATAATACAATATGGAATCTGAATATATATATATATATATATATATATATATATATATATATATATATATATATATATATATATATGGAGTAAGAACTCATTCGTTCAACCAACATCATCATATGCAAATGTACCAGCACGCAATATTTCAGTTATCTCAGGGCACCGAGATTTCAGCGTCCATTTCAATGTATAGTTGACATACCTGAATAATATCTACAATTTATTGTAAAAACTATCACATGTATGCTAGAATTAGAAACATGTATAATTATGTTCAAATATATATGCCTGTATCTCCGCAACCCTACCATCTTATAGAAAATACACTAAGAATTTACTCAGTACTTGAAGGTTTTACAATGTTTTCCAATTATTTGTAGCTAAGTGCGATGGCGGTTGTAAAGTTCCCGTCCAACATTATGAAGAGCTAGGTTGCGAAGCTGTTTTTGGCAAACCAGATGACTGTTGCCCGTCGCATTACAACTGTGCGAAAATTGAAGGCAGGGCTGCTGATAAATGTTATTTCAAAGGGAAGGCATATAATAAAGGCGATAAAATAGACGAAGAACTTACCATTCGCAATTGCGCAGCTAGTTGTTTCTGTGACAAGAGAGAAGGGTAAATATAAAAATAAAAACACACTATTCCAGTATTAACAATTGCAATTCTTATAAATCTCCCTCGTCTGATTCGATTCGTCGAGTTCTTATTAGCAATATTAAATAAAATTATAAGCATTGAAGGAAGAAATACAGGTATTTCTATTTCAGGGAAGATATAACATGCGCTAATGTCGAGTGTGCTGAATTCTTTGGTGCGTCACCACTTCAGCCCGGATGTTTCAGAATTTACGAGGGAAATGCTTGTTGCTCAACCAAAACTGTTTGTCGTAAGCTATAAATTTATTAAACTCATTACTCCGTTATAATATGCAACCCTGTTAACTATTTAACAGATAATATTCATGCTTGTAGAATCTAAACTCTACTAAAGCATAGATTGTGGTAAATTATTGATCAATACTTCACTGTTATGTCAAACAGCTCCACTGGACAAGCTAGCTAAATGCGAGGTGAACGGCAAGACTTACTACGATGGGCAAAGATTTGATCCCGGCAGTGACAAATGTATAAGTTGCACATGCAAGCCCGGCTTCGAAGGAAAGTTCGTTGAGCCTTTCTGTACACCACTCAGCTGTGGAATTGAACTGCGAGATGCGAAGAAAGCTAAAAACAATTGTGCGCCCGTTTATTACGGCACGGGCAGATGCTGCCCAATCCAATGGGAATGCTGTAAGTGTCAATCAATATACGAATAGCATTAACTCCGATCCCAAATCCCTAAATCCTTATCAAACGCACCGTATTCTACTGTTAACGATGATATTTTCTTTTAGCTGATAAAGCACACACGATTGAAAAAGCAAAAGAACCATCGACATCAGGTAAGTGTACATTTTCATTACAATTATTTAATGAATATAAATACATCTAGGTATTTTAAGTCGTTGATACTTAAAATATGATGTTCATTCCATTTAGGTTGTTTACAATTTCACGTCAATATCTAAAGCTGCAGTGATTGTGAACGAAATAATAATATTTATTCTTTATTCTGTAGACAAACAGTGCCAGTTTGGAATAACCAAGTTGAATATCGGCGACAAAGTTATTCCGACACCATATTCTGAACACAGTCCTGAGATTATTTGTGAGTGCCGTGTGCCTCCATTGCTGACATGTATTCAAACACCACACAAAACGAAGTAACATGTTCCAAGCATATCTTAACTATTGAGTTACATTTTTTTATCATATTTTGTATACGTATGTCTGTTGACAAGAGTGTTAACAATAAACAATAAATATCTTACATTCTTATATTTATTACCTTTATTTGCAAAAGATTTCATCGTAGGTATATATGTATTAACAAACAGCGTGGTTAATAAGTCATTATCTAATACTTTACAAATATGACAATTTGACGATGTTATTATATTCTGCATCCTACAGATGTATTCCGATAAAAAAATCTTGACAATATTTTCACTCATAATAAAAACTAATATATACACAGGCCATACGGCGTATACCCTGTGCTGAGTTTCTAAAGAATAGAGTATACCTTCTGCTTTTTAAGATTTATATCTCCCCTACCCGTCAGCCTCAAAGTATCCTTCTGCTCTTTTAGACTTCTATACAGTATACCTTCTGTTGACTTTACGATCACAGACCTGTAAGTATGTACTTCTGTACGTGATATTTCAGTGTGCAAATTGTATAATACATACATAACAACTGATAACAGCTGTCAGAATGCAAAAATAAACTACGGACCCGGCGTTGGAACGCGCCCGTTTGCCGATAACCAACAACACACGACCGCTGTACATTGTCAGCCAGTCAACGAGTATTGACAAACAGTAAATTTTCAGCTTGTGCACTGTAGTTTCTGCAGTGAGTATCTACGAATGTACAATGCAATGTAGTAGCTCTGTTATTAACTCATACTGTTTTAGTCATTAGCCCATTCTGGTTTAGCCACTGTATTTGCAAAACTCTCTCGTTACGTGTCGCACACTCGTAAGGACCCAATTTGAATTATGATTTTCATTTTATACGCTAAGTCTCATGTATTATAAACATGGTATATACACAAGAGTGTCCTTTCAAGAGATGAACAATTTCAAGCGCCAGAATAGCGCAATAATTTCGTAACACACATTAAATGAAAGCCACATTTCTACTGAATAACTCCTAGTATTCATCTGGTACTTTATTTGTTCAGCTTGGGAGAAATAAACTTTGAAAGTGCAAAGTGAAAATAACATATAAACCTTACATACAAGTAAATCACATATTTAATATTTTATCCCTTGATCTATTTTTATACGACGCAATTCTCACACTCTAACTAGCAAGAATATACAATAGCTGTACACTGTTATTCTCCAGTGCGTAACGCACAAGGAACTACACATTATAATGTACTACTTGTTTAGCGAACAGTGTAGAAAGATCTTAAAATCATACCGTGAAAATATCCCATGGACAATAAAAATACACGTACGTATAATTGTGCGGATATGCTCGTTAATTTTATTGTGAAAAAAACTTCCTAACTGTTTATTTATTATCCATTCTTTAATATTTATAATATACAAATTTAATTCTACACAATATAATTTTATCTTTGCATTCAACTATAGTTCTCAACAATCCACGTTATTATTTTTATTACTGCACAAATATAATAATAGGATCAAACATTCACTATTAGTTTTATTTTTAGTAAATATTTAGTCATCTTGTTAACGTTTTCATTTTGTTGAATTCGTGTCCATATTATTTTTCATTCAGCAAAGAGCGTAAGGAATAAAGGAATCGAGTATGTATTCAGATGTGATAAAGGAAAAACGTGACAGAAATGTAGAATTATGGTAAATTTTAGAGCCGATAGAATGTCGATATCTTTCCGAGTAAAAATGCCTATCAGCCATGTAAATAAACCGCACTGTACGCGATCAGAATTTACCACAAAACCAAGTGACATATCAGTGCTTCGTCAGACAGACGCACAGACATACATGTATATAGAACGTTTATGGTTTCATGGCACGCAGTTAGGAAACCACAGTCTGCTATACATGTGCAATATAATTACATGTGCAACTTCTGACTTGCTTATGTATATTGTATATACATATGCAACTTCTGTCTTTATGCTTTATGTATTTATACACCTATCATCCTCTGTCACTCTAAAGCAAAACATTTACAACAATATATAACGAAATAATTTCCGAATGAATACGTTTCTTCTGCAGAACTGAAATTAATATTTCGCACAGACTACTATTATCAGTGTTGTCAGAAGAATATTAATGTAAACTGACAGTTTCTCAATGATCAATGCATTCATTTTGACACGTATGTGGAATAAATATTTTTCTCGCCATTTAGAATTCCATAGTGTGTTGGCTACACTGTTCTGTTTTAATTCCACATGGCATATTTTGCGTTACGTTACGCTCTGACTATGCGCTAATGTTATCACCCTCCCCGCCAACACTGGACGATGGTACACTGTAAATCTTTCCGTAAACATAATGCCGTGATCAGAAATACTAACACACTGTACGTGACTAATATTGTGTGTTATGTTTTATTCATATTCTTTAGCTCTTCCTTCATACTTTTGATACCCACATTTGTGTCCATTATCGCCTGTTGTATCTATCTATGTAAACGTGTGTGTGTATGTGCGTAAGTATATGTAAATATGTATTTATATATGTATAAGTTCACGTGAACTACATACGAATCAACTGTGGGAATTTTCATTTATGTTTTCCTCATTCTTTCAATTTAATCGTTAAAAAATAGCAAAATTTATTACGTTTTCTCTTTCTATATAATCTATTTTGTTAGTTCCCTTGGATTCCGATGTCAGTAAAGTGACATTCATTTGATCTCATATCGAATATACAACATATAGTACAAATTATTCAGAGATATACAATAATTATCCATGTGCACGAGCTGAGCGCGTAATTATCAATATTTCACAATTAATTTCACACGATCGAAGGCAATTAACCGTATCAATGATGCATGTAATCATACTGACACAATGTATCCATTCAACCGTAATACATATGACAAACATACGTACATATATGCATATACAATATATATATATATATATATATATATATATATATATATATATATATATACATATATATATATATATATATATATATATATATATATATACTATATAAATACATATATATAATACTTGCAGGCACATGTTTGTATTATGAATGAATTAAGTTCGTCAAGTAGACATATTCCTCTCCTTTTTTGTTCCATATCATGTTACCGTACGTAAGCAGGGATGTATGCTCATTCCCACAGACACCAAAGGGCACAAGAGTTACCAAGGGAAGTTACCAAATTCGACTGTCCCACCACCAGCGTCAACTACCATCACCGCCACCGCACACATCAGCAACCACTGATGGTAACCGTGCAACCAGTGGTCGTGGGAACTAGAACACACAGTAGCCTCAATCCCGGTACAAGATGTTTACAAAAACTATACTTATCCCATCTTAAATGTACCCCGGTATAAGACCAATATAATCTTGTCATTCTTATATTAATCATCTCTATGCACTGTCGAACTTATTTATTATAAAACTATGCATGCACAGAGCAGTTCAAAAATGTACAAACATTAATGTTACTAGTGGATTTTTAGTAATTAAATCGTTATGAATTGAATAAAATATACTTTTTTGTTATTTGAAATCTTGTGGAGTTTATTAATTCCTGAAATTCTATTTCCATATATTTGATAGGCATGCAATTACCTTATAACAATTACACAACACTTCAAAACGAACCCCATCGCCACATTTATATTTAATCACATAATCTGCCGTCAACTATTATCATCGCTGTACAATGCGTTGCTGTGAGTAAAAAATACATCAGACTTCCACCCCAACATATATGTACGTATGTGTTTGTGTGTATGTGTTTGTTAGTCTCCCCTTTTCCCAAGGGAACTCTGATGCCTGGTTGGCCGGAGTCCAGTCAGTCACACGGGCTATTGACAGGGGCTCAATGCATGCGCATATAGAATACAATCCATTGTATTATGCTGTGCTACGCCGGTAGGTCCGAGAGCTGTTTCACACAAAGCCAAATGGACTTTTTAGTAGACACACACACACGCACTCACATTACGCCGCACTATCGAGGTACAGAAAACGGTGAATTCTTTGCAAAAACGACGGCATTGAAGGCGAATTCTCGTACCGTGTGACATTAATAAGGAATATTGGAAATTTTATTACGTAATAGTAACATGCCCAGCGACGTACATAGACGTCACGTAGTAATATCCTTGGCAAAAATTCTAACGCTCATCATTTATGTAGCAGATATGTGTTCCATAGGTATCTACGAGCACGTAGAAATAATATTCCGCGCAATGTTTTTCCGTGTAAGATATTTATTTATTCTCATATACAAAAAATACTAGATGCAATTTTCAAAATTACAGCGAATATTTGATCAAATATTTTTTTTATTATTACAGGTTAACGCCCAACGGTTTTTTCCTGTCTGTACGCCACTGGAAATTCCTTACATTGTACTTGTTACGTAGCACGTTACAGGACCCGATCTAATTCTGACAATTTTCACCCATTGAAACATATACTCGTATTTCCGAGAAATACCATACATTCCGTTCTCGGAAAAAAAGCGGAAAACTATTTTCATCTAGCCGCATTGCATTTTGACGTTTCAGACTACGGACAACACAAGAATGATGATAATCGAACAGGCTGTATACCTGCTCTGCACCCAACTGGATCCGGATCAGTAAATGTAGTTAACTCAGTTCAAAGTTCAAACGGTGAATCGCTTGCGGGCATAATTCGTGTAGTTCTCTCGCGGTGTAACAGGAAAATTGCTTTATCAAATTAGCATTGTTCCTCTCAGCATTTATGCCGTACTAATTTGTCAAAGAAGCTCAATTACGATCTGCCGTGTTTATAATATTGTTCCATTACAAATAACAATTATGCACTGTACATGTCCCGACTTAAACGCGTATTGTTCCCATAATAATTGCACATCTATGCGCGCAGATAATTGCACATTATTCCCATAATCATACAAGCCGAGGTATTTAGTTTGTAATTGTCAATGCAGGATACGTCATGCTTGTTTGACGATTATTACGTAAATTAATTATAATTATTCTGTAATAATGTTTATTATGCAAGTGCTAAAATAATAATAAATTTCGTAATAATACGTATTGTATGATTAAATATAAATACAGTATATGTAAAATTCTTGCTAAAATCAGCACAATGCTGTTAGTTGTAATTAACGTCTGATTCTCTTGTTAACATGCTGAGCTCTCGGCAGTTCAAGTTTCGGTTTTCGCATCGTGAATAAAATACGCGCCAACATCTAATATTCTAGAACATCCTCCCCTTATTCATTTCTCCAGTATCACACACACACACACGTATATATAACGTTACGCCTGGTGACGACGCTGACGCCAGATGTTCATGTACGTATGTATGTGCGTCGGTGCGTATGCATGTGTGTGTTAAAGTTGGTTGGTAGCACGCGCCCCAAGAACATAACATCTGTCCGTGCCGGAAATGTCTTTGTGCTGAGAGGAACAGCAGCTGCCAAGGGTTCCACACGTACACACATGCATACCTGCACTGAATACACAGATTCATACATACAAACATACCATTGAAACTACACGTACACACACACACACACACACACACACACACACACACACACACACACACACACACACACATATATATATATATATATATATATATATATATATATATATATATGTATGTATGTATATGTATGTGTATTATATGTATATGTATTACGAGACTACACACAGACATACATGCATACACATCTAAGTTTTGCACATACATATACACTTGCAGAAGCTACAGACACATACGTTAGCCCAGTATACATATAGTTAGTTAACTAATACCAGTGACGAGTCACTACTACACGTAGAGATAAGCAAGCTGCACACCTGAGCACAGTAGGCAACCGCCATGACGCCATGTTAGCGCGAGAACCGGCATTGCTCTCAGCCGGCAGCAACTATCCAGCCAGTCACGCTAAAGATTTGTACTGAGGTGCACGTATGTACGTACAACAAACCGTGAGACCGGCTGGTGAATAACAAACAACGCTCTGTGTATTATGTGTTAACTTCACATCGTCAAATAATCAATTCTCTTCTGACTATTAAAAACTGAACTGTATTATTGTGTTAAGCCTGGATTCTTGTATCTTCATCCAACGTTTAAATCACCATACTGGTATGTATATTAATTAAAGTTTAATCATGATTAGTCTTTAAGTTATTAGAATTGTATGCATGTTATTGTTGTTTGGTAGTGTTCTTGTCTTGATCTACCGTTGAAGTCACCAGTCATATTCCTCATGCAAACAGTACAATTTCATATAGAAATGATAAAATACTAATATATTATTATAAATAATAGTTAGAACTATAACCGATGTTTATAGCAAACCATGTTAAATTTATCCTAATTTAGAAATCTGAATATTTCTAGGCTTTATTTCATTACAATGCAAGACCTACTTCAAAGTCTCATATTTCCATAATCTGTCTAGAAAATACCTGATGTAAACTAGCAGTTCCTGGAATTCAGCGGTTGACTTTATTGCAGAAATTGCGCTTTCATTTTCATTAATATTTATAACCAAGATATATGTGCAACTAATTGGATACAAACTAGGGAAATTAATCGATTAACATACTTATTCATATCTTGAACATAACCATATATTATATTTATCAATACTATAACTAAGAAATTAAATCGTGTTAATTTTACAAGAAGTAATTAAAACGGTTCTAAAATTCTTTCAAAATATGATTCACACATTTGTTCTCAGTATTCGAAAACGTTTACGATTCATGAATCAACACTGAATTTCAGAATTACCACAAATATTTTTTTAATGTATTTATATACATATTACAGAATATTTAGTTTATTTCAAATTAATTTTCTGCCGAATTTTAAACATATTCATTGATATTTTGTACTAAAAAATACGCAATGTATTATTATAGTAACAATGCCCGTTTTAAATCAAATAATACGAAAGGACCTTAGTAACGTAAAGTTATCAGTTATTCTATACATTCCACATACATTGTGGATCGTGGGAGTTCACTGCAGTACCGGTACTATTTCTGCACATCAATGGCATTGACGTTTGAAAGTACTGTACTTAGCCGTACAGGTACGGTTAGTGTATGTGCACAATGGAATTCAGCCCGTATATACCTGTCAATACGGTGCACATTGTTTAGTTGTTCTTTACTATCAGCTGAGACCAATGCACATTTCCTTAAAACTTCTACTGCAGTATTTAACAAACATGTTTACCTCAAATATTTGCCTAGAAATCTATGTATAAATAAATCTGGATTATGAAATACTGCCAGTTCAATAATATTTTGATTCGGCAACAACTCTCGCTTAAAATGTAGTTTTTTTATATTATTGGCAAAAGTCCAAACTGCACACGCAGAATATACTTTTCGGAAACTTCAGTAATACTTTCTGGTTTCTGAATTTCGATCTTCTAACTTCTTCTTCGGGTTCTACAACGTTTAAGATAAATTTAGTGTCGCTAAAAACGAGCATTCTAAATATTTGGCTTCCATCCAAGTTTCAACAAAATTTGTTTGGCAAACAGATAGTAAAAAAAAATATACGGAAACGTTCTTGGAAAATATTTAGATAGACGTGTTATTTATATTTTGCAATGATCTGAATTATATTCGTGGATAATGTTTGCTTATAAATGTTCCTACTAACGAACACTGATTTATAGCGGAAATGTATATAAGTATTCAGTTGTGACACGGATGTGTGTTCCTTACGTTATATAACTGTTCACACGATTATGAATCTTGGCGCTGACATTCAAGATTAGCACATACACACATACATATATGCATATATAAATACATCTAGCTGAACAGGAAATGACTAAGAATACAATACTTATACCATATAATCCATTAAATGACTCAGGATGTTTTATTAATTAGTATAAATTTATCGTGTTCCCGCAAAATTGTACAGTACTATAAATACATGTAATTAATCACAAACGGAACTGGTACGAGAAATTAATCCTAATTAATTATTAAACAACAACGTGGTCACTGAAGCTAGCAACAATGGTTGTAATAATTATAGAATACTACACAAAATCATCTCTGTACTTTATAATCTAATGCATACTTAATAGTTTAATGTAGGAGAAATAAAAAAGAGAAATAAACTTTCCTTTTTTAATTTTAAATTAAAGCTTTAATCATTTCATCTAACAGTAGTCAATATAATTAAAATCAGCATTTCTTAATTTCAGACTAAATTAATTGTAATTTCTTTGCTTTCAGATTCATCAGAAGAATTTTCATCAAAACAGTCTCTTTGTTCTCGTATTTCTACATGGATAAGTCTTCTTTGCTGATTTGTTAATCCTCTCGACAAATATGCAACACTAATCTTTAATCAAACCAGTGTATAATGTTAGTATAAACAGTAATAGTGCTGCTGGAATTAAAACAGAACAATGTTTGCTCAATGGACAGTAGTGTTTGTTGTTGCGCTTGTAGCGCAAATCACGTTTGCCGTGGACGATTTGTTGGACCAGTATGTGAAACATGTAGGTGAATCGAATAGAAACAATACTAGCAACAGTGGCGGTAGTGTTCGACGAATTAAACGTGGACTCCAAACAGACATGTTATGGACTCATTCAGAAGTACTGGACGATAAAGGTGACTTTGTACTACGTTGGCAACCGCGACACCAAGAAATCGCGTTCAGAGTTGAGGCCAGAACGAAAGGATACTTGGGCATAGGATTCAGTCCTAACGGTGGCATGAAAGGCGCAGACATTGTGATTGGCTGGGTGGACGATCGTACCGGTCAAGCATACTTATTGGTAAGTGAATTTTGTTTCATTACATTTACTACTACTAGGCTTCCAACTCTTAATTGTCTAACTAGAAATTGAAAAATACTAACTCGCTGTTCCATAATGCAGCATCGAGTTACTGGAAGTTTTTTTTAACCTTAGATTTCCGTGTGTAATAAGTAACGTCATTTGTAAGCTTCAACGTTCTAGCATTCTTCACTCTAAGTTAATTGGATAGGCAGCTTCAGGAACAATAAGTTACTGTACAGTACACAATAAACAAATACCTGTTGTTCTTTTTTTCACTTCAATTTGCGGTCTGTTTCCAATTTGAGTTCAACTGCGCGTTTGTTCGTTACGATGCGAAAAACAATTTCACATTTGGTTGAACGCCTCCCGTATCAAGGTTATTGCACGCTCGTTATACTGAGACACCTGAATCTGAGGAAGCTCCACTATAAAACGGAGAATGAACGAACGAACGAACCAACAGGCAACGAACGTTAGTTGGATGGATGCATGGATGGCAAGAACATGAACGGAGCGAGGCGTGGCGGGGCAGAGCGGTAGATGGAGAGCACCGGATGTCTAGCACACATCGAAATACCACAACAAGCCCAACACTGGCGGATCCGGCAATGCTGAACTTAGCGCACCCGGTCAACTCACGTGGTCATAGACGACTTTCAACCGTTTCTACTCGCCTTCGCCATGTCATAACAATAATAGCTAAGCAATGAACTATTAATTAACACGATAATGACCGATCTCATCCGGGAAACGGGCGGCAATTATTTCTGCCGAATAGCGAATCCAAATAACTTATTGTTTTAGTTGTATAATTAGCAAGAAAAAACAACAGAGTATAAGTTCTCAACAAAAAATCTGAACAATTATTTGCTGAAATTTGAATATAAATAAAATTATAATTGGGTATTATTATAATTTCAAAAGAATTAAAGATCCTTATAATTATGTATTTAGAAATTCGTAGCTTAATTTTTAATATAACATGAAAAAAAAAACTAGCAACAACTTTCAAATAAGAAAATAATTTTACTATAACGATTAATTATTATATTTATTTTATTATAAAAAATATTCTCCAGTATCGATAATAAACACTATACCGGTAGTGGTAAAACGCATACTTTTAGTATTAAAACTTAAATTATTAGTAGGTACTAATTACTAAATTCATTAATTTAAATAATAGTTGTCGATAAAAAAAATACAAAATATTTACTGTCTAATAATAAAAATATCGTTAAAAAATATAATATATTAAATTACTTTATTTAATCACAATATTTATTAATTGCTACATGTTTCTTACACATTATGGCATCTTCCGGCTTTATAACAAAGTAAATGAAAATACTATTTTATATTTAAAAGCACTGTTGTATATTTGCAATATTTTACATTTATTGTTAATTTATGTAAAGTGTTCAGAGCGGAGAAGTGGTAGAGGCGGGTGTTTCATTCACGGGATTTTTTTATGTTTGATTTTATAAATCTTCTACGTTAACAGAAAACTGACAAGAGAGAAACAGGTTATGCTATTGAATTAATTAGATCCATTTCCTTTAAACACTAAGGTAAGCTTGTCTACTTGCCCGAGTCAGAATACACAGAGAATTTAAACATTGATCAATCAGTACTTAATTATACGTATAATACAGTTTAAACAAAGTCTGCAAATAAGATAAAAAATAGCAAATATTTACATTACTTTAAACATATTGCAACAGCATAGGAAATAAATGTCGCTACATACTTTTAAAATGTTTGCATTTGTAGATAATATATTCTTTTTTAATGGAAATTATCAATAAATACATTGACTCAAACATACCTATTGCTATAATATACAAAATTAACAAACATTTATCTTTGACATTGCCAGAGATAACATTAAGTACATATTACAGTTTTGAAAATAATCACTTTATTATTTAAACAGGTTTCGTTATAATATATAAGTTAATCTTATAATATGAAGCAATGCTATTACTTTTCTCAGAACAGCTATAATATTTTGTTTTTCTTGTATATATACAAAAAGTCTTCGATTTTAATCGTTTTCATCCAAGTCAATTCGATTTACCCCTTTTTACTGTCATTTAAAAGCATATCTAACTTATTTACACGAAAAAAATTACAGTTGATAACTAAATCCTTACAATAACATAGATCAAAGCCATCGTTTTACCTTTTACGAACAAAAGAATTTCTAATCCAGTTCTTTTTATCCAGTTTCACCTGTTCTCTTTGTGAACCAATGTTAATCTACGTTTTTTTAACAGGCAGTGTAATATCTATATCAGCAAGAGATAAACTTTGGATTAAGACCAGATCAGGTAACGCGGTTCACATGGACGTTAGTTTTGAGTGACTCGTACAATAAAAACCGTACACTCTTCTCGAAAACACACGTTAAATTCTTAACGTAAAGCGTGGCATTGTATTGATTCAAAGCTTGCCAATACGCTATGAAATTTTCTAATATCTGAATATGGTATTCATGGTGAAATCGTTGTAGGATGTTCTCAAAACTAATGTTCATTTCTGTGTATGTATGAGTCGCAAAGAACACGTCACTTCTGGAGAATGTTCCCATCGGAGTGTCTTGTGTATGTGTCTTTCTCTCTGTTGTACATTCAGAAAACTGTAACCTCTTTGGTTCGTTAGACAAAGCACTATATATCCATACAACGTTTCGGTAACGCAATATTCATTTCACGACTGCATTGTCATGCTCTCCTCACATACACATACCATCTCCTATATCTGTCTCATTCTCTCTCACTGTAGAAAGAAACACAATCTATATGCGAAAACATAAGTAGAAAATAAATTCACGTTTTCTATCAACTTCAAGCGCACGTATGAATGGATGTATATTCTTGGTAACCACTGAATTTTTAATTCGCGAAATTGAATGTCACGTAACACTGTTCAATCGTGTTACGATCGAAGACTTTATAGCAGTGTTTCCCAACCTTTTGAAAGTCGCGACCCTCTTTCTTAACCGCCGAATACCTCGCGACTCTCCGGCAAACATTTTCATGAAAAGACGAGAAAATGTTTTCTTAGATACTATTCATTCAGATGTGGGTTTTCTTTTTTAGCTTGGCTGAGGTTTTCTAATATGTTTACGCGATCCCCCTGAAAATCCTCCGCGACCCCCTACGAGATCACGACCCACCAATTGGGAACCCGTGCTTTATAGCATTGAATACATTTCTTGCATTCCATAAAGTTCTCTGACAATTTTTTTTCTTGTCAAACCATTATTATAAAGATGTATTAATAGAACCACATTTTGTATTACGCATTAGATTATCCCTTCTGCAAACATGGAAGTTTGGAAACTTTCATGGTCCTATTGATAAAAAAAGTTTACCAAAATGTTTAAGCAAGGATATCGAAACTTCCGCAAAACCGCCAGTTGCTAAAACACAAGTGTAATTCTATATACAGGAATAGCAATTAACCATAAACTTAACCGTGCAAGTGAAAGCGGAAACTTATTGTTATGTAACATCCGGTCGAGAGTCGAGAAGTATTACCGTTTAATTGGGGGTAGTTCCACCTGCAAAATAAAAAACAAACCAACTAACATGTTTCCTGTTCTAAACGAGTCTAACTACATATATGTACTGGTCTACCCTTTCTTAATTCTCATCATTTCACATTACGACCTAGACGAATATAACATAAACATAACCTACAAAAAATAATAAACACTTAAATGCTATAATACACATCCTATGGACATGGTACATTTGATGTAAAATAATAGCACAAAACAAACGACACAACATAAAACAGTACACTAGCGTACCGGAAGCAAGTGACGGGTACCGGACGTGAACTGAACAAGTGCGCTGTGCCTACAATGTGGTTGGTTATGAGTTCACTATAAAGAAAAAACATAAGAGAAGCCGTTGACGTACTTACATGGACCCACCTACTGTATAATATAATGTCCTATACACATATATAGTCATATACCCACACATGAATACACATGTGTGTGTGAGCGGATGTAATTACCTGAACTAGAGATCACACATCCGTAGTTGATCTTCCCCCAGATCCTGGCCTTGAGCAGAGCTATGACAACGATGCCAATGTACGGGAAATTACGAAAATTATACATCCTTAATATAATCGCAATATTGAATAGTCATTTTGTAATTTATAATGTAAATTTAAAGTATTTCTCTGCTACTGAAACTTTCACAAGAATAAAAAGAGCATATTTTGAGGTAGATCTATGTTATAAAATATAAGCCCCCTCATTCCTAAGGTATTATGCATGACTGACATATTAATACGCTTGTAAACTAATCTAGATAATACCTACTAGCTTCAGAGTAATGTGTATCTGTATACAATTACATTAACATATAATTAATATGTGTGATATGTATGTATATAACTCGCATACGCTAATCACGTAAATTTACGGTACAATGTGACAAGTTACTTGCTATAGACATGTGGCATTGTCTTAACTCACTATAACTTGTATTATACACTCACAATAATATACACAGATAATAAACAACTTCTTACAAAATCTTTCTACAAAAAACCAAATGCACCTTGACTCTATTACTGGCATCTTCTCGTGATTCAAAATTAACAAAAATCTGTTCCAGCCAAGCACAGAAAAAAAAACATAGGCATAAAACAGGTCCGGTAGGTTTTTAAAAGAACCCTGTATTTTAACGTCCTTGAATTATACCTTCCACACATTGAGCCCCAAATATCGGGAGCACCGGTTAATTTGACTCTGGTAGCATCTGTCTTACAGAACACACACGAAAAAATAAAACAACCAATCCACGCATTCTTACATTCAAATGTTGAACACTTCGGCTTTTAAACATTTATTAAACAGTCAGTTTGTCTATTTTACAGTGTGATAGTCACCTGTCTTTTCATGGAACGACTAACTTTTTTATTAGAAACACTGTCAATTTTACTTTCATTTATTAGTTTATTGATTCATGTCAAATATATATATATATTTGTTAAGATCTCTTTAATCTTTCTATGAGTTAGATATAGGTTAGGATGAATTTAAACTAAATTTATGAACCACATAATAATGTTAAGTATCTTGAGAAATACACCATCTGCTTGCTTTAACAAATTAACATATTAATTAATTGTCCGTATCTAATTGCTGAAAACCCGTTAATGTATGTATATTACATTTTAGAACTTCCTGGATACGAAAACATAGCAAATCTTTTATTTCATCGTATAATATGCCAATGATTCATGTGAATGAAAAATCTTTGATGAAATATTAATAAATTTGTATTTCGGCGAAATATGAAGTACGAGCTTTCGCTCACATATATAAATAATAACTGTTCCATAACAATAAACAATAAAAATACAATTGTACAACTTCACTTTGTTCTATATTAAATTGTATAAAACTAAATTGAATCTATATATACCGGGAACATAAAAATAGAGTTAAAAATGTAATAAAAGAAATATCTTGTTTTCAACTGCGATTTAATCCTTTTCATGTGACATATTTATTTTTAAATAGAAAAAAGTTCGCTTACGAGTATGTATGTATATACTTCATTCCTTCGATTGTGTTTCATATAATCATAGTAGGTAGCTGTATATTTGCGTGTCACATTATAGTTTTTCCAGAGTTTTCCGCAATTTTTCATTGAATTTTCACGGAACAAATATAAATTGAAAACGCCCCGATTCGTTCTTCAATGATCGTACCGTAATGCATTGGATCAAAAGTGATTTTCTGTATCGCTTGCGGTTTTGTTCATGTAATCCAGTTTCAGTGTTGTAACCCGTCTGATCCTCACATATTATAAATTGGGTAAATTCACTTATCTTAACAAACCACAAAATCACCAAGTGCAGACCTGTTTCACACAATACCATAGCTTATATAGCTGAGAAAATGAAATAAAACGTTCGGTGTATTTAGACACAGGCAATAAAGGACAATACTGCCATAAATATAAATATGTACGCTGGAATTATAATTTATTTCTCAGGGTCGTACCATGAATGTAATATTACAACAGTAAGATCATAAGTACAGTGTGAAATTTACTTACACCATGTTCTCATATCCAGAGTCATTCAAAAGTACTTGTTGAATCTTAGGGTTAAAAGGAAAAAAAAACATTATAAGATGTAATGTGCATTTTGCTAAATTAAAATTTTATTTATAATATTGTTCGCATATACAGATTAATCCTAATATTGTAAATAATATCATGCATTACAAAAATACTGTACTTATAAACCATTAAGCAGGTATGAAATAAAAATTGTATAAATTTTATAGTTTACTAAGGGGTGTTACCCAGAAGGCTAGTAAGGGCGTGCCCACGTGACATTATTCAGTGGGCGTAGTGCAAAGTCATAATTCAAGGTCATTTTTATATTTTTGTACAGCAAAATCCTATTTATTAGTGTAACCCTTCAATAATTATAATTCACAGAATAGTTATTTTCAACAATCTTAGATACAAAGGATTAAAAAATACACACTATTCTAAGACAATGGCGTAATCATTACATCGTCATTCGTAAAAAAAAAAATACAATTACTATACTCACAATATTTTTTCCATGACATTTGCTTCCTGTTTCGCATTTATTATTCTTGAGTCATTTTTTTATTCTGTTTATTCAACTGATAGTTTTAAACTAATTTTTTGCATGGTTTCATAGGCAAATCGCAGCAACTATGATATTTTTTATAATTACCGGAAACATAACCAGTTATATATTTGCGTAGAAATTGATGGTACAATTTCCTGTTCGTCAGCGTTGAAAACACACGTTGAACTTTATTTAAATTAACCAGAGTAACCAATTAATAACATTTGGTTGATAGTTTTCAACGGATATCCTGATATTACTTAATCCGAATTAAACGAACGACACCTAGATTCCAAAACTATACATATTTAAAAAAAAAGTAAGAGATTGTAAAAACAGAATATGTTATCATAAATATACTTTGGAATGTACAGCTTTCAAAAGAAATTAAAATACGTATATTCTTTAGACTTTTATATAAGAGTATTTGAAGCATTTACTTTCTGTCCATTCCATTATTTATTATACAAAACCAACGATCCGAAACACCTGCCAAAGTTACACATATACACCTAACTCATTTAGAAACATTTAATAGATTCGATCGATCTTCATCAATAAAAGCCGAACATTTCAGTAAAATTAATACATAAACTACAAACACGTACTTCAATAGCTTGTGCCGAACCAGTTTCTGTAGCCTGAGGCTTTTCACCACAATTGTTCGTAAGCGGTACGCAGGAAAGTGCATTATAATTTACTTCCAGATTTGTTTCGCATACTCGGAATAGTGCACTGCGGTAGGGATCATCTGCTTTAAGCATTTAACCTTGGGCAACACGAAGTTGCAATTTGAGAACATTGTTACGGATATTTGCGCACTACAGAATTCTAGTTTGGAGATTCATGGTTTTATTTGATTTTAGAGACGTACATACAACTCTAAATAGAGTGCCTCTTGTGGTACCACTATTGCATGTTTCTATATTATCCTCGTTCTTATTGCTGGCTGCGTGCATGCTGAGAAATTCATAGGCAATTTTTATATTAAATTTTCCGTATCTTATATAGCTGGTTTACATATTTGATATTGGTGCTATACTACACGGATTTTATGATTTTAATACCGGAAGACACTAATATTAGATACTGTAGTTCACAGGACCTCTTTCGTCTTAAATAATAACACAAAGTTTAATTTATTTTTCCTTTCAGGACTGTCACGCTTCGGAGGAAAATCCCGATGGAAGCCCCGTCAAAGATGAAATAGAAAACTACACTCTTATGGGTGGACTACAAAATTCCACACATACGGTCCTGGAATTTCGCAGAGCACTAGATACGTGCGATCCAGAAGATTTTGTACTTAGTGTAAGTTTCTGTCTAAAAAGTAAACAGCCTTGCAATAATTAAATTCGAAAATCTCGTTACAATCCGAAGTCTTGATACGAAATCCAGTTTAAGACAATCAACATCACGGTCTGGTAATCATTTAGACCAATAATTTAATTTACAAAATGGCCACGCAAAACCTATGTAAATACGTGGTCTGCAGCAGTTTCACAAATTCCATTCTTCAATTATGGACGCTACAGTTTGTAATGGCGTTAAGATTCTGGAATAATATTGTAACTTCATGATCTAATTATATAATTTTCTGTTGCTATTTACGTAATTATTGCGACAATTACTATGATTACACATATATAGCTAAAAAGTAATTGGTAAAATTAAACATTCTAATTGATTTAATTTGTACAAGAACTTAAATCTAGCTATGTATTAGTTTCATTTTATGAAAAGGATAATTTTCAATTTATCATGCTATAATCCAGCTAGCTGGGAGGCTTTAATAATTGGCATTAAGTTGTCACCTGTCAATACTATGGTTGAGATGTAATAATATATTGAACTGCAATTATTCAACTAGGTAAATTACATAACTATATATGCAGATTTTAACTGATGTTATTTCCATACAGAGTGATACTGTAAGAGTAATCTGGGCAATACATAACTCAGACCCCCAGAATTTCCTTGAATTACCACCGCAAGGACTTAGGAGAGGTGAACAAAGCCTGTATTTGTTGGGCCCACCAACAGCTGCTCTTCCACAATCTACGAGACACTGGGATGTCACATTAAAAAACGTATGTTATTTTAAGGTTATTTATACAAACGAAAATTGACGTTAGTCCAAAAATATACATTATCAATCTTGGAGAATGCATACTTTATAGAAATCAAAAATAATCTTTAATATTGTAATAACATTTAAGCTATTGTGCGATTTTGAAATTTGATGTTTAACATTGCAACCTCCAATAATGAGGACTAATTATGTTTCACAAGAATCTTATATTATATTCAATAAACATTTTAACTGTGTCGGTTACATTGGCAATCAATTGATATTTATCTTATAGAATTTTTCGTGATTGAATTTTAATTTTCAACTACTAACTATAGCACTTTTAGTTTATAGTTCCCGAAGATATGGATACAATATATTGGTGTAAGATTTTCAAAGCACCTACACTCAATTCCAAACATCACATTGTCGGATCAGAACCCGTACTGGGACCCAAACATCATGCGCACGTACATCATATGTTACTGCACGAATGTGATATATCGGCAACAAGAAACAATTTCCTACAATGGGAAAAGTACTCGAATGAACCGGGAGCGCCATGTTACTCGAATGAAATGCCTTATTTGTGGGAATCATGCTTGACACCACTTATAGCCTGGGCAGCAGGCAGCAAAGGTAAGGAACCGTCTAATATCACACCGGAAAATCTAAATGAACGACTGTTAGATCAATCTTAACTACAAGTCCAGTCACTCTCTGTGACTTAAACTATTATTTATGAAACGTTATGTTGATATTTTAGGAGAAACCTTACCACCACATGTTGGCCTGCCATTGGCGGATAAAACTACAAGTTCATACTACATGTTAGAGGTACACTTCGATAATCCAGCAATGAAGTCAGCAGTAGACACGTCTGGTTTGAGGATACACTACACCCAACAGTTGAGACAATATGATGCTGGTATGATGGTCACAGGAGTAACCATATCACCGTTACATGTCATACCTCCCAGACAACCAGAATACAAAACCGCCGGTTACTGTAGCACCGATTGCACTAAAGAGGTAAGATTATTATTTTTTTGACATGATACACGTAGATTAGATAAAAATATAATCTCTCAAAAAACCAAGCTTGTAGAAATATATTTACAGTAATCAAAATGTCCTCTCCAAAGAAATCATATAATCCACATAATTAATCTATAAATTAATGAAATATTTTAATAAACTGTAAACAAATATCTATGTATCTATATTTTAACAATAGGTACTAATTTACTTTTGATTTTCACATGAAATCAGAAATTATGAATTTCGAATTCGGACAGTGTGAAATAATGATATAATTTTCCATTTTGTACAAAATGTGTTATTTATAATCCGATTTCATAGTCCATTTAAACCCAGCCTTTACAAAAAATATAAAACCATTAACGGAACGCGTTAAAAGCAAATCATGTAACTGTCTATTTTAGTTTTATATTCATATACAACAATTATCGACAGATTGCAGTGTTAATAACTCGAGCATGTAATATTTCGAAATACAAAATCTATACATCAGTAGTAAACATGCATGTGTGTGTGTGTATATATCAATTTGAAAATAATCCCCCTCGGATTAACTTGTCAATACCAAAATGACGGTATACATACAGAACAAAACTATATATTTGCAGAGGCGCACATGTGCGTCACCATTTATTATATTATTGTTATTTTACCCGAAATTTATTTTGAAAGTACGCCACTGCAAATCCAACTTTTATCGCATCATTACATTAGTGAATTTCTGTTTTTCTTTTTAGGTATTTCCGAAGGAAGGAATAAATATCGTTTCTGTACTTTTGCACTCGCATTTGGCTGGAAGAAAATTAAATTTGAAACACATTAGAGGCGGCCGAGAGTTATCTCCAATAGTTGAGGTATTTTCGTTTCCAATTTAATGATTTTATCTACTTTGAAACAGAGTTTTTATTCTCCAAAAGCCAATTGCAACAACGATAATAAAATAAAAATATCATTCAATATTGCTTAAATTTAATTTGAACTGAAAATCGTTATAAAATTATAAATGTTGTACACTGTTTCATTTATGAAATAGTGAAACTAAAATCTCTTTTGCATCCGTCATTTCTATTTATGTTCACTTACAATATCATATACATTTTACAGGACAATCATTACGATTTCAAGTACCAGAAGAGTCGACTTTTGGGTCAGGAAATCACTGTGCTACCCGGTGATATATTAATAACGGAGTGCACCTATTCCACTGCGAAAAGAAACAAATTAACTGTAGGTGGATACTCCACGACACAGGAAATGTGCCTCGCATTCATCATGCACTATCCGCGCACAGAATTAGCGGGCTGCTACTCCATGCCACCAGTCAAGTACTTCTTTGAAACGTTCGGAGTCAAGGAGTTTTACGAGAAGGATATGAAGCAAGTTAAAGCAATGTTCTTAGGAACAGAGTAAGTATAAAGTGATTTCAAATAAACTCACTATACAGAAATGGACTAATACATATGTAAATTGTTCTTCAAATTTAATAAGTTTAACAATTAAACAAGTACAACTGAAAAATATAAAACTACAATGAATATTTCAAACTTTACAGATCCGAATCGACAACATCGCCAAATATTTCACCAGCAACACCTTCGGCAGAAAATAAAAACACACCTGAACCTAACACAGATGACGGTGCAATGGCTCAAGCTAGATATTACACTGTAGAGGGTGAAGGTGATCCTTCAGGAGGCCCACTGGATCAGCTTATTATCAAGGAACCCCAAGAATTCAGAAATAAAAGCTTTATTTCACATTTGAACGAACTTCCTTGGGAAGAACCGTTATTAACGAAACGAATTGAAGAATCATTCTACACCGGGCAACATTTGACGTTTTGTCGAAAAAGAGATAACACTTTTGCTATTGTAAGTATTGTCTGACTATATACCTACAAAATCCTGCAAAAGAACACTATAATCAAAATAATGATGTTTACAATACAATTATTTACTAATTTACTTTACAGGGTGAAAAAATAGAAATCCTGCCGAAATACACCGAATATGTAGACAACACAACGAAAATCCAATGCAGTTATCGTTTACAACATAATGCGTCTGCCGAAAAACGAATTTCTCTAACAACAATGTATATAGTGTTATTTGTAGCCCTAAACAGCATGTATTTTTGCTGAAGACTTCCACTGTTCATTGGCTTCGGCTTTATTTTGTGACTCACCAAAACTTGTAAAAAGAATTGTAATCGATTTTTTAAAAAATATGAAAACCAACTACTGGTATGTTTTTCGAAATATTTATATTTTATTATTCTAACTTAAATCTTAAATTTAGAGAACTAAATTAGAATGCTGGTTACGTATGTAAGTTTTGTATCTTTTTTATATATTAATTTTATCTATAGTTATTATAAATAAGTTCTCCAATAAATAATTATATGCTGTGATATTTTAAAATTGGTTTTGATTAAAAAATAAAATACAAAAACAAATCTTCTTATAATCCAATTATGTAAAATATTATTTATTCAATGAAAATAAGTACTGTCTTAACAAAAATAATTATTTAGAAATGTTTTATGTGTAATCATTTAATCCTATTCATTTAAACCTCGCCACTAATTAAAGCAGGTTACATGAACATAGAAGGCTGTGGAATTAATTTCTCTTCAGTTGTGTCCTATCTGTCAAATAGACATTATATAATGTGCTTTATTCCATAATTATGGTGAGTTTACTTTATATAACCTCATATAAATTATTCACAAAACTATTTCTTTATACAGTGCATCATGCCAAAAAATGTATTTAGACGTGACTTTCAAATAACCTTTGACCATGTTGCACAAAATGAACCTTAAGTAACAAGTGAACTCCTACATACGCAATCAAATAAATAAAACATTATGTCATTTTAACAGACAGACAACGTATACATGCATTTTGCTAACAGGTAAATATAAACCTTTATTTCAACTTTTGAGAAAATAAAACAGCGAATTGTTTCTTTCTGGTAACATTTGTTTATTTTTGTAACATGATGCATTATGATTTAAAATAATACAATATCTTAATGCACACTGTACACACATGGTAAAGTAAAATAAGTTAAAATTTTGCTATTATACTACATAAAATGAATATACACATAGTTGAACTTTTATGGCCGATCGTCATGAACTCGTGTTATGATGGTACTTGATTAATTAATAATTAATTAGTCTAGTCGATAGCGAAAAATGAACATACTACACACTTCATGTTATGTTATTGTGATTTACAATTCGCACTATGGATTGACAGATTACTTGGTGGAAGCTTCTAAGTATGCGATGAGGTCACCACGTTCTTGGGGCTTTTTCAGACCGGCGAAGATCATTTTCGTACCAGGAATATACTTCTTTGGGTTCTCCAAATACTCGAACAATGTATCCTTGCTCCATGTGATACCTGCGCGCGCACAAACACACATTTTTTGGGTTAACTCGTGTCAGTTGAAAATAATTGTATAGTGTAAACCTACCTTTCGATTTGTTGGCGTCTGTGTATGTGAATCCAGCTCCTTGTCCTGTCTTCCTGCCGAATAATCCGTGAAGATTTGGTCCAGTTTTGTGCTTGCCACCAGCTTCTACAGTGTGGCACTGTGCACATCTTTGGATGAAAATTTTCTTTCCCTTCTCAACATCACCAGCTGGTACACCCATTTTAGTTTAACTTAACCTATAAAATATTGAAACACGACTTAAATCGATATTGTAACACATTCGTTTCATTTGCAATGCAATTTCAACTTGACATTCATGACATACGATGATTTACAACATAGTATTGATTACGTAATGTACATTTTTGCACTTTGCAAAATATAATTTTTGCCATGTGTGCGCTCTTACAACAAATGATTCAAATTTGATAAGATTTACGTCAGATAAAATTGTATTTATCACAGCTAGCCGAGAATAAATTCTATCTGGGTCATTGTCTAAAATCATTCAAGGGCAACTATGATTATATAACACGAAATTTATTTGGTATGTAATAAAAGTGTTAATGCAATTCCTGGACCACAAGGAAAGAAAAATCGTGACGTAAAATTACATAATTTCCTCTTCAAGCCAAATTTTATATAAAAACAATACATAAATATTCTTTCCTATGCATATATCTATTCTAGGTTAGTTAATTGTACTGCGGGTTGTTATTTGAAGTAGTGTTAAGCTATATAATTTGCAAAATTCAGCTTACCCTTCCTCAACACACAAGCACGAAAGAATAGCACGACTCTTTTGTAAGAGGAAATCGCATCGACTGACGAATCGAACTGGTTGACGCACGCGCTTATTTGCTACGAATGATTTCCGTCCCTGACACCAAAGGTTCAATCATAGATTATCGCAGTACTGTTATTCCTATTATTAATTAATTATTTGTACGTGTATCTTTTAATACACGTAAAAAAAATATTATCTATAACGCTACATTTCAAATTATAACAAATTAGTGTATAACCCGTCAAAATTCTAATGGTTGCCAAAATGGCTCAGACAGGGTACACGTGCATGACGGTCAGTGTCGAAATTCCCGATTATCCGGAATTATACAGAGAAATGTTGTGCCAAAATAACGTCAGATAATTTGCATAACAAATTTATTATTGAGATGATGATAAAATGCATATGAATAATATATACAATGTACTAAAAAGTTTTAACCTAATTATTTACTTAACATAATTTTAATAATGCGTACTAAAGAAATATAATTAGGTATAAAATAGTAGTAAACAAAAAAAATCTTCATAATGTCAATATGAAATAAATTAATAAAAAAAAATTCTTTGAACTCCGATCAGCTGATGTAAAACGTCTATAGCGCATTCTCTGTCTGCTTCAAGTCTGCCATCAGTCTGCCTTTGACAACATGCTGATTTTGAAGTAAGCATTTGCTACGCAATAGAAAATATACATTATTTCTGTTTTAAATTATATATTGTATTTGTAGCCTACATAAATAGGAAGTTAAACACAAGAATATTCAAAATGTTAAGAAATAGTGTAAGATTATTGTGCAGCGTGACAAAGCGAAACGTCAGTATTTATAATAGGTAGGTTATGTTTCAATTCATACATAATATGACTGAATAAATCACATGGAATACTGAAATGTAGGATAATTGCGAGTGTAAAAAAACTATTATTTTTCAGAATCTTTCAAAATGTACCAAAACAATTGTCACCTGTGCACATCGCTGGCATTGCAAGAACAGTGTATACTACACCGAAATTATCAATGTTTATTCAGACCCAAGATACTCCTAACCCAAACAGTATGAAATTCTTACCGGGATGTGCTGTGCTAGAACCTGGCCAGACAATGGATTTTCCAACTGGTCAATCTGCGTATATTTCACCATTAGCAAAGATCTTATTTCGTATAGACGGTGTTAAGAGTATCTTCTTTGGACCGGACTTCATTACTGTCTCTAGACAAAGTGAAGATGTTGATTGGAAGTTGCTTAAACCTGAAATATTTGCATCCATCATGGATTTCTTTGCAAGTGGATTGCCAGTTTTAAAAGAGGGTGTACCAAATTCAGATACACGTAAGTAATAATTTTTGTATAGTATGAAGCTACGTAGGATATTGAATATTTTCCATATTGTCTCAACATTTTTAATTGCGGAAGATATAATAGTACATTAGAATTATATTTTAAATATAATCTATTGTTTTAGAAATTAACGAAGATGATAGTGAAGTTGTACAAATGATTAAAGAACTGTTAGACACGAGAATTAGACCCACCGTGCAAGAAGATGGCGGTGACATTGTGTTTCTTAGTTTTGAAGATGGTATAGTCAAGTTAAAAATGCAAGGATCATGTTCTAATTGTCCCAGTTCACTTGTAACGTTAAAGAACGGTATACAGAACATGATGCAGTTCTATATACCGGAAGTATTAGCCGTTGAACAAGTAGAAGATGAAGCACAGAAAATGGCTAACAAAACTTTTGAGGAATTTGAGAAAAAGAATGCAATAAAAGCAGATAAATAAACTAGATTAATTATATTTATATTGTATATAATGGTTAAAACAGTAAATAAATATATAGAAGTAAAATATAAGGTATATATTTTCTACTATACAGAATAATCGCTATGTTATATTTACAATATAATAATAGGCAATGCGCAAAATACATCTGTGTTGTTGGTTGCATAAGAATTACAAATTCAGTTCCACGATTTCTACTATCAGGTGTTCGCGATATGAATCATTATTTACTAATACAATGGAAGTACATTACTATTATCTATGAGTACTAGTGCTTATTCATGTAAACATAACTATCATTTGTTTATAGCATTTTAATTCATATAAACGGAAAAAATACTTATCACAGAAACATTATTTGATTATTCGATTAGAACTGATAAATCATCATAATTTTTCGAAACGCAGTAGTTATAGGATACAATTTATTCTATTATCTTGAACAGAGTTTTGTTTATTTCGTTTTTATATTTTAATGAAGGACAATGGAACTTGTTTATACCTACTAATTAGTAGACTATCAATACAATTTCTACGCATTTACCTCAGTGCGCAATGAGAAATGTTATTGTAATAAAATTACTTTTAAATGACTAATAATTTAAATAACTAGGTAATAAAATGTCCTTGAATAAATTTTGTTTAACTTAAAAACAAATTTCTTATTCATCAATAATTTTTTATCGCGGTCAGTAAAATTAGCAAACTTTAATTGGATTATGCAGTGACATGCAAATATGGATAAATGTATTATGGCAGCTTACAAGCAGATTGATTAATGTGTACTATTTTAAAGTTTCAAATAAATCATACACATATAACAATTGTAAAGTTAGTACATACAATTGTTTAACAAAAGCAGTTAGCTAATTGTTTAAAAGACGCTTTGTATTTTAATCAGTAGCTAGTAACAATTATGAAATAGGTCACCAGTTATTATGTTCTTTTATAAATTATTTTGTTTTTGTAGGTTCATTTTATTATCAAAAACCGACCGGCGTTTATTCCATGACCTTGGCAACTAGCCACGTTTGTATATACGCAGTTGGTAATTTATCAGGTCCGTACGTGTCATAATTATCAACAAAAGTCGCCACACGCATACAGCTATCAATATCTGTCTGTTTATTAACACCAAGGTAGTGTGATATGTAAAATAATGCCAAACTTTCCTATTTAACTGCGTACTCCATAAAACCTAGCATCATTTTTAAAGTCGTCCAATATCAAATGACAATTTTTATAAATTCAACAACGAAATTAAAAATCGTATACGAAATCAAAATGTTTAATCTTAATTTTATTACCTATATCTGTTCGTACTTCACGTTTGAAGTATGTCTGTGCATATGTTTGCAAATCATTTTTAATTCGTAAGTACGGCTCTTGTTGTAAACAAAATAATGTGTTTGGACGAAGATAGATACAAATGAATTCATACGCGATGTAGTAGGTTAGAAAGAGATAACTAATATGGGTGGCGAAAGTATATGACTCGTATGATGTAATGCAAGAATCACGTGATTTGTAGTAGTATCTATGCTTCAGTTCACTTGTTTGTATTTGGAAAATAGGTGTACTCTACTATCAGTTATACTTTCATTGAAAATCAGTTGGTAAATATATTACAGCAAATAAATATCCTATCTTTGCGTATCCTCCATAAAGATGATTTCGATTTAAAATTTTCAAAATGTACAATTACAGTTAGTTATTTTTAATATACAATCCATGGGATGAAATGCACTTACTAATATTTATTTCTCTTATTATAACAAATAAAATACTGTTGTCTAAATTTCAAATATTCCATTTGTTTCATTTCTAAGTCATGTTCTGATAACTTCACAGATACCCTAACAATTATTGTATCTTTTATTATTTATTTACACGACCTTCAAGTGAAAGAATACGTATTGATAATACTGCATTATCATATGTTAATGATAATACTTAATGTTTCTTTTTCCTAGTTTAATATTACTAAAGAAATGCAAAAGTCATTATGCGTATCGTGGAATAAAACTGTGATATGAATAATTGATGAACGAATTACGTACACAACGGACATAAACAAATATGTCAGCAGAATTTTAACAAGGTCCATTTGGTAGACAAACAGTATCGGACTAAAATACAAACTGCTTATAAGAGAAATAAAGAATTCATTAAAATATATTTCATATTTCTGTGATATTATCTATGTATTTCATGTACATACTTCAACATTAATTATCACCATATTTCAAAATTTGCTATGATAAAAATCGGCAAATTATTGATAAATGAAATGATTTAATACGTATCTGTAAATAACACGCAAACATGAGTTCATATGTAAACAAAATGGCGTTTTTTTGTGGTTTAGCTCCACGTGTGCATAAAAAAAAGTAAATACGTAAATACACATTCCTAAATAGTCTACCAATAATATTGACCTATCCGAACCGTTTTCTTATATGGTCCTGTTCAAATCCCAAAATTACCACTTCTCCACTCATTGACCAGGCCGTAACTCAAATATGTAACGAAAATTATCGTTCTATCATACAATTTAACACACACACACGATTTCAACCCGGTTAAAAAATGATCAAGTTTTTTGAAAATATGTATTGCAATTTTCAAGTTTTTTTCCGCTATGGTCAAGTTCGCGTGGCCGTCACGGTCGAACTCCTAGATAATTTAATTCTGATTGCATCAGTGAATTCAGCAAGTCTTGGTTGACTTCTTTACGTATTTTTAAGGCATTGGACTACTGCGTAATTATTATATTACTAAAGACGAAAGATGAAGAGTCGAAATCTCCTAAACTCAATCATCTTCTCTCATCATATTTGCCCCTAAAAATATCATTTCTTCTTTACCTGTATGCAAATGAAGCTTTTTTTGTCGAGGTAATATCCGCAAACACATATTGTTTACCTAAGATGTTGTTTACAAATAATGTATTATGAATTAATTAAGTCATTCACCGTGATGTTTACTTGGTCATTCATCTAGGAATGCATGCACAAAATGGTGGCAAACAGTGCCTGTTGAGATAATATACAGTAAAGGCAAGTAGGAACATACACGTGGCTATGTTTAGTGGCTTGTCAGGCGGCTGAGGGGCGGGCATGTAATGTGTATGTGTATATATCTGGATATATCTACGCAGCAACATCAACTTGGCTGCTATGTATAAGTGCAAGCTGGTTTCTGAACGCCAGACAGTATAAATTCTAGCTCCGTGCAGTCAAGTAGCCAATCGTTTAGTTGACTGAATAGTATTAGAGTGTTGCAGTGTCTTAACATTCAATTATTACTAGTTTGTTTGTTTGTTTATTTATTTGTACACGGTATTAGTAGTTTTTACGCACTTAAACGTTAACTTAGTTACTGCGCACCGATCTCAACATGTCTATGTCACCGATTAGTCGTTCCTTGACTGAAAGCAAATTAATTCCCCGAAGACTGCGAATCACGGATCCTTCACAAATGCCAAATGACTATTCCACTACGCCTGGAGGCACTATTTATTCCACAACACCAGGCGGTAGGTTTCACTTGCACTTTGAGATAGCCCATGTAATAAAGAACATACATACACACATGTTTCCAAGTACAGTCAACAGAAAAATTCATACATACTCCTATAACTTAACATCAGTTATAAACTCACTTTCTAACGCAGTAAATACGCACGTACATAGAGAACTTAATACTAAAATATAAATGCCCCCAACTTATATACAAGCATGTCGTCATTTTGTGTCTAATATATCACACATAAATAATTACACTCGAGCAGCTAAATAAAACCAATGTTACGTACATCAGATACTAAAAAAACGTATGGAAAATATTTGTCTAATAAAAAAAATCTGTTTAAGAGTGCACGTGTTTCTGCCGAAAATATAATCCTCATTCCTCGGTATTTTTATCGATCAAAACATCTATGTAGGTAACAAATATTATTGTTACATCAACTAATTTACATTTATGAAAATATCACTATTACCATATAGCCATAAGCCACGTTATGTTAATTAGAATAACTGATACAGACTATTAAATTTTCCTTTCAAATCGTAAACAATTATGTAACATTTTCATTTTCGATAAGGAACAGCTGTTTTAATATCTGATGCACTAAATATCGATTGATCACAGAAACTTTTTCAATTTAAGTTAATGTAAAAAAGCATAATTTTTTTAGAGAACTATAAAATTTATATAAAACTGTACTAAACATTTATCGCTACTTCGAGAATCCCCCATAATTTGTTAAACCACGTTGACTCAGAAATACAATACTAAGTACTATTAAATGATAACAAACATCTATTTTGATAAAAGTTGATAAACCAACAATAATCTACAGTATTAACCTAAATAGAGTACAACGTGCAACACACCTTACTCGTGTGTCATGCGTACGTGACCATATAAAAACTAGGTTATGTGTATCTTGTAACAGCTGCATATATACATTAAAACAGTCACATGACGACCCTCATCCCACATAATAATTATACACAATACAATTGAATGATACATTGTTATATTATTGTTTTCAGGTACAAAAATCGTCTATGAACGAGCATTTTTATTGAATCTACGCAACTCTCCAATTTCTCAGACGCCACCGAAGTTTAACATACCTAGTGGCTTACTCCGAGATATGTCACACTCGCCAATTGGCAACCATACACTGCCTACAAACACAATTGATGAAACTCCGGAACAATTTGCCATGGAAATTTAATTTAACAAACAGCAAGTGCATCGTAAACTGAACAGTTGTCTAGTGCAGACGAACTCTGATGACACTTCGTGTTGTACACGACTGCCATTTTGTCCTTGAATCAGGTCCTTTACAGGTTCAATGAGAGAGGAACTGCGGCAAATATTGTCATTTAAGTGATAATGTTGTTTTAAAGTTGACAAACGTATTGTTAATATCGGTTTGCCGATATGCAACGTAATTTGTAACTAAAAACAAATATATTATTCCATTTTTAATCTTTGTGTTTTAATTAATATTATTTTTCCTCTATGTTTATTATACTGATAAAATTTATATTAGTCATTAATTATTCATACTTGCATACACACAGTCGCACTATATCCCAACAAATAGAATATACAGTAAATTAGGCAATACACAAACTTTAGATGTGTTGCACATCCTCTATCGTCAAACAGAGAATTTTAGCATGAAAATGTGCAAATTTGGACAAGTTAGTTATCGTCATTTGCATGAGACGTGTTTTTTTGTCACATTTCCTAGCCTTCTGCTTTACTATTAAACAATTAAAATGAGTTTATTAAATACAACTTTGGACAAAACGAATCATTTCAAGACTGAAAAGACGAAATTTTACAATTGGGTGTCAAAATGGGCTTGCAATAGTACTCCGACTGATGAGGTAACTAAACATTATACATCTTATATTTCAGCTATAATTTATCAATTTATAATCGATAATATATCAATATCACAGTACTTACGAATATTCATAAATAAATAAACGTATGTTGCACATAAACATGTTGGATTATAAGTTAATTTCTTTGCAGACTAACATTGATGTCACTCAAATTTGCGGCGTAATGCAAGCTATGGGATTTGCAATACAATTTTTTGATATGCCTGTTGACCTGAACCAAACGGATGGCCAACAAGAGAAGTTGAGTATTAATATAATTTGCAAGAAATCAGGATTACATGCGTCATTGTCCCGAGCACATACAGAATGTTCATGTCCCAATGCAGAAAAAGTAAATGAGGGCAAATCGATTGTGCCGTCCACGCCGGATGCAACAGCACAAGTAGTCAAAGAAGTAATCTTCAAATTATTCTCCATGCTCAGTGACACAAAAGACATCAACCAAAACAACAATAACGAAGAAGCAGCAGCTGAAACAAAAGATTCTAAAAGTACGTTGACACGACAAACTACATGGGAAGTGGATCCGAAGACATCACCGCCTTTGAGTACATCTTCTCCAGTGCCTGAAGCAACTTCTGATCGCGAAATAGCCGTTACAGATTTGCTGTTGGAAGCTCGAGATACAATTGACAAGGCACTTGGTATTCTGCCGTCGAAGAACAACACTTTTACTAAATCCAGACATGTAAAGCGTGTTTCTAATATCAGGGTTAGTCCCACTATAGTGACGCCTACGAGATCAACTACCGGAGTATCTACTCCTGATATTCCATTAAAGAAAACGCCTGTCAAATCAGCAACATTACTTCAACAGACACCGAAAAAAATGTCATCTGCACTTTCCGAACGACGGCAATTATTGATACCCTCGAAAGTCAAATTTCTGTCTAAAAGAGGCACACTCACACCTACGAATGACAGTTTAAAAATCAACAAGAAAGACACACCATGGGCGACAACTAAAGCTTCGTCTGCTTTCGCAAGTCCAAGGCTAACTAAGACAGCTTCACTACGTGGTAGTAACTCGAATCTATCACCAGCAGGAGTCGCTACCAATTCCACTAAGCCTAAAACAGCGATTTCATCGTTTGGTTTTAAGAAAACAACTCCCAGTTCATTTAAGAAAGCCTAATAATCATTTGAATTCATTGTGTAATTGTATAATTTCTTGTTCTACTATATTTCTGTACTCGGAATTTTGTAAAATGGGTTTTATTAGAAGAACGATTTTTAAATTTAGTTACATTGAATAAAATCACTCAACAATACAATATTTATTTTGCTAATCATGTACAGTTCTTTTAGTGAGTTTCATTTTGTAAAACTATCCATAAAATTTGTAAATAAAAATTAATATCAAACTACATTATACAAAAATAGAAATTTATTTGTACGAATTTCACAGAATAATGTACTCCCGTTATGTTCACGGTCTTGCGTCGATATATTTAATTAGATCAACGATTCGATGGCAGTAAGCTACTTCGTTATCATACCATGCTATCAGTTTTACAAAACGAGTATTTAGTGGTACACCAGCTTTAACATCAAATATACAAGAATTCTGATTTCCAATCAAATCGCTCGAGACGACGTCGTCATCTGTCCACGATAAAATTCCGCTCATGGATCCTTCACTGGCCAACTTGATTCTCCTTTTAATTTCCTCATATGGTGCATGTCGGGCTAGGTGAACTGTCATGTCAACAGCTGACACACTGGCAACCGGTACTCGCATTGCCATACCTGTCAATCTCCCATCCAAATCTGGCAAAACGTGACCGATACACTTTGCCGCACCTGTACAGCCCGGAATTATATTCTGAAGAGCAGCACGTCCTTCTCGTTTATTTCCACCAGCATGTCCAGGACTATCGAGAACTTTCTGGGTGGGTGAAGTTGCATGGATAGTTGTCATTAAACCTTCCACAATTAGAAAGTTCTCATGAATGACTTTTGCCAAAACAGCAAGACAGTTTGTTGTGCTGCAAGCGCTTGATATGATCGTCATATGTGACTTGTAATCTTGATGGTTCACACCATACACAAACATCGGTAAGTCTTTAGAAGGAGATGCTACCACTACGATTTTGGCACCAGCGTCCAAATGAAGCTAAAATAAAAAAAAAACATTCGATGCTCAAATCAAATTTGAATATTTGAAGTTATAACGTAATCTTACCGAAGCTTTCTCGTGGTCTGTAAATACACCCGTCGCTTCTATAACATATTCTACCCCATATTTTCTCCATAGAATTTTACTTGGATCTTTTTCACGGAAAACTTGAATCTTAGAACCTAATTTAGAAATAATATATAGTCCGAAAATTAATTCTTTGATACCAAAAATAGAATAAGACGACAGGAAGTTATTACCATTTATTGTTATGCTTGTACTGTCAACGGAAACATCGCCAACGAATTTTCCATGAATAGAATCAAATTTAAACAAATAAGCAAAATTTTCGGGTGTTAGAAATGGATCATTGATCGCCAATACCTGACAAATATAATTATTGCTAACAATACATGAAATGATACTATTTTAATACATACCTGAATTTGATTTTCTATACACGCTCTTAAAACCATACGTCCTATTCTGCTAAAACCATTTATCCCAATTTTAATCATTTTGTATAATTTGTGCTGTCAAATGTATTAAACAAAAAACTGATCTTGTTTTATTTTAAACAAATAACATACACATGCATATATCTGTAACTTCGTTGCGGGGAAAAAATTCATAATTCATGCTCTTTTTTTAGCTGTAATTTTTTTCAGTTAAATTTATGTTAACATTTCACAGGTTGGCAACAACTTTCTCCGTTTCATTTCTCGTCGCCGTGTCTCTCTCACTCTTGACATATTTGTTTTGGATTAATGGCGTATCGTTATTTACATTACAATAATTTTAGTACAGTTATTTCAGACATTTTGCACATTGTTCACAAATAAACTACGAAGATGCAATGTGAGGAATATGACTGTGAGGTTTGTATAATTTTATTAAATGTCTTGTCACTTTGTTTTGTGCTGAAAATGTAAGGTTAGTATGGTAAATGTGGCACATATACTTCATAACACAAGTGTTTTTTATGCAATATTTTTTAGATATTTTATTTACATTTGCACAGAATTGATTTTTAATGTAAGTTTATTGTAACAGGTTGTTTTATTGAACAAAGTTGTAGCTTTAATTCGTGTATTTATACAAACATATTTAAATTACATCAGGGCGTGTAATTTTGCTTTGATATTTCTTTTGAATTTTTCATTCATTCAAGATTATGTTCTTACATGCACCAAGGACTCCTGAATTTAGACTGCGATGAAAATGAAAAATATCGGATTTATTTTTAAATTCGATACTGTTCATTTACATTGAAGCGTAAATTCAAGTATTGTTGGTGTAACTTGGCCGAATTATAAAGGCTACGAAAATATTTAGTCAAATACTGCTTCAATACTGCAGTGTTGATTTTCAAAATAGAGCAAATATGGTACACGTATCAATTCTTATTCAATAAAATTGAACAATATGTAAATAAAAGGATAGTCTCAAGAATTTGAATGCATGTAAATATTTATAATTTTTATTTGTAGGCGAGCACGTCAACTGCATCAGCAGCCGCTCCCCTTCAATTGACTGAACTAGATTCAGCTCTCCACGAACTTGGGATGCTGTCAACTCTGACAGAATCGCGTAAAGATTACCTACGAGAATTGAACGGCCCCAGACCAGTGTTAAATTTGGTAGAAATGAACACACGTTTCGTTAGCAGTGTATCCATTGGCTTGCGTATGAAATCGGTGACAACGCATTCGCGTGTGAAACCGTATACGATTCCATCGCGGTACCGGGGCGAAGAACGACATCGTACACGCAGTGAAAACGCAGATGTGAACGAACCATTAAATGCAAACTTGGTAGCATCCGTGATCGATGCAGTTGTGAGTGTCGCAACAGATGAAGTGCAAAACAGCATCAAGAAATCTAAATCGCTGGAAAATGTCCACTTGGAGCAACCAAATGTCGAAAACGCTTCGATACCGGAAGTTGAATTAGTGTCAACGTGTATACAGAAACTGAAAATGGCTGAGTGACCTCACGAACATTGTGTTTTGAATTCGGTTTTTAGTTTAGCCTGCGTATATATTTTAACCTATTGGTGGTGAATGATAGGTTATGTTGTTAATGAATGTGAATGCGTGCCTGCATATCTGTGATGATGATGATGATGTTGAATGACGAATTTATTGATTTCTACTGATGAAGGAATGATGCGTGGTGTTTGCTGTCAGTATTATAACATACACTAGTTTCTCTACTTATGAACTAGACATATTCTAAATATGTTCATAGTTCAGAGACCAAATCCAAAGTTTCAGTATTGCTAAATTTCTGTACATTTATTACAAATATAATTATCTTACATGAAATGTATTTCATAACTATATTTACTCGCTTCAAAATGTTATAATACGTATAACACATAATTTAAATTATTCATAAGTAGAGAGACAATTGTATATGGAAAATTGTCTGTAAGAACCAGTTAAAGATGCTGAAAACGCACAGACATACACAAAAGATACAGTCGATGTATATCCTGTGTGAATGTATGTTTACATTACTTACCTGTATGCGTCTTTATTCCTGTTAGATCTTACAAAAAAAATAGATATATTTACCGCAGGCATACATTTATTAGATCCTTTCATTTTCGTGTTTATATATTAGAGATTTATATATATTATCGAATAACCAACCTGTGCCCCCTTACACCTCCTTAATGTAATACCCTTTATCCTTTTTGCAAATCCCTGTAAAAATCCTGGACAAATGGAGTAGCTATTTATTTGTAAATTATAATATCTACATATTAATGTACATACATACTATTAACTTCTGGGAAAATAATATTAAAAAATGCACACTGCACTAATACTACCGAAGTTTACCTATGGTGTTAACATGTGTGTTCGTTTAGCCGAGTGTAATGCAGATCAGTTTTTTATATAAGTGATGAAGCGCAGTATGTATATATCTATGTGCTGCTTATATACTTTTATTGACATGTACTATTTAACACAATATGACTTTAGTTCTTTTTTGCTCTGTGTTATTTTTCTATAAATAAAATTTTTAGATATCAGTTTTCAGTGAACCTTTCTATCTATTCCTTGGGACAAAATGTGAAATTTACATGTTATAGGTTTATTTTAGGGAAGTTTTCATTCTTAATAGGAATGTCTCAAATATGTCATGAAATATATCGTTCTTGGCATGCAACAAAATCGGGCGATTTTATTTTTAAACACATGCAGTAAAAATGCGGAAGAATAATACTGCACAAATACTAATCCTTGAAATAGAACATTTGTTATATGTAACAGATGGTTCAAATAGCTATTCTATAATAAATAGGGTGCTACAGCTCAATATGACACCAAGGGTTCATGAATAGGATAATCTCCCATTAATTTCACGTTGTGCTAAAATGCAACTTTTTTTTTTCGAAAATCCGATATTGCATAAAATAATCTTACAAAAATACAATAGATATAGCAAATGTCTCTTTAAAATCTCATAATCCAGTTTTATTGTATTATACCTTAGAATCGTAATAGTAATTTCAATCGTTGGTTATTTATAAAATATTTACTTGAATCAGATAATATTGTTTTAGGTACCTATAGCATTCACAGCGAATTTCGCTATATTTTAACTTTATTATCTACATCATACATAATGCAATTCTATTGTCAATGGCTGTTGATAAAAATTCTAAAGTTTATAACGTTTTATATTCTGACAGATGGTATATAGGATTGGTGCGTCATATTTAGATATTCACCTGACCTTTGTACTGTCCTGTATTTAAAGAACGCGCTAACAAATAATCAAGCAGTATTTCATTAGGTACTGATTGGTTCATAATCCAGGAGTGGGAGAAATTTTACAGCTTTAACCAATTATGTGCATCGTTTATACATAATTGCGACATACAGCCCGAAACTCTGTATTCTTTGTTAGGTAGTACCACAGATAAACTATAGTTTATCCTGTGGTAGTACAATTAAAATTTGTACTTTTTACCGCCTTTAAAAACATTGAAACATTATTTTAGTCTTTTAATACATTCTTAAAAAGCCTTTTAAAATATTTCTTCCGGGTTTAAACGAAATTGTTCTTTATTTACAATAGAAATAAGGCATCAGTGAGTTGCCAAAATACAGCTGACTGAAACAGTATTGATTTGCTTCGCGTTAAGCGAATGTATGCTCTATGGTAAGGTATATTAAAGCCAACAAGGAAATATAGGCGGGAGTAGAAATGTAGGTCAAATCTTAATCTATAGTACGAAACATATTTATATGCTGCGGACTGTGAATTTGGTGTTTTGTATTTATACAGAATCTCAATACGCACACAGCTTACCTAAAATTGTGTTTTTGTGATAAGTAGGCCAATGTGAATATAAACAAAAGAAGTAAGAACTTGCGCACTGCCGACAATATTCAAACAGCAGCGATACTAGCGTAGAGTGGCGATAGATAGAACTAATTTTAAAATTTAAATTACATTTATAATTCTGTCCTTCACGATCAAAAATCCATTTATCTGCAATAAATAAATACATTGATGTATTTTTTAATTATAAATAAATACATGAAGTATTACAATACATCAGTTGACGATATATGTACAAATTCCTTGCGTTCTTACCATAAAATGGCTGCTATTCCTAACGAGCACAGCGCCAAGTGACAGTATTACGAACTATTTATTGCGCTTGCTTGATAGTGTGCTATTCAGGCTTGACACATTTTTAGAATCGATCAGAAGATTTGGTCGAGTTTGTTACTCAATGTCAGCAAGTACTATTAATTACAATCACATTTTGTTGTACACCTGATTGAGAACGTACAGTGAACAGTCCAGTCGAATCACGCTCTCCACGAATCTAATGTAAGTACGATTGTTATTTTATTTTGTTTTCAAAACGGTAACACTTTTATTTATTTTGCTAAATGAAAATACAAGTGAAATATTTAGTAGGAGGATGTAATATTATGTTCCCACGTGCTGATACAATAACAGTTGTTAGTGTTATATATAATTAAATAACGGATTTCGTAATTTTATCATTTAACTATGTAATTAATAATATTATTGATTATTTTTCTTGATATTAGTTACTGTTTTATATTTTTTTTTTGGGACTATTTAGATAGCACAATATTTACTAAGTGCTACTGGATACATAATGTTATGTAACATTAAAGTTTTTTTTTTAATTACTAAGCAGTGATTTCTTTTTTCAATAATCAATAATTTTACAAAATATTCAGCATATTTAGAAAATATAATCGTATTTTAATGATTTAGTGTCATTAAACAAAAACGATCCAGGGTCGTATTATAAAATAGAAGGTATTTTGAATAACAATATACGTAAACTACATTTTCAGAACAGAAAATAGTTACTTGATACTTATTTAAGCAATAAAAATTTCGTTTTTTTATGAATATGCTAAATATATATTTTTTAGTTCCGCATACGCAAGTGTTTACATAACAATCGTTGCACAACGTCCACAGCATATGTTTTTTTTTCTGATTTTCAAGATTTAAAAAAAAATGCATTCATATTTCTTCACTAATATTTGTTGGGTAATAATTAAAACGTTTGACATTTAATATATTAAACATATGTAATACGTAATCAAAAGGTAGATGTATATATTTACAATCACATGGTAGATACACTGTTAAAAAAAGCAATTAACCTAAATTGTACGTCCGCGTATGACTGCTTGTGTGTGTGTGTGTGTGTGTATGTAACTTTCAAGGTTATACCATTCTATTTACACGTGTCATTTATTTGTGTCAATTATGAAGTTTAGTACAAATTATGTTAAGCCATCATAACTGTAAAGTAATTGCATAACCATTGAAGCACTCAGAATAATTGAATGTCCCGCCAAATTGGTTACGTTATTTTGTTTTCATTTTATATTATTTGTAGTTTTAAACTTTTAAAACATTTTCAGAAGGAAATAATCCAGAGACCAGTATGACTTCGCCAGCAATAAAAGCAGCCAATCAGTCGAAAGAAAATGGCAAAAGCGAATCGTCGACAGGAAGCGAAAGCAATATCCGCAATACGGAACCGGAAGTGCGACAAACGTCACCATTTACAGCCTGGTGGCGGGTGTTCAAATTAGCGAATCTGCTGATGCAGCAAGGATGTTAACTAATTATTGCCGGCGACAATATCAATAGTCTGACGATAATGTAGTAAACGTACTGACGGTCGATTTTCATACTTGTTGCGTCCATCAGCGGTTGATTTGAGTGACGCTCAATACTTAAAGAATAGTACCTCGTTATGCGTATAACGTTTTATCCAGCAACATCCACTAATTCTAAGTATGTTTAATCATAATTCAGGTTATTTCCTGTTAACCTTTTACCATACTTTAATGTTACCATTATATTTTTCTTATATTAAGATTAGTTTTATTTATTGTACTGTTTGAAAACAGTCATAATTTTATGCACATATGTTACCATTTTGACAATAATGCAATGAATTTTACCATTTTAAAATTAATTTATGCAGCTTGATTTATTTGCTTTATTAATTTGGGAGAGATTTTGGGTAATTTTTGGTTTCTTAGAGCGCTAACCAGAAAAGTACAATATTATTAAAATTGCCATATATATACATAAGTCTTAAAAGATTTCCAAACGTTTGAGTAATTATTGCCATTTTGCCATTTTTTGCTAGTCACATTGCAAAATATTCCGTATTTCAATAATTGTATAATATTTTATTTTCCACGCGATTACTTGTCAGTACCTCTTTATTATAAATTTTATGTGTTACAAAGTGATATATAAAACATTCATTTTTCTAATTAAATTAAATTATTCCATATCTACTTATATTATGCTGGTTTATTATGGATAAACTTTGATTTACTGCTAATTGTTTCAGTTGCTTATTATGATAAGTTCTGTTATCATAATTTACTTTTAAGTTTGCGCTACTATCACACAGATGTCACCACTGTTGACATAAACGCAGACATATTGAAAAACACGGTGTCAATTCTAAAGAATATATTGAAATGTTATTGTGAATTGTTATAAATTATATGAACACATAATTACTGTATATTTGATTTATGTTTAAACTCTTTGTAGAAATATATGGTTAGTTGAAACTAATTGTGTATAATTGAAAAATTATGAAGTAGCTAAGCTGTGGGGAAATGCTAAGACATACGTCACATAAGAGATAATCGTTTAATGAAAAGTATCTGCATATTACAGTACTGAGGTAAAACATTTGTAAGTTCAGAAAATATGTAATTTCCAAAGTAATTTCCAGTGCAGAAATGAATTTCACATTTTTGTGGAGACGGACGGAAATAAAAAAGGGTTTTTATTTCCTGTGGTAGATAATGGCATACCGCGACTTCTAGAGTTTTACATTAGTTTTTGTTACGGCACAATTAGACTAGAATCGTTACAGAGACTACGTAATTTTTCATAGATTAAATTTCCTATAATTCGTGATCTGTTTCATTGAACTGAGAACAGTGATAAGTGTTGCATTCGATAGTGAATTCTGCGTATTTATAATCAAGAAAGAATAAATATTATTTATTCTTTTCTATTGTTTTTCATTACGGCATAATCCTGGCTAGAAGACTTTGGTAAGTAAAAATACAAATTTCTAAATAACTAATATACTATTAAAATTAACAATATGGAATACAATCTTGATTAACTAAATAATATTTATGCCATTGAAGTAAAATAATTATAAGTTAATTTGATATATGAACTATTTTATTTTAAGTTAATTAACAGTTGGAACGGTACTTTACCAATTAAACTATATTTTTAGTTCAGCTAGAAAAATTAAATTAAATGTCCGTGAAAAATTGTTTAATTTTCAAAATGAAGTTTTCAGTTTTTTTAAATAGTATTTTATGTAAATAGAACATTCTTAATTTCTTTTTAAACTGAAATAAATTGTTTATTAAGTATACAATTTTTAATTATATGAGACCGTGTTAATTTTTAAATTAAAATATTAGGATAGGACATACATAATAAAACAAATATATAATAACACTGAATATTAATTATATAATTACGATTACAATTTAAAGTGTAATACTTAACATTAAAATCGCAATATTTTCTGAATTGGAAATATTTCGCAACATTGTAAAAAAACGGGATTTTCGGAGGAAATTTTCGATCCGACCGGAAACATTTCCGGTATGTGCTTGATAACGTTCTGCTATCTGTTATACACCAGGATGATAAGAGATGTCAGTGAGCTAACTTATTTGAAAAGTTTCATGTATCATGTACCGTTATCAGTCGTATATCTCAAAGACAACACAACGTTTTTGTTTTTAAGCTGCGCAAACGCTGATACATTTCCCCTTAATGATTAGTATCTTGCATATTTAATATTTTTGTTTTGTTTATTAACGCACGCATTTCTTTTGCATTGATATGTGCAACAAGATACAACAAGTCGCGACGTGCTTTGATTCGTATAAGACATTGACTGTACGTCATGACACGGAGTGTATCGGACAGCGGAGTCAACCGAACCAATGTCAGTGTTTCACTAGCTACGATAGTAGGCGGTACGGCTTGAATGTCTGTCACTAGAAAACCGTAATTTCTCCTATAAAAGGTTATACTGAACGTAATACACCAGGAAAATACAATAAACTTGTTTTATTATCTGTCCATTCATCGTTTTGGCCGGATTTTGTGCTGGTTTCAACCTGTGAAATGTTACGTGTTGTTGTGTTTTGAAAATGTGACACTTGTAGGTTGTGCAGTGTGAGGTTAAGTGTTCTTTGTTATTTTCGCCCTTTGGATATGTCAAAATGTTGAAGATACAGGTTCTAGAACAACTAGTAACCAATGATTCTAATGGGTAAGTGTTATAATTGTTTCAGTGCCATGATAACTTCTGCAGAATAATACCAAGTGTTTATGCATGTAACACATGTTAAAAATAAATAATAAAAAAATGATTGCAGAGTTTATTATCTTCATTACAAAAAATATCGCAGCGTGTGTGCTGAATACAGTTGTCGCGTAATAAATTCGCTGAGAATTCAACGACATTTTACACATTTGTTTATTGTTTGCATCGTAAACTTACTGTTAAATTTCGTGTCGTTTCGTTTAGATATGAATTTATATTCTCGAATATCAGTAAAACAAAGTGTTAATTAGACGATGTTGACGCGGAATGTTTAAAAATAGAAATTGCGAACAATGTCCATTTGAAAGTAATTATTGTGAATACTGTAATTACTGATGTGCATAGTGTAATTTATCAAATGCATTTCGCATAAATATTAATGTCTCCGTGTTCTCAGAAGTAATTTGTGATGTTATATTGAAATTAGCGCGTTTAAAAACATTGTTCAGTACTTAATACTTACTTGACATTGTAATAAATTACTATGGACACAAGTTTCTGCATTTACAATTACATTTATTGCGACAAAGCTTAGGAAAGTTTTGTCTTTGGAATTTTCTTTTCACATTGGAAATTTTATATTATGTTGTTCCGAATAAATGCAGTGAATATAGTTGTTAATCTGGCTTAAAATTTTAATTATACTCCAGTATATTTTTTTAAATAATGGTTGCTATTAAGCAATTAAAAATGCGTCAGTACTAGATAGTGATTAATCATTTTGCTCGGGCGTCCCCCTTTAAACTTGGTTTACGTAACTCGAGATAAAAATCTCTATATTTTACACATGTTCCAACTAAGTGTAAAATCAGGTAGCCCTAGATTTAATAACAGAGATTTCAAATAATTATTATTATTAAAAAGTTTTTAAATATAAGATTTGTTTATTAACAGTATAACAATGATCTCTATCGCACTAGAATAATGTTATAATATTATTATAATATTACTAGAATGTACTTGTAGTATCTGTGTATTTAAGTAGACTACTTTTTCAAAAAATATTTCAGTAATTTATAGTTCAATGACACCATTCTTATTAACACATTGCTAAATAAGCTTTATCGTCACAGTTCTGCGTCGGCAGTATTTATTTCATAAATAAAATATGAATTAAAACAATAAAATAAAATAAAAATGTAAGTATATATTATATTATCGCATATTTCATTTACGGCGGAATCCTCAATGGCCTATTAGTAGCATTAACGAGCAGCGGTACCTTGCAAGGAAACTTGTTATTAGATCCGTATATATACATTTGTTATTACATTTCGTCCATCTCATTAAGAGTTTCTGCCATCGTGGAAACCTATATATGTAAATTTAATAACATTTATTTGAAATACAATAAGTATTCTTGTCTAGAATATTATTTATAATCATCTGGATGTTTTTCTAGACAAAATATCACTGGTTATATAAATATCAAAACAAGAAATGTCAAGTATAAGCATATCTATTTTTATTTCACAAGGCTTGCCGTTAAATTTAGCTCTAATTCGGGACTTATCATTCGTAATACCATGTTGACATACATATATGTTCATATAGTTAATATATCGGTAGAAATATGTACTAGTTACAGTACCGTACTTAGAAAAAACTCTGACAAATTATATTTAAATAACCCCGTGATAAAATTCTTGAGTTCTTCGACATGTAGTTGGTAATCCTGCAACAAATAATTTCTGTAAACTGCAAGTTCCCTATAAATCTACTTCATCCAGGAATACAGCTGTTTCTATTTATACGAATAGATATGTTTGTTTACAAGTCCGGATCTGGACGTGCCTAGACACATTTCACTATTGAGTGGAGCAAGTATGGCTACCTCTAATACTTCCTCGTATCGTGTTGTACTGACCCACTTTTACTTGCTGCTTATATTTCTTCTACTGTAACATTACACATATACATACATACATGTATACATATACAATAAACTTACCAACTATCAATATACGATATAGCCAGTGGCCTGTGCAAATACACTAACCCTACACGTATCCATGTAATGATAATTTATTATACAATGATTTATGCCTGACAATTGTACCCGAGGTTTTTGCATGCCTAAATCATTTTTAACTGGTTCTAAACGACTAAAAAAAAAGTATTTATTGAAAGATATATCATACACATATGTATGCATTTTTGATATCCTTTTTTCACAATCATCTAGGTATATCTTTCAACATTTATAAAATATTTTTTATTGGTATTTGAAACATTATAAAAATATTGGAATTTTTTTTTGTTCTATATAATTTCTTTCGAGAAATAAGAAAATTGTAATTTACTACTGTACTACTGAAATCTGCAAATAATTAATTTTCGTTTTTATGTCATTAAACTGAATTTTTATAAGACACATGTTTTACTATCTTCAGTAATGAACATATGTCTCACGATCGAAATATTTTTTATGTATGTTGCTTCATCATCGTATTAAAATAGTATAATTTATAAACACATGTTTAAACAACGTTAAAAAAAGTATTGGCAAGTTGAAAAGATACTATTTAAACGGTGGTAAAAAGTGAATACGTATTGTTTGGCTGTTGTATTATTTTCAAGTTCAAGTTCTATTGCTGTAACTGGAAAATGATTTGAGAGTATACAGTCGCTGATAAATGTATGTGTGTATTTGGGAACCATGCCTGAAGCACACAGGGCGTGTACATCTTCGTACAGTGCCGGACCCATCTGTTTATGTGGCCCCCGCGGGCACCTCTTTCCCAATATTTACCCGCCTCACTTGCATATATATGTATAGTCTATCCATAGATATAAGAACTTGACATGATTCCTTAATAGGTAGGGTGGTACCCTTCACAGCAGGAGAGGCCATAAACTACTAGTAGTGGCGGTATTCAGGTACATTTGTAATGCTCTTAGCGGGAAAGACAAGAGACATTTTGTCTATAATTAAGACGTAATAATAATTTATTGAATATTACATTTATTTATGTTAATTTGTATTATTATTGTTAAGATGTATATCATATTTTTGTTGTTATTTTTCAAAATGTATTTATAAATTTCTGAATACAGCTCTGCTTTTTATTCATTTACTGTGTCGTATAATTTGGGATAATCCTCTGTTAATAGCATGCTGCGTTTAGTCAAGTTCTTATATCTATGGATACACTATACACGGTTCAGTTATAATTTTTCCCTGCCATGGAATGTCGTTGGCACGCATGCGAGATTATTATTTAACTACCAGTAATTACTGTGATTTAGAGCTATACTTATGCATTTTATTATTTTCTTTACCATATTTTACCTGTAACATTTAAATAATCAACCAATCTTTACTACTTGCAGTGCATATTGTTAAACATTCGATATTTGTACCGGCCTCAATCAAACTAACATTCTATTGCTATTTATAAATATTTTCTGTGTTTTTATCTGCTAGTAAATTCTATATTTATACAACGAGAATACATTGGCTATATACTGTTTCTCTTACTTCATTAATTTATCTATTTCTGTATCCAGCCATACTGCCACTTTGAATCTTACCATATTAAATTATGTATTGGGTTTTTATCTTAGCTTTCAGATTAAAGATTACATTAATTTATTTCAGCCAGCAAATAAAATAATAAACAACCAATATGTGTTTTTTTTTATAAAACACTGACTTGAATATTATTAGTATTATTATCTGATTAACTGATAACCAATGTGAAAATTAATGAATCATTCTGGTATCTACGTGTGTGTGTATGTATGTGAGGTTGGTTCGGAACAAAGCAATATCTGTATGTACGTGAAACTTACTAGCGTGTTATAGCGCTTGCCTATATGATTTGCAAAGTTTTGCATATATTATAATTTATTCATTACATTTTATATAGCTAACCAGTATTGGAATGTGCGTTGGTATATGGCGCCGATCTTTTTTACCAAACAATAACAAAACTTCATACATATATTACAAATCATATAAGGAGTAAACATCCTTTGTTGGCATTGAAAAAAGTGTGAGATACACCCCTGTTATAATTGCTAGTTGTTAGTAGCTTTAAAGACAGGTCAAATAATCAGAAAACAAAATTTTATAAAACTCTTGCTTGTATTCAATTAAACTTAGAGAATGGTTTATATGGAATTTAGAATGCATTAATACTTCGTCAAAGTCACTTGACGTTTCTTTTCGAGGTGTATGTGTTAGGCCTATATTCACATTGAACGTGGCCTGATTTTTGCAAAAATGGTTTTCATGTTGCATTCCTGCGCAACCATCCGAACCGTTACGTCGCGCTTGTCAACAGGTGAGCATTCATGGTGGAATTTAGGACAATACGTGCAACGCCACATGAAACGGCTAATTGATGTCACATAACGAGCATGCGCACACCATACTAATGCTTACCCACTGATACACTAACCATACACATACATACACAAATATAGATATATATATATATATATATATATATATATATATATATATATATATATATATATATTATACATACTCATACACATATAATTATTATTAACAGACCATATAGGGTTATGCCTATTAATAATTACATTTCACTCGCCATTAACACAAACTACAATAGAGAAACTATTGCTAACTAGCTACCTTATAATGATTATTAGAAAAAAATTATCAGCACGTAAAATGTACAATAGATATTAGAAAATTGCCACGGGTCATAATGTCCATAAGTAATAAATATTACGACCTTATAATATGCATATCGTAATAATTACCAGTTAATTTGTATTTACATTGTTCTTCTACTGTTTTAGCACGTTATTAATAATACCAATACTTCGAATGTACCGATAAAAACCAATGTTTCAAAGCGAAAATAATAACATTGCCACTGTTTTGATTTTATTAGCAATAAAAACCAAGAGTGCTATGAATCTTTCTGGGTAACTATTACTGTCAACGTTTTAGATGCATAGCGGGTGATAAAAATAATGACAGTTTCAATTTTTCACAAGCGAAAACAAATAAAAATGTAACTAATTTATATTATCGATACTGGGATCTTTCAAAACTAATTACTAATGTTTCTAATGTCGCTCAAAGAGCTGGGAAAAAACAACATCGCGTAAGATTCGCTAGACATGTGAGTGTATCCATCTATTACCTTCTAATGAAATGATATATTCAAGCGTTCGTTTTTCTAGTAGTTTTTCTCCGTCAATGTATTAATCAACGTCACCACTGTATGCATTAAAAGGCATCCTTCTTTATGGATGGCACAGAATATGTGTGTACCGGACGAGTAATATGTGTTTTAGTTCTTATTCACACTGATGTGTAGCGCTCATTCACTAGTCGTATCAACTAGGTTATGTGTACTTGCTACATACTGTACGTGTATGTGTTGGTGATGAACGCATGTGTTTTATTATGAATGAAGGAATAAAAGGACCATTGATTCTAACATCAACCATCATTGCTCAATGCAGTGTAGCGATTATACGCACACATACATACATACATACTATTTATATGTGATATATAACATACATGATGTACATATACACGTACGCAAAGTGCAGTTTGGAATGTACATGTATGATTTATTTGCACTTATTAAAATTCATTCATTTATTCATAATAGACAACTGATAAGTACGTACATATTTAAATTATTACATACGATTGAAATACAAGTACCGTGCAATCCGCTTATAGCGAACTTGAATTGAGTAGGCATTTGGTTCAGTATAAGCGAGTGTACACTATAACGAAAGTATTTAGTATGTTATGTATATATCATCCACCATTAACAGTGTAGTATGTTATGTATTTAGTTGGGACTCAGAGATACGTTCACTATATGCGAGTTTAGACTATATACGAGTCCACTATAAGCGAGATTCCGCTGTATACACAGTTAAAACAATACATTATGGCCCCATTTTGGTATGTTTAAAATAATAATGTTAAAAAAAATTCCATTGTTATACATGTTTATTGTCTTACACACTTCTGTAAAATTTTCATTAATTTGTCACGCTCATAAATTCATATTAAAAATGAAGAAAAAAATTGGAGAAACTCAAGGAAGTACTACATGGCTGAACATGAAATAAAGTACAAGAAAAAATATTAAAGCATATCATAAAAATAATGATGTCATACTTGCATACATAACGAGTGAGGATGTTTTTTATTTATGGAATTCATTGTCTCAACTACCGATTACGTAATAGACCGACAAATATAAATTAATTGTTATTTGTAATAATTGTTATGTTTGTATATATATCGAGTTCGTTCAGCATGTTGTGTTGACCTCATAAAAACAAGATTTCAACGAATTGGACTGATTAGAAAATATTACCTATATAGATTGATCATGTCTATTTCAATGGTACATAAATTGTAAGGCAGTCATGGATAACTATACAGGGCCGAACTTGCCTAATATGACCTGAATAAATTTAAAATTTTAACTTTGCCATATGAATTAAATGAATTAATATTTATCGGTTTGGTTTAAGTTAAATTGAAGTACGTGGTATTAACATAGTCGGACTAGCTCAGCGGGAAATATCTACGAAATTGACTTATCTATATATACAGGGTGACCCAAATTTAATGCTTACCATTGGGATCTTCGAAACTATGAGATACAAAGTCGGTTAAATTCGACAAAAGTTGCGCATTTACTGATATTGATTCGTTTTTTTTTTTTTTGAGATTAATGTTGTGATTTTTCGTGTGAGTCCGGCACTGTGTATGTTTGCTTGTTGCTAGACTGGTGATTACTAAATATATACTCGCTATCAGATCACACAACTGAACGTCTAGTGTGCGAATCAACTTTATATTTTTCTGTGAGCCATGCGGGTGAAAGTTGGACAACGATTGAGTAATAACAGTTATAACTAAGTTCGCGACATACAACTGCGTCTGCTCGAATTCAACGCGCGAACTATTGCCTCAACCAGGGGTCCTCAACCTGTCATACTCGCCGAGCCGTTTTGTACAAACTCGCAAAATTAATAATATAACATTCCTCAAGACTGTAGTTTAATAATTTATTGGTAAAATGAACTTTTATTATCATTTAAAATCAAGATAATATTGCATATTAATATTGCAAATAATACTTTAATAATCTCTTATATTAATTGGCTATATTAATCTAAAAAAAAACATTTGCGACTGCTGATATACGGGTTGCGTGTTCGTATGATGAAATTAATAGCTATAAAATAAATAATTTCCCTTCTCTTTATCTCTCATTCATTACCTATAAATCATTCGTATTATCCTTTATTCTTTAAATTTTGAAAATATTTAGGTTAATACACGATTCGATGGATTAACCTAAATATTACGGCTGAACATTTTGACATAAATATCTGTGTTTTACTGATATGGATTTCATAATAATCGTGAAATGTTTGAGAATTAGGTTGAGTGTATCTATAAAAAAAAAAAAACTTTCATTTATATTGCTTTATAGTTGTCGTAAAACTCCATTGCGTTGATGGCGCCACAAATTATTATTTTATTTTAGTGATAAACCACCACAAGCGCATAAAATTGGAACGATGTGTTTATTATCTAGTATAAACAGCGATAACTTCAAAAAATAATAACGTACAACTCATTTAAGCACGTGTGATATCATTACATGATTATATTCACTTCATCACTTCCTGTATTGCGGGAAGTGATACTGACTTTTACTTTTTCGGTAGAAATTTCTATTAGATTAGCATTTTCAGGGTCGTTTTCGGCGAAATTTCTTTTGTTCATTTTTCTCTAAAACAAGTATGAATTACAGAAAGAGAAGAGTATTGTAATGTTTAGTTACCGTTTATTTTAACATAATATTCTTTCCACGAACTTTGACAGAATATCGTTCTTTGTTCGACAACGAATCATCTGTATTAAATTAAATTTCGCGAGCTGTTACCGATGGCTACAACGAATATGGTTCATTCGTGCGCATAGGCTCTTCATTTCCGTACACCAAGCGTCCATCATATCCGGTCATGGGAAACAAAGCGGCCCATATGTATGTGGGCATCACCGCGAACACGCGTGAATCAAGTGCTGCATGCCGACTGCGTGCCATTGTAAGCACGCACGCATAACGCAGCTTGTGTCCATGTTGGTAAACGTTGGCATGCGACCAACCATGCCATACACTTTACATAACGTTGACACTGCCATCCACAGCCTGTCCACAAAGTCACCGACCTAGTTCTTATCCCTGAAGCTATTTGAACGTGAATTTCTCTGAACTTTACACATAAAAATAATATTTTATAGTATAAATTAGTTTTACTAAGTAAGTGGAATATAATATCGAGTAATGAAATGATTTTAAATGAAAGATTTTGCTAGTTAGAAATGAATCATAGTTTAGTGACTTTATGGACAGTCTGTAGATGGGTGAAGATGTATGCGTGAAAACGGTTACATGCTTTCAAGTGCAATATTTAAGTCTGTGCCCTTGGATGCTTCGCAATTCTCGCCCTCAGTGGCGTACACGAGAATTTTTACAGACGGCCTCGTAAAACTGATAATCAGTATACACGCTTGTCTGTAACAAGAAGATTCTGATTTTAAAACTAACATAAAACAAAATATAATGCTTTTTCGTTGTAGAATTTCATTCTGGTTTTTGTTTTTAAATAATTGGAATTACACATTGTTTTTATTATACCGATTATATTATTTCATTTATGTTTTTTTTTTTTATGTTACATGTTAATAACTTGTTTTAACGGTAATATTGTCGATATATACATTAGTCAGATTTTATAATAGAGTTGTTTATTTGCAATTTCAAGTTAACGCACAGCATGAATTCATGTGTTTTAAAATTATTAGTTGTATATCTTGTGGTTGGTGTCGATGTGTCTGTGATTTAATATTTTTTTCAAAGGCTTTTACAGATTAAGAAAGTGTTATTAATGACATATCTCAATGTGTCTGTGTGTATGTATATATGTTTGAATGTGTGTTTTGTGTGTATGTATGTGTGCGTTACACCATATATGTCAGTTAGGCGCCAGAGGATACATAAATGTTCAGCATGAGCATTCGTTGTTCACATTTCAAAGGTTTCGTCTCGTGCGTAATCAAATATATGTGTTGGCGTAATTTATATATATATATATATATATATATATATATATATATATATATATATCGACGTAAGGAAAAAAACAGCCATTTAAAATTATAATCAATTCTCAAGGATTCAATGCAAATCACCTTCAGTACTAATTCACCTTGGCCATGTGTCAATAATACATAAGGTTCATTTTACTTTGCAGGTTTTTTTTTATATACATTTGCGATGTTAAATTGTGCAGTAATTAATACGGTAACATAGCAATTATGGAAACACTGTAGATAAACTGATAAAAAATACCTGCGCGATTTTGAAACTTGTCTTTAATTCATTCCGAAATCGTTAACACTAAAATTTATATTAAGCTATTACGATTAAAAAGAATTAATTTTATTACAATTTAAAGTAAATTAACAACGTACTTTAGATTCTCTACAGATATTATGTATGCAAAAAAGGTTTTTCCACAACAGATGTACAATTTGAAAAATAAAATAAAAATTATACTAAAGAATGAATACTACGTGTATACAATTTATTTACTTTCATATTGCCTTTAGGGCTGAAGCTCGTTAGACGAAATTATTCAACCATTGACAATTACTTGAAAATTACTTCTGCAACTCAAATATTTCTTATGAGGGGGTGAAATTTCTTAGTTATTTTTGTAGTTAACTTGAAAAAGAAGAAAAACTGACAGATGTTCAAATATTATTGGTTAACAAGCGTAAAAATTTAAATTATATTTCTTGGTCATTATATGCTACTTTATCTTACAACAATATGTACTAACGTATTCTGTGTGTACATTTGCTGTTACATTTCTATTTTCACGCCTAAACTTATATGTAAGTTTTGGTATGCCGCAGCAATGGTTGTATATGTATACTTTTACCAGTAAGAGTATACATTAACCATACGTTATGCATGTACTGTAACATGTGTAATATTTTTACTTAACTTTTAAAGATATATAATACGGAATATATATTAGAGAATTAAGATGACATTAAATTTCGAATGCAGCAGTAAATTTTCACACTGTTATGTATATTAGACACGACTAGTGTTGCGTTCAAGACGAATGTCTTTTTCTAATTAAAATAATTGTTATGGAGGGGTGAGCTCGCCTGTGTTAATAGCTAGCGCGTGCGTGCTTGAATGTATGCGCTTGTGGGCGCTAGTTAAAATTTTAATGAATGAAATGTAATTTCTCCCGAAGCACTGTGATGCATCAACCGGATGTGACGTCACGTGTAACACGTTCCACCACTGTCACAGTACAGTGTCAGGGGTCAAACACACACACGCACACGTCTATATATATATATATATATATATATATATATATATATATATATATATATATATATATATATATATATACCTATATATATATTATGTATGTATATATGTGTTTCTATGGCTGAATGTAGATGTAAATGTATAATGCATATATACATGTGTTCTATACATCTATAAATATTCTAGTACTTACGAGTATATACATATATGTCGGAATATGGATGCGAGTATTGGTACACGTGAATCTATCTAGTGATTCTGCACAATATTTATATTAAAACTTGTGCGCTAAATGTGGTACAGAACAAGATAGCAACAAATAATATTGGATTCCCGATGTACCGAACAGAATTTGGTGAGACACCGCGGTACGTTTAGTGTACATAAGGACATTATCGTTTCTTATCTTTTTATTATTATTTCGCATTGTTTACTTTTCTTCAACAACAGGAAGACATGCATATACTCGTTCACACCTTACTGCACATCTTACCGTGTAATGAGATGTCGTTATAAACTTATAATAATAATTTTAGTCTCTCTTTTTGTCTCTCTTTTCCTCTGTCTTTTTCCTTCTCGTTATTTATCGTTATTCTTTCCCTTTCCCTTTGTTTCCCTTTCTCTTTTTTCTCCTTTTTTTCTTTTTTTTCTCTTTTTTCTCTTTCTCTTTTTTCGCTTTCTTTTTTCTCTTTTCCTCTTTCTTTCTCTCTGTTTGTTTGTGTTCTGCCGCTTTTAAACGTATTTGTCCGTATTGAATCCGTAAGCTATAAATGTTCTAAAATATTCAACACATAAGCCCCAGCAGAATACATTACAATTCCCGTAACGAAACCCCCAATTACAAAGGTCAACTGTAATACTTTAATACATATTTAAATTTTGCAGTTCATCTTACTTCAAGTCACATTTAAGCTGGCTATTTTAATTAAACAATACTACATATATTCAATTCAATTAAAATATAAAGTTTAAATTATAAATAATAGTACATTATACACCAAGGGAGAGAAACCACTTATTTTTCCTGAGGTGTAGTTTGAAGCCCGAGGGCGAAGCCAGAGGGCTACAAATACATCGAGGGAAAAATGGTGGTCTCTCCCGAGGTGTATATACTATTTTTTCCACGTTCGGGAGTAGAAACACCTAATTTCATAAATAATGAATTATAATAAATCCGAACGAAATTGCAATATTTAGAAGCCTTTGGAAATGTTTCCATGCAACGCGTACCTTGACCACACACATTTATTTACAAAAACCTTTGTTATAATAAAAACTCCCGTATGAAAAGTGTTTTCGTCCCTAGGGAGTAAATGCTTCATTTCTGTCCCGCGTTTGACGCCATAGAAACCGACTTCTACTCCCGGACGTGTAAAAAAGTACATTTTACGAATTGTATGTTCAGTTTACTGTTCTAATACGAGTACTAATTTAAAAAAATACCTAGATAAAAATGTGGCTATTATCTTTTATCTGTCACGGTTGCATTCGGAAGACAAGAAGAGTGACAAAGTGTGTATTTTTTTTTCCAGTGTAAGTATGCTTACAGAAACACTGTGCAACGTCTATATGCATGTGAGGTGGTGTCTGTTTGTAACGACATATCACATGAAGTGCTGCAAGACCTGCTGAATACGTTACACTAGTAGAAACTAGTTCATTTCCTGCCGGCCCATTTCCGATCTTGCACGTAACGTAGTCGTTTCGTTACGTTACATATTATTATGGAAATACGTATGTATGTACGTGTGACCTGGTTCTTATATTTCTATAACGTATAAAACACATCACTTCACTTGCGATCTACGTGAGATATGAGAAACAATATTGAAAGGAAACATTTTTATCACTTTTTCTCCGGTTATATATAAGTATACTGTGGAATACTGCACGCTCGGTACAGCTATTGGGATTCATTATTGAGAACAATTAAAATTTTTTTTTTGTCTTATTATCTATTAAAATATTTCACAGAATTTGTATTATATTAAATATAGCACCACCCAATAAACTAATTATTACAAGTCAAGAAGTCAGGAATACAATCGTGGAATAGCCTATACTAGGGAATGAAAAGTGCATGGCAATTTTACATATTTTTTTTCACAGTTCACATGAAATTTATCATTTCAGAAATGAATTCATATATGTATATTCTCATTGCAAACAATGCTGTTTGATATAAACATTTTTTTCCAGTAAAATTAATCTGATAAGTTAAAGATAAGTTTACTTTTATTTTTATTACAATTGGTAATTACAGTTTTTCTCTTGGGGGCATTCCATAGATTTTTTCATAATTATGCACAGTTGATAAGATATAAAGAGATTAGTTTTTACTTTTCATAATTGTGGAAGGCGAAGGTACTGCAGTAAAGTTCACGGTTATTTGCTAACAACAATACGTCGGTTTGTTATATCTATACGGGGTGTTCAATTTGTAACGCTCTGTATGAAATTTCCCACAATCACACATCACTTTCTCAATGTGTAATTGTTATACGTGTACATATACACACATACATACACACGCAAAGAGATATTCAAAGACTACAATGATATTCCAAAGAAAAATCAGACGCATCCTGTGCGTTATGTGATAACATACCGCCGGTAGTAATTATGCAAATAGACTTACCTTCTGCTGTTTATAAAGATCTACATTCACATGTTCACAATTCACATGTTTGTGATTTGATATGCAGGTTAGCACACGCATACATACACACACTTGGTATATGATTCAACAGTGGCAAGTGTGTATCTTTAAGAATAAAACTGACGTCGACCTCCCGGTATTATATTACTGCGTGGCAGAGGCGCGGGGGAAATACTATAGACTAGTAATGTAGTTAATATATATATATATATATATATATATATATATATATATATATATATATATATATATATATATACAAAAGAACATAATTGCCAGAAAAGTAGTTTTATTTTATTGCAGTAAGCTTTTGAAAGTTTATGGATATTTAGCTGTTTACTTCGAACGAATCTCATGCCGTTTTAAATGTCCATAAAAACGAGAATAAACCAAAGCAGCTAATAAAGAACTGATATAACAAGTATCATTAGGTTTGGTGTCATAAATGAGCTACCGAGGAAGAAATCTTATAATATATAGTAGCTTTAAAAAATCTGCGACTTTTAAATACATCTTGTCTGGAAGAATTATATTATTTTTTATATCTACCGACGGACATTTCTATAAACAACAGATTTAAGTGCAAGAAAACGAAATAAATATATTGTATTTTCAAAGTAAGTGGTGGATTTCGTTTACCTAAAATATAAAATCATAAAAGTAAAAATGAACTGTCATACAAAGCTGGAACAAAAATGAAAATAAAATGGATCTGAATTTGGCATGCTAGAAATTGAATAAGTTTTTTTTTTTGTAATACAAATATTGAATATACTCTTGACTTACCATGTACTCAAATTCAGTGAAGCATACAAATTTTAACAACAAAAGAACAAACATTTCGTATATCGGATATACAAATACGTATTTCAAAAGAGTTGCTTGGATTTTCTCAAACGAATTTCATTTTCTTTCATGTTTGAATTTCACTTTTTACCGTTACGTTTTCTTTATTCTTTTTTACAAATACCATATGTTTTATATTTTTATTTTCTATGTATTTAGTTTGTATGTATGTGAAATTACATCTAATGATTTATAAACACATCAGAAAGTGAAAATGCAATTAATTGTACATCGGAAAGTTACTTATTCAACATTGCATTATTACTAATAATGATTACAACGGAAATTTGCAATTAAATATGGGTATTTCAATAAAAATAAAAGGATTCTATACTGTAGTATGTATCATTTTGTTATTTAGAAATTTCTAAATATTTAATTAATCTTTGAACAATTCTGCTTACAAATATAACATATGTCTGATACTTTATTTTATTAAGGCGTGGTTGGTTGATTTTTTTTAACAAAAACACAATACAGTCCTTAATCCGTTGCTGTTTTACATATAAAATCCTCATATTACAAGTTTTGTAACAACGGTTTAGAAATATTGTCTACTCGAAACGTTCACTTCATATGTAAATCGAATCATTTTTCATTACATTTACATGCCGTGTCTGGATATAATGGGGGTCATTTGAGAAACAATATGGCGGATTCGGTCCCGGGGTAAAGTTACCGAAAATACTCGGGTAGCCGCGTGTGCTCGTACAAAGCATCGTCATTCGATCACTGTCATAATGTGAATGTGATCTTTTTTCGCATTTTTTCGCCCTTTAACCAGCCCCGAGAGAGAGGGGTGGGGGCTTTATAATGTCATGGACGAGGGGTAAGTAGAAAGGGGAAGGAAAGGGCACTGTGCCCTCGGCCTCGGTGGTGTAAGATCTGAGACTAATTCCGAATTCATCCAAGCATGAAATGCCATCATCAGAATGCCCCCCTGATCGGGCGAGTTGGTAATTTTAAATAACTAAACCGATTATCTACATAAGAAATTAGACTCTTAAAATGTTAATACACTGTTCAAGTGCTGCCTGTGTTATTTTATATTGAATTTCAATAAGGGAATTTCTAGCAAAATTATTATTTACACACAATTAAGATGTTGAAGAAAAGTTCTGTTTTAGGTATTGCTATGTAAATACAAGAGTAGAGAAATTGGATGGATATGTTTATTTTTCGATCAACCCTCATTCCTTAAAGTTCCATAAATCAACAAGAGAAGTTCTTATGTAAACTTTTATATAAAATAAACAGTGCATATCTGTTCACAGATAATGCATCTGTAATCTATTTGAACGAATAAGATAAGCTCATAAAAAAATTTTGTTTTCTTCATAAAAGAATATTCCTAACCATAAAAATAATATCTGTTATATTGTTACGGTGATAATATAAGTGTAAATTAATTTAAATGTACTAAATAGAAGTTCTGCATCTGGCTTAAAAAAAAATACAATATTTTATTGTTTGCAAAACACAAGTTTAAAAAAAAATCCATTTCAAAAAATATATATATAGGTATGATCACAGAGCCCCTAACTGACAAAACAGTAACAAAAATCGACAAGCCGTGCTTTTCAAAAATAAAAACTTTGACTGACAGCCATAAAATCACAAGCATGACGATTCGTGTTTATTTCACAATCAATTCAGCAGTTTTTTTTTTACGAACGCTGACAATGGACGCCTCCCGAGGGGCTTTAGCGACATGGACTGTGTCACATCTGTAACTGGGTACGCGCATGCGTAAATGTTTCGTTTAAATATGCAAGGGTTGACCAGAAAATTTGTCATCCGTGTCGAATATTTGAGTGACACATGCAAAATGACGATATAGAGCAAGGGATGTATGTTGATATAACGTGGTATTACACGTGTTCTGATTTTAACCCTCCGCTCTCGCTGTTGCGTAATAGATTGACATGTGCTTGGCTGTGCATGAATAATTGAACTTGCAGTATACATATATACCATTCCAATCAGAACTCTTTTATTGTATTTATTTAGAGAAACAGGTTTTCTATTTTGGGTAAATTTCCAAATATATTCACCACCGTGTCACCGTTTCAAAACCGGTTCGTGCAATGACGAAATATCCGACACAATACAATGAAATTTAAGATGCGCAAAATACAATTGTGTCAGTCTCTATTCCGTATTAGGATGGATAAGAAACGTATGGTTGCAGAATATGAATTACTTTGTGCAGAAATAAAATATTTGTACTTGATAATATACTTTTAAATTTTAGTAATAATTGCCCGTCGTATCTAATATGGAGAAAATATAATTTCGTAAATGCTAATAGTAATATCGACCTATGAGATGTTATCTAGACCAGTGGTCGCCAAAGTTTTTTGATCACGCACCCCTAAGACAAAACTTTTTATTCGCGCACCCCTAGAACCTCACTGTGGACAGTATACTATATATATATATATATATATATATATATATATATATATATATATATATATATATATATATATATAACGTAAACAAGTATTTTTTACATGTAATAAACTTTTTATATTTTTCTGGCGCACCCCCTAGTAACATCTCGCGCACCCCACTTTGGCGACCACTGATCTAGACGATATCGAAACATTTAAAGTCATCCCTTACATGTATTTGTAGTTTGTGTACAAATAGTTAAATCTACGTGGGGGTGATTGGTGAGTATGGAATCTGTATTGGCAGATCTCACCAACACAGTTCTGAAGTTAATACTATAAGCCTTGTACTGGTAAGCCATTATGATGTGGTGTGGAAGTTACTATCCCTTGCGAGATAAATCTCTCTCTATTTGCCCTTCTGTCTCTTTCTCTGTTTCCCCTTCTTTCTCCTACTTTCCTTTGCTGTCGCCACATTTAGTTTCGTCTTTTTGTCTTCTCTTTCATCATCTTCTTACTTCATATCTCGCTTTTGCTGTTTGTTTTCTCCGCGCGCGCTGTTTCTCATTCTCTATTTTTAGTTCTAGGTTCATCCCTTTCTCTTGCCTTTCATCCCCTTTTGCTTTATACCTCGCTCTTGCTGTCCGTCTCTACCGCATGCTATGTTTTTCATTCCTTGTGCGAAACTTCTTTACTGCTAGCTTTTATCTTTATCCTACTCTACCTGTTTGACCAGACCTTTGTAAGTTTCATTGTCGACTTGTCCATCTTTCTGTTTTACGTCACACGTAACTATTTTGATACAGTTGCAGTTTTTGATACACATATCTGCACTCTAGATATTGACGTTATCACAGTTGGCTGATACACTCACCATCCCCATACAGTGACAACCCCCTCCTTGCCAACCACCCCACATTGCACTGTTTCAACATGTGTGTGAGTGTGCTGTCGATATGGATGGTTTGGCACACGCCAACTGGCTTCGTTAAGTCCCGCTTGGCCCGGATACAAAGCGCGTACAATTGCCTATGAAATTGTTGCACCATTGTTCGGATTTTACGATTTTCCGTAAAGTATTACATTGCATTGGGTGTGATTTTTCGATTGAAAACTGACATTTATCTGCATAAATTATTACTAACGGTTATCTGAAGATTTGAACGCGGCATTATAAATACACTGATAATTTTGTAAAGCTTGGAATATTTTTCATTGATACATCTTTCGATGTATAAATTATAAATCAAATATTTACCTTTTTTCAATATTTCGAAGATATATTTTTGTGGGTTATCAAATATTTGATTTGTTGTCTGATATGGATAATATTCTTGCAAGATACAATAACAGATTATTAAAAGCCGTTATAGTTATCCTAAGCTGCAAAAGATAAGGAAAATATTTGTTAATATCGATTGAATGAGTGTTAATGCTACATTTATTGCAGATATATATAATCTTTTTGAATCTCATTGTACCCTTTCGGGTGTCGAGTATTTATTGCAGATAATATTATTAATTCGAATATGAACTAAGTCCTTATACACTGTAAATGTGCGTGTATATTTTATTCAACTCAATCTACAGTTTCTCTTTGTTGTTGATCTTCGTTCAATTCTCGCTGTTTTGCTTTCGCAAAGTTAATCAACGACACATCAAACAATGACTTGTGTTCATTAAAGATTTTCACAACTTTAAATGTAATCATTAAGTTCTAACTAATTAACCGCTGTTGTTATAGTGGTACCATACAAAATCAACTTATGTTTTCCGGTTGTTATAATTATATCGTTGTTTCTCTTCAGTTTTTCTCTGTGACCGTTGACAATTAAGAAAACTAAACTGTTTTTCTGTTGTGTTGAATAAAATACGATTTTACTTATTAAAGAATTCACAGTATAATATTAGTTTTTATAGGTTTCATACTGTCAACGTAGAAGTCAATTATTTTATAATTTAATATCTTGTTTGGAATAAAACGAAATGTCGATTCCACCGTGACTATATATCTTTCATAAGTACGTTACCGGGACAGCTATACATATATCCTGTCCCCCGAGTTTGAAGTGCGAAATTTATTAATTATTTTATTAGCGTGAATTGGTTCGCGTCGTTTAGCACCCCGTCGACATAAGCTGTTAAAATATGGTCACATATGTGTCCTAGGTAAGTGGTTCCCTCTCCCTCTGTACCACGATATGATTACACTACATCCGCACTGTGCATCCGGCGCTGTGTTCATCCTGGACGGTACTGTAACCTTGTCATGGTACGATCGTACCGTACGCCCGAGTTTTACCGAACGACACGTCAACTACGACGATGTTACGACGTTGTACCTTAGTTAGAATTGATTTAAGGATGAAAATTGCGCAAACGGTCCGCACGATATTAAAGGGCCCAAAGTGTCATTGTTGGGCTGTAGTTTATGGGCGTACCATACAAATACTAGACTATGAATTATGGGGCATTTTCAAGTATCCCGTTGTTTTGAATTATGTATTTGTTTTGTCTTCTATCAGACGTTCATCTGTTTATAGTCGAATCGTATTTGAATGTACTCATATCTGTGTGTGTTTAAATTTAATTCTAACACGTAATAAAGGGACTCTTGCATAATGCCCAGCATGAAATACATTTTGCATCAAAAGATTTTCTAAAAGGGATATGCTATTTAAAGTTACACAAATGTTATATTAATATATACATTCGACACTGTCCATTTGGACTGCTTGCTGTGTTATTCAAAGCATAGAATAACCACAATTTTTAACATGCATTGACCAAATAAAAAGGAATATTTGCTCATAACATGAACCATTTGGCTGCGTCAATTTCGCCATACACCATATGTTTTCCAACCAACGTTAATGTTTGTTTATTTTCGTTAGGAGAGATCCGTGAAAAATATTTATGTTGAAAACATATTTTACAAATCGCCACATCAAAGCATTGTGAACTAAAATGTTCGGAAGTTCTAAATCTCTGGTCCGTTTTCCGGTTTATTCGTGCACGGATACGAAAATAGCATCTGTGATGCAAACAGATAGAGGCGAATTACGTAAAATTCAGCGGCTTATAATCTACACTGTTCTGCAGTACTGGCTGTTTTAAAACTAGGGCCAGTCATATAATATGCTGAATACCTCAACTTGCATTTTAAAGTGTAGTGTCTTCGTTTATAAAATCATATTTATTATAATTATTAGTTCAGGTCAGTAAATTAAATATGTTTAATAGAATAGAATATTTGTAATTTATTTTTATTTATTATATTTGATTTTATATAGTAGATAATTTACTACTACTATTACTACGTGTGTGTGTGTGAGTATTGTTTTATATTGCTTGTCTATGTGTCTGTGTTCGTTTGAAATGTTATATATTAAACATGCAAAATGCACACGGATTATCATCCAGATATCTTGTTGGTTTGCCAACGGATATTTGTTCCGTTAGAAACACATTAACAGAATGTTTGCTGGGAGGAACCAGTTTAGAAACCAATTATAAGAATAGACTACCGTATTCCTTGCATACACACATATATACATTCATGTATACACGGTCGTGTCTGAAAATTAATAAACATTCTACTCTACTAAAAGAATGTTGTTCATACCATCAGTATTTGTTGTTTTTTTGTTTTATTCATTCGGGTCTTTGTGCTATATGCGTGCGAAGCAAAGTAATAAATTATTATAGACAGTTTTTGTGTCTAATATTTTGTATTGCTGTTGTTTATGTAGATCTTATGTGTATGGTTGTTAATAATTTGTAATAACTGATGCTAAAGATTCGGACATATGCAATACTAAGCACGTAGTTCGGAGTAAATTAGTTACGCATGAACAGATATACCTACTCTGCAGGCTGTGTATAGGTATTTTTAACTCCTTTGTTCGTACAATACTTTCATTGTTTATGTCTTCTATTAAGAGATACATTAATTGAAACTACGTTTCACAATGTTTAATGCACACCGTGGTGCCCGTATGCGCCGGTGTATCTCTCTCTCTCTCTCTCTCCCTCTCTCTCCCTCTCTCTCTCTCTATATATATATATATATATATATATATATATATATATATATATATATATATATATTTCTCTATGTGTATGTATGTTCATGTTTTTCTATCTCTCAGTAATCAAGTGTTTTACAATCTTACACAGCTCTCATTAGAAATTAACGACAGAACTTTCGATAATGAACATGAAACATCATTGACGTATCAAGTTTCACTTTTAGTTTTATTGTTTTGTTAGAAATCATTCTGCATTTATTTGATCACTAAATAAAGCATAATAAAACATGTGGTATACCGATTCCGATCTAAACCGTTTTTTTCTTAAATAATTTATTTTTTATTTACTAGAAAATATCTATAAATCAAGTTAAAATATACAAGAATTCAAAATATACCCTAGATTCTTTGCTTGAAGAATTTTCAAATTAAAATCCAACTTAATAGTTATGCAAAAATATTTATTTTGCATTTAGTACTTGGTGAAATAACATTTCAAAAACGTTACAGAACAAAGCCTGTTGCTTTCATATTGAATTTTTTTATTCAAATATTCAATCAGTAATAATTGAACACATATTAGCAAAGTACCTGAAATTGATATATGTAGTTCAAATGATTGCATACATCGTTCAATTTGTGAACATTAATTTTCAATTAAATGTCTCTCGATTCGACCTGAATACCGTTTTTTTTTTTTCATTTCTGTGTGCAAAAGTTTCAATCATTGAACCTGTAGGATACAATACACTTTTTTTTTAATTAAAAATATAATGACGCCGTTTATGAGAACAGTGTATGTCGGATTGCGAGAAGAGTAGGGATACAAGCATGCCGGAGTTCCCAATGCTGACAGCACAATGCGTAATGGCTCAGTATTCGTCCGACCTAGCATGTGAAAGGTTGTGTTAGAACCACGATCAGTCTTGTTTGTAATAACGTGTATGTCAATCGAAACATGCAAATAATTGTCAAGTGCATTCGTGTATGAACAAGGTTCAGTGCAAGACTGTAATCAATTGTCTTTGATTAACAACACTATTGTTACATTTAACTGTGTAAATTGCACAAGGTACGCTTGCAGAATTCCTGATTACATACTGATTGGTTTCATTGTGAGAAATCGCGAGAAAAATGCGCATTTTAGTATCAGCAATTGTTAATTAATGCTTCAGCGGTGTGTCCTTGTTGCTGGCCATTAATAAAGACATACAGAGCCGGTATCAATAGGATTTTATAGGTACACACGAGTTGATCGTGCAGTTACATTGTTCGATAAAGGATTAATAGTCTCTGAACATACGCGAGTGATGTGAAAGTGTTTCAGTTCAGTTTAGAAATGTATGAACCATCTTTGTGCTTATCAACCAATGTGTTAAACAGACATATAGATACCGCTTCGGTCGCATCTAGCGGTTACGGTCGGGTTCTACCGTCTCTCGTAGTCTCTCATACGAATGAGGTTAGATTGTCAAGTAGTTTGAGATGTTTTTTTGTTGTACTCCCTCTATTCGGTCTGGGAGAGCTACTGTCTGTAGCTGTTAAGTGGACCTAGGACAATATTTATCGGTAAACTCACACTACGTGAATCGTGCGAGAGAACAGAGTGCAATATTAATTTCTAGTCAGACTACGGGGATTGTTACACGAAGAGCAAGACAGTGACTGTGAGCTGACCGTGTGTGTCTGTATATGTGTGTGCAATGAAGATTAAGTACTTTAGTTCAGGACATCGTGAATCTTACACGCTTATCGCCAGGAAACGATATATGCGAAAATTACTGTACGTATTCAATCACTATATAAATTAATACTTAATTAGAAAAATAATAATTAAGATTTTCAAAAACGGTATCTTACATATACATGAAGCTACAGTATATGAAGATGAAGTATACCAAGTTTGTTTAATTACATTGAATATTTAATTAATAAAATTTACATTAAAACTAGATTTAAAATAATAACAATATAAGTTAATAAATAATTATTGTTGTTATTTTAATGTAAAGCATTGGATTATACCTTTTGGTTATAGAAATCTCAAATAATTGAAAATAATATATCAATTCAATCAGAATCGAACGAAACTCATTTTTGTAAAACATGTAGTTTCTTAGCATTTGCCTTCTATGGATGTTAACAAATAGCAATGTTAATAACACAAGGCGTTAATGTTAATTATTACTTGTGCAGCACACGTATCCGGTGTTCTATAAGTTATATATTATTAACATGTATAAATATTCCAACCTTTTGCGCTATATTTTCATAAAGAAACATACTTTTTTCAACCACATGACGCTATCATATGACCTGTTCCGCAATTGGTCATATAGAATTCTACAATTTCAATATTTAAATGAAGAATTCAGATTAGTAATTCTTATCTCAAGTCTGAATCACTTATTAATGTTTCACGTATCCGTTTTTAAAATGTATTCATTGAACAATGAATAATTTTCTACAAAAATTATAAAAACGTATAAATTTTTATACGAAACGTTACTCCGACCATTTGAGGTTCCGTGAACCACAGTTTGAGAACCACTGCTCTGGTCAAAACGTTCCAAGAAACAGATATTCATTTATGCGAATTCTTCGGGAGAACACAATGTGATCCTAATTAAATTGAATGCTGAAAAAATATTCAGTTCGTTAAGTTCTTCCCGTTTTCGCATTTTTTTTTCTTCAATCCCGTGTATGTATGTGTGATATTTATCGTTTTTCCTGTACGATATATTTTTTTATATAATTTATTATCTGATGGTTTGATTTTGATTCGAGCACAGCCTTGAGACAACAAATCTATGAATTATTTATATGTTGAAAAGTAAAATTTTACCATGATCTTCATCATTGATTTTTTTTTGTATTGAACTACTACCATATTGACTTGACGTAGCAATTTTTAGATCATTAGCGATGTCATCGATATTATAAAGTTTAATTATATTTTTTTCATTAAATGTGTAAATATTTGTTAATTTATATTAATTAAAATGCTCATTAAAATTTGCTTTTGGAATAGTTTTTTATTGTTCTGAAATAAGTCCTCAATTCTGTAGCGTACAATACTCAAATATTATTGATTATCATGTCAATACTAATACAGCATATTTTTTTCTGGTCTATTTATGGTTTACATATTTAGCTCTGTATACAATATGTCTATTGAATTTACATGAATTTTTATGTAAATATTAACATATATAAAGTGCGATAAATTTTCGGCCGTATCTGTTCCGTATGGGCAGTAACCATTCGTGACAAAAGACAGATGTCTGTAATATGTACCATTCTAAATAGACAAGGATAGGGCAAGCATTCAGGGTCACCGCTTGCTATTAAAACCATTCTATTCCATCTCTCTCCTTCTCATACGATGCATCTGTCCAGTTCCACGTAAATATCTTGTTTAAATGTTAGAAATCCCATATATTTTATGAAAAGTACATTACTGTCATAATTTCTTTTCATTTCAAATGTTAATGATGTTATAAAAATTCATAATTTCTTTGCAAAAATATCTACGCCATACAACGGTATTAATAATAAAATTATATTTGTGATTTTTAATTTGATATTTAAAATTCTAATTTGAAAATAATATGAAAATATATGTGTTTATAGAAATTATTACGATACATTAAGTCTTGCTGATTATTTCCTTATTTTGTTTTGAATCGAACTATTTTTGTTATTACTGAACATTTGATTTCAATATTATCATTCATTCAATTTAGTAAAACTTTATATATGGGATTTAAAAATCAGCTCATTTTTTTCTACGATTTTTTTCATAATTCACTTTCATTTTTAGTCACGTTCCAAAACGATTTAGTAATTTAACAGCTACGCATTACTAATAACTATTTATAAAACTAGATATACCTACATGATATATATATATATATATATATATATATATATATATATATATATTCACTGATAATAACTATCTAAATATGAAAATATTTTCTAAACATGTGTTCTACAGCAGAACAAATATTTTTGTGATGATTCAAATAAACAGATGATTTCTGCAAATTCCAGTGTTATTCATAGAATTATCTGTTCATAACTAATAAATATAGATGACCAAAATAGTGTGATTAATGTTTAGAACACTTTCTAATAAAATCACTTCGCAAGGTTGTATTAATTTTGTGTAATTTTGATAATTAGTAGCTACATGTTAAATTTGTCCTTATGTTACAAATTTAAATGTGTTATTAAGTTGGATATGATAATTTCGTTCAATATCATTCATTTTGAGATTAAATTAAATATTTTTCTTCAGCTTTAGGATTTAAATCTTATAATTTAAGAGCAAAATCATTCGTAGAACATAACATATATGTTCTCTTCTTCAGTTTATAGTCGAACAGATATACGAACAATGTGTAGTGTCAATATGTATCTTCTAGATAATCTACTTGGTTTGCTGTAAACAGACATGTTGCAGATTGCCATATCAATAAGTAACATTTGATATGACTGGAAATAGCTGGAAAAACACATGGGTATTTTGTTTTTCAGTGCTTTGAATAACTTCGTATCTGGCAAATTTGCAACTGTATCTGGGGACATGTATTTGTGTTACTGCGATTTGCATGTGTTCTATTTTGTCATCCATGGTCAAATGCGATTATTGTTGCTAAACAGAATTTGCTAGTCAGACTGTACTTCCTGCGTTACATGAAACATGTAACAAAACAAATGACTAAAAAAAGTTCATTATCTATTATACGTAGTCATGTATTATTTAATTTGTAATTCTGCACTTTAAATATTACTATTTTTGAAAATATAATTTCTAGAATCCGGTTAATTTAAAAATTATGAGTTTTATTGGGTCGTTTTAAGAACTGTAATTAATTTTTGTAATTCATATATTATAGTTTTATTACGGAAATTATATCAGCTGCATTTGTCGCTGTGTATCAATTATGCAGATAATAATGCTCTTCCTTCTGATTACGAACTCAGCCAGTGTGGTGCGATGCATCACGAACTATAACGATACAAGCACCTGCAGTGTTAATTCACATCATTGGTACTTATAACGATACCGAATCGTGTAACCGTAGCAGGGCGTCTGATTTTTCTATATACTCAATTCTTATATTCATCGCCAGCTGCAAATTATACCACACAATTATCATAATTAATATTAATACACGACAGAAAAAATTACAGTTATAAAATAAAATTACCAATCAACTATTCTTTTCAAATGCGTAAAATCATAATTTTAAATTTCGTAAATGTTCTTTTTTTTAATTCAGCACCGGTTCTTCTTAAGGATTTCCGTTATGGTTTTATTTTCAAAGTGCTCTGTGATTATACACTCAAGTGTATTCTGGTACTTTTATGAATTGGTCCCTTTTTTGTCTTTCCATAATGGCGTCTGATAGTATCTAATCAGGTAGCGAAACAATCATGCTTAAATATCCCGGCCTGGCTAATCTGGCGGGATATCTTGGCATGCTTGTTAGTTTTAAGGCCCTTATATATAGCAAAATGCCGTATTAAAAAATAAAACAACACGCGCGCGCGCGTCCACGTGCACTGCTGAACGACCAGGTGAAATTTAAAAGACCTCAAATTAAAACGTACACTGTAAAATCCATGGTGTAACATTCTTAAGAAATACCTTACAAGACATAGGACCTGTAAAGGGAAATATTTGAGCTGCTCGCAAATATTTCACTTTTAGAAGTATTTTTAAAAGCCGAACTTGATCTGAAGATACAGTTCTTTTGTTATTTTGCTCTCTTTGTGTTCCTTTTATCTGGCCAATATTTTTAAGTTTATTTTTAGGTAAACTATTTTCTTGACAACATTCACTGATTTGAGACAGACAATATTGACTATTTCTGAAGATTTTTGTTCTAGTTTTAGATATTATTTAAGTTTTTGTTAATTCATAATTTTCTAATTGGACAATAATCATAAATATGTACTTAGTAATTAGTATCGTGAGTCATAATTTACCATTACCAAGTTTGAACATTTTAATAACGACTGTACATCCGACACCGGAACAAGATAAAACCATATTAATTCGACCTCATTATCAAGTTAGTGTGTTAGAAATTCAACTATGTACATTTATTATTATTATAATTATAAATAATAATAAATTTGCAAGTGGCGGTAAGTTTTACATTCATGATTATGTTTTGTGCTTGCACACACACACACACACACACACACACACACATGTTTATTCCGAGTGAAAGTCGTGAAGGTCGCCATTGTTTTATAACATTACATTAATTTACATGTGACTCAGCTATATTGTCCGTTGTTGCAAACATAGAAACGTTTAATGATATAGATCCAAGGTAGCTGCGCGCATATTTGGTTACAGAAGACAGTTATAGTTGCACTGCAAACCATTTGTGCAATGTTTAATTAGAAATGACTGGACACAAATTGGTAACTAACAAATCATAACTAATAACCGAGACTAGAACATTTATTACGGCTCATTAATTTTATATTGGCATGTCCAAATCATGAATACATTTTTTTTTTCTTATAAACAAATGGACAAGGACAGATTGGTTTATGAAAATAATATTTAATACGAATGCATCTATACTATTTACTCATTTCTGGGATAACAGAATTCTTTACGATGTAACAATCATAATGTCTAGATCCTTACAAATCGCTTTTAACTCATTATCATTTACATAACTGCTCAAATAGGTTTATATTTTTTACCAATTAAATATTGACATCCAAGTGCAGATTTATTTGTTAATAAATTAACGCAAATGACAGTGAATGTATATTGGTTATGGGATAAATGTTAATTCTGCTCGTGTCATATATTTACATTTACCATGCATGGTTAGTTTGTGGGTGAGAGTTCATTCCGTATTCCGGATATGGCACGTTCCGCATTATATTAGTTTCCGTGATTGCTACGTGGTGACAGTCTAATATTGTTCGTGAGTCACCACTCTTCCCCATTCTCTGTTCTTATCTTCCCCTCCCGCCATTCTTCTCATTGTCCGCGCTCCCCTTTGCTCCAAATGCCCCTATACTAAAATCACAATATATCACACATATGCCTACATCATTGCTAAAGCAATAAATATATGTTTAATCTCTTAATCTGTATTCGTTTACACTGTATCCAATTATACTAACTCTTCTACATCCATCTTTAGCATGCTATTAGACTTGTATCACACGCTGTCTAAGCATAACTTTAGAGTCTTCCTGTGCGTCATTAGACATTGGAACAGCAGAGTCTTGGTTCACTCTCTTCGATAATTTATGTATCCGGACCTATTACAAATCAAATATTTGCTCAAAATTCTCACACCGAAAAAGTGTAAACTACGTATTTTAAATCACTGTTACTCATTAGCAGTATTGTAAATATAACGGTTCGACATACCGTGCACAGTTAATTTTCTATTAAGTTTATCCGCTCAGCGTGATTGCGTATTTCGTAAATTATTAATAGCTTCTGTATAACAGTGACATCTCGCGTTGCTGGTTTTAGGCGAGGTGGACGGGGCGGGGTACAGCGGGGGTATAGTCCGCACTGTTATTCGAGAGTGCATTGGCCTAACATACCGCGACAGACACGCCTCCCTCCTCTATATACGGATAATTACCATGATTTTTACCCTTTAGTTGGCATGAATGGTAAAAAGCCAGTCCAACAGAGTGCACACGCATACACACACATACAACTCTGACTTGCCGGTGTGCATCATGGTAATCTCTCTGGCCAAAGATATCCCCTATTATTTCGTTAATATACACGTGAATAAAAATGAATTATAGCTTCGGTCGCTTATAATTCGATAGTAGACGTGTCCTTACTTGCATGTTGAATGCAGAAGCTATGCATTACAAACACGCACGCGCATACACGCGCTTACGGAACAATAGAAGACACGTGCTCGTAAATTCTTCACACTGTAAATATAATTACGCAGCTTTACTTTTTTTTTACAGAAGAGGTAAATTATACTTTTATATTCAAAAGAACGTAAATTCAAAGTATCTTTGTATTTTTGGACAGAAAATTGTAACAATAAATTCAAACGCAGCTAGAGGTAAAAAATTTTTTTTCTCTGGATATTTTTAACGATATAAAATATTTAAATTATTTCACACTCCTGTTATGACACCCGTGAGGCACTGGAACGTTCTGTCAATGTTAGGTGACGGTAGAAATTAAAAAAATTCGGTAGGGGAGATAAGTATTATATCGTTATACGTACGTAGTATAGTATGTACGCTATATCTAGTTACTCAACTCTCCTATACTCGGCTCCAGCAAGTGAAAGGAGGGGTATGCCGCGTGTGCATTGTTCAGCTGCCGGGTCAAAGGGCAACAATGGTCCACTAATTACAGAGCCAGCAGCAACGACCTCGGCAATCATGATTGCATCAGCGAGCCTAGACATTACACACAAACACACATGCACAGAGCATTGATTACTACTCTAATCTGGTTCAGGAAATTAGGGAAAAAATAATCCACTTCACTTCCGGAATCAGCAAACCGTATTAGCTGGGCATAGCGGTTTCTTTTTTATTTATTTAGTTCTAAATCAACTCTAATCGTGGTGGCTGTGTGTGAGAATAGATTCGTTTACGGAAGCTATAAAGTTCACCAGCGAAATATATATATATATATATATATATATATATATATATATATATATATATATATATATATATATATTGATTCAAACCGCAATTTAGATTTTATTTGTTTTGAAATTAAGAAACTATTTATACATTGTGAATAAAAGCAAAATATAAAATCGACTTCGTAACCCTTTTGTCCCAAAAACCCCCCATTCTCCACGTACAGTCGCCGCCACTGACCGTTGACTGTTATTCTATTTCGTATTTTGATGAATTCACATTGTTATGTTTCATATATCGTATATCATTTCATACATCCGTACAATGGTTCATTACATAATTATTATGCATTAAGTTTAACAACAATACATCATCAAGTGAGGAGAAAATTACTATGAAACGATATTAACCACCGTATGCGGTAGTGTCCAGTCCAGTTGTGTCTATACCGGTGTTGACCGGTATTGTCCATACATTGCAAGTTAGTCAGCAGCCATTCACACTGTGCAGTACCGGCTCCAGGACCGCTGTTAAAGGGGAGAGATGCACTGCAGTGAAAGGATTTTGCGCATTACTGAATCTGCACAATAAAACCTTGCACATTTCATTACATTAAGCGGATTTACCACCAAATAGGTATTATTTGGTGCACGGTGATACCCCGGTATCAGCCGTATACCGAGTGTTTACTCTACCCTACACGCTGAATAATGAATATCGACTACCGCCAGTATGCAAATGAATGAACTCACGAACGTTAAATGATGTATGCATGTGCAAGATCCCGGTTCAGAATACGAGTTTTTGTAATGTTCGGTAAATACTATGAAATCGAAACGCACAAATGGTATTTAAGTTCTACAGGTTTTTTTTGTTTATTTAACACCTAAAATTATACATTGAATAACGAATTTTAGTTACTATATAATATATATATATATATATATATATATATATATATATATATATATATATAAATAAAATATCGAATGTTTTAGCCGATGCATGTGTACGAATTTTACAATGATGAATTTTTATGTAGAAGCATTATACATTGTTTTACATTGTAGTTAATTATCAATACCATCGATTATTATTTTATTTGCTAACTGTAGTTTTGGTGTATGTTGAGAAATTACTGACTCTCAGGAAAAAAACGTATCATTATATGTTATTACGCCAGCATATACAAATTACGATTATTACGCTATAAATATTAAGATAACAGTAATTTCGGGATATTTGCATATTATATTACAGCTTCGCTTATGGTATGTCTGTTATTGACATGCATATTAATTATACAACTGGATAAATAATTAGTATACGTTTGAAGAGAATTCATACTAAAATATGTAGTTCACTTTATATGATTAAATACATCTAGCACAGTTCAGAATAACATAACCTACAAACCAATCCAACTATGTAGAGCAGTTGCTCTACGTAACAATTGTATGTAATCGTATTGGGGTGATTTCAATTGACTCGGGAGAATATTTCAGAATTTCTGTTCGTATTAAAACTATGTGTAACAAATTGTGTGCTAAAATGTGGTCAGCCTAAAGGCTGACCCCTCTTTGGTTTCGTTCCCCTCCTGTAGATATTCGTGTTGAGATCAGATCCGACGATAAGCGACGGCGTACACGCGTTCATCCTTCTGTCGCATCGACCCTTGTGTAACGAATGCCCGAGAATTGGAGACAGTTTAAGTTTTCGCTCGAATGCATTGTCGTGCCAGCCCGAAATTAACACATAACCTACCCACTCCCCGCCTGCAGATACAATCTGTCACGGTGACCTGTCAAAGGCACAAAAGGTATATAGCACACGCCGAACCAAGATTGATGAAGTACGATGATGAAAAGGTCAGACAAACGAGGCGAATAGAAAACACGTTAAATAGAATTTTTTTTTATTAAAACCTAAAGCTTGGGATGAAAATGTAGTATCGTTAGTAAAATTAGTTTTTAATAGAACCGTAGCAACCAAATGGTGTCATAGTGGTTTGAAATTGATAGATGAGTTGGTTTTTTCTATATGCAAAATTTTTATGATGTTATAGAATGGAGAAATATTTATTTATTAATTAAATAAAATGTATTACTACAAAGTAGAGGAGAAACCTATTTCATACTTGGAGTAAAACTGATGAAAATTAAATTAAATTACTGTAGAGAAAATTATATACAGTATGTTTGTTTCGTATGCATATGTAAGTGTCATTTCAACTTGACCAACTTTCTAACGTTTCATATTAATGTTCATTTGTACCAATGACATAAATTTACACAGCCAACTGTTACCAAGTAGTAGTAGTAGTATGTTTGATCACAATTCTACAATATGCTTATACTATACGTATGTATTATACGTATAGAATATTAAGTACGATCGTAAAGTTATGTGTGTCCCTTCGGAACGTGGTTAGGATAAAGGTATTATATTGAGTGGAAGCTGTCGGTATAACGTTATCGTAATGTCAGATCGCGCGCTCGCGAGGGTCAAATGTCCTGTTATTTTATAAGCGCACGACATCACATGTTATGCCATCAAGCACGTCAATTCATCCTATCTTATAGCATCGCGTACCATCGTCAGACGATGACTCGCGATGTTTAAATCTGCATTATGCTAATTTCCCTACGTACGAACGAGTTGTAACAATACGTTACATAAGCGCGTGTCCATTCAGTGAACCTGGTAATGTTATACTGGTGCGACATTCTCTTATTCGTAGTTCCTATATACTTATATACTTGCATCTATACTTACAATGTTATAATTTACTTAAAAGAGACAGACTTGCTTACAATTGTAAGCCTTACATGGATAAATGTACATTGGATACCTTTTATACATACAGAACATATACGTTTGTAAATATGTATACAACAGTCACGGTGTATTCGTACGTGTTTTGGTACGTCGAATTGGTTGATTTCCAATGTGCATTCTGTGAATGTAGTGTTAGTGGCATGTGGTTTAGTTTGTGAGTCATCGTCAGTATTGCATAGCAGCGTTCAGTGAGATTGCCCGGCCAGACAGACAGACACAGACATGTTATCATCAGCCAGCAACCAACCAACAGCAGCAGGCCATGCACGATCAGGTCGTGACGTGACGTGAACGATGAGCATTTGTTTGTGGTCGTCGTACGGCATCTGTTTCAAAAACCATCACTTAGTCATCACACATGATTTTAATAAAAACCGCCCTGCCTACGGTATTATCTCTATGCAGATTCAAAAGTTTGAGGGGTGGCACACATTTTGGGGCCTGTTACATTAACATATAGCCTTAAAAATTATGCATTCGTTACAAAAATACCAGCACTGCATTAATATCTCGCACAAAGCTAATGGATAGAGAGCAAAAAATAGGTTTTAGTTGAAAATTTCATGTTTTGAATATGAAAAATGATTCTGTTAAAATGTGAACGATTCGTTCGAGTTTTTGTTGGTTGTGTATTCGTAGAAATGGAATGAAATCTGGGTTCGGTGGGCTAATAGTGTATTTTTTCGGGGTTTTAGGCGTCAGCATTCTACGGGTGCGACCTGGAATGGCGCGGGTGGCGTACCGGCCACTGTGCCTACCAGTCCAGGGCCTGGCAGTAGAACATCCGCTGACCGAGGGCACCTGGAGGAGGCCCAGAGCTCGGACCGACTCCGGGGCGCCACACATGACCTCTTCGAACTTCTAGAGCGGGTGCAGAGTTCACGGCTCGATGATCAACGTTGTGTTTTACCACCGTACTTCTCACAAGTAAGTCATACCATCACGAACAATATATATATATATATATATATATATATATATATATATATATATATATATATATATATATATATACATACATAATAATAATCTAAATATAACTTTGATTTGTAACCTTCCTCATATTTAACACGTGAAACTCTAATGTTAGACTCTAACATTGCATGCTTTAATAATTAGAACAAGTTATTCTATTTCTACTTATGTCGAGGTGTATATTTACGAATAAATCTAAAATTTCATATGAAATATATTCATACGACTCTCGTATCGTTGGACAAGATCTGTAGTTTGATTTATAATACTACAGTATTTTTTTTCCATGTTTGTTTTTCCCATGAAATGTGTAAGTTATACGTGTGCGATACGGAACAGAGTACGGTTCGACGCGCGGGTATATCGAGTTACTACTGTACAGTTGTACAGTTGCTACTACAGCAACAACGTGCATCACACTCTTAACAATGTCACAGGATCAAGTTGCCATGTATGGATTATGAGAGCAAGCGCGGGGCTCGATGTGATATAAGACAAATGCGAAACGTCGTAACGCACACGCACAACGTGCACAACATTCGCGCACATGAGAGAGTGACATTAGTCACTTATACTTACACATACGTATACTTTCATACGTAGTGCTACTTCATTTATTTACGTATAGAGCTAAGAAGCAGAAATGAATGATGAATATAGACTTTCTTAGTGTTGTTGTAATTTAAAAAAAAAATCACTAAATAGTTACATAGACTCTTCTAGATCAAATCTATAATTGTAGATTCTAGCGAAAGTCTACCTGTAATGTATAATAATTCTTTAATATATAATAATTAAAAATTATGCTAGTAGATTAGTAGTTTATGGAGGTAGTCTCTTGTTTTCAAGGTGATTAATATAACAATGTAACTTTAATCTGCTGTGTTATATATTTGCTAGTCATCTGTGTTCACCATTGCCACATCATTAGCAGAGTATAAACTGGCGCAAAATTTCCATCCAACTTTTTGTACGCCACCAGCTGATATAAGTCCTCCTCGCCTGCACGATACTTTGTTCGTTGTAACTGAATTAAATGTTTTTGTGTACAAGTTCTAAACGGTCTTGTCTACTTCACTGCACTGTAGCTTTCCACAACAAAGCGACAGTTTTGGCAGAAATATGATAAATACGATTAGGAAAATCGCAGACACGACAGGGAGACTTCAAAAGGAATTTATCTTCCGTAACGTAATGAACAACAAATTCTGAATATTAAGATATTGCTACTAATCTATTCAGCTCTTAATTTTATTGAAAATAAACTTTCATATTTGAATGTTCTTTTTTCAAACTTCAGTCTGTTTTATGTAGCAGATATGAGAACAGTTATTATGCTATTGATTTTTCCTCTGACATTACAAATTTACAATTGAATATTGTGCAATGCATACACACTAGACTTTCTCTTCCGGATTAGGCCGTAGGGACTTGGGATGATCTATACAATTGCGATAATTTGCATGACCTGACCCATGTTTGAACCCGGCACCTCCCTTATACAATCGATCAATCGAATATTGCTTTCAAAATAGTCGCCGTGGCTAAAAGTTAAGTAAAAAATATTACCCATAAATCGTATCCTATGTATCGATTCTCTATAGCAAGCTTGGGTGTAATTTATTTGATATTTATTTTTCATTTACAATGTATAGTATTAAAGTCAGTCTAAGGGTGCTTTGATCCAATTACATAACAGATATGCACACACGCATATGCTGTTCTGAATGCATATAGAATTACTAGTGTATTACAGGAAACGTGTTTGTTAACTAATGTGTTTGTGTGTGTGTGTGTGTACAGTTTGTTTTCACACTGGATTATCATGTAACATTTTATTGTTATTCTTTTGTCGTCATGGCCTGCTGTGTTGTCACATCTAATTGAAAGTAAACAGCAAGCTATATTACGTATACAAACATACACACACACATGTATATTGTGCATATGGAACATACATATATATGTGTAACGTACAAAGAGAGGAACAAACAAGGTAAATGATACAATTCCATTTTATTTGTATCCCAAGTGTCAGTTTACAGTTATATTTTACATTCATCCCATTCGTCTATTTGTCCGACCGTTTGTACCGATATCTGTACAATTTATTGCAGTAGATGATACACTTTTGCAGAAACTATTTAACTTATTTGAATTTTCTATATCAAATACTGTGTAAATACAATGCACAGAAATGATAATATGATAAGCTGTGTTGTCTTATCAAGACGTCATGAAGATAAAGAATCACATGCATGTATGTTTTTTCAATAAAATACTATCTGTCATACTTTGTAGTATTATTGTGAAACCGCTATTCACTTTACAATACTTTTCCAAGAACCTAGCGGTTCTAGTTAATTGTAAATGTTGTCATATTGCTAATTAAACACCGAACAAGTGACCGTATTTTATGATTCGTACATGTTCGGACAAAATTGTAGCAGTAGTTTTATGTTCTTATAAAGCCAACAATCTTCTACCTGTCTCTAAAGTTATGTACAGACGGAGAGTATTTATTATTGTGTCTGCAGACAATAAGTTCAGTGGTCGATAAACATTAACGAAATATTGTTGCCTGTCATTGTGAAATAAATTCCATCTTCGTAAGTTGCATTATCGCCTTTGTTTCTCTCTTTTCGTGGTATCCGTTGTTTTTATCGGAGAACCATAAGTAAGGTAGATTAATATGTAAATGACATCGACGTAGGCCATGAAAAATGACTTGAAATTGATCCCGGAATATTTTTAATCGTCGCTCTCTCTCTAACCTACTCTTTATAACGTACATGTATCATTGTCTTCATAATTAAAGTTAACATTTTTAATTGTCTGTCTTCAGTGTGATAAATTGTATTGCTAGAATTTTGAAAAAAAATATGTTCTTGCGTTACACGTAATGGTGCTGTCTTGAATTATAGTTTAAAAACAGCGTGAAATTAGGTGCAAATTGTAGATAAATTAGCTGCTAGACATTTGAGAAAAAGTCCGTTGAAATTAATCGTACGAACTATCATTTATTATTATTGTCAATCTTTTTTTATTCGTCGATGAGTACTCGTATTTCAAAAGTGTAATATATTTGTCATTATTTTAATTCCAATATGTACCATTACATGTATTATTTGATACCCATGTCAATTATTACTTGAAGCACGTACAATATTAACATCTACGTATAGTATTACCATTCACATTATTTTTTCAAAAAAAAATTAAAATTATATAAGCAGTATGTAATGTTGCGCGGTGATTATAGCCTGAGTAAGATACGTAGTATAAAATGTTAATGATAATTATTATTAGTCGTTATATATTATAACTGCACACAACTGTAGGTAGATTTTGATTACAGCGCTTGCGTAGGAATAAAAATAACCTTGATAAAAGAATAAATTTGTTGTCCCACTCTTGTTCATTAACGTTAAGTATATGTGAATACATACATACACGTACACATATATAGGTTAATACATATAGCAGATATTATATACATATATACATGTTGTGTATATGTATACTGACGCGCGCGCGAGTGCTTGTTCATTGCTCAGCCGATTACTGCTGATTTAATGAACAGGAAGACATACAGAAGCACACACACACACACACACACACACATGCGTACATATTACTCCTCACACTACACCGCACTTTCGATTAGTTTTTTTCGTAAAGTAATTAATCTTTTTAGTAATTAACGGTCCACGCAAATGAAACTGATCTTACACATACGCGCATACACACACGGCATGCAGGTGTACATATATAGGTATAAAAACAGGAATATACAAACTACGAATACACATCTAAAGGTGTACCATGCAGATACATACACGCACACAAGTATAAACCTGTACACCGATACACTTTTAGTACATGCACCGAACACAACGACAAACTGCTTCAAATAATAAATTATTCCAGTGCGGTTTTATGTAGTAGGCGTTCGAAGAACGGAATACTTCTTATGTTTATGCAAATATAATGATTCCTAAGTTTGTATTACTGTATTTTTTTCTGCCACAGTTTTTTTCTTGACGTTCCCGTAAAAACCAAAAGTGAATGTCGTTTATTTTAGTTTTTTTTTTTTTTATTATCGAACAGACTTTTTGGTTGAAGATATATGGCTGTTCTGTCTATATCAATTTAGATTAGACATAACTTTACGCCTTTTCAATCTTCAATTCTTTCGTTTATTTTCCAAACAAGAATTATATGTGACTATGCTTATTTATATAACATCATTGTAAAAATATGCGATATGTTTATATATTATTTATATAAATGTATGGAATTATAAAGCGACAAGTATAGAAATGGCTTATTAAAAAGTGTTATCTTTATTTTATCAGGAAAAGGTCTTTCTTAATATAACACAGTCACTTAACTTCTTGGAACCGATACATTAATCACTTTCCTACTTGTATGTACTCAGGAGATGTTGAAAAACACATAAAGATTGAAGTTAATCAACACTTATGTTGTCGACAGATAACGCTGTGAAATATATTCCTTTTCAATAGATCCATAAGTTACACAACCTAGATGTTTGTGTCATAAATTTATCGATAAATATGTCGTCAAAAATAGATAGATATACTCTCGCCAGACATAATATATGTCTCTATATAATATTTTTATAGATTATCTAACCAAATACGTCAATATTATATAACTTTTTTCATAGTTATGTACTTGGCAGGATTAAATTAATAATTTCTATGCATTTGTGAAATATAATATACCGTAACATAGCGTAACACCATGACAATGTAGGGCAGTGGGTTGCTTGTATTCAGGCGCAGATTATCATCGCGCTGTTTGCGTAATGGAGTTGCATTGCCCCTGCGGCTCAGTCCGTTCACAATACACGCATGACTATGTATTGCCGAGTCAGCAGGCGCACAATGCTCGGTTAGTGTTACGTCACACTGCACTCTGTCATGCAACAGTGCAACTACAATAGTACAAGAAACTTAATATAGAGGGATACAAAGGATGACAAAGGAGCTTCCATGAAGTGTAAGCTTTTTATAGAGCTTTCAAGTTATATTAAAAGAAAACTTCGTATATTTGCGGTTAAATAAATAATATTAAAAAGAGTGCTATGTTATATATTACGTAGAAACAGATAAACTAAAGTTCTCTGGTAGAGATTTTAATATGAACAGAATTACTAATATAAAACAATATTTGACGTTATTATTTATATCTTCGTACACCACGCACGCATTTCACGACATTTATGATTTATTATGTTTCCGTGCGATTATTAAATTTCAGATGTAACGCAACAACGCATATTGTTTATGGTTTCTATTATCCGGGAAATTATTAATTAATTAAGTAATGTTTTAGTAAGAAAACCATAGACACTTCCTCCCGTTGTGTTTCCTAGCTAATGTGTGTATGCTTTTATCTCGATGATGGCGCCTTGAGAGTGCGATATATACTCTTAACAAAAACCAACCGCAATATTTTGTCCGGGTATAAACATTGGCTTGTTTATGGGACCCTATAACAGGCAGCTTACGCGCCTAAACCACATCAGCCACTGTACATACACACACACACGACTACCGGAAGCAGGTATAACCAACACCAATATTGCGGTCGTGGGTCTGTGATGTGAATTTCCAGGAAACCTCTTCGTTGCCGGATGTCATGGAAGTATAATGTCTGTCATACATTGCACGGACTTGCAAGATCTCGTCCTTTCAATAATCCGTAACATATGAGCGTAAGTTTCGTAATGGTTCATCACGTAGCGAGTTTGCAGGTTTCAAATTAATCTTTGAATATAACAAATTGTCTATTTCAAATGGAGCATTCATATTATCGCTAGCAAAATTATACTAATTTGATAATTGTATAATGTATTATTAATATTTTATAAAGATTATTTTGGTAATATTAATCTTGGTGATTACGCACGCACTGTAATATTGATTATGTAGTTTTGTATTTCTCTTTGTAATACGAGTTTTGTTTTCATTTCACTCACCACTCACATATACACAAATTATTATACACATATGCATACACTATATATATATATATATATATATATATATATATATATATATATATATAATATCAGTGTATGTATTTGCATGTGTGTACCTGTATGTACTCAAGTATTGATTACCTGATGTTTGATGCATCACGGTGTATGATTCACGTAAGAATGATTTACATTCCTGTCCACCTCTCCATATACTCCAATATCACCATGTTTTGCCAACGCCGCCAGCCACTTACCTTGACTTATATACTTGGAGTGTAGAGAAACCAACTCGGAATATTGTTTCACACATTTAACATTACAAGTTGTTACCAAATACCAGCAACATTGTGAACTAATGCCCATTTAAACAAACCTAAATATCACAATGAATAATACTTATAATATTTACCTACAGTATATTTTTTTTAATCGCGATTGAAATTTAAAAATAATCCCAGTTGACATTGAGCAAAAATAAATAATTTAGCATATACCACGCCCTGTTCAAACACGCGAAATTACCATTAAATGTTTAATTATTTATGAGTAATTAGTAGAGAATTTATTTATAAGCGCAAGCATATACACACATTTATGCATAATAATTGCCATCTGTTTCCTTTTTTTTTGGATAAGGGTTACGCGAAAGTGTTTGATGTCAAAAAAGTAGAGACACCATTATATGTCCACCTGCAGTAGCAAACATAACCACAACTTTGTTGGTTTCGTATTATTTTTTGTTGTCCACTAACTGCAAAAAGCGATTTTTTACTACCTCCGTAATTCTTAACGTTAACGGATATCCTGTTCAGGGCTGTTACAGATAGTTCATTGTTTTTCTAAGTCTGCTTGATATCCCTCTGCTATCTTTGTACACTTCACATTGTTCTTTTGTTTTAATTAAAACAAAACAAAAAAACTGTATTATGTTCTACAAAACATTTGTCTGACTTGAAACTAAAGATTATAGATTCAGCAAGCCATGACTAAACGAATAAAGATATTTCAATTCTGAATTCTTGACATTGAATTCTCTAATATTATTGTTTTATGCACTGATTCGGAGAACTCAAATTAAAAGACAATAGTTGTTCAGTTACGTTCTGAATTAAGAGCAAGATGAAGTATTGATTGTGGTTTGTGTCTGGGTCAATTGGCGGTATTGACGACGTGATCACTGATTAAACAGCGAAAATGTGCCATATGAGCAGCTCCATAATGTCATTCACTTGACAGGGTCATGTGAGAAACCGTTTAATACTCCAAGTACGGGCCATAGGATGCTGTCGACCGCTAAAAAGGGGCGATGAGATGAATGTTCTGCTTTACATTAACAGACAGATGTTTCCCTTCCGCTTAAAGCACTCGCTTTTTGTCAGACAACACAATGAAACCAAAAGGAACAACACAACTAACCAGGAATTATGAATTATTTTACTTGTGCATATGAACTCCTACCCAGAGTATAAATAAAACAAAAATAACTTGTGCCGAAAAAAAACTATGCACGAAATTATAAATGATTTTCGTTGTACTCTTTTAATTTATTATTTATCTTCTTGGGATATAAATGGAGTAGAACTACATTTAAATAACGTAAATAGTTGACCTGAACTGTAAACTAAGATTAGTTAAATAAGTTTTCGCAAACTTAGGCGAGTTTGTGTAGTGCATTGTGTGCAGGAAATGTACAGAGTGTTCAGAATTCATGGCGCGCATTGTGTAATAATGAAAATGTGCATATCACAGTGAATATTCATTTAAATACTGATCTAGTTAAATTATAGCTTACATTTCCTATATACTTGCACTACAACGAGAATAGTATTAATACGAATAATTAATTATCTATTAAGACAAACTTTCACCTCATACATTTGCTAGTTATAGAAACTACAACTTGTCCACATACATATGTAACAGTTCTATTTTATTTTAACAAATATATCTGGTCAAATATTGATAAGTATTCAGATAATACCATATTGGCCACTGTATTTTGTCTTGTTAAAAAAAAAACATAATTATCGAGATAGAACAATGGAAAATTTCAGATCACGTAATTTTCATTGAAAATAAGAAATACTGGATGAATTTTAAATTGGTATTTCCTATAAAAGTTAGGGACAATTTTATAGCATCTTCGATGTGATTCGGATATTAATATTTTATGCGTCACTTGATGTCTGCTACATCCGTAGACTTTTTATGGTTAATCCGAGATATGTCTGAAGTTCACAAAAAGTGTAGAGATTATTTTAATATATCAATAATAAAATTAGAAGTAAATATATCTGTACTTAAAAATTATCTAATCTTATAAATAATAATACATATAAAAAAAAAACATTTAAAAAGTCGTATCTTTTCACATTTCATTTACTACAATCAACTGATATTACCTATTTATTATTTTACGGTTTTTATTTAAAAAAAATATAAATAAATCGTGATAAAACATGATATTCACTATACACAATTGGATAACGGAAAGCGGTTTAAATTTCCGAAGATATCCGGTGACAGCCGAAGCTGTTCCCATCGCAACCTGTGAATGTAAACACACGGTGTGTGTATCCGTGCAGTAAGGTAAGTCGGCTCGGCCGGTGTGTAAAGTATTCGTGGGGCTCTCATAGTGTAGTTGTCCTCAAACAGCTGCAGTTCGTCTGTTGTTTTCTACGCCGTTCTTACTGTCATCTGCCTTAACTGTTGACACAATTTTTATTTACAATCATTAAACAAGTATAACATCAGCACATAAACTTTAATTTATATTACAATAAATCAGTGTTGAACAAGTGACAACGAGAATAATCAAGAAATGGTGAACATTGATTGTTACAAATCTGATCCGAAATATTTGTGACTGAAAAATAAAGTGTCAGTGAAATAATAATAAACAATAAGTACGATTTGGTTGTGTTTGTTATTTAAAATTGAAAAATTTGGTTAAAATTTTAATATCTATTATTGTTAATATTAAAATTGAAAACGGAATTTTGCGTACAATACTGGACATTGTTGACATTTGTTTGAAAGTTGCCAAAGTATTTACGAACATTGATATCGTTTGTTATTTAAGTGTAATATTGAATACGCGAAATATCTGTGTGATCAGTTGTTGTTATTGGCTATTTTGAACGACGGTTGGTGTCGGTTCATTGTAAATGGTAACCGTCATTTTTGGGGTTCGGTTTGACCGTGTGCTAGGCACGGTGTAGTACGCACCCTGGCCGACACGGAGCGGCAAACACAGCAGCGGGGGTGGGTGCGACATTACGTCATGGGGGTGCTCCGCTGGCGTGAGTTACAGGGTGGACGAGTCATCGTAGATACTGCAGGAAAACATACGAATGCCAACAGTAACAACACTAGTCCTACTCAGGTAACATACAACAAACCCTAATATACATACATAAGTTACAACAGTTTTTCCCAAGTCATACATTATTGTAAGATTTTATAAGCCATTACTGACATTACCGGGCTCGCCAAATATATTTGTACCAAGTGTAACTTTTACCTGAATATATTGTCAAATATATTCCGTTACAGGAAAGAGAATACAATAAGTTTTATACAATTTTACCTGTACACATTGTAGAATTTATAATCTTTACCACTCTCTTTTTTATAGTCTCCTTTGTCATTGAGATAAAATTGTACAGGTATATTTTCAACGTCTAAATTGTTTCCTTCAGGTATGCATTACTTTGTTATAGCACTTTGCATGGTTCATTTAGATATGAAACATTATGATGGTAATCTTTATATTTTAAAAGAAATATCGAGGTACATTTTACGTATAATTTTGGTCAATACATTTGATACTTAGGTATTTATTATTTTGCATAAGGAAAAATAACCTAAATATTAAATGAAATATGAATTCTTTTCTAAACCAAAATTGTATTTCTAGATTTTGTGCCAATGTATGTTGGATTATTTAATAAGTAATATAAAACAAATATTTTATTTCGAATATATGAAACCATTGTTTGTACAAATCAGACTGTATCCATACTCTGTATTGTAAGAAATCTATAGTCGTTAGTTATGTTCCGTGTTCTACTTTATCTAACAAAACGGCTGTATGTAAGGCGCTAATGATTTTTTACTTTATTTATTGTACACCATTATCGGAACGAGGTAATATATATGTAGGTATCTATTAGTTTGCCAATATGTAAGCCACTTTCCATTTAACACCAAGACTCAATCATGTCTGTGAAACTTTCATATATATCACAAATTTACACTTGCAATAACATGTTTCAAGAATCTGCCTAGTAATTATATTTACACTATCGCTTCATTTCGTCTATAAATTAATATGCTAATATAATGAAGCTATTCATTAAGCAGGTACCAAATTATATCTATAGTGTATCCATAGATATAAGAACTTGACTAAACGCAGCATGCTATTAACAGAGGATTATCCCAAATTATACGACACAGTAAATGAATAAAAAGCAGAGCTGTATTCAGAAATTTATAAATACATTTTGAAAAATAACAACAAAAATATGATATACATCTTAACAATAATAATACAAATTAACATAAATAAATGTAATATTCAATAAATTATTATTACGTCTTAATTATAGACAAAATGTCTCTTGTCTTTCCCGCTAAGAGCATTACAAATGTACCTGAATACCGCCACTACTAGTAGTTTATGGCCTCTCCTGCTGTGAAGGGTACCACCCTACCTATTAAGGAATCATGTCAAGTTCTTATATCTATGGATAGACTATACTTCCGTGAGATTTTTACAAAAGTTTATCTAAAATATTTGATGTGTACATATTTGTACCCATTTATCAGTATTTAAAATATATAGTAGCACTCTTTCTCATTTCGAGAAAATACTGTTTCAATTTTCAGGCCTGTACACTGTGAGGATTATTTCCAACATCCTGCAAGCTTAAATCGTAGTTGATGGTACAATTTTTCTTCTTCTTCGTTTTTCATTCATTCCTACGTTCTTTTCGTTCATCCGTGTGTGTGTGTATGTGTGCCTCGTGGTTCGTCTGGTCGGCAGACTTGTATGCTGGGATCAGTTTAAAATAGCATATGTCGTTCGTTCCCCAGCTACATTCAGGTCACGTATAACCTGTACATTATTTCACTGAGAAAACGATGTACTCCTTCTCTAACATTACTTACAATTCCTTGGCACATCAGTGTTTTACACAGAAACATCCACATACTTTACCGTTGGCATGTGTGTATTGATTCAAGTTATATTACATTTACAGTATAAGTGCGGTACCGGCAAATACAGGACGAGAAATATTCCTTACATTCGGCCGCATACCATACAATTGGGAAAATAAATCATATTATGCCCGCTACATATTACGACATATGAGCTCAACGGAAAATTGAAATGTTTCAAACATACCAATAATGCTATTATATACATACTTTAGCGAATACCAAATATGTATCATGATATTTCAAACTTCAATGTTGGTATAAGCCGGTAGCTAAATATTTACATAAAAGTTATATTTTTATCATAGAATAAAAACCAATATGAATTTGTGGTTTCTTTATCAGCCTCTAACTTCACACTCTATGCTACATGTTTGGATGTAATTCGATTAAACATAAAATTGCGCAAATGTCAAAGGGTTATATAATTAGTTTCGGTGGTTTTGATCCATATTTTGTTACGATAACGTACCACTTCGTTTCCTTTAAATTTCTCAATGCCTAACCGCACGCTTTATCAGTTACTGGACGTAAATATTACAGGAAACTACTAACAGCATGAAAAAACCTGCAATTATCTACATGTAAATAATAAAAAGTGCTGCACACTTATCTACAAACAATTATCAAGTGCATTTAGATAGAAAATTCCATGTTTATGAGCGTTTGCGTGATAAAAATATCTTGGAAAAAAGATATTGGTTTTACAAGTTCACAGCACATGTTTAAACCTTGTACGAAAAAAAAAAGCATGCAAGGTTCATTTCAGCTTTTATATTCCATTAATTATTTCTTCACCAGAATCCGTCATTAAAATCGCACTAACTCTGGATGTTCCTAATACTTTTGCAACAGATAGAAAGCACATGGTGTTATTAAAATATAATTTCTTTTTCGTTAGCGGATTTTTTTTCTTTGTTCTCATCAACAACATACGTTATAGAAGACATCACATTTGTAAAATAGAAATCTGTTTGTCTGACTTGCCGAAAAGGTTGCGAAGCGCTGCCCGCCTAAACAACAAATAAACAATGATTGTTAATCTTTTTCGTCGTTGGATGATTTCGTTTCACAAACTTTCAAAACGTGTTGGCACATCTGATGTTCCCTATGTTTGTGCCACTTCTACAATACAGTGTTCATGTTTTTCCTATTCTTATTTATAGTTATTAGTATTGTTTATTTAAAACTACTAGCGTTATTGGTAGCACATGCTGCGTGCAACAATTTAAAAATGAAAGTGTTAATGTTCCAGCATATTATATATAATTGAATGTAATAACTACATACAGTGTTTTCTACGAAGTCGGTTTTCATTTATTTTCCTCGAACAGCACAGATATATGGCTTCGATTTCCATAAAAAAAAGTTCGAATAGCCATCTTTATCCAATAATTTATGATACAAGCGTATCATTCCTATATGACAAAAATTTGAATAAATTCCAGGCTTTCATATGACAAATATTTATTTTAATTTCCTTCAATGAATGATACATATTTCATCTGATCGAGACGGCCATAATAATCTTCTCGAGTATTGATTAGGCCATATTTATAACGGGTTATTAATAGCTCTCGTTTTACATATATATCTCTCTCAAGAATTGATGATGTCTCATCGAACTGTGGAGATATAGAGGCAGAGCAAATGGAAACAATTTTCGAAAGTAAATTGAAAGCTTCTCGTGTTTGCCTCGGATGTGCGTTTTGCTCCTAGCTGCATGTCTCGCATGTATGTGTGCGTGTGTATGTGGCTGTGTGTGTTAAATCTAAAGTGTGTCAACGTAAAATTGAAAATGGATAAACCGACGACTGTAAATTCCAGAAACTCTGACGGATATGTGAGCCCCGTGGACGCAGAAGATGTAAGCGTCTACAGCCAGCTGAAGCTATTTTTATCTGGAATCTTCATCCTCATAGCTCGGCACCGGTGGCTGGAAGTGTTCGCTAAACACATTTACACTAACGCATGGCAGAGCATCAGCTGTATCATTAGTATCATCCTGGAGTATATTATTCATATAAACTTTAATATAACTGTCACATACCAAGACTAGCGCAAATATATGTATGGAAAACAAAGATTATCATCAATAACATAAATGATTTTAATCTAAACGTACGAAAAGCAAGTCTGCAAAATTGTCATGCAGAACTAATTTATACTAATAAATAAAAATGTAGCACACGTTCTGCTCATGAGAGATCTTTATCGAAAGATCGTAAAATGGAAATAAAATATAATCGTAAAAACTGAACCAAGAATTGTGTCATGCAATAGACAAATATATTATTATAGGACTCATATTAAATGGCACTGGTTCTAGAGCAACGACAGACTGGTCATAACGTGTGATTTATTATTTTATGACACACATAAAACGAAGAAAGAAAAAAAAAACCTCTTCAACACCTTTAAATTTTCAGTCATTCAGGTTGACTTGTTTGCCGAGTGCTGTTCCCAAATTTGATATACGTATCTGCTAATGAAATTCTGAGCGCCTTACAGCCCCGGGGATCTGTGACACGGATTTAACAGGGGTTGTTATTAAAATGGGGGAATCCCCCCGTTCAAAAAATTAATGCTACCTTATAAATGCACGTTTGAATGATCACAAATCATTCACTGACATGTTTGATAATAAATCATACCGATAATTCATCCCTTTTTTCGGTTTTCAAATAGTTAATTAGTGAATGTGGAATTATTTTGGAAAGATCGAAATATACACTAGGTTTATTCTAGTGGGTTATGTGATTATGTCAGCTGGATATATTGTCAGGTGGAATATGTTTTTAAATAATTCTGTTATACAGGTCGGTTCCTGTTGGTGCGTGGTAACACAACTAGAATGTAGGGGTGTAGCGTTATATTGCTGTGCATAATATAAGTTAATGTATGCTGCTGTTCAACGGAGCGATGTTCCGGTACTAGTGTGCTGTCTGTATTTATCGAACTATTAAATTACCCACCTGCTTTTTATCAACCTGAATATGTACATTTTAACACACAACAACAGCAGCATTGTACTACGCAGTATTAAATTGTACTTTACTGTTATCAATGTTGTACAATACTAATTGTAAGAATTAAAATTCTATCTTCATTTTGTACTTACACATAACGATATAAAAATATTACATCATAAAATTTGTTCTTGAGAAACCAGTTTACTCTGAAATTATTTTTAAGCAGGCAGATTTGTTTGAAATATTAAACTATATGTTTAAATTTACTGTTTAGTGTTTACATAGTGCGTGTTAAATGACTGTACTGAAAGATTTTGTTTTTATTTTGTATATTCTTCGTTAAAATTAGTATTTAACGGGGATTTGTTCTTGAAATTTTCGTAAAAATAATCTCGCGCTTGTATATTTATCGATCTGAGTTTGTGGTTAACCAGACGTTTGCATTATAAACCATGAGATCATGGATTATTACGAGGAGAGAGATTAGTTTACACTGTACATGACCGCACGGTTGTATACAGGCATATTTTGCACGTGGAAACACACATTAATGAAGATGATAGCACCGCGTATAATGGCTAGTTTACACTACACATATGCGCACTCTACTTCTGCTATAGCATAGGTGTTAAATTATAAAGGACTATGTACACTATAACCTCGTGCATAAATGAGATTGATGTAATAGATTAAAGACTAGTATATACATACACACTGTAACATATTCAGTCTCTATATCCTGTTCTATAAATAAAATAGTTGTAAAATATATATCCTCTGCTAATCTGCTATACCTGCGCAAAAAGGTGTTATAACTTCTGAGTTAAGAGGGGTAGTTTAGTTAGTAGATAGTTCCGTTAGACTTCAGTTTATTATCGATTAGTCTAATTGAAGGTAACTATCTCTGGATCCGTGGTCCTTGCTTCCAAAACCTGCCAAACACGATTCCCATTCAATTAACCCGAGTGGACTCCTAAAACTTCTCAGTCGATGTTCAACATTTAAATCGATAATATTATTTGGGTAGAATTATTTATGCTCTACATGCATTACCTTTTGAAAATGGAGGCTTGAATTCTGTAATTTATAATATTTAATCTTCAAAAACGAATTTCTAGATACTACTGCATTTATGTTTTATTCTGATAATCAGAGGCTAATTTTGTTGATTTTAAGGTTAGCTTAAATGTTTATCATTATTTAATACGTAAGAGAAGAATTCAATAAATATCCTTGAATATCTTTTACAAACTGTTAACGATCTATATCGTGTCATATAATCAAGCAAGCAGCCCTAGCATGGCGACAGATAAGATAACAAACTGTATTTTTAATTCTACACCCTCCCGATTTTTTTCTCCTGTTTTTCACGGCTATTTTTATACGCGCGCCCGTACTGCTAGACAGCACGGTGTACAATCCAATACGAACACACGTTTACACACACGGATCGACTGACGTTAAGTTAGTCGAGGGCGTGAGCTATACTACTTCACTTCACTCTTGTTTTAAAACTCTTGGCGTTTTTATTCGTTAAACTCAAGGGTTGAAACAGTGTCGAATCGAATAAACCGTTAGTGGAAATGTTTACGTTAAATCTTTAAAAACTTACGCTCCGTTTTTTTTTTTAATTTTATTACGTAAATCAGTGTAAAGGAAATAATCTGAGGAGATTGTGAAACTAGTTCTTGCATTTCGGGTTTATAAGTGTAAAATGATGCGTATTTATGTCAGAGAGACAAAGCAACGTAGCTATTCCATTGTTGATGGGAACTTGTTAAATAGAGAAATAAATGTTCTAAAATCGGTAAGTAACTTGTCTTATATAGGCATAAGGAAGTAATTTGTATGTATTCGTTTTGTTTATGACGTATATGGTTAGCTGTAGAGTGCATCACGATTGGTTCATAATTAAAAATAGTCAATAGAAAGTTTAAATGTTTGACTCATTGCAGTAATTTATAGTTCAGATTGCAGGCCTGTACCGGGGTTATTTCAAATTCCACTCAGAAGATTTTAAGTTACCTTATTAAACATTACACGAGTTTTTAATTTATTTAAGTGTCTTTGAAAATTTTTTCGTACCAGAAAACTGTGATGCGCTAAGTTTTTTAATAATTAATCAGCACTAATGAACGTCAGCGTTATTAAACATTCAATCGTCTCTTATGTGATAAAATTCTCTGTTGTGAAAAAAGTATATTGTGTCGTGATCTGTTTTTATGATTAAGTATATTCAGGTTTTAATAATTGTTGTATTTTCTTTGTTACAGCATTCACGAGAAGAGCGTATCTCAACGAATAATAATATCAAATTATCCCCTGTACCTACCCCCTCGCCGTCGCAGCCCACCCCTCCAGCATCACCGTCACAGACGGGTGCGTCGCGGAAACTCCTCCAGGATGTTCTGGCCAACCCCGCACCCTACCCCATGATTGTGCCGCCCGATCATGGGTACTGGGTGGATGGTACCGATCATGAGTGTGCATATGACCATAGGGGTAATCCCATTCTGCCCCATGGAGCTTGGCGAGCGAAAATCGAAACAGACGACACCGGAAAATGCTACAGACGATTTTTCGTCGGCAGGGTAAGCAACTATGACTCATTTACTTCCAATATATAATAGTATCTTCGCATACTTTGTGATAGTTCATAGTTTAATTATTATTTTATTTAATTTTCATCCATAAAAGATTTGTTTTCAAAATATACCGTCTACTTTTTGTTTGATTTTCAATAAAATGTTAAACATTTGTCGAAAATGTTTGCATTATTTCGCGAAATGTTATTGACACGAATGTGATAATTAAATGCATATGATACCTGACAGACAGACGTCACCAATTGTTAATTAAATGTAAATAGAAACAGTTACTTACTATCTTTGAATAGTTCTACGTTCTTATTTAAAATATATTTACTGAAATACAAAATCCATCAGAAAGAAGTATGTCTTGCAGAAATTATCTATATATGCAAATAAATACAAGTCAATTTTATCTTTAAACTTTCAGTATTCGCAATCTAGTAGATTTATTTGCTATCTAATCAATATTTTAACCAAATGTAAATCGAATTCTACGTCTGATATTCAATCAGCGGTGTGCTATTTCAGTTCAATTTAATTTACCGCTCACGTCGACCTGATCGTTACAACCGGGCGGCCACTCTAAATTCTAACCGGTAACTGGTAACATATGGCAGCCGGGTCAACATCTATTTTACCAATTTACTACCTCGTCAAACTTACATCACTTTTACTAAAACTATGTACATGCACACGCTCACATATATTACAAATTATTATTGACATAGGTGTGTTCTAACGTAATTTTCTAATTAGTTAGAAACATCACCGATTTTTCGCCAAATGATTTATGAAGTTCTCCATATATTTCTTAAACTGACAAGCATAGCGTCATTAATTTGTATCTCTATTTCTAAATTCATTTCGCTTGCGGACAAATTTACACATCCAACATGTAAGTAAGGTAATGTAGTCGTTAATTTCTGTGTCACGCTTCATAAGATCATTTCCGCACTAGACATACAATCGTTTTTAAACTCGTTTCTGTAAAATTTTTACTACTGAATATAGCATCAAATGCAGTTATATTTTATCTTGCAACCTATAAACCTTGAATTCACAGTTGAACTAACACCGACTTTTATAGTAAAGATTAATTTAGCGGACAATGGGAAAATCTTACGTCAAGAATGAATGAATGAATCTAAGTCTAACGTTGAGAGAGTTAACGTATGTACATAATATAATTTGAGGCTGGGCTTCTAGCATTTAAGAGAGCGTCTGACTATAGCAATTGTTTCGTTTCTTTAAACGCGTTTTAGCATTTGACCGCGCCCTTCTATTATAAATGGACACAACCCAGCCAAGCACCAACACAACTCAAGTCGCCAGTGTTCTACCCAACCTTTCGTCTGCTAGACACACTGCAACATCCTGTACAGTACACGGTTCAAACAATAAACAACATCGTGTTATACACTTGTCTTGTATAAACGTATTCTAGTTCAGAGTCTGCTAATTTCAAACACACATCTGGACGAAAATAAGGGATGTTGAAAACTAGAGCAAAGGAAAATACTGTGTAAAATATTTATAAGTACGTAAAGTTTTTATCCGCGTGTAAAATGTATTTATAATCATGTTGTTGGTATACAGTATTACATTTCTACGTACCGGTTGTGTAATATTAGCACTATATTACGTTCTACACTGGTTGTACAGTGCTTGTATACGAGTAATTCGATTTGAAAGTTAATCAAGGACCTTATTACGCTCACTTTACCCAGGGGTAATGTTACAGAAAGGGCATGGGATAGCGTAAACAATACCAGTACATTTCTCTATTCTACTTGCACGTCGCACATTTCTCTCGAAACCAAGAAAACACATCACTTCTCTTATCGACTTCTGTTACAAAACAAGGACAAACTCGTCCAGATACCTGGATATTTGGAACTATGTACAAACAGTTTTATCTTCCGCACTGTAACAAGAAAACACATTAATGTAGGTTATGTTTTCAACCTGTGATTTGTGACATACTTATCAGCCAACCTGGATATTTGACACTAATCTTTACAGGAATTTTTTATTTTTAGTTGGAGCCAGATAACGCAATGTTATTTTATATTGACAAACGCTTTGTTTGTAATGATTTACGCGTTGTCGAAAATGTAATACACATTAATTATTTAACATTCAGCTGGCGGCAAGATCAAGTGCAAATATAAAAAACTATTACTCAAGGTCTATAAATAATTAATATGAACGCCTTTGTTTTCTGTGAGATATATCGCCATAACAATATAAATATTATATTCATATCTATATATGAAAGAAAATACGTAATATTGTATGAGAACTTCACCTTTCTGGATCATTTTGTACTGCGTTATAAGAATGTTAGAAATTCTTTACGTATCGATAACAATGACTCATTTTGTTACGTGTTATTAATTGGGATTTTCCTTAGATTATCAAAAAGAAATTTGATTTCTAAAATATGTTGAAAATTCTCCTAATATTGTACTCCTAAAAAAAACTATATAGTCATGCCTATTATTTACATTTGATGATTCTTCTCAACCCTTTGCATGTTCTCAGTATTTTGTAATATTTCATGTTAACGGTCAAGCCAGCTCAAGCATCAATGCTGTAAATCTTTGTCCCGATATCTACAGTATCTATCTAGCAAATCAAATAAGAATGCAACTTGGGGGATACACCTCCTTTGCGAAACAAAGACAGAGACCATCCACTCACTAGATCTTGCAGCAGTTTGTGCATCAGGCGTATAGCAGCAATGCAATCGTCTTTATAATTTCCGTTCGTCTGTACCGGCGCTGTTAGTATATGTATGTGTGTGTGTTTGTGTGGGTTGAAGCGCACGTCTCCTACACTTCAGTATCGGTGCAGGCTTGAGCAAGACTCCCAACACTGTATAGGTAAACCGTATATATGTATGTGTGTGCACAACGGGCATTGTTCTCCTCTAGTACTTGTGAGCCGAGTATTATGAGAATTTTCCCACTCCCAGGACAAGACCTCTACACAGACAGCTGTATGTATGTATGTGTGTACAGGTCCGTAACTAACAAACTCTAACGCCCCAAGCAATGGTAGAAAAATGCATCTTTTATTTTGAACCCCTGATAGAAAATATTACATGCGATAAACATACCATATAATAAGGATAAAAATAGCATTATACATTTTCGTAAAAAAAATGATGAAATATTTTTTTGAATTCTTGTTGAGAAATATCCTTTGTGCTGGTAGGTTTGATCTTGTTACGGGTCTGAATAGATGTTAACATATGAATATGTTATCTATGTATGTAAGTGCTTGTATGTAGACGCCAGTATGATCCGACGACCATCCGGCTTGCAGATGGTACCTCTGTACTTATGATACACTGTTTGTTGTGTGGGTGACCGTCTTCATACACGCACACACGCCCAACAGACCGGAAGTATAGAGCAGTTGATGTGCTGATGTTGATGAGCTTTATTTTTTTGATTGTGTGAAAATTGGATGCTCCATTTTTATTTTACGCATCGTTGTTCAGTGCGTTCTCACATTAATGTTCCATTCTGGTCGAGTTAACTTGTTCTATACCGTCGTATATAATCGCACTACAATGGCAATTAATTCAGTACATCAGTAATTAAACCAGTGTTGTATATTTAAATAAACTATCCGAAAAATAGTAGAGTTCTGTGTCTTAATTCACAGGTTCGTTATAAATTAGGTAGCGAATATTTTTGCCATGTAAACATGTTCGTAATATTACCCTATAAAGAATTATAAAGAAGTGTCAGATCAGAATATGAGCAACTCGTTTGACACTGTTAAATGAACTTCTTTTTAGATAATTGCCTTTTTTTCAAGTTTACTTTCACGAAGGCATTTAATACGGGCGGTGCATAAAAATACTTGAATCTGTAATTCATACTTCATTAATTAAGTCCAGGGATACCGTTAATTACTTGGGAGTTCATCTCCAATAAAAATTGAAATAAGTGATAGTTGTTATTACCTTGTACGGATCAAGTCTCGTTAGTAATTTTTCAATTTTTAGTAAACTGTTGATAATTTAACGGGAAAAAACGGTAAAAACCTTAAAAGATAATTGAATTACTATTTGATAAATGAAATGATGAGTGCAGTCAACTCATCATTGTATTACGGTACAATATAATAAACTGTATTTTTTTTGTTAACTCTAAATAATCTTACTTGTATAACCGGATATTACCCATTTTAACAGTCTTTTCCCATGACATGGACAAGCGCAGACAAGTAGTTTATTTCTTACTGTCTTTTGTACACTGTAACATTTATGTATTTTAATATTAGACTGTCAGAATGCACATATGTAGAAATTGTATCCTATAGCCATCTAGTGGACAATAGCTCAAGTTTATCATTTTCCGGATATGCACATACCTACTCGATTCTTGCATTCTCAGAATTACTATTTTATGTACCGGTATCCGGTTAGAAAGACAATGAGATTTTTACATTTCAATGCGATACTAAAACAAATAACACGTCCATTTATCAATGATAATATACTTTCATGCATGTCTAGAACATATTTTTTCATACAAACAATATCTAAAGACTACAGAACAAGATTTATTTTACCTAACCTTAAGTGAAACATAAGATATTTACGTAGTAGTTATATTTTCTGTCAACATACATTTTTTGTATGGTTAGGAAACACAAACAGCGTTTGTACATATTTTTTGTACTGTGCTCTAGATCCTGGTATTCGCAATGAGATATGTAAATGTAACGTTAGACTTGAATTTCTCACACAATACTTTATTCTTTAACCTCCCCTTCGTCCCTTCGCTCGTGCTGTTGCTCTCCGCGCAAGTGAAATATTAAATTCGCTATGCAGAGTTCCAACTCGTCGTGCACTGAACACTTTGCCTATTATTATTCAACACATGCCATTATGCACAGCCGCTTACTTAACATTGCGCTACATGTACGCACTTAAATATTCATAACTTTTATTGTTTTCATATTTTTTTTTCTTTTATTTTGTGAGTGAGTCATACAAGAGTGCATTACTGCCCGACAATATAAATCGAGCTATAAATGTTTAATATTTCCCGCACTTTGGCTGAGCGGCCAAAAGTAATAAAGTTCTTGCAGGGTTAATTAGAGTAACTGAATTCTCCGTATTCATATTGACGTATATTGAATTCGATTAATCGAAGAATAAAATAAACAAAGCGGAGATCCCGGATTTGTTTTTCTAACGCATTGATTATGATTGTAGAAATTAGTTTGCCGAATCTTTTTATTAATACTGTACCTTTTTCTTTCCAGGAACATTCTTCCTTGATTGGGCAAGACGACAATTTCGGACCAGTATTAATGTCGCTAAAATCCGAGAACGTCGCAAACCAAGAACATACACGAATATTGTTACGGCTAAAAACTGGCACAATGCATGAATTGATTCCAACATCATGTTTGGGACCGTCGCCCAATCCTGCCAAAATGGCCAAAGTCCTGAATGAACAATTAAGCATCGAGAGCTTAACACCGGCACTTTGTCCAAAAGCGTCTCAGCTCATCGCCAACTACGATGAACATGTGCTGGTGTCCAATTTTAAGTTTGGCGTACTGTATCAAAAGTACGGTCAAACAACTGAAGAGGAATTATTCTGTAATAACACTACGTCACCTGCGTTCGATGAATTCCTGTCGCTTTTGGGCCAAAGGATTCAGTTGAAAGATCATAAAGGTTATAGAGGTGGACTGGACATCCGGAATGGACACACTGGTGATACGGCTGTTTATGAAGTGTTCAAAGACAGGGAAATCATGTTCCATGTGTCCACGTTGCTTCCGTACACGGAAAGTGATCCACAACAGTTGCAACGCAAGCGACATATCGGCAACGATATTGTGGCGATCGTGTTTCAAGAATCTAATACGCCATTCTCCCCTGATATGATCGCATCGCATTTTCTACATGCGTTCATTGTTGTACAAGTTCTCGAACCAAACACACAAAATACACGGTAAGCTATCGATTTTTCATTAACCAGTCACTCAGTCAGTCACGCAACTCCATTTTAACAAGTATGCAACGACCGATATTACGAGGCTCTCTTGTGGCATTCAAGAGTGCGGTTTTCCAGAATGTTATCTGGATGTGAATTTACTGCGCAATTATTCACAACTGATGTGAATTTAATGTCATCTTTCACGAGTAACGTTCGGTGTATATACAAAATGTTATCACCATAAACTTTTCGATATTTTTGAACTGATAATCATTTTAAGACCGATGAGGAAACTGTAAAAATTTATAGACATTTGAAACATTATTTAAAGTTACTTATTTTATGGTTTGTTGACAGTGCTGTTGTTATGACAACGCTTAACGTTTAGAATGAGTAATGCATGTAATTTGTATTGATTGCACGTGTGTATAAGGCAAAGAAAATCCAATAAATCAAAATTCAATTAACCGTAAATTATTGATAGAGTAATTCAGTTAGAGTTCATGTTTAATATCCTTGAACTTTCTGGATTATTGATTATTTTTCAACTGAATTTATATAAGTATGATTTATTTACAGGTACAAAGTAAGTGTGACTGCTAGAGATGATGTGCCCTTCTTTGGGCCAACTCTCCCCACTCCCGCCGTTTTCCGACACGGACCTGAATTTAAAGAATTCATGCTAACGAAATTGATCAACGCCGAGATTGCTTGTTACAAGGCAGAGAAATTTGCGAAGCTGGAACTTCGTACCAGATCTTCTCTGTTACAATCACTCATCGATGATCTGAAGGATAAAACCAAAGAGTTCTTAGGCAGTGAAACAATCCCGTCTGCACCGGATACACCGAAATCTGACTCCGGAGGAGCGGGCTCCAGATTCATAGACACTGTTAGAAAGGTGGTGATGTCTAGAGTCAAATCACAGAATAGTGAAACCAACTTGGCGAATGCAAATGGTCATGATCGACTCAGCAATAAGAAGAGTAATCCTTCGGCTTCTGTGGAATCAACAACTCCATGTGTAAGTTATATTCATATTCATTTAAACTAACTTTTAAAAATAACTACCTTTACATTACAAAATGTAACGAAAATAATGTGTTTTATTTGATTCTTTCAGAGTGGAAGATCACTATCGAAAAGTTCTATTGTATCCGGCACCAGAAGTAAGAAAAGTCCAACATCATCTGCTGCCAGCTCACCGGATCTTACTGCGCATGCCCCACTCAGTACGCATGCGCTGTCCGAAGCTAGCGATGACAGTTCGTTGACAAGTGAAGACCTGGAACATCTGGCTGGCGGCGCATATGTGGACAGTGATACCGGCTTAGAGTCAATGTCCAGTGCAGAAACAGGCGCTAAATCGTGCAGTGTATGTCAGGACAGGCCGGGAAGTGCCGCAGGACCCACCAATGAAGGATTGCGACTAGAAGTGACACGATTGAAATGTGATAAGTTGGATCTCTTACGACAGAATGTGGTAAGTAACAACTAATTTTGCACGTTTCTTAGTCTCATATCTAGCAGATATAATGAAATATAACTTACGAATTTGCAAGTTTTGTTAAATAGTTTTTTTTTTCTGTATTTGTTTCAGAATTGTCAACGTGATATCAAGCGATTACGGGAGAGAGAATTATCGTTGCAAGGTGATCTGGCTGAAGCCAGTAAAGAAATATTACGGCTGCGAGAACTTTTAAAGGATTATAGCCCTACAGGTGACAACTCACCATAAACAAATTTCTTCACTATTTCTTCCGTTGTTTATAATGTCACACAAAATATATCCGTTTTCATAACGGTATATGTTCTTCAAGCAATGGTTCTGCAAGTCTTTATGGCATAGTCGCCATGTTGTATTCGGTTAGGCAAACATATGTTTTGTGTATCCGGTTTGTCAAAATTTCATTTCGATTTATTTATTAAAACGTGTTTTTCGTTAAAAGTATGTATATATTGGTTACAAAACTTTCCAGAATAGAAATATTTTCGTGTTTAACAAAAATGTCAATTAACGTCGCACACTTCTTATGTCACAATTCATATTGCATCACACACATCGTAACGAAAATGAGAAATGTAATTTAGCATATTCATAAGTGTAGTAAGATGCTTATAATTTTCAAGAGACAAAATTTTCTTTCGTTTATCTTCTTGTATTAGAATGTACATTTATTTTGCGTTTGTTGTGATAATTATTAACATTGATTATTGGCATATACACATGAAGTCTATCTAATATACTTCACTAAATATGCACAACTTCATTACTACATTATTCTATATTATTTATGAACTATTAATAGTATTTAGAAGAGCAAACAACCTTACCTATTTAGTAGATAAATTAATTTATTAATATATTATATAATAATAATATAAACATTATTTACCATTACAACAAAAAATGATACCAAAGTTAACATTCCCCAAAAATAGAACTAAGACCTATTATTATTCATACAGTGTAAATATTATAACGAAAAATCTTAATAATAATATGCTGTAGATAGTGTTTAGAGAAACAAGAGAAAGAGAGAGGCAGAACATAGTATTTCTTACTTGTTATCAGCCAATGAAATACAACGGTCAAAATGCAAGACTTATTACATTTGATCTAAGATCACAAACACACAGTATCCTTGCTTATAGTGTAATATTCACATTACGAGATTGTAAGTTTTATTCTTAGATCAAATATTCTCTCTCTTGCAGACCGGTAGATGTTGAAAATTAAATGTGTAACGGTTATGTTATTCTGTCAAAAGTGATAGATACGAAGGAGTGCGTTCAGATGTTTGCAATGGATGAGTACATTATGAATATTTAGGGGTGTATATAGTTAATAACGCTTTAAATATACTCAGAATCACTCGTCTATGTGCGTATGGTAGTATATAATACTAAGAAAAACAAACAAATCAAATGTGTTGTTAATCATTTACATAGCATTTTATGAATGTTAAAATAAAAGAGAAACCTACTACAGTAATATTTCATGGCCTTCTAGGTATAATAGAGATGTATAGTATTTTCTTGACACTCCTATATTTTGCGCACCTATAATATAACATCCTTTGTTTGTGTTTGTTTATCTCGACTTATTCTCTATTCTTGTCTATATGTTTTCTATTCATCAATTCGCTATTATTATTATTATATGTACAATGATGATACTTCAAAATGAATACATACTTATTTGCGTTCATTCTACTTCGTTTTTGTAAGTGTTCTTAGTTTTTTACGTTTGAATATATAACTATGTTTATGTACCTTATCTGTATTATCAGATTCTGCAATATATAACTTAATAATGAAATAAAAAGAATTATATGAATTTAAAGATGCCTCACCAACTTTATCCTACATTTACATCCTAATAACTATGTGTATAGTTGTATAGTCCCAGTATAAATATGAACATTACGTCAATAGAATATATATATATAATTAAACTAGGGTAGATCATTAACGAATTAAACTAGCAGTACAACATTCATTTTCAGATAAGCAATATTTCATTACTTGCGTGATAAGGTAGATAGCTGGATAATAACAATTGTAGGTTTATTCGTTAGGGTTGCGTAGGGCCATAACAAATGTAAAAGGTTAGGACCTCCTAATCTGTCATTAAATAGTACATTATACACCAAGGGAGAGGAACCTCTTACTTTTCCTGAGGTGTAGAAATCCTCAATTTCATAAATAATGAATTATAATAAATCGGAGCGAAATTGCAATATTTAGAAGCCTTTGGAAATGTTTCCATCTGACACGTACCATAACAACACACATTTATTTACAAAAACCTTTGTTGTAATAAAGACTACCCTAGAGAAATTGTCTTATTTCGTTCCTATGGAGTAAATGCTATACTTCTGTCACAATTTTGATGCCATAGAAACCGACTTCTACTCCTGGCCGTGGAAAAAATAATTAATTATTTTATATTTGAATTAAGTCTTACAGTGTTGCGTTATCAATATCAGTGTATTTACAGATTTAAATTTCTCAAACCTTAAAATATATGAGTTAACAGTTAAATTAAATGCAGCTTCATTGACGAAAGAATAGTTGAGAAATAATGATGAAAAAACAATTTATGTAAGTTTCAGTTTTATATTGTTCATGATTGTTCTACAGTATATGGTAGATTTTATCCGTGTCATTGTAATAATGTAAAAATAAATAATATGAGTATAAATTCTGTTAAGATATACTCCCTTGAATTAGCGATACTTCTTATTCTTTTGTTTCTCCATGGTAAAACTAAAACAAATAAGCACAATAATGAATAAATAATTAACTTGCTCTTATAACAAATTAGTGATTTTACTTACTTTATAAATTCCGTTGTATGCACAAACCAGCTTACTAAAACTACATAGTTCATAAATGTTAAAGAATCTATACTTGAACCATCCATACATTTAAAAAATCATTATAGCCTGTCCGAAGGTTTAATAAAATCAGAAAAAAAATATTCTGTCACAGATGACATCGTAATAAGTAGGAGTATATTTTTACATAATATAAACATTGAGTCTTATGGCAAAACGAAATGTGTGCCATACGTGTCACATGTTCTAAACTACTCTATATTTGCGTTTTATGTAAATGAAATTAAATGTAGAAGTATAAAATTAAAATGGCGGCAATCGATCGTGGCCACTAGTGCAATCTGTTGGCGTATTGTTGTTGTAGTACGTTCAGCATTCGCAGTGTGTCTCTAGCGTGCTATAATCGAGAGTAGGTTAGTTCCAGGAAGATACTACGTGTACAGACTTGGTCAAGTTAAACGTGTCCTGGACGCCATTTTCGTGTGTCGTTATAAGCAAAGAACAACGTAGTTCTTTCGCTATTCATTTATTTTTCTCATTATTTAGTAATAAATTACTTCAGGTATATTTTTCATTGTAAAATTTTGTACATTTGTAATTACTGATTAAAAGAATTATTAGGCATTGTAGTTGAACAGTTTTTTTGTTAAGAAAAGAACAAAGAATTCATTGAATATCACGTTCTTACTCCGTACTTATTAGGCAAGGCGTGATTATATGAAATTGGTTGAAATTTTAGCAGACGGTAAAACGCTTTTAGTGCATTTGTTATCAACAATTTGTCGACTAGAAGACCATGGATATTTGGATTTAACAAAATGGATACCTATATAGTACATTTGTGCTGTGAATAAAATGAAATATCAATGTGATCAACAAATTTAATGCAAATAAAATATTAACAAAATGAAAACGTATTCAAAGTGTTATTTTTGTTCTTGTATTTTTTCCTGAACATGTTATAATTTTTGTGTTTGAAGCATAAGTGTTGTGAAAAGAATTCATTTTATTTCTAACTATAATCATGTACCTAAAATTTTACTAGTGAATAAAATTTGGAACATAAACAAATTGTTGCAAGTTTAACGTCTACCCTACACCCCTCTGGTTTGTGTATAGACTCGTTCATTACTCATTTGGTCTGTCCCATGCCATGCTACTGTCTGTTTCATAAAAGTCGTAGTGGAAGTAAAGTTTGATAACATACATGACTGGATGTGTATCAACTATCGAGCATATTTAAACATGTTGCTATCGTATTTTTTCTAAATATACGAACTAACATTTTTAAGATGAATAGAACAATTGTTTTTTAGAATATTATAAAAAGACCATAACATTTGCCAAAATTATTGATAATTAATAGAAAATATATATATGAAGAATTTGGTTATATATATTTCTCATCAAATGAATTGTATATTTCATTATTGCTTACTCTGAAAGGACCATTACATAAATTCGTACATTCAATATGGAATGAGATTTATTAATAAACTTCTCTGCTCTTTTCATTGGCTCTTTTTCTGATACAATATGAACCAATTAGATTGAAAACAAATACACAATATACAGTGCATATTATTCTTTATACTGTTGCTAGAGCTAGAGAATAATATGAAATTTACAGCAACACATGAGTGCAACAAAGACAGCACATGCTAATAAAGGACACGAGATAGTTATTCTACACGAAACTGTCCGTCACCGTACAGACATACGTCGAATGTTTTCTCTTTCTACTGCACGCGAGCCTAGTGCACATTTGTGGACGTGTGTCGACACGATTGATTTGATGCGGACGATGAAGGCTTGGGTAGCACGGTGGGCGGAGCATGTGCGACCCAGCCGAACCGAAGCAGCGAGCGAGCGAACAGCCGAACGTTACCCGAGCCCGGCAAATGCCGAGCCGAACGGAACAGCCAGTACGTTTGTGAACGCTCGCTGTTGGAATCGGTGTAACGTGCAACGTGAAGTGTAGTAATAAATTAAAACAGTGTTTAGTTATGTGAAATGTGTGTGTAAAACTAAAGAAACATCTACCCTCAGAGAAGAGTAAATATGGAGTGGCCACGTGTGTTGTTCGATGATGTGGTGAAATAGTGTTATTTTTCGTGAGTGTGTGCGCGCCAACGAACAACAATTCCTAATGAAGTGTCCGGACCAAGATGGTTAGAGAGACACGGCATTTGTGGGTTGGAAATTTGCCCGAAAATATACGCGAGGAACGAATTCGAGAACATTTTAAACGGTAATTAGGCAAAAAAGGAAATCAAATTATGGTTAAAATTTTAGTAGCATCAATTAATGAATCAATCAACGATGATTGACAAAATCAAACGGCAACGATCTATATAGTGTTGTGTGTGCTTGGTGTGCGAAATTATTACAACGCCCCTAGCCAACATCATCATTGTCAACGGCGACGACCAAATAATATGTGTGAAAGTGGTGTTTGTCCCGCTAGCTCGAGTCATAATTATCAGTGTGTTCATTTGTGCGATTTGTTGTTGTTCTTTGCTCCCTGATATTGAAAAGTGATTCTTCTTTTAGCAGCAGTAGTATTTGTTTAGTAGTTCTGTGTGAGTCGAATGTTTTCAGTTCGGCTTATATACATACGATGCCGCCTAGCCAGCACATACATATGAGAAGGTTCCGTATAGTATTCTTCAGATTCGTGAGTTAATTCCAATTGTACAAAATACATTAAAACAAATATACACACTTCTGCATACATACATTCCATGTAAATACTAGCTGGTTATCTAGTTGTACTATTAAAACATCTGTCTTGTTTACTTAATTAATACTCACACAAATATGCACACTCTCTCACACACTCACACACATATATGTTGCTGTGTTATTTATTGCTGGTGCTGCTGTCCATGGTGTAATTGTTTCTATAAAGGTAGGGCTACACCCACAAGGAGTACAGGACAAGTTATAACATGAAGGACAATTGTGTTCTTGATACTATTTACTTATATGCATGGACTATATTATATACATATTATAATAACGTCGTACGTTTATAAAATATGTTCTTTCATTCGTCGTGACTCGCTATTCAGTATTATCGTAATGTAAAGCCGCGTATACACCCGCGCCATAGCTCTAGCGCATAATATGTCATTGTAATCGTTACTTTACTATTGATTTTTGACTTCTTGTTTACAAAATACACTAGGAACTATTCCAGTTTGTTTGTAATCTATCGTTACAATTAATAATATTTGCATTGTATAGTTAAATATTTGCTATTACATGATATAACAAGCTGTTTTTAAAAATAGGGCGTAGCAGTATTCTATATACGTTGTATGCAGCATTCAAGCTGTCTATAATTATTTTTAATAAGTTTTCTGTTCAGTGCATATAGTTTAATTATTTCTTTACCGAAAATGCGATGTTTTTGATATAGATTGTACATTTGGGATGGTGTACGTGACTATACAGGTGCATACTGCATCTCAATGCACATTAATTTGTGGAATTACCGTTAATTGAGTACAATTGTATAACTTTAGCACTAAGAATGACACGACACGTTAACTGCGGTATAGCAAATACATGCAACTAGAGACTATGCTTGTAGGGCGGATGTTTTCCGAACGGCACGTACACAGGTCAACGTTAAATGTACGCGTTGTATGTACGTATTGCTCGTAAGCATCTATCAATTTCAGAACGCGCTTATCAGCTGAGTTTAGTCGGCCCGATTTTTCGTCAATTTCAATTAAAATATGACCTTAATCATTCTCGATACAATAGCTAATAAACTAGGTTTAATTAAAGTTCCACTGAAGTCGATTAAAAATGAAATATATTTGCAATTATAGATAAGTTTTCCTTATTATACTTTAAACTATAGTATATTGTTTAATACTTTTATTCAAAATCATAATATTATTAATACTGTTTAAAAGAAGTTTTGATTGTGTGTATTATAATATTTTTTTTTTACTAGATTACTCAATACGTAATTATTGAGAAACCTAAATTTAGAAAGCATGATATTTATAAATATATTCATAGACATTATGAATAATTTTGTTTTTGAATTATTTTTCACGAGTTAGAGTAATTAATACATGATTATAATTTCGAGATTACTGTTAGGAGTGCAGCAAACATTCATGTATTTATATACAGCCGTATATTTATAGACACAACGTCGGGTGTGACTATATTTAACAAACTCAGTCATATTTTTGTTTTAGCCATATCTGTCTGGTACTGTCTGGGAATTTTTAGCCATCACATGCATATGTATGTACAGGCTACTACAAATGCTCTCAAAGTCTGTACAACATATGGTATAATTTCTACAGTAAAGTAAAGAATATCGTTAAATTGTAAGATATTTTAATGAATATTAACACAACATATTAGACTAGCCGATTTAAGTGCCTTGCTATATATGTGCTTATGTTACTGAAATTAACATTGTTGCCATATGGTTTTATAGCAACAGTAGCATGTTTAATTTATCGTTTATCTCGGTTTAAACATAATTGTAAATGTATTTGCATTAACTGACATATACAATATTTTTTAATATATTTATGACTATACTTAGATTCAGATTTTTTTCTATTATACAAATTTCATCAAAGTTCGAAATTGTAACTGTTTTATAATAATATTATTAATGATATTACTAAATAATTAATACGGACGTTACAATATGTAGGAGACAATTTTTTTTTAAATATCGACAGCTGGATGTTATTACAATCATTTAAACTAAGTAGATTTTAAATATCTTGTATTTTTCGATGATTAATTTATTTCTAATTATACTTACGTTTGTACTTTGCTTTATCACGATGTTAAAAACATGCAGCTAGCATTTAGTATTGTTTTTTTTAACTTTTATGACCTCCACAAATATTCTTTGAAGATCTCAAGATATTAATAATTTTATTGTATAGGCGCTTATTTATTTAAGCTGTCACGCATTTCGTTATATCTTTAGTAATAATTAGATACTTGTCATTATTAATTTGTTTTATATAATTTGTAAAGAATTTTTTACCTGTTTCTATAAAAGATTAATTTTATAATGTGCTATTTTAATATTATAATTGATTCAGTTTTAGTAAAATTGAGAGAATAAGGAAAGAAAATTTTATTGAAAATACCGTATAAATACATTAAATTCGAATATATTGATAAATTAAGGAAAGATTGATTCTGAGAACTATGCAATTTGGAAATTCTGCGTTATTTTCTCTTCAATATATGTTATAATAGTTGTGTACATTAGCTTTGTCTAGCGGCACATAGTTCTAGAAATGACATGTTCCGTTTAACGTTAATAGTGTTTCTGTACTTGTTTTGCAGAAAGGTGAATGTACTGTTGCACCAATGGCAACACTTCTATAAACAATTTCTAATTAAAAATACGCACAGTGTTTCGTCATTTGCGTGACATATATAACTCTCTTGATACACACATACATACATACATACATACATGTATATTCTGCTAATGTATGTAATAAATACATACATATATACTTATGTACATTATATTACAATACGTCAGCAAAACTCATGGTAAATTAACTATGTACAAAACTATATATATATTTTCTTTCTCATACAGCACAATGCTTCATAGAAATACCAAGTCTGTATTTCAACAAATAATGTAGCATTAGGTATGTTGCATTATTATAATCCTATACCTCATTAGTAATATTCATGATGATTAACATATTTTGCATTTAGTGTTAAAAACACAATACTACGTGTTTGTGCATTTTTATAAATATTATTACAAAAGCAATGAATAACTATAAAGTTAATTCACCCGGGCGTTATCGTGCAATTATATAAACAATTCTGGTATTGTAATGTAGGAAATTCATTCCAGATTAATATTTAATTAGAATTATTTTGCCGTTTTAGAATTTCATAGGTGAGCAGTTTGATTTCGAAAATAAATTTTGCAATCGCATTTTTATTTTACAAAATTTGTGATTTTTATCTTAAATTGAGCGCCATTTTGTTTTTAAAATTGACCAGTTCCGATGTTACGTGAACTGCTTATTCTTGGTTGTTGTAACACTACCGGTTTTTAAGGTTTTCAGTTGGTGAAATCGTACAAATTGGGCAACATTCGGAATATATTCAATTCTTTCAAATTTACAAAACATTTACGCATAATATTATAATTTATGGTAAATATATTCCATATTTGAGAGATTCTGTATATTAATAATTACCAACGTCGCTATTTGATTGTATAATATTTAAATATTGGTATTTAGTCAGTATATTTCAAAATCTGTGAAAGGTATTAGTTCAGTATTAATACTGTAATATTATATTCTCAGGCTCGTCACGTAAAATTAAAATGAATTTTATTTAATAGATTCAAAAGAAATGACTTCGTTTAGATGTGCTCCTGAAGACAGTGCACTAAATGAAACCACGTTATACGAAGATATTTTAATACGAGGTTCTATAAATTGATCCATAATTTCCGTAATTGTCTTCATGAACTGCGTTATAACAAATCATCATGAATTTTTTTTGTTTTTGGAGTTCAAGAAAACCGCCCTATAGCAGCCTTAATGTAGGTTTAAGAGGCCGTACTGTTAACATTTTTACGTCAGTTATAATTTCTCTTCCATAGATGATAAAAATTGGAAAATGTCTGGTGTACTTGTCATTTTGTTTTTCTAGTACTTTTTATATAACTTCTATATCAAGAATTTCATTTATCCTCTTCATTTTATCGCATGTTATTTCACGTATAATATGAAACCTATGTTGACTTAAGTTTTCATAAAGTTAGTAATAACCAAGCAATATATCAGTACAAATATTTATTTAACCAAGCCAGATATTGAACTTAGCTCATTTTATTTATTGACAGCGTTTTATCTCACATCCTAGCGTGCCACAGATAACGTACACACATACGGGGAAAAAATAAGTACAGAATGTAGCGATAATAAAATTCGTATATAACTGTACAGCGTGTAGATTTGGCAACACTGTGCACAGCTTATGCTAACAACTCACACGTATACATTTGAATAATAGCAGGTAGTATGTTTTTATTTACAATACAGTAGAATTACAATAAAAATGGAGCCCCTCGATCATAGAATACATTCGTGTTGTCGCTCATTGCATGAATGCTTTCAATGTAATTTTACTCCGTGAGACTAGCGTGTATGTGTGTGCATGGTAGATATGGCAACAGTGCGTTACGGTCACTGTATGTAGCTCCGGTTGCCTTGTCCCTGGCCAGGCCAGCCTGGGTGTTCCCCTCGCCTGCGTTACACTGTTGCCAAGTGTACCACGCACTGTTGGTTTTACAGTACGACTGCAGTATTGGCTTTTGTATGTACAGAGTCTACCTTTGCCGTTTATTTGTTCAATATATAGACGGGTTTCGAATTTTTACAAAGTTATTGGAGTGTGATTGAAATGTTGTCTTTAAAGAGTTTTTTTTTTAGAATTCAGTGGCGAGGAAATTATGCAAAAAGATTATTGTTTTTGTTAGTGTAAAAACTTATGATTACTTTATGATTATAAAACAATGTATATGATCGACATTCCATAATGGTATTTTTCAACCTGATTTCCAACTTAAAATTCTACATTCAATAATACAGTTACTGTTATTAATTTAATTAAAATCTATAAATCTGTACAAAACATTGTTATATATTTCAAAATAATACCAATATTTTATTATTAAATAAGTGAATCTGCCTCGATTTTAATTGATTAAATGTTTATTAAACATAATTAATATGTCTTTTAAACAGTTGAAAAATATTACAAGGCAAGTCACATATATTATTTTTCATTAAAAAAAAATAAGAATCTTATTTTTTTTTGTGGCAAGGTAGGGTATTGTGAAACTCTAGGTACTATTTTTTTTTGCTTATTTCAAAAACTAAAACTTTTTGTAAGGATTGCGCCAATGTTTTGAATCTTGAGACTTTCCAAATATTCATCACATTTAGGTATATGATTTCTAAATGATATGACAATTGCGAATGATACTTGAAACATAATAGCAAATTTACGTGCAGATATATCTAGGTAGTGATATTTAATAGTAATACAAAAGATAATATATGTTACATTTGGCAACATTGTAATCGGTCTGGGTGCCTGGGTAAGTCATTGGGTTGGGTTGCATTCACAGCATGGGGTTCGTAGTACTGCATGCAGGCAACACCACGGGCCCGTGCAAGTCTACTAAGGTTGCCCTATTTCTCTGAAATAAAATTAGATGTAAAATTCATGGAATGGCCATGCTGTGTGAGTGACTCGGCCAATCTCCTAAGCCCTAGCCAATCTACTCAGCTAGGTTTAAAATATCGAGTACAGTCGTACAAAGAAACATCTATAAACTCAGTCAAATGCAACATCAATACGGAATGAATGATTATTTTAATATAACATTTTGAATCTGTTTTTATAAACAGATTCAAAATGTCAACTGATGTTGACATTTTGACTTGAGGATTATATTTTTAATCCCTACACGTTTGAAAGTGCCAAATGTCTGTCTGGATGTCCAGCTCTCTAATTGTTCAACGTGTCTCCACTTGTCCAGATGTTGTATGAGCAATATTGTATGAATGACAATGAGAAAGTGTCTGTATATGCAGGTATATTGCAGTTGGGAATGTCTATAGTAATTTTAATAATTTTTAATTTATAATAACATATAACTGTTTACTAACATACATTATCATGGTTTAATAACACATTCTAGCCTCTATATATTCATATAAATTCTAAGCAAATTTCCATCTACTATTTATATTAACTTGTTTCATAGTGATATCGATTTATTTTCTGTTATTTTGCCCTATGTCTTTATAATTCGTTGGTACTAAGAGATACAACGTGTGTACCTACAGTACTTATATGGCAACCGCGCACGAGATTTGACAACGTTGCGGTTACATAACCAGTCTTGTTGATCTGTCGGGTCGCGTGACGTCACTGGACTACAGCCAGTTTTCATCTTGGTTGCGAACTCTAAAATTTACGTTTATATTTTATATATCACTGCTTACTGATACATATACTTGTAATTTCTATCGCTACCTTCATATCTTGTGAAAAAAATTCATTTACATAAAATAGAAGCTGCTTATAGTGGACTTGAAGGGACCAGTAGTTTTGTTCACTATAACCGAGTGTATATTATAACGAAAATATTTACTATGTTCCGTATTTAGTTCATTATAAGCGATATGAGTTCACTATAAAGGGAGTCTGCTGTATATTCTGTTCCATCATATTGTTTATATTCTAAAACGTAAATTATAAGTAATTTACCGCATATACGACAATAATTAAACGTGACGAACATAATTGTACTTGATTGAAATGTAAACAATAATTTGCATATTCATACACTGCGTTGCTAATTCAACATTTCCAACATTTAATGTGCACAATATGTAAGTAACAAACAAAAACTATTGAATTCATGAGAATTTCACACGATAATTTTTATTATACTTACCCAAATAAAAATCGTAATACAACTGAATTTTTCTAGCAATATTTTGTAATATAAATGACGAAAATAAATGAAGAAACTGAATGGTATTTTTCTGTGATAAGAGTTATCGAATTTGTGACATGTCACAAAGCAAACACTATGGTTTTGATAAAGTATATGTTTGAAATATTCTCATATTTTAATGCAGATTTCTTGTATGTTTGAAGAGAGGAATATGTGTGTAGTTGAGGACTAGCCATCTAGAGTGCCACTGTTGCTGGTTTCTTTGTGGTTTGATGACCTCATTTTCTAGTAGTACATTCTCAAAAAAAGTATGTCCCCGCATAATCACGTTACGTTAATTTGAATTTTGCACATTACACTTTGTCATCATTGTTTCACAAAACGAACAAAGGCGTATTGTGTCTCAAAAATATGGGTTGCATTAATAACCGAATTCATTTACAACAACACGTTTAAGCCATTATGACACGTAGGTATTGATCAAACATATCGTATTGTGAGTTTTCACTTATCAAACATTTCGTTTTATGTATTTAGATATTTTTCGCGTAATATATAAATGTATATTCCCTAATATGAATAACCAGGATAATTTTTACACGAAAATTGTTTAAATGTATCAGTTATTTTCAATAAAAATAAGTGGTTGTTTGTAGAAGGTTTCAAAGTGATGTATAAAAAATTCAGTATTATTTCACCATTTATTTATTATTAGAAGTGACATATTTTATTCTGAATTATTCACATTTATTTTCCGCACTTGTGTGTTTATTGTAAGGATTTTCTTACAAATGCATTTGGCAGTGATGTCATTTACTCGAGTTCATTCGTTAAGAAAGTCCGTGTTTAATTAAGCGAATTGTCCGTTGGAATTAGTTGGAAGACATTAACGTTGAAACTCGACACACATACATACGTGGTACGGCTGTCCATATACACATTGTGTGTGTGTATGTGTGCGACTGATCTGGGACCAAGGGCCGGTCAATTAAACTTTTGCATGCGGGCACAAATGCCCACTGTTGTTTCCCTTATTTAATCTATAGCCATCAGGCTTGCTCGCCGAATTAATTGAACCATGTTTGTGTTATTGTATTACATTGCACAACATACAAGCACTAATAACAATTGCACAGAGTACTTTTCACAACAATAAATGGAAACTAGAACATGTATTTCATAGTTCATAATTCCAAAAGCTACGTTTTCAAAATGTATAATAACATATCGTCATAAATGTACAAAAATTAATAGATATATCTATGTAATGATAAAATAGTTTCTATAATGCGTCATTTCTACTCACTACATGTGTACAGTTTAATTTCTATTTTCCTTCAGATATACATTTTATCAAAATACGAGTACGAATTTCACGATCTAATTTTAGGTCAAGACTTCTAAACTCAAAGGTTAATATTCGCTGGGCTAATCTTGCATTGAAAACATGCGAATATTTTAACTTGTTGATTCCGTATATATGCGCGTATATACTGGCAGTTAATTCATATTATGCATCATAATATCAATAATATTCAAGTTTCTTGATTCACATCATAATATCAATTGCATCTATTATTTCCTTTTATCATTGTTCATATTATCATTACCAAAATATTTTAAATAAATTTCAGAATATTACTCTGAAATTATTTAGTAAACACAGTTTTCTACAAAGAATATAGATTACCAACTGGATATTTATGTTAAAAACTTGAATAGAATATTCAATCTTGTTTTTATATTGCAAGCAAATCAGTTCGATGATTGTAAGTATATAATTCGCACTCAGGTATTTTGAGTTTTTTCATGTTAATCTAACGTTGAATTGATAATTAATTGTACCGTGAATAAGTTTGTTGCGTTTGCGAGCTCATGTTCACGACAGCAAAAAGAGTTGATTGATATAACGGTATTTCAATGATGCGGCCTGCATTATACTAGCATATCTGACCTTAATTAATGCCCATTCTGTGTTTTTTTTTTTCGTATAATCGGAATTGTCTTTTTGCATTTTAGAAATAGCTCGCATCCTGTTTAACTGTACTTCATACGCAACAGTTAATTTATGTAAAAAATATTTCTGTAAAATATATTTATTTACAAAAAATTATATAAAAAGTATAATTTCTGTAAAAAAGAGTTGGTAATTTATTGTAGATTATAATATAATTTTTTAATATGAAAAAGTATGTTTGTACAGTGACCCGGCATAAAGAGCGTTATAACGAATCATCGTATATTTAGCGCTCGTTGGCTACACGACAGCGTTAAGGCCTTGTTGTACTACGAAAATTCTAGATAAAAAATTGTGTAAAATAATATTATAGAGCCGGTTGTACATGTAGAATATCTACCTGTGGTATTGATCAGTTGTATCTCTGGGCGGGTCGGCTATATTGGGAATATCTGTGATTACGTGCATCTGTGTAAACGGCCTACACTTCGCCGGCTGACGAAACTAGTTCGATAAAATTATTTTTACACAAGTCAAGGATACTGGTGCCAAAGTTTATTTATGTATGCACGGGTAACTAGCAAAGGTATTTTTATTTGCACGCAAAATTCTCTGAAACGTACTACCAATACTTGGGAAATACATTCGACTCAGGAATTTTCATGCATTCTTATTGTAATTTTAAGATTACTTATCGTCTTGCATTTATCTAAGTATTCTAAATCTCAAAACGTTGAAATCCACATAAAACAATGTACAAATAAAATAAATTTTGTTATAGAATAATATATCTTTATATTCTGTGGAGTAACTTTTGTTGATAATAAATTTATTTCTTGGTTAATGCAATTGAAATATTATTGGTACATTATTGGTACACTGTGCACTTGATTTATATTTAGAAATTTTTCATAATAAATTCAACATCTAAAAGTGGTTCAACCTTCGATTTTTCGAATCTATTATTAGTCTGAAATACATTTATTAATTCCGTAACCTCATCAATAATTATCTCATCTGTTCAAATTTGACATACAATAAAAAATAGAATTTATTATTATTTATTGCCTGAAAACTGGACACCAAATAAACTAATTTTTCATTCAAAATATTTCAGTCGTCTTTTTTTACCGATCTGGGAAAAAAATCTCCTAAATTCGTACACTTTTTCTGAAATGCGCAATATTTCTCGTCCAACCTTAAATCTACTGCTCGCTCGTATATTATCCGGAATTGGAAAACGCTATATTTGGCAACGGCGGCACTCCACTCCGCAATGGAACAGTCTGGAAATTCGGTTTGGTCGCCCGAATAGTCCGCGGGGCCCCCAGCACCAGGCATTAGGGCACACAAGTTGGCTCGTTCGCTCGTTCGGTAGGTTCCGTTGCTTGTGTGCCGAAGTTAGTTTTGCGTCAGGGCAGAATGATTGGCGTGGAGAGGGGGGGGGGGGGGGGGGGTTTATTGCTACGAAGGGGTTGCTATATTCCAGAGCCAAGCATGACCTGAATGTCAGAATATTCTGCGCAGCTCTATGGGCATTCCATTCATGAGTCCTGTAGAGACAAATAGGTACCGGGGCTACCATCATCCCTGAAGTAGCAATACTCTTGCTCTCATCCGTAGGTGCCCGCGCGCGCGTGTGTATGTGTGTGTGAGGTTATGCGCATCCATTTGCGCATGTGCTATACGAACTTACGTATTTATGTGTATGTGTGTGTTTGGTAGCAGCGAGCATAGGGACACTCGGCTGCCGTGAAAACTTTTGGTCATAACCGGCCACATAAAGTTAGTTATACAACTCACGAGTACATTCCACTGTTGCCTTGTGTACCATCAACACACCTTCCAATACTTTACACACGTACCGACACAGGATAACTAAGTTTATGTAGGTATTTATCAGAATAATTCGTTAATAAAATATGTTAGTTTTAAACCACACGAATATAAATCGTGTATTTTTATTTTTATAAATGACCATATCATTTTACGTTCTGAATTTTACTTAAAACGTACTTATATAATAAATATGAAATGATTACATGGGAATAGGTTAATTAGTCACGCATCTATTATATGTAAATATTAACGAAACATGTAAATATGACGCCTTGAACGTCCGTTGTATCTCGCTATAAAATTTAATGTTTTATTATCTAATTCAAAAACATGAGATTTTTTTTAAGTTTTCGCTATTGTAGAATTATTTTCTTCCTGTACGAATTTTTTAGGAACCTAAATTATCAAACATCTGATTTTTCATTATGGTTGAATAGGTATAAATAGAGTATATGTTCTTAAATATTACCTATTATTTATAGATATAGCTAAAATACAAATTTTATGAAATACTGGACCAAATTAAGCTCTCTTTCCTAATTTTAAATCGACCCTAATTTCCATCATAATTTTATCAACATAAAGATGTATAAGTTCATCGTTTTTATTATTATTTTCTATCAAACTTAATCTGAGAGCTGAATTCGGCTCATTGTAATTAATATAATGCGTATAATTTATGTTTTATGTAGTATTTTTTAAACAAATATTTATGTAACTGATTTTTGCACTAATTCATCTTTTCATTATTTTTATTCTGTCTACGCTACATAAACATTAATGTTTTAAAACTTTTGTACGCATTTGGTTCTAAATCCCGAAAAATTCGTCTTGTTTTATTCGTAAGCTAATACTGATTGTTTTATACCATATTATAAACAAATAAAAGCATAACTAGTACTCATCAGTCTCTCGAATACAATTCCTTACCGGAGTATACTCTATTACATGGTACAAGACTCGAATCTAGAATGAATTTGTATGATATAATAATCTAGAATCTAGGTTATTAATATAACGTTGATTCATTCTTTTAATTCTATACTAAAACATTGTATAAGTCTGATTTGTAAGATAATACTGACTGTTATATCACGGTGTAAGGGTAAGGTATCCGTCCGGTTGCCGATGACGCACTGGGAGGTGCCAAGCGCGCCCGTTCATCGATCCATACACACACACACACATGTATACTATAGCCAGTGTACTCTCTCACTCACTCACTCACTCACTGTGTATGTTGTGTACGCCCACAACTTCAAACACACCAGTTCTGCGTCTGTCTCACTAACGTATCATACATACATGCATGCGGGGCCCTTGATGAATGCGGTGAACGTAGCAGACGCACTGCCGACCCGAAGTTTTGCTTCCACACAATGATTGATGATGAACGGTTAGCCAGAAATTTCATAGTTCTACAGAGGCCAAGAGTACAAGACAAGTAGAGGACATGAGAGATTCAGCTTCGTATCTTCTTACTGCACAAAATTATATATATATATATATATATATATATATATATATATATATATATATATATATATATATAGATATATATATATATAAAACAGTAGTATATGAGAAATTATATCCGGATTCATAGTTTTTACACGAAAGATATTAATCGTTACTGGAGAAATTATTAGTCGAATATTCTTCTCAATAGAGAAGACTACACATATTGTATTTTTTTATATAATAGTTAGAAATCTAGTAAATTTTTATTATTTATAAAATACGTGTTATAAAAATAAATTATCATTTTGTTAATTATTTGCTGTGAAATTAATTTTGCAAGCGGTTATGGTTATAGGAAGCAAAAAAATGATAAAAGTATGCACATGACCAATATTTCTATTTATAAACATATGTGGTTTGCGTTAAAATGCAAACTTACATTTAATCATATTTTTTCGACTTATAATAAATGAATATGTAGTAAAATTTGAAGAATTTATATTACTTTACTGATGAATTATTTTAAATCTAGTATATATTTAATATAAAATACTGTTGTGTAAATTCTATTGTATCAGAAAATATGTAGCAGGTATATTTGTTCAGTGATATTTCTTTATATATAAGAAATTTTTCAATCAGCTTATTAGAAGCATTCGAGATTTATACAAAAATGAGTCAAAATTGGTATTTATAAAATACCAATTTGACTTATTTTTACTTAACGGCCAATAACACTCCCTATATTTATGCGGATGCGTTGCTAGTGCTGTATATTCCATCGGAATAAAATTGTGAATAAAAATTGGTATAGAGCGGAAATGATCACACGTTTATAAGACGAAGGGTGTACGCGGTGTAGCCAGGGGGGCCTAGGCCACTGCTGCACACGGAATATTCATTTCCTATCGGATATTTCATCTTTAAGCTGGGTGGTGCCGCTTTAGGACTAGGGTGCGTCGCACTATTCTACTGTATGTGTCCTACACTGTAAAACTTCACAAACGCACCACACACCGTTCAATATGAGGGTGTAGCAGAGTGTTTATATATTTCTAAACTCTCATAACGAAGTAATTTTTAAGTATGAAATAGTTTCTGCATTAAATGACGTGATAAAACAAGAGTTATTTTTATATTTATGAGAAGTAATCATTATTAAATCTATACTTTGGTGTATTGACTGATAAGATTTTTCGAGAACAATTAAATAGTGAGTATTGATATTAACTTCGAGATGTTATAATTTAATTTATCATTATATGAGTAGATAGATATTGAATGGCTTCTTCATTATCAAATAAACCAATTGTTCAAGATTAAATTCTCAGGAAAAATCTTTGGATAATGCAATGTGCATATTAGATAATAAATAATACTAGTCATTAAACCTGTAATATAATTAATTACTTTGGTAAAATTATCTAACATCTCTGCTTTGGTTTCTGGTTAATAGATACCTATTTCAATAATTTAACATCGGTAACAAAAGTAGTAAACTGGTTATATAACATAAATTTTTCCAATTCAAAATTTTTTTTACAAAAGGAAGTTCAAATTTTATTTTTTCAATTATCTACGAAATATCGAATAAACTTATCGAATGTTACCTTACATTATCTACGCTGTACATTTTACAGTGTACACTATATGTAACGTTTATGATGACAGTGTAAGGTTATACAATTACTTGCAAGTAGTTATATTTTATTTTTGCAATTATATGTAGATAAAATTATCTTATGTTATCTTACATTATTTACAGTGTAGACTGTATGTGTGGCGTTCATGATGACAGTGTAGCTAGGGGTGAGAGTGGTTCGGTGCGCGCACTGCTGCTGCTGTTGGCGGTGGTGGTGGCGGTGTTGGTGGTGGTGCTGCTGGCGACCGTCATATCCCGGTCACGCGAGTCACGGTTCCGCTGCCATATCGATCGTTGCTCTGTACTGTGCTCTGACTGTCTCCTCCGCCCCCTACACACCCGACGCCCCGCGGCTCTTCGTACTTCCCTTTGCGACTGTTTGGTGCGCATCCTTCTCTAACTGCCCCCACCACTGGGCACACTAGTGCGAGTCACCTATACACCCCGCCCTACACGTTGCCGTACCCCGCGATTGTTCTGTCCTGTGCACACCCTGGTACTGTCTACCTTCCGCCGGGAACTGCAACCAACTGGACACACACACATGCACGCATACTAACATATACATACATAAACACACACATACATATATAGTATACCTGCGTGTTTGTATTCAATGTGCATAGTCAAGTTTGGAAAAATGACATACGAAATACTTTTTTGTGTACATGTATTAGTCATTTATTATTATTTTTTTTGTTAAAAGTAGCTATTTGAACAAAGAGTATTTTTTTCCTATTCCTATAGGGCGATTACTTTAGATGTCAGATTTTTGTTAATATACGTATCTACACGTTGAATGAAATACGTAAATTATTGATCATTATTGTACATACAGAAAGAACAATTCTAATATAAACTGCTCGAATAACCTTGCCTAGGTAATGTCGCGTACATAATAACTATTTGATCGATTGAATAACAGTCCGACATATGCATAATTCAAGACGAATTATTAATAATTTACATGGGCAAAATCATTGAAGTAGATAATGACAATACATATGGTAAAGGTAGAAATTACTCAGTGGTATAATTTTGTAATAAGATTAATATGTAATTATTGAGTAATTTATGTTGAAGAATCTTTAATCGTAACTAAATTATTCGTTTATATTAGCAAGTTACTGTAAAAACTTTATTAGAAGACATTGTTTATAAGCTAGTAATACAAGTTACATAATAATATTGCCTTTTTAGAAAATAATATAAAAGTTAAATTTCAAAAATAGAGATTTGTAACAAAATATCATCTTTAAAACGTAAAGATGCGGTTTCTTTTCACTTTTGCGGTCGGCAATACGCCCTATATATACATACATATATAACAGTGTATTTGTTACACCAGAAACTTGGAAATTCTATATCGATTTGAGTATATTGTATAACTGTATTCTGAGTTACGTCGCAATAGTTCAGTACTCAAAAAATTACCACCTACATAACCTTCAATATGAATAATTTATATTTTATTACAATTACAGTAACGATATTTATTCTATATTCCATATTTACGTCACCTGTAGAAAATTCAAGCAAAAGAAAAGTTACTACGAACCAAAATTATATAATAAATTTACTATGTTAAATATATACTATAATTATAATTATTTTCTCCATAATTTCTTGAGATTCTATCTCACATAGTTCATAGTATTGTTTTATAAATTTTATGAAACTTTGCTTGTTATTTCTTCTAGAGAATACAAACAAATGTTTGTAGACAATGTTGATAAAAATAATTAGTTCGGGCAAGAATAGATGTCAGCTTATGTTGTGATAAACTTTACGTATTTAAGTATATACAAGTATACAAACATCATTATCAATGTGACTTTTGTTCGGGGCTCTCTTGTTATTTGCTACAAACGTATGCATTGATCAGGAGTAAATAACATGTGTGTTCATATAACTTACGTGGATGGTACCTAAATATAACTTAATCTCATGCACTTGTACAATAATAAATAAAATTTGAAAATTATCCAAATTCATCTGCGCATAGTTATAGAAAATGAACACTTGTTTTGAATATTTTTATTTGTGTATTACGTCTCGTAAGTATAATAAAAATATAAAGCCTTTTATTAAAGGGTATACGTATATGCATTTTTAATAAAACATTTGCAAACATAAATTGAATGCTGGTTCGGTTTCCGTTAACCATACCTGACTATGCATAGTGACATATATATTACGCAAATAGTACAGTCGCCGGTTAGAAATCTGCATGGACATGTTTAAACATGTTCGTTAGTTTCTATAAATGTGTAGGTATTTAATATATACGTATATAACATACAGTTTGTTTATGTGTATCTGTTTGTCATGTGTGTGTGTGTGTGTGTGTGTATTTGCTACAGGTACACATATATTTTCATCTGTATTTCACTAATACTTTATTGTTATTATCTTTAAATCAAGCGCTACTTTTCCTTAACAAGGAAACGGAAATGCAATAGAAACTCCAGTGTTGCAGCATTTTATATAAGCTGCAAGGAAAACGTGTAAAATTATATACAAGATACGCACGTTCATTACGTACGTTTGCGTTTGTTCAAAATAAACATAGATCTAGAAATAAGCCGGTATTATTTCGATAGAATGACTTGTGATTTCGTATTTGAACCTTATCATTTCAGCATTTGAAACTATAAGAGTTATGTACATTATTTCATATTCACAGTTAACAGGAAACATAATATGAAATACACCAACTCTAGCTATTCGGCCGCTCTTAATACGGCATTTCGCTATAACGGCCTTTTTTAATCCTGGCACTTTTTCCATTTACGGCCCAAAAATGTTTGAATATATACGGCTTTTCACTTTACGGCCAATTTTTCCAGAAGGTATTTAGGCCGTATTGCGCAGGTTGGCGGTATATGATAGAAATATAATATGAAATATAATAAATTATTTCTCAAACTGTGTATAATTGAATGTCTGATCAAATATGTATATATGTTTGTCAGATTCTTAATACATTGTCGGCTGATATTTTAATTGTTCCTGGGACTCGATGAGGTTTAATCTTTCATTACCATGATCTGGTACTATTAACCATGCGAAGTACGTAGACATGTAGTTTAATACCAGTACTTATAGTTACAGTACTAAAAGTAAACGTCATGTCTATGTAACCAGGTAATACGGAGATAAGGTTATGATGGTATTAACCATAATAAACAGTAAATTTAGTATTAAATATAACCAGTAACCGTTATATACGTACATATTATAAAGGTGTATTATTGTAGGCTTAATAATTTAACTATCTTCAATGAGTTAGGTACAGGTAAATATTTTAACTTGTACAACGGTATTTATTACTTAATTCCCGTTAATAGTAATTATTGAATCATATAGTACACGTTTTCTCTTATTTTTTAAAAATCCTAGTCAAGAAAAATCACTAATTTTAACTGTTAATTTACGTGAATATGAATTTAAGATTTCCTTTGGCAATATATTCTATTTGAAAAATGATGCAATATTTAGACTGAAAGACCTTGTGCATTTTATATGTTTACGCTGTACTCCATAAAATCATTGCAATGTCTAATAAAATAAATATATTACCATGTTCGAAATGGTGATAGTTTGATGGTGAAATTTACTGTCGAAACTTGACTCATACGACATTGAAACACAGCTAGTTATCTAGGTTTATAACACTGTGATTAGGTGTATATTGTTTATGAATCAACTATCAATGACTATTCACTGTCATTCATGCATAAATACATTTCACATTATTGTGCATTTCCTATTATATTCAATGCTATACGTATTCAATATTATTGAAATGACATGCTAATGTTCCAATCATTCAGGTCAAAAATTGCATATAGGTATGTGCAAAGTCACATTTTGGAAAAAACACATTTAATTACATTAATAATGTATGAACTGATACTCCAATTTAAAATAAGATTAATTCTTAGTATATCCAGTTACTATAAATACAGTTAACATTTTGATTTGAAGAGCACTTATTTGAATATAAACATTTTTAACATTAGTTAATATCAACTAACATTAGTTAAAAACTTTATACATTTATTTGTAACTGAAAACATATGCAAGTGATGTGTTTGTACTCGGCGTCATGTTGAGTAACTAACTGGTTGATTGTACAACACTGCTGCTACAGCACGAAAGCAGGCTATGTATGTGGGTACAGCCAAATGTGACCGCGGTGTTGCCATATCGTGCGCATTCGCGTTAGTACAGCGCGGAGCCACGGTACTGTGTACGCTTGGTTTTTAGATGATGATTTCTCTGCTGCGTAGAAACTCGACAAGTGCATACCGCTAAGTCAAGTGTTGTAGGCGGGCGAACCTGCGTCTCCGTCTACTTAGATCCATATATCTCTCCAGTATTATTACAACTAAAACTACAGATTTACTCTTTTACTTCACACATGTATTCATGGAAATTGCTTCAGTTTTAACTGGAACAATTGCAATATCACTTATTTTATTTACGTACTGCAATGTAAATGTACCTTTTACGCACTGTTTACATTACAGAACAATGACAATAATCTATATAAACTTTATTTACAAGTAAATATGTACATAATTTAATTATTTTATTCACATTGTTGTTTTGGCTACGATTGGAATTTCATATTATTATTATTAGGTATTACTTTACAATATTCGTTATTTGAAAACTATATTTCACTGCCACGTATCAATCATTACTTTATGAAAGGTAACAGATTATGAATAGTTGTTTGTGCTAATTATAACAGATAAATCATTGATAAAGCTTGCAGATTATTCTGGTATTGATTGATTATGTATCTTCTATTCCGCAGTTATATTCGTACCGTGGTTTATCATATTTTGTAAGCCAGAATGTTGAATATGCAAGTATTTTTAGAAAAGTCCATAGTATTTCGTGATAACTGCACTTGACTAATCACATGATAAATCGGAATAAATTCATGTTTAATATTTACAGAAAGTAGAGATTTTTAACTGGAGCATTTATATATTAGAAGTTACACGTATTCGTGTAGTCGTGTCGTTCGGAACGGTCGATATTTTCAGGACGGAGTGTAGCGATGAGTCAGCAGCCATGTTTGCTGCTAGCACAGGTCGTGTCACATAAGCGCCACGCGGTGGAAAAACTGCCAATACGAATCCACAGTACGTACATCGTACATCAAACTACACATATTCATACATTCTACCATATTTTCTTCTATTTACACAAACCAGTATTTAACTTTAGTCATATTTTTTAAACAAAATATTTACAATGCAAACATTTGCTGTAATATTATATGCTAGATTGTTGCATATATAGAATTACCCTCATTATGTATAACTTTGTATATAATTTTGGCCCAACGGATACGTATCAGCAACTTTCGATCTTATAGCAGATGTTTTTTTTTTTGTACGTTGTTGCAGCCAACGGGAGCTTAATGCCCTTTTGTATTCAAGCCTTCTGTTACTTGAATAATCGATATGCAACATTTATATTCGAATATACTCATTTTTCTGTAATATTTTATATAAATTCAGCAAAATGTATGTTTATTAAAATGTGATTATAAAGTAAGTATAATTATGCTTGGCATTAGGTGTCATTTAGACTCGGGATATTTGCAATTATAAGCACATTATAGACATTCTTGTATTGTGTCTATTTATGCTGACCAACTTGCATACGTATGTATGAATACGTGTCCAAATCTTCACACCGTATGTTTGCTTGCTTCTATTCAATTATCGTAGATATGACAACACTGTACACGTAGGTATCTCGTGAAATATAACGGTGTTGCAGTCGTTTTATTTTTATAACTGATGATCGTATAGTTTTGCATATTCGAATTATTGATTTGCTTCAAATTATATCTTACGAAAGTTAAAAATTTGTAACATTTGATGTAGAAATTATTTTACTTGTGTGAAGCAAATTACGGGTATTTTTTTAATTAGATTTATTTTCTGTTTTCATTCCATTGCTGGAGCACATACAGACAAAAACATGAGGAAGTCGTACATGACTGCACATAGAAATTTGTTTTCAAAATAGGCCGAGAACAACACGGAAAAAACGAACAAAATGACATTGAAATATGAATAAAACCCATGTCCATTGGTATAATTAGCTACACCTATATTTATTAATATAGTAATAATCATTAGCTAATGTAAATTTACATTATACGCACTTGAAAAATAGCAATTAGGTATTTTAGATACGCGTATCTATAGACAAAATACCAATTTAAATAAATTAAAATGTATATAAAATGTTGTGCAAAATATGTAGTTCTGTTCACAATCACTGTTATTTAGTATGAAATATCATTACACAATTTATATGACTGAAATTGAAATGTGCATTGACGTGTACGTGCATACGTTATAGATAGGTACATTTATTTATTTTTAGATGATTCAAACATTGCTTTTTCGTCATTTTGGATGACCTTGAATATTCATAGCCAACTAAGCATTAGTTATTAAAAGATCTTTGTTTAGTTCGTATATACTCAGCTTATATGATAAACATGTTTATTTTTTACGTCTGAGAATGTATTCTGCACTTTGTACTGTAGTATAATACGTTATTCACCGTCATGAGATAGTTCATCACAAATTAATCACATTATTTAAACATTTACTCTTGAAACGCATGTGTCTGTAAGCGATATTCTGTATTTTCAATTATTTCTATACGATTCGTGTAACATATTGAAACAAAATTGCAACATATAAATTTAGTAAACAAAATAATCAATGCAATATATTAAAATTTAATTCAATGTGTCATTGAAATATATAAAAACTGAATAATAAGTTTATTTTGATAAATACGGCCATTTTAGTGCTTAAATTAAGGTCGTAACATTCTCTTTGTTATTTATTATTTTTATTTTCCTCATTGTTTTGCGTGTTATTGTGAACCACACTTTGATCAAAACATCGTCAAGTTGACGTAACCCATACACGTATAATTTGTATTCGTATGGCTTTAATATTGATTTTCCTTGTTTGAAATTGTCCCGTCAGTTTTCTTTGGAAATTAATTACATTTACGTAATACGCAATGTGTGTGTGTATTTATTATTTATTGATTGTGCTGCACTAGAAGTTAACGTAAATACAAGACATTTTATGTTATAATAATAATATAGAAAGTTTCTATACATGTTCACAATGTGCCGCTCTACTCTTGCTGTGCACTGTACTTATTGCTTCTATACACGAACCCGTCTGCACTGCCATTGGTCGGCCGTGTCAGCCAATAGCTAGTAAGGCCGAGCCGGTTTCGTTGTTTCTCATTATAAATCAACAAGCCTCGATGTGACGTCACAGATAGGAAAGGCAACGTTGTACAGTGGACCATCACAGTACTCGACGCGTTTCCGTGTTTACGGTACGAGTGTACAAATGTGCAACTGTATGCCGGAGTTGAGTGGCATACTCTCTTGCTATAAGGAACACAGTAATGTGAGTCCAGTTTTGTCGGAAAGTATTATTGGTATTTTTCATTGCACACCTTTGAATATTTTTTTTTCTGAACGTGGCAGTTAGTTTTGATAAACAAAGAACCTTGCTTATTGATATAACTATGTTACTCATAGCTATTATACAGGAAATTCTGCTATAAAATCTACGTTTTTTGTGAAAAAGCCGAATTGTTTGACGGCATAGGTTGATTTACAATAAATTTTATTTAATGTTATAAAGTTTTACGATCGTTATTTTGCTTTCAGCTAAATATTATTAACGTCTTTTTGTCAAACAAAGTTCTTATTGTTAAACATTCTACTAGATTTATGACACATTTTAGAATAGAACTCTTATTTTATATTTACGAATGAAATGCGTTTATCACATGTATAAATTATTGTTTTAGTTTTTGTTATTCCATGAACAGTGCAAAATTATTTTAATCAATATTGTATTGTTAAAATTTAATAACATTGAAGTGTATATGTGCAGCGTTTGCAATTCATTTTACTGTATGATTCAGTATTGTTGAACACAAGAATATGCCTATAATCAAAATGGCCGGTACTCTAGAATGTTATACATCGGATATGTTCATAACTCACTCTTAGTATTTTACATATATTTTCATAAATTTCAGTATAAAATAGCATTTAAATAGTATTTTATTTTATTCGACATAAATTACAGCGCGAGGATATTTTAAAATGCGTTAATGTTATTGATATTTCACACTAAATCCCTTTACAGATGATGAGCGAAGAGAAATCCGTCCGATTTAGAGTACTCAGTATTTGCACTTTAATAGAATATATAGACGTACAGTCGACCAGCCATGTATTTGGCATGTTTGTGTGCGCCTGTATACCCATAGCACACTTGCTATTCCTATTATTGTTATATTGTATTCACTGGTGCATTGCATCTGTGTGATTATGCAATGTTGTAGCTCTGAAATAGACTATATGAAACAATTGATTAATTACAATGCTAAGTCTACATACGTATATCGTATTTTGCTGCAATTCTTTACAATTCCATTGAACGTAATTCAATAGGATTGCATAAGTAATACAATTAATGTTCATATTACCAGTATTAAACAATACTTTTTCGTCAAATTTCAACCGTAATACATATGAAACACCCCACGAAACCCTATTGTGTAATAAATGTATACAATTTCAAAAAACCCTGCACCTCGATCATGTACATACACAATTACATTAGATTTTTGCATTTTCACTGGAATACTGCATAATGTACGTATATTGTTTCCGTTGAAATAGGGAGGAGTAATATTATTGGTTAGGTCTGCTTATCCAATATCAACATATAATCATTACATTTCTGATATCAATATTTATTATCAAGGTTATTGTACATGTACACACTTGTTTGGTTACTCACACATACATACAAGTATACACAACTGGTCTGGCTATTATTCACTGGTGTATGTCAAATTGAAGATATTATCATCAACAACAATGTTACTGCAATACAAAATTGTTCTCCCAGTTCTTTCATTGTGAAAAATCACAGTAGGCTTTGGTGGTGCTATTTGATGCTGCGTTGTGTTGCTAACTTTACTATAAAAATGTCTTACAATACTCCCGACAGTACACGACAGTTGCTCAATCACATGGTCAAAATTACAGAAAACGACAGTCACACAGAAACGAACTGGTCGGCTACACTAATACAATGGTAGCGCAGTGGAAAGCTTAGAGTGTGTGTAGATATGGCAACTACGCGTGCGGAGCGAGAGGACAGGGGCAACTGGGGCTCTGGAAGCCGGACTGTCGCTCTACAGTTCCGACGTTGGGAAAATTAAAAAATTACTAAGACGATTACATTTGAACGTTCTCCTGTAGTGTATAGGGTAAATTAAATCAATTTAGTTATTACGTTACTGTACTGTGTGTGTGTTTGGTACGTTTTTACACGTTAAAAACTTACTGCATTGCACTTTTTATATCCAGTAATAATGCATACGTGTGCACAATTCTAAAACGTAAAATAACTTATATTTTTTTCAGTTTTACATGTAATCCATAACGTGCAGATTTTTGTACAAGTAATTAGATTAAATAGTTCACTATATATATAATAAAAAAGTAACAGTTCTCTTTGTCAAAGATATACACAGTCCATAACAATGAACCAACTAAATACAGAAACTAGCCATGTTTGAAAATCGGGGAGTCATACAATATTCCATACTGGCGTTGAAGCGTAAAACGTATCCTGTAACGGTGCAGTTTGATATTTCAAAACACAATAAATAATATATAGAATTGATCAATCACTTCACTGATTGTATATATGTGTGATATTCGTGTAATTGTATATTTTAGGTGTGACCACACCCGAATTGTCTTTGAGCAGTATAGCTGCTGTTGCCAGGCCGTTTGCTGTAGCTGAAATGAGAATCGTCCACGTACAAACTGCGTCTTATATACCTGCTTGTACGCATGCGCACTCCATTCAGCCAATAGCGGAATTCCTAGTCAGCTATTATTGTAACAGAGCATATAGTTTTTGTTGGACGTTTTCTGATGCCAGTTACGACGTACTTGCTTCAAACTGTTTCTTTTTAGTACGCATTTGTGTTGTAAATATTTACATTACAGAAAGATCTTGAATACTTATATACAGTAAATACAGGATATAGAGAGAAAATGCAGCGGTATGAGTCAAGTTACGACGTGACGTGTATGCTAACTATGTTTTATTTAATAGCATAGTAGCATTGTATGTTTATCAAAACTCTATTCCAGTAGCTGTAATGTATGTATTTACGTATACGTTCGCAATGATGTATTTCTATGCTTTTGACACGAACAAATAATCTTGGACAGTTTAAAAATATTGTGTGATGATAAAATAATATAATTTACATCAGATTTCCTTTTATTATAGTAGAATTCTAAGAACTGACTGCGTATGTATATGAAACTATTTTTCACTGAACTAATCGTGAAATATATGAGCGAAAAATTAATGAGTTAGGCAAGTGTAATAACAATAAACAATGTGAACTGAATTGAAATGAAATATAATGAATTTTTGCGAATTATTTGATAACTATGCTGTATTCTGACCGACATACATTACGGATAAGTGTATATTTTCAAGTACTATAGCCATTTTCTGACAATATTTCCAGGATAAATATTCGTTGAAATTAATGCTAGTTTGTACTTAGGCATTATATCATATTCATAGGTTTAGCCATTGGTTTGTTCCTCATGTACGATGTAAATATCTCTTCTTGATATTTATTGGTACATATTTGCATTCTCTCCAGAAGTATATGTATGAATGTTGGTTTGTCCCAGTTCCTGGATTGCATTTCCATGGTTGAATGCTAATGCACAGAATGTTGTGCAATTGAGTGTGAGTGTGTGTGTGTGATTGTGTATATTTTGTTGTTGCCGTTGTACTGCGTACTCAATGAACCATACGTTAATGTACGTCTTTCTGCAATTGCCATTAACTATAATTGAACGATCTGTAAATGTTCGTGAATCCGTCTCCTGTTGACTAATGTTACTTATATGTTTGTTCTGTTTACTGAAAGGTATGGGCGCGTTCAGAGTGTCAAATTATTGCCGAGAGGCTCCAAGGATGTTATCGGTGGTGGTATCGCGAGCGTCGGCATCGGTAGTGCGGCGTCCGAGGGCACGGTGGCGTGTACCATCGCCTTCATGGACATCAAGAGCGCGTCCAAGGCTCACACGGCCGAGCACAAAATTGAAGAACGCACTCTGACCACGGAGTACTACGAACCGGCGGCCATTCCTTCTGCCGCTATCGCTGCACCCCAAACACCGGAGCGGACAGGCGTCGGGACGCCGGGCGTTGGCGTCGGCCTAGCCGGCGGAGTATACACACCAAACACCGCCAACTCTAGATTCCCAAATTCACATGGGTGAGTAATAATAATTTTATTGCTAGCTCATATATAGCTGAATTACAAGCCAGAATCTACACCAGTAGATAATACGAACAACTGTAGTGACCAGTCGTTCATATTTGGACAGATCACATACGAACCTTGAAAACTACTAGACACATGTGTAACCATTAGTAGGTACATAATATAATACTGTCGTCAAGCCGAGACCTTGACAGAACCACGTGCTGATGTATTTGGTTATTCCAGTTAAAAATCCATGAAACTTGCTAATATTTCCAATACACGTAGCCATCACATAATGCTACAGCTAGATTTTGATCTTTTCCAATAAATTATAAAGTATATTGACTTCTAAAGCAAAGAAGAAACCATTCGGTATTCATATTTTATCACAACAACTTGTAAATTATTAGATTTGTAGATTTTGCAAATTAGGTTTCATTATATTATCAAATAATTTCACCGATGAAAATTGCTACCTTGGGTAAAATAAGCAACAATTATTTGAACTGAAAAACAAACTAATAGTTATGACAAAGTACATATGTTATAGGTATTGACCTCGTGATGTGGTAAAAACTGTCGTAATAGTTATTTTCATATCTGAAGGTTATACATAACCTGTAATGCGTACGTATAGCTAACTGCCTAGTCAGTTATCTGTCAGGTTTATTCTTTTTGAGTTTTTTGCTCACACAGCCCACTGTATTTTAAAGCTGGAGGCGATATTCGTATAAATAAAATTTGCATAAATTATCATGTGTAATAACATTGTAAAACGTACGTAGTGCTGGGTGGGACTGTGTATGTATTGTTATACGCTTGTGAACTTCTACTTGACTATATTTGGTTGTCAGGAGTGCCTAGAAAAACTAGTCTCTTTGTTACTTCTCCTCATTTCTAATGGTGAAAAACTAATATAAATAACTTCATTCATAATTTTCTACAGCATATAATACAATTGCACGAAATAGCCTGTTCTTAATATTTAGAGCTGTATTTAACTTGTACAGTTATGTCAATATGAATTTTTACAACGTTCTTTGACCCGGAAATGATTTGAAACCACTAGATATCAAAAGGTGATATACATTTTGAAGGCTGTAAACACTTACACATGCATACTGTATATGTTTAATGTTTATTTACGTTTTACATGTAAATAATCTAAATGTCAAGTATATTCGACATGACAGAACTTTAATATGCAATACCTAAAGTCATTTTATTCCGTTCAACATGCAGAACTAGTCTAATATGCGTTTAGAACAGAATTTTTTCTTGTTTTGTTTTTCAATGTAAATTTGTACATTGTAAGTTACATGTTTTGAAAACCATGGTCTCGTCGATTTTTTTTTCTTTTTTCTTGTGCTGACGTACGTGACAAATATTTGAACAAAACGATAACGTTATCAACTCCTACCTGTATACTTTTGCGCAAACGTACTCTGAAGTTTGTTAGTCAGAAACTTACTTGCACATATATAGTACTCATTTGCATCATCTGCGATTGTTACATATTTGTACGTGTGTGTTATGTCACTATAAAATAAAACAACCATGGATATTGATTGTAAGTTATTGAAGTTTGTTGTTATATGAAAATGTTGAAAATTATTAATTATTTTCTTGGAACTCACAAGCAAAATTATGCATACATCCTAATTTTCATAATATCCTTGTTGATATAATATGGTCATGTCATCTAAATATTGTTATTTTTTAAATCGAATAATGCTTGATGAATTAGTTCAGTTATTGGAACTTGCATAACAGTGTATAGAATTCAATTTATTTCAGAGTCATGGTTATCGATTTATAAAAACTGCTCTTGAAATTAACTTTATCAGTGTTGCAAGGGAACAATATATTCGTTTTCTAATTATTTTATAGCCAGTAAACTTTGCTTTTGTAGTTTTTAATTTGTATTTACTATGACTAGTATTCTGAACTCAGTGTACGTTTTTACTGAGACCGTATTTGTTTCTGCACATGCGCAGGTCCACGGAAGAGCATCCCAGCTTTTCGGAACGCTTTTACGATCGGGGTGGCGGTCGGGTAGCCGATCCTGAGTACCTGAGACGACCCGGCTACCACGACACATCCAGAGGTCGAGCGCGAGACCGTCTGTACCGTAACGGGCCATATCCCAATGCGATTATAGACCGTACCCATCGGGGCACGTTAGCCGGCGGTAGTTGGCCGTACGATAGTACCTCCGCCCGCTATACCACATCTGGCCAATCTGCCGACTCGGCGTATACGAACGCAGCGCCAGTTCCTGAGCCGGGCGAACGACGAAGCTCCGCGGACGTTCAAGTCATCAAAAAGAAGTCCCGCTCAGGATCCGGCTCGCGAACACCCTCTCCATCCGGTAGTACATCAAGCAGATCACCTTCCAGATCACGCTCTAGATCCAGTACTAGTAGTTCGAGTAGTTCAACATCCCGGGGAGGAAGTAGTAGTCCAACAAGTTCCCCTAGGACGCGAGGGAGTAGGATCCAATCGGCTGTAAGTGCGGCACCACCCGTACATTCGGAAGACAGAAGACCGTTGGCTATTTGCGTTCGAAACCTACCAGCTCGATCGTCCGATACTTCGTTGAAAGATGGTCTATTTCATGAGTACAAGAAACACGGGAAAGTAACGTGGGTAAAAGTGGTGGGCCAATCATCAGATCGATACGCCCTTGTGTGTTTCAAAAAGCCGGACGACGTAGAAAAAGCATTGGAAGTTAGCTATGATAAGTTGTTCTTCGGCTGTAAAATAGAAGTGGGTCCATATCAGGGATACGATGTGGAAGATAACGAGTTTAGACCGTACGAAGCTGAATTAGATGAGTACCATCCTAAAGCTACGCGTACCCTTTTCATCGGCAACCTGGAGAAAGATGTAACGGCCACAGATCTTCGAAAACATTTCGATCAATTTGGAGAGATCATTGAGATTGACATCAAGAAACAGGGAGCCGTGAGCAGCTATGCATTCTGCCAGTATTCAGATATTGTAAGCGTGGTGAAGGCCATTCGAAAAATGGATGGTGAACATTTAGGAAACAACAGAATCAAGCTGGGTTTTGGCAAATCCATGCCCACTAATTGTGTTTGGGTGGACGGCATCTCAGAACGGGTGGATGAGAAATATCTGACGATACAGTTCGAACGGTACGGCCAAGTAACGCAAGTAAGTCTGGATCGGGATCGAGGTCATGCCTTGATCTTGTTTGAACAAGTTTCATGTGCGCAAACAGCCGTAAAGGAGATGCGTGGTGTTACTTTGCGAGGGAAGAAACTACAGGTTGATTTCGCGAGTCGAGAATGCCAAGATACGTTTTTCGATCATTTGAAAAAGCAAGGAATTGGCAGCGAACGACCCGTATTCGATTCCGCAAGAGACAGTACACCACGAGAGAGGAGTTTTGATTCGTCCACATTAGCAACAACAAACAGATATGCAAGGTATATAAGATATTTAACTAATTCTCTTCATAAATTGATGGGGAATATTTGACAAGTATATGTGAGTATTATTTCATGTCTTCATATATTTATTTTTCTGTCACAGATATGAAACACCATCTCGCCCAAGAACGTCGTCATATAGCAGCCGATCTGGTACGGGCAGTCAGTGTACGGGCAGTTCAGCGGTGCCATCGCCTGGAACTCCAGGCTCAGTTACACCTAGAGGCACGAGTTCGAGGTCACGGTTGACCCGGTACAATGAGTACTACGAGGCAGGCGGAGAATATCCAGAACGGAGGTTTCGTAGTTACGACGAGTTCAGCCAAGGAAGCGGCGCATCCCACGAAGAGGGCTACGAACATGAGTACGTGTACAACAGGGAGTCGCCCGGTCATGTCGAACCCGTTGAGGCTCGTACAATGCAGAGTGTAGTAGTTGCGACGGACATCCAGACGGCTGGTACGACGTTTGTGCCGCCAGACATCCGGCATCTACAGAAAGAACGGGTTCACCTTCTAGAACAACTGGACGAGTGTCCCAGTTCCGGGGACGAGTTGATGAGTCCGAAGAAGCGGCTGAAGCTGGATATGTGCGACAGTGTTGCGCTAGTAGTGGGTGATTGTGGTGGTGCTGGTGCTGGTGATGTGGTGGTGAATCACAGTGGCGCTGCTGGTGGTGGTGGTGGTGCAGGTGATCATCGTAAAGTGATCGAAGTGCGACGATTGTCGGAGACGGGAGTGAAACATCATTCGCGGCGGCCCAGTATTGATAGCAGTAAACACTGTTTACGGGAAGTGCCAGTTGAGAGGGCATATATGCCCAACGCAGTGTGCAAACGTCGCAAAACCTCGGGCAGTGAAAGTGATCGCTCGCGTATGCATCACCATCATGATATGTCAGGCAGCGAAAGTCTGGCAGGCTCGCGTCCCGGTACCCCGTTGTGTGATGAACGACCTGAAAATCTACCGCCGAGCGAGCCGCGCCGGTTGCCTCGCGAACGGAACGCCAATGAGGGTCCACTGAGTCTCCCATTGCCGCGATTTGCAGCGCAAGTTCTGAACTCGCCGCGACTGAACCTCTCTATGGCCGGATTCAAGGGGAGTAAGGAGAATATAGTATCTAGTCCACCGGCCGCAGCTACTAGTCCAAAAATCTCCTCCACCGTACCGCCCAGTCCCATCCATGTACCACCACCTGCTTCGCCACCGCCCCGCCCACCATCCAGTACGAACTCGTCCGACAGTGATGCAACCCCGCCCAGTCCAAGCCTGGAAGAACGGCTACGGTCGTTAGACGAGAAGTATGAGAAATGGTCGGGCTCCCGGGCCTTATCGGCGGCCGGTGGCGATGCACTAGCCAAGTTGGATGCGTCCGCCTCCGAACGGTTCAGATTTCGACATAAGTTGCTTGATTTAGATCTGAAAGAGCTGCAGCCTTCTGAGATTGTGAAATCTGTGCTCGCCAAACGTTCGGTGTTCGACGAGGACACGAAGCGGTTGGAAAATGTGGGCGAGAAGTACGAACCGCGTGATTTCACTGTGTTCCCGCGGAATTTCGGTTCGTTACCAGCGCCCAGTATTGGAGTAAATACACAGCCCGCCGTACCTGTATCGCCGCTACTGTCGCCCGTGGCTACGTCAGTGAAGAGTTTGCCGGGCGTGAGTGTAGTGAAGCCTCCACCACCGCTATCAGGGACGGCACTGTCGCCACGTTCCGTCACCACCACGGGCCTGGCAGCGGCCAAAGGGCTGCAATATCCGTTCCCAAGTCACCCGCCAGTTGCACCCGCAGCTGCCGGTAGCGCAGGCGTGCCTGCTGTACCAGCGCCTCTGCTCACGCGCAATGTTCCCGGTGCGAGTAACGTCGTTGTGCACAGTGATAATAGTACAAGACTCAAGCTGTGCCCGAGTTTACCACCGTCGAATGACAGAACTAATAGTAAAGTTAATTTAAATAGAAGTGCGACGTGTGCGACACCCGCGCTAGTCGTGCCAACTAACCCGACGGTTGGTGGCGCGACGACAAACACATCCAAACATAGTAGTAGGAGTTTGGAGAAACATAATGGTGATAGTGATAAAGTTAATAATTCAAACATTCCTATAAACATTAGTGAATCGTGTGTTGTTGTTGCTGTGAGCACGACATCGACATCAGTAACGGCGTGTGCAGGAACTACAGTTATTAGCGCGTGTACTACGAATGTGACAGACCCGGTGACATTGGTACCTACGAACCATAGTCACAACCATAATCACATTGGTAAGACGCCGCCGAGAGACAAGAGTGCGTCGCGCAAAGAGGATAAGTTAAACAAAAGTGATAAAGTCAGTAGTCGCAGGGATTCGGTCAGTTCTAGTAGTTCGCCCAGTTCGAATAAATCGTCAGATAGGAAAGAGCGACGGAGTGAAAAGAAGTCCTCGACGGACAGACAGGACAGTAGCAGCAGTGAAACTAATAATAGTAGTAGTAGTAGTAGTAGTAGTAGTAGTAGTGCTGGTGACCATCATCACGGTAGTGTGAGAACAGTAAAGTCAAAAGACACTGACAATGTTGAATGTGATAATAGCAGTAGCACCAACAACAACAAGAAACGGGATAGGGACAGTGCTAGTGATTATTGTGATAAACAGAGAGCAGACGAGGAGAAACAACAGCAACAACGTGTGGCAGCTGAACGAGCAGCAGCGGTCGCAGCTGCAGCCGCTGCCGCTGCTGAGAAAGAACGTCAGGAGGAGGAACAGCGCAGAGAACGAGAGGAACGCGAGAGGGCGGAACGTGAACAACGGGCAGAACAGGAAAGGATAGAGAAAGAACGGGTAGAGAAAGAACGATTGGAGAAGGAGCGAGTAGAAAAAGAACGGCAAGAACGTGAGAAACAAGAGAAATTGGAAAAAGAACGGTTAGACCGAGAGAGACAAGAAAGAGAGCGTAAACGGGAGAAAGAGGAAAAAGAAAGGCGCGACCATGAAGAACGTGAGAGGCGAGAAAAGGAAGAACAACTAGAACGAGAAAGAATTGAGAAAGAAAAGCAGCGGGAACGAAGAGAGAAAGAGGAACGTGAGAAACGGGAACGCGAAGAGCTGGAAAAAGAACGGCAAGAGAAAGAAGTGCAAGATAAATTGATGAAAGAAAAACAGGAACAACGGAAAAGAGAGAAAGAATTGGAGAAACATGAGCGACGACACAAAGATGACAATCACGAATCATGTAAAGAAAAGAAGAAGGACAAAGACGACTATGAAAAACCCAGGCAAAGAGACAACTACATTGAAAACTCATCTGATGTTAAGAACAGTAGTAGTAGACATAGAGAAAATCATGTTGATAGTATGAAGATGAATGATAAACATAGAGACAACCACGAGAATAGAAAAGAAAGCAAAGATCATGAGTCCAGAGTCAAAGATGTGCACGAAAATAGCACGAGAAATAACCATGAATTGCAGAGAAAAGATTCACACGATAAAACTAACAAATGTGACCATCACGAAAATTCACGAAACAACAGTGACACGAAACGTGAAGACAAACACAGTCACAATAACGAACAACGGAACAAGGAAGAGAGTATGAAGAGTCGACATCACATTGACCGGGAGGGCGAGTCAAAAGATAGGCGGAAAGAAAGTTCAAAAGAGAATCGCGAAAACAATTCTCATGAAAAGAATCGTCATTTTTCGACGGAATCTCGAGACAGTAACAAAGATAGACATACAAGTACGGAGAGTCGACATATGTCGACGGATTCTGATAAAAGTCGACAATTTAGTGATCATGGTTTGAACTCTGCACCAATGCGCATTGATGCGATGAAACGCAAAGATAAGAACAGTAGTACACCAGCTATAGTGGGATGCAAAAGACGAATAAGTTCACAGGATAGTTCTGAATCGCCCGATGATGCTAAGAGATTGAAAGTCAGCGTTGAACATCGCAAAATAACGGACAGACGAGACTCCAAAGACAGTCGCGATTCTAACAACAGCAGATCCAGCAACGACAAACCTAAGCAAAATAAACACAATAAGAGCAACTTCACACGAATGTTGGAGGATAAAATACGTGAAGAGAAACGGAACAAGGAACTAAGCGATGAAAAACGTAAAGAGAAGGATCGCGAACGTGAAAGAGAGGAGAGATACAAGTTCAAACAAGCGCAAAAAGCAGAAAAACAGAAAGTACGATCTAAAAATCGTGATTCAAAAGATTCACGAGATTCGAAGGACTCACGAGACTCAAAAGATTCACGAGATTCGCCAGGTACACCCAAGTCATCCGGTAAAGAACTAATCATGGACAAAGAATTCCTAGCCCGCTTAGATCTTCGAGCAACGGAAGAAGATGAGAAACAGAAGTTACAACGCAAGGAAAATAAGGAGAAACGTAAACAGGAAAATCACGAAAATGAAGAAAGACGAAACAGTGATGATGCGAAGAGAAGTGACGATCGGAAAAAGGAAAAATGTTCGTCATCAGAGAAAAAGAACCGCGATGATGGAATGATTAAAAACTCGGAAGATCGGATTAAGAATTCACATAAACGTGAAGGTCACCGAATACGAAAACTCACAAACAGCTCAGATACTACCGATTCAGATGAACCAAAGAAACATTCTATATTCGATATTGTCGATGATGAACCTGCGTACATTTCCATGTACGATAAAGTCAAAGCAAGATCGTGTAAAAACATGCAGAAACAAGAAGAAGAAAAGCGACAAGAAAAACTTAAAGCAAAATTCACACAACTAAAACAAAGTCGCGCCAAACGGGAGGAAAAGAAAAGGTCAACATCTTGGGACGAAGATTCAGATTCAGATCACATTGATTCGGGCAACCGCGACCACCAAGAAGAACGGGTTGGTAACAAACAAAATCGTCGTGGTAACAAAATGTTGATCACTAGTTCATCGGAAGATGAACTAAATTCTATGTCTAAATCTCGGAAGAAACCCGAAATGTACACAGACTCTGATTCGGATTGTGGACGGAAAAAGCACGATAGACACAATATTGACACATCTGATGAGGAATGTGCACATACTAAATCTATCTCGCGAAAAGGATCAAAATCTCGAATTACCTCAGATACATCAGAGGATGAACAACTTAGGAAACGGCTGGAAAAAATCAAGAAAGATCGGTACTCAGATAGTGAGATTGATCAAGGATTTGGCGATTCAGATGAGAAACCTGATTTGAAACATTACAAGAAAGTAAAAGAGGAGAAAATGAATCATTACGACGATGAAAAGTACATTAAAAAGGAAAAGAAATCTTGTGTGAAGTTGCACAATATGTCGGATGATGATATTATGAGAAAAACATTGGCGGAAGTAAAGCCTGACATCTATGGCGAGAAAGAACCCGATGTAAGAATAGAGAACAACAGATACTTGGATAGGCTCGCATTATTATGCGATGTATCATCCGAAAACGAAGTAGTTCATAATTCCGATAATAACAAGAAAGATATATTCAGTCTAGACAAATCAGAAATCAGGAAGAAACACAAAAAGAAACAGAAACGGCAGAAAAACAGCCTAAGTACAGAGGAATCGATAAAGTTCGAGAGAATGACAGACGATGCAGAGAATGAATCAGGCAATAGGGGTGATGAATCTGTGGAAAAACAGAAAACATCAGAAAAGAAGAAACATAGCAGTAAGAAGGATAAGAAACGAGATAAAGTCAAGGATGACGAAAGAATTAAAGAGAAATCTAAGAAACTTAAGAAATTCAGTAAAGAACTGGGCTCGAAACCAGATGGACACAATACACTCAAACGTGAAGGAAAACTGGAGGACATTTTCGGTTCGTTTTCGGATGACTCTGAAACTGGTAATAAAGATGGTTCCCTGAACAGTATTGGGAATAAGGAGAATAATTCTTTTTTCGTACATTTATCAGACAAAATGCAATCTTCGCACATCTATGCTAGTGACTCGGATAATGTGGCGCATGTAGATCAGGAGAAAGAGAAACTAAAGGAAGAGAGTAGAAAACGCAAAGAGAAGAAGCGCAAAGATAAAGAACGGCGTATGCGTGAGGATAACGAGAATAGCGTTGACTTTGCTGATCTTGGTAAAGTACTAGAGGACAATCTTAAAGACGAAATTTCACCTGAACCAACTGAGAAGCCGGAACCAGTTAAAGTGAAGATAGAAGTGGAAGAAGAGATGATTAAACCTGAAGAAGTACAAAATCATTCCGATGTGTTCAGGTTCAGTGATGGTGATGATAGTCAAGAACACGATAAGAAAGAGACAGAAAAGAAAGAGCTTAAAGAGAAAAAGAAGAAACGTAAGAAGAGCAAAGAAGAGAGACTCAACAGACATCATCATCATCACGATAAGAAAGAAGATAAACCAGAGAAAGTAAAAACTTTAGACAATATCAAGAAAGAACCACCTACTTTAATCATTGATGAAATTAAAAAGGAACCCGACCAGGATATTAAACCTCCATTGGAATCGCCAAGTTTACCAAATATTTTGGATATTCCAAGTCCACCTCAGATGAAGTCATCACCCAACACCGAGTACTCGATATCTTCTCTTCCACGAGAACCAATGATAAGTCCTATTCCAAAAACGCCTACATCTACTAAATCTGAGAAAAAGCGAGATAAATTCATACCAGGTTTTGGTTCTGAGATCGATGAGAAAATTCACGAGAACGCAGTCAAATCTATTTCCGATTTTGGTCCACCTCCCGCCGTGGAAAGAGTTGAGCCAGTGGAAATCAAAGCGGAAAATGTTCCCAAATTAGAAAAGCAAGAAGTGGTTGAAGATAAACCGCGAGTAATTATTTCTCAAGAAGAAACTGAAGATGCAGTAGCAGCTTTGCTTGGTGAGAGTTTCGGTGGCGGTGATTTCGATGACTGTTATAATGAATCACAATCTAGTCCGCCTAATACAGAAACTAACGCTGAACCTGCTAGTGACGAAGTGCAGCTTGTTGAAGATGACGAAGAAATGCGACAAGCAGTACAAAGTCTCAATAGTGCTGATATGGAAGCAAAACCAGATACGCCACAATCAGAGAATGATCTTCAGATTGATACAGATACAGAAGGGGAAGAAATCGTAGTTCGATATGACAATTCACCTAGAACACCGGATATGGTTGATTTATCTCGACCGCCGAAAACTCCAGACTTTCCAACTAACTATTATCGTAGTGAAGATTCGAATAAGATACAACCACCAGTTTTAATTCGAACACCCACTGAGACTACAGTATCACGTGTCAAAGCTCCTCTTACGGCAGCTGAAGACAAATCTCGACCAGAGGTCAGCAATGAAGTTATGAGAAATATCGATTCTTCACATGCAGTACCAGTATCCAAACCTCCAATTTCAAAAACAAAAAATGTCGAAGAGAAACCACCTGTACCAAGCGAACCAATTCGTTCTGTTATATCACAATCATGGTCAGTACCAGTTCAGAAATCGCATGAACCACCAATTGAAAAACATTCAGTGCCACCAAGTGCTGAACGAAGGAAGGCTGAACAATTTATTCCGAAGACTATTGAAGAGCCAGCACCATTACTTATACCACTTCCGCCGAAATCTACGTCTACAGTAGTATCTTTGAGTACATCCGTTATTTCTCAACAAACTACAAGCGTTCTCACGTCTCAAGCCAAGCCATATCTGACACCTCCTGTTATTACATTTTCTGAACACACGCCTCGTCCAGCCGTGATATCTCCAAAAACAGAAAAGATTCCGCCATCTAATGTTAGTAAGAATTATCCGAATTTGAATGCCGGCCAGGCGAAACATTCTACGAATATGCCTCCTATTATTACAAATGTTATGTCTAAGCAACGACCAGTTAGTCAGATACCGTCAACAATCAGAACACAGCACGCTGTTATATCTCATCTTCCACAGCAAATACCCAAACCTCAAACACCGGTAATGACGCACAGTCCAGGATTGTTGACGACAGTGGTTACTTCAGCGAATGTGCAGCATAATCGCTTACCAATCACACCGATCATGGTTTCCAAACCTATGCAGCCCACTGCGATGAATCTGCCGCAATCTAAAATCGCTGTTTCAACAATTCAAAGCATCCCGAAAGTTATATCTTCTCCAGAAGTATCCAAACCCCACGATATGCCGCGATTATCACATCACAACGTAGCAAATATTCCATCGTATGAACAGCCTCATTCAAATGCTGCCATACGATCAACACCTCCAGTGGGATTACTGACTCCAGCGGGATTGCTGACTCCAGTTCGTCATGTTTTACCTTCAACCTCGTACGGGTTACCACCGACAACACGAAGCATCTCGCCTCTTATAAAAGAACAACCAAAATCTGTCATTGAGAAAATTTTACCAATTAATTCTGACATTCAAAAACAACTACCCGTTTCGCTACCGGCGCAAGTATATTCTCAATCGTATGCGCCTCTACCACCTACTTCGATCCATAAAACAAATGCTGAAATGAAACTGCCTACAACACCAGTTATTCATGAAGTTCCGACACCGAAAATTATGCCTGTACCATCATCCAATATTCCGGAGATTCGAAACTCTCAACACAGTATAATTCAACAAAGTATAATTCAACAAGCTCCTCCACACAAGAGTATAACATCTGTCCAAGAAATGATCAGACATCCACCAGTGTCATTGCAGACTTCGTCTGCTCCACAGTCGTCAATGCCACATTTGATTGTATCCAAACCAACTGCAATCATGTCCCAATCAAACGCCTGTCATCCGGTTATATCTCAACCAATGATTCCACACACCACGGTAACACAATCTGTTGTATCTCATACCAAAATCTCTCATCCATTACCGATGCATCCTATGGTTTCACATTCGATTATTCCGAAACCACCAATGGTTAGTTATTCGGCGATACCACCAACTAACGTATCGCATGCATCTATGCCACATACTATGGTTTCCCACATAGTAACGCCTCATACAATGGTTCCTCATGCTTTTACTTCACAGTCAATTCCATCTCAACCAGTTTCTTTAAACGCTATTATATCTCAATCAATGGTTACTCAACCACATTATGTAGTATCCCAGCCAATAATTTCGAAATCTATGATATCACAACCATTGATTCCACAACCGGTTATTAGTCAACCTATTATTAGCCATTCTTCTTGTATGCCAACTATGATATCTCACTCGAAAATCATGCAGTCACCACAGCCAGTTTCTGAAGCAATTACTAAACCACTGATTGAACTACAACATCCAAGAGACAACCATCCGCCACTTACAGTTTCTTTGGAAGTGCCGAGTGAAATTCCTCGTCTTTCTAAAGACACTATTCCGAGAACATCTGCTTTGAGTCCAGTTATTGTCAGCACACCCAAAGAACATATCTCACCCATATCTGTACCAGAACCTCCAACCGTGGTTAAGAAAGAAGATCCACTCCCGAAGGGCACGCTTTCATTTGGTTTGTTTGACAAACCAAATAAGGAAGTCAATCAGAAGTTACCGGTATCAAAATCACCAGTTGCAGATATCATACCAGAAATTAAAGAAGAATATCCAACTATTGTGGAAGAACAGAAATCAAAGCCAAAAGAACCCGAAGAAAAGACTTCTATAGAAATCCCAGAAGTCAAACAACATGCACTAGAACAAGCAGATGGAGTGTCTGTTATCAAAGAAACTGATCATTACGAAAAAGATAAACAGGAAGATGCTGAGAGCGTTATATCTGAAACAAAAGAAAGCTTGAACACGGAATTATGCGTTAAAGACGATCCATTGGACTCGAAAGAAGACAGTGATTACTGGAGCGCCAAAGAAGTTAACATCGAATCTGTTATCAAAAAAGTAGATGCATTATGTTCAGCTGATGAATTGTCCGAAGGCAGCGAAGTTGGGAAATTTGAATGGTTCGAAATGGAAAACAAGCCAGCACCAGTACAACCAGAAGTTAAGAACGAACCGTCTGTGGAAAAAGAAGCAGAAAAAGCAGAGGAATCTGATCAATTGGATGTTTCCAAGAATCAAGATGAAGAGGTGGATCATATGAACGATTCATTGGAGAATACCGAAGAGAAAGAAATGAATGTTAGAGGAGGACGTCGTGGTGGACGTATGCGTGGTAGAAAGAACAATAAATCTGAAAGAGTTGGTGTAACTACACGTCGAGGTAAAACAGCTACGACAACTTCTCGTCGCGGTGGACGTGGTGGTCGTACGAGAAATGATAAGAAAACTAAACAATCTGAATCGGATGTTTATGAATTCCACGATGATTCGGATGAGAGCAAAGATCGTCCTCGTTTAATCTTGACAATAAAATCACCAGCCAGTGCTGGTAATACACCTAGTACACCATCGGCAGTTATTAAAGAAACTCCGCAGAAACCAGTGGAAGAATTTGTATCTCCAGCTATTAATACACGGAAGAGTCGTCGTATCCAGGAACGAGACGGCTCTCGCAATACTGTGGATGATATAATTGAGGATGTAGTACGCAATGCTCCAGTTGTAACGCGCTCTGTAGCAGCTGCTGCACAAGGCTTACCGTCGCCGCGACGATCCACACGGCAAAATGTTATGAAAGTACCACCTGTCATCGAACCGAGAAAATCTCCACGCGGCACACGCAGGAAAGATCGCAGAGTCTCTGAAACTACAGACGATTCTTCAGAAGAAAAGCCCGTCATCAAGAAGGACGAGAACAAGATGGAAAGTCTGCCGCCAAAGGAAGAATCTTTGACGACGAAAGAGATTCCAAAAGTGGTGCCGAAGCTTCCCGAGAAAGAAAAACCCAAGGAGACTCCTCCAATGGGCTTGAAGGCTACAGTTCTGCGAAGAGTAAAAGGCGAGTTGTCAGAGGAGCCCACCACTCTAATAGATCCTGTAACAGGTCTTCTAACTCCAATGCGCGAATGTGAAGAAGGCAAATACATTCCTGTGTCGAATTCTGGCGGAACCGTTATCAGTGGAACGAACACAATGGTTGATAAGAGGATAGACATGTTGGCACACCCGGTTACTACAGTTGCAAACAGTCAAATGCCAGTCGAACAAACAAAATCGACAGTAATTGCAAAACCACAGCCTACTGTGACTCAACAACAAAAACCACAGTCGCTTAAAGCGCATGTGTTATCTTCACAAGCAGCTAAAGTAGCCAATCAGGCGCCCGTATCCAAACCGGCAGTACTACAGCCATTGCAAACGCCGTTCATTGCTAAACCAAGTGTGCCAGTGAACCAAAGTTTGAATATAAACGTCACCGTTGCGTCCAATCATGATCAAACAGCCGTATCACCCAGGCAGTCTGTTCCTAAACCGACACACGTATTACCCCAACCGGTAAAAAGTGTTACGCCGTCTTCTATGTCACCGAACCAGGTTGGAACTATCTGTAAACCGAAACAACACTTCTTGCAAGCTGTCAACAAGCAGATGTCGCCCAAACCTAACACGCCCGTTAACCCCAAGGCACATATACTAAATGCGGTTAATCAAAGTATTATAACGAGTGGACCTCCATCCACTGCCAACTCGACAATCGCCCATGTGAAGCCACATATGCCACAGCCTGCTTCCTTACCAAGTCCAGTGAAACAGCAAGTCGTAGTGGGTAATGTGGCACCTATTGTCAAACCGCATAACTTACATGTGCCTCAACAAATACTGACTGGTGCAGTGGCTAGTCCACCCCTGAAACATCACCTTGCACAGCAGCCTATTGTGACTGGTAAGTTTTGACATATTTCAACTGGTTGTAGATTTGGTTTAATTATGAAAATTACAGTGCATAAACTAGTTTATGCAGGAACAATATTAAATAAATATTCGTGTAATAAAGTTGTTTGCTTCCAAAGTAATTTCTTCTATTTTGATCTTAGAATACATACAGTACACTATCTACTTAAATAGCTAAAACATTAGTGCAAAACGAGTTTACGAGACTTTTGTAATGTATTTCTGATTACACATTTTTATATTACAGGTGCAAGTAGTGGTCGGATGGGGTTACCTGTCTCATCTCCAATGCCTGGTATTAGTGCTAAAGGTGCTGTGGACCCACAAAAAGTAGAAGTATCCATGGCTGGTTGTGTAATGATTCCACATCCCACTGTGTCACCTCAAGCGCAGGCGCGAGGCCTCCAGGCCGGCATGCCTGTACCAGCATACGAAGCAAGTCTTGTAAGTAACATTTATTTACCCTTAAACCATCAAACTCATTTCATTTCATATTAACCGAACATCCTGTCAGTATATCGTATAAGTCTATCAAGAATTGACATAACTTGTGGGATGTTTTAATAAAAACATGCTTTTTGCTAACAAACATTTTACTAAATTAGTAACAAATAACATATGAGTTGGAGAGTGTAATTTTCGTTGAAATTGTATTAACATTTAGACCTGATTAAGTAACAAGCATTATAAACTAAATAAAGTATTATGACATACCGTTGATCGTTGAGGTTTTATATTGTTACTAACTGGTGTTGGTATGCCTGACAGCATGGCGTGGGCGATCACTCTTTGTACCCTCGACAGAGTCCGCCACCAGCTCACCAACAGACCTCGCCTGCTCCACAGGTGAATAACATGTTTGTTTTGCATAACTGTTGCTGTTGTGTGAAACGGTGTTTATTATACGTACATATGCATAGAATATTCTATTCTACAACGGCTATTACTGTATTACAGGGGTGTATCAATACATTCTACTAGATGTAAACATAATCTATTAGAAGTTTAGTGTAGAGTTTTAGTATGAACGCCTTGTTTTGCATGAGTTTTGTAGAAATGATTAATAATAAGTATTCGTGCATGCGTTTCATAATATTTGTGCTTATGGATGGTGTTCCGAGTTGTAAATATTGTATATTTATGTTATAAATTCTTACAGGGCGAACCTATGGGACATTTTCCACCAAGTTCTGTACCACTCAGGACTCCACACGATATTCCGCCGTCACATCATTTCATACACTCGCATGCAGTGTACCAGCAGTATTTGCGAGCACAACAGGAGGCAAGAATACCTTATCATTTACCAAGGTATGTTCTCAACAAAATTTCATATATAAATACAGTTATATAATAATACAATTCGCTAAAAATAACCATCTATGTTACAACTACATATTATGAATATTTAATACAATAGACATTAGTCTTCATTTATCTTCATAGATTCATTGGTTTGGTCTGTATTCTAATTAGATCACCAATGGTGTCCGGCGGGTTAGAAAAGACCAAAGATGGACAAGAAGGCGAAGAGGCGCCAGTTACATCCCCACCTTTAGAACTACGACGACCTGGCTCAGTTGGTTTGACAGCACGACCTACGGCTGTTCCGCACAGCTTGCAATCACCGCATGATAGAGCCACTGGTAAGTTATTCACCAGTTTCATTATAAACAATACTATTAATCTGTTTTTACATTTGACGTGAAATATCAAGTCAACATAACGTGCATTCACTGATGTATGAGAGAAAGTCTTATCTGACAGTTCGAGCTAGTAAAACTGATGAAAATATTCATTATAAATGCACGTAGGAGTCTCAAATTCGAAAATGAAATCATTAGAAATATTAATGATTAACATTGTTTACAGATTCGCCACAAGTCGCACAAGTGTACGTGCATCAAGCGCGTATGCCTCACTACCATAATGCAGGCCGATACTATGACCAAGCATCAGAACCACCACCCGCTCATCGACCGGTCACCAGCCATACGGCTCTCACAGGCCCGGGATCCAGTCTAGGCGCTGCAGGCAACCTTACAGGAGCCATGGCGCGGCACACTGGAGCCGAGGCGCCCGCTAGTCAACGTGGCATGCAAGTAGCAACACCACCGCATGCAAGCCAAGTACCACCACAAGCCGATTCACTTCTTATGTTACTAAAAGTAAGTACACCTTTCTACTTACTAGATTGTACGATTCATTCTCTATACATTCTTATAATATATTCATTTGACAAGTCATCGTAGAAAACATTCATGCAATTTTATAAAAAAGTTACTTTATTGTTTAGTTTCATTTGTATTATGTTTGTGTATATCATGTTTCTGTTTTTACAGCAATACCGTATCATGTGGCAAGGTCTACTAGCACTGAAAAACGATCAAGCTGCTGTACAAATGCACTTCGTATTCGGCAATCCACACGTAGCGCGGAACAGCCTACCTTGTAACAGTGACGGCTCAACACCTCCACTTCGGATCGCACAAAGAATGAGACTGGAGAAGACCCAAGTGGAGGGTGTAGCTAGAAAAATGCAGGTATGAATCGTTAAAACTTATTTGTCAGTGTAAACATTCCTTATAATTTATTTACCCATACATATTCATATGAATACAATGTTAAAATATTGACTTATGAATGTTTCTTCGGATTTCTAGATGGAGAATGAACACTGTGTACTTCTGGCATTACCATGCGGACGCGATCATATGGATGTATTACAGCAGTCTACCAATTTAAGTAACGGATTCATCACCTATTTGCAACAAAAAGAAGCGGCAGGAATCGTAAATATCGCTGCACCTGGTTCACAACATGTAAGTGTATATCTTATTAATGAAATTGTTCATTACCATATATTATTTTATTGGAAGAATCATTTCTTTATTCTCTCTAATTCTTAGTATATAATCAGATATTTTAATTGTAGATTGCTTAACTATTGTAATAATTGTACTAATGTATTTATTTGTATTATGTTTGGACAGGCCGCTTATGTCGTACACATCTTCCCGTCCTGTGATTTCGTGAAAGAGAATTTGGCCCGAATTGCGCCGAATTTGTTGCACCGAGTAGCAGACATTGCACATCTTCTAATTGTCATAGCAACCGTGTGATAGCACATCACGTCCACGCTACAACTACAACTGACACTAGTATTTAACCTCACTATTAACTGTCACCAACAACAAACAATGAGGTAATAATCACTATTTCCTAAGTCGAAATGTTCATTCTGAAAAATGAAACGTAATTCTTATTGTGACTCGAAGAACATTTGTGTTTAAATACACCCTAACTTCTCTAACCTAATTGAAGTGTAAATGAAATTAATCGAGAGAAAGGAAGATCATATGTTGTCTAATTCAACCTAAATACAAGGTTGGTTGACAATGAAACATGAAATTGACGTACTACTACTGCTAAAAAAAATGTTTTTAACTTTTCATCATCACACGTTTTTGTGATTTTTCCCAAACTATTATTACACATATACTTTCTTTCTCTTGTCTGTCTGTTAATCTGTGGAAGAGAGAGATGGAGAGAGAGAGTAACTTGATATATACTTTATTATTCAAATTATAAAATTTTTACTTAACCTTAAAATTTCACTGTGATTCCATGGCTAAACATTAAGTTAATGTTAAAAATAACAATTAACAAATTTAAAATTGTAAAAATCAATAAATTAATACAAAAAATACCTACTACTGAGATCTCAAAATGCATGAATTGTACATACATACATTACATACATACAATATAGTTAAAGAAATTTATTAATTATTTTATTCCTCCAATTTGCGCGGTAAATAATTGATAAGTTCTGTTATTATTTTTACAGGTTATATTTTTTTCCAGATCGTTTTTGGAATTTTTTTGTTAATAAAAATTTTCCATGAACGGTATTTAAAAATGTCATCAATTTCTCGTGTTTTTAGATTTAGTAAAATGATTGTTAAAAAAACCGTTACGCAGTTGCACTTGTATCGCACTTAAATCAACTATTTTTTTCCGAATCGACTAGCGTGTATATTTGAAGAATTTATAACAAAGTTTATTTTTTTACTTTATTTATTATATTATTGTTATGAAATAATAATAATAAAAAATTATATTTAGTACATTGTTAGAAATATCAGAGCTGTGTATTACTGCTCTTTTATTTATAACAGTGCGAATTGTGCTAGTTTCCAATATGGCCGGTACACGAATAATGTAATGACCATATTGAAAATTTACTTGCATCAATAGAATTATGCCTAATAAATCTGCCTTCGAATGTATTTTTGCCAGATTTGTTTGGCATAATACTTCATCGGTTTTTGTTATGGTATAACTAAATGTAAAATTTAGTTTATAATGCGCCTATTGTCGAGCTATTTGATTGGTTGATACAAGTGCAACTGTTCTAATTGTTTTTTTGTGAAGGTATGTTGCCACAGTTGGTAGCAATATACCACCAACATAAAATTATTCGTTACCCGTTAAAATAGTTGGTAAAAATGGCATAATTATTACGAAAAAAAAAACACATATAGACATAATATATAAATAATGTAGAAATTTAGTTATATATTGATGAAATGAAAGATTAAAAGAGATAAATGATAAAAAAAAAAAAACTACCCAATCAATAACAACATCAACAAAACAACTACTACTACAAAAACAATTGTGTAACATACATGTGAATATCTAATTTAGTTTTTTTGTTTATTATTCTTTATTCGGACATAATGTCTCTGTTTAATTGTACAGTGTATGCTAGACGTAACGTTATAGGGTTAGGTTATATTGACTGCGTTAAAAGAATAAAATAATATTATTATAAATATATTATATATATATATAATAGGTAAATAATGATATTGTGATGTCTATATTATATTACTGTAAATTTTGTACATATGAAAATACTGTGTAAGTGTGAGTAACATTATTATATCTATTACAACATAAATTACTTGTATTGTTTTATTTTTCAACAACAACCCATTTCTTTCAAGTAATCCATACAATACATACGAATAGAGAATACAGTGTAGTCATTTTATGAAATATATCTTGTTACAGTGTAAGAGAGTTTAATAAATTGGAGAACATGTGTGTGTGTTTGTCGGAGGTACGTAGCCAATTCTTTCGTATATCTCCAATTTTCCTTTAGGTCCTGGATTCCATGCTGGCGGATCTTGTGTGGGTTTTGCTCCTTTCGCCTGTTCCTTTGCTAATTCTTGTTCGTTTCTATACGCTTCATATTCTCCCAGATCATCTAACTTTAGTTCAATACTAGTCGGTGACCTTCGGATCATTTTCAAAATTTCTAAAAAAAAATTTTTATCTTCAACTTGATAGCATTATAGAAATTGTATTATTGAATTTATATATTATATAACTTAAATTATTTGAAATCCACGAGAATGTTTTATTAAATTGCGAAAAATATTTATTATTTAAACAATTTTACAATTACAATTAAATTTTTATGAAGTTGGCAACACGTAAAGTTCACAAAATTCTGACAGCAACGTGTCAGCCGTAATCGATAAACTCAAACATATTTATTGTATATTTTCGATAGTGAATACACTTTCAGTAAACTAATTACACACTTAATAACAACCTAAACTAATTAAATTTATTATTCACAATGTTGTACCTCGAGGATTATCTGGAAAGTATGTATTTAATTAATGTGTCACACAGCTAGGGATAACAACTTCACACTAGATTTACTGTAGCGGCAAAAAACTTAAATACAAACTTGACACCAGTGTAACGAATTATGAAAGAAATAAATGTTTTACAGCAGTAATATTGTGTTATATTTTATTTATTTCAGTGATTGAACATCTACCTCAAGAACTGCGGGACAGATTTACTGAAATGCGAGAAATGGATTTGTCCGTGCAAAGTAATATTTGTGTGGACCGTGTGTTTCAATTTGTGCATGTTTTACATTACGTACTTTGTAGATAGCATGGATTCTTTAGAGAAACGGGTAAAAATACTATTTGCTGAGTGTCGGAGAACTAGTGGGGATGTACCTGTGGGGGCAGATACGGAATTTCAAGCTATACGTAAAGATTATTACCGAACTTTGGAAGATGCTGACGAGAAAGTGCATCTTGCTAGTCAGATGTATGAACTAGTAGATAGATATTTACGTCGCTTAGATACGGAGTTACATAAATTTAAGTGTGAATTGGAGGCGGACAATAAGGGTATTACGGAAGTATTAGAAAAACGATCTCTAGAACTTGACACTCCAGGTGCAAGTCAGCCTGTTTCGTCAAGTCAACAAAAGGAAAATAGGTATGTTATTATCATTATATACTATCATATCCACACTATTGTTGTTTATATATTTAGATATCGGCCGAGAGCTGAAAAACGCAGAGATAGTAACACATCTAATCATTCGACACAAGAGAAACGTCAGCCGATTATTTCATCAACAAATGCAATAGAATCACGGCATGGATCCACGCAGGCCATACCGCCAGCACAAGCAGCTGTCAGTTATAATTTAGGACATATCGGAGCTGGTAATGCTATTGCCGCGGCCGCTTCGCAAGCCATAGCAGCAACACAACAAGTAAATATTTCACATTGTTTATACGCTCGTGCAATGTTTAATCGTGTACCTGTGTGTGTGTGTATGTGTATAGATGCAACAAGGACGACGTACGGCTAGTTTGAAAGCTTCGTATGAAGCTATTAATACGGGTGTTCATGTACACGAATTCGGTATCGGTAGAGAACTAGCGGGAGCTGCACATACAGCCTTGCAAGCGATTCAACAAGATCATGTTAATACAAAGAAACAGAAGAAGTAAGTATTGTGCAGAGGATTCAGCATTGAAATAGAATAGAAGAATATAAGAGATTGGGAATAATTAAAATGGTTTATGCCGAATGATTTGAAGTTTATCTAAACAGACAGAAATTCTTCACATATCATTGTGATAAATTATGATAGCAGATAGTTGTATACTAATTCTTGGTTGTTGGCTCGATGTTTCTTCTTTAGGAAATGGTCAAGTAACAGTACTTCTAGTTCATCAACAGTAGCCGCTCAGCCTGCGGTCGTAGCGCCGGTGGTCCAGACACCAGTGCCAGTGTCGCCCCAAGTGGAGGCACCTTTGCAAACTCAGGAAGTAGCCAGCGAGGAATGGACATACGATCCGAACGAACCGAGATACTGTATTTGCAATCAAGTATCGTACGGTGACATGGTTGCCTGTGATAATGAAGATGTAAGCTACAATTTGTGTTGCCTATTCAGTTATAAATTCATTCCTATATGCTTCAATACTATAGTTCATCAGTTATGGCATGTAGATAATAATCATGATGTGTTTTTCTACTTTCATACAGTGTCCTTTCGAATGGTTTCATTATCCATGTGTTGGTATTACTGCGCCCCCTAAAGGTAAATGGTACTGCCCTCAATGTACCTCATCTATGCGACGCAGAGGAGCTAGGAAAAATTAAACACTACCATATTTTAACTACAAAACATAACCTTAAAAAATGTGTAGATTAAAATTAAGATATTTAGATAGTCATTGTAAAACATATGTGACTGTGCTTTAGTATATGTGAACTTAATTCATATTCAAATAAAATAAATAGTGTTCATTTCTAAAAAAAGGTAATTGATTATTTTATTCTTAAAAATTGATATTAAAAACTATTAACAATGTGCGCAAAATATGTAACTCATTTTATATGAATTAAAAACATTACTGTATGATTGAATTTTAAATATTTGTTGAAATAATGTACATGTAATGTTTGTGAATGATACGTCATTGTATTGTAATTCATGGAAATTCAATTCAGCAACGCTGATTGAAATGTACGTAATACAGTATTTATTAATGTACAATTGTTATTATAGACAAGTAATACGTGAGTACATGGTACTTGCATGTAATGTATAATAAATAATTACATACTCATGTATGACGAAGAAAATAAAGAAAATATGACAATAATTGTGATTGTATTTATTCACTAGTAAAAATATTTAATAATAGAATGGCAAATATCTATTTTTTTTATATTTTTAAAATAATCATAATTATTCCCTATCCCTAGAAAACCAAAGCCTCGTTATCGAAAATATCAAGAAAAATATTTGCTATACGCTATTCGTTACAAAGGGTGAAATTTCCGCTAGATATAAAACAAGAATACATTCTCAATGGGTGTAATGTTTCCAAACTGTTTAATGTAAAGTATGTGGGCTGAATTCAGCTCTCAAACTGAACTAAGTTCAATTCAAAATAATAACTAAAAATATGAACTTATATACCTTTATATTAGATGAATAATAATACTATACGTTACCCTGGAAAGTTAAGAACAATGTTGAATTTATCCTACTGATGTTTAATTTTAACAGTGTTAACTTTTAACTGATCTCATTTATTTTAAAAAACAAATACAGAAATTCTTAGATATAATTATTTCTTTTTACAATCCAACTTAACATTGATATTAACAGAGGCCAGTTGTGTTACGAGATATTTGAATATATATGGTAGTTCAACTTGGGATATATTATTTCCGTGGTCGCAAAGTCGACATGTCTCCTTGGTTTCTGACAGATGCATTTTGTCAGACATCCTCGTTACTAATGTCACAGGACCCAGCAATGTGCCACAGGAAGTACATACCAGTGCCTGAAACATATCAACAAAAATGCATACACATACAAAAGCAATTCTGCAGAAAAATTCATTATTCAATATCAAATAATAAAGTAATATCAATTTGCTTATACATATTTTAAAAACGGTAAAACTTGTTAAATACTGACTAATTAACAAAACAATTTTATGTACCGTTGTCTTATCTGAACAATGGAACAACCGATCTTGCAACAGAAATGAAGCTCCATGACTTATCAACGAATCTCGTTCCATTTCGCCAAAACGCACACCTCCTCCTCGTTTACGACCTTTGATTGGCTGCCGAGTAAGCACATCTATTGGTCCTGTTGACCTGACTTGCCATTTATCCGATACCATGTGTCTGAGTCGTTGGTAATGTACAATGCCAAAGAATATCTGTGCTGTCATTTCTCTGCCATCCACACCTGAATACATAGTTTCGGTTCCGAAGTAATTGTATCCGCCCGCTTCAAGCAGCTTGCCGAAATAATCGATTGCAGTATCGTCTTCGTTGAATCTGAATGGTGTCGCATCGTGCACTAGACCGTGCAAAGCGGCTGATTTGCCAGCCATAATCTCAATCATCATAGCAATTGTCATACGTGAGGGAAAACCATGTGGATTGAAAACGATATCCGGCACCAGACCTGTTTCTGTAAACGGTAGATCCTCAGACGGCCATTTTTGTGAACAGATACCTTTTTGTCCGGCACGACTAGCGAATTTGTCACCCACTGATGGATTACGCTAGAATTGAACAGACATTACAGTATATTATAATTTTTAAACCATGCATGTTTATTACTTACTGTTATTCTGAACACAATGCATGCAATTTTTGGAGCGCGTACATTAAATGATCCACATAATCTAACGTTATCAACTATTGCCTCTTCCTTCCCCTTGTACTTGACCACAAAGTATTTGGACTCGTCCGAATCGAAATAACAGTAGAGTGGATCTTCGTAGTTGAGTCTCGTGCCAGGATGTGGCAAACCATCGGTATCGAGCTTGTCAGTTAGTTGAGCAAGCTGCGGATTCCGACAGAAATACGATGAGGCATGTTTGAGTTCTATAAACTCTGTTTTATAGATACAGCCGTGTGCAAAACCTCGTTCATATGACGATTTATTGATAATCATTGCGTCTTCCATGTCATAACCCTGAAAAATATTTCGCGTTAATAAAAATAGCGAGCGGCAAATTTAGTCACCTGTATTATTCATTAGATTTACTTGAAAACTTACCGTATAACTAATAACTGCTACTATTGCATTAGTGCCCATTGCGAAATTATCCAAGTTCACATTATCATGATGTACCGGTCTGAATAACGGTGACGTTGGTGTTTGTAACCGATACATCTTGGTTTCAGCCTGCGTGGTCCACGTATGACACGGTGTACCCATAGTCTGTTTACCCATCTGACACTGGTACATGTTACGTGGTGACTGGTTACAATCCGGCATCGGTATCAAATGAGCCAAGTTACTCATAAACGCAGTTTTTGACAGTTCCATATGTGTAGTTACGCCCGCATACGATTCTTCCGGCACAATACAGACATTCATGTACACTTGTTCAAACGTACCAATAAGTTCTATCTGTTTAGCGGCTAAATTGATAAGTGGACGCATCATTCTTGCTGGTCCCGTAAATAGGTATAAACCAGGAAATTGTCCTGGTACATTTTTCTGTGGTACTAACACAATTTCCAGCGTGTTCGGTACTTCGGTGCCTTTAATCTTCTTCATACGCAATTTGTCCACTAACCTATTAGCTATTGATGTGCTAACATAGCCTAGAATGCATCCGTCAAGCTGAACTGTGTAACATTTGTTAACATCATGCACTGAACTAGTATCCAATGGCGTCATGCCAAGATACGTCAACACTGCAGGCACATTCGCAAGCAACTTTGGATCAGGCACGTCGGTTACTTTACAGTTCATTGTCAAATGATTAAGTAAACCGCATGGTTCACCATCAGGCGTATGCACGGGACAGATAAATCCCCACGCATCAGGCAACAGCTGGCGAGCTTCAGTAGTTCGCATCTCTTGAAAGAATGCACCACGATGTACAGCTCTGAAATGGGACATGTATCGCATACGATTGATATTCTCCGCTACAATAGTTAAGCCCTTATCCTGCATTAATCCCAGACCCGTGTTACTACTGATATTGCCAGTTGCTAAAAATGTTTCCATGATAGTCTCAAATCCACCAGATTGTTTCGCGGCTTGTTGTATTTCGGCAGCACTCAAACTGTAATTCATTCGTCTTGCTCGTTTTAAAATATTCGATTTCAGTACAAATAACCAATTTTGAAGTTTCTCTTTCAACACTTGTAAGTAAAGATGGCCGCCAAGCAATAATTCTTGCATCATTACAGAATCGACACCTTCAATTTTACAACCATTCTGTGCCAAACAGAAGAGTTTTTGTGTCATAAATACCAGCATATTGAACTTGTCTTCGTCAGTATCCAGATGGATTAGTACACAATGTCGCAGTATAAATTCTGTTACTTCTTCATTTGTTGCATTGGCCATATCATTCAGTTTAACTTTAAACATAGCGCCCAAATATTTTTTACAATCTTCATACGTATGTAAATTTTCTTCATGAATAAGCCTCAGCATATTTTGTACTCTCCTTTAACAGAAAAAAATATAGTTAAGATACTTATGTAAAGTGGTACAGTTAGTTAGAAACTAGTATTAAATGTAAGTATTACTAAATTAACGTAAATTTTAATTCACTAATTAATCATTTCACTTACCCACAATAGTACATATCTTTCTCAAAACCTCGTACGAGTCTCTGATAAATATATTGGTCGCTACAATTCAATAAACATTTTAATATCAATACTAAAGGTGCATAGTATAAAACTTTACGGTGAGAGAACATCAATTTGGCAGTTCCATCCGTCAAATAATGCAGTACATTGTTCTAAAAATAATATTATATTATTACAATATTTTAGCTATTAAACTCTGATGCATTGATTGTTTGTTATTCGATATATTTACCACTGCAGTTTGATCTTGTTTCACACATCGCATTAAAATGCCAACATCAGAAAAGAAAGTACCTCGTGATTTCCAACTTGAACGTTTAATTGAAATTGGATAATTACGTCGAGTCATTAGTAACATACGTACAAGTCTTTCGTGTCCCTTTATTACAAAGTATCCACCCCATTCTTCTTCATGCTCACCATTGGCTACGAGATCAGGAGGTCGCATATTTGCAAGACGGCAATGTGAAGACTGTAAACACAAATGAGTAAAATGAGTTGCACATTTACTTCTGTTGCAAAAATATCTTTTAGACAGTAAATAATAATGTACATACTCGTAACATTATTGGTACTTCTCCCACATCTTTCTCAAACGATGGTTGAGGTCTTCCATCTATAGACCATCCTACATTTATTACCATACGAGCCTTATATGTATTCGCTCTTTGCCGACATTCGGATGGAAATATATGTGTATTCTTCACACCTATGGTTCCCACAGGTATTGTTGGCAAACCAATGGACGCATCCTGAATTTTAAGTGTAATTTGTTCATCCGAAGGCAATTTTAACGATACAGAATACAAATCAGCAACAGCTTCATCCAAGCCTTTGTCCAACATATAATTAAACGACGAAATATGCGGTGCTCCTAATTCTTGTAATAGCTAGTAATAATCATATAAAAGTTAAGTTCATATCTTCTAATAGAAAGAAAACAATGATGATATAACCTAGTAAAAGCACGTGTTTTCATAATTTGACGCACGTACCTCATTATGATTCTCTGGAGGTTTTCCAAAATTACTATCAGTTAAATTTTTCAAACTAGGATCCTCCAAAATCGTCTGGGCCGGCATTATTACTTATTTTTTACTGTAAAATGCACTTGTCAACGTATCTCAAGCTTATCAAATCATTTGGAACTAATGCATGCAGAGACCTCTTTAGTGGGAACTTTCTTCAAAACTGTCAAAGTGACAGCTAGATTTTATTAATCATTTATTTGAATAAATACTACATTATTTTACAATATATGTTATATTTACAATTCGTAATGCTATTTTTGTTTAAGTTGTGAAAAATATATATATGATATTTGCAAAAATACTTTTCTAACCTCAATTCTTAAAAGTTCAAAATGAATTTCAATTCGAAGCCGAAACAGTTGGCAGGGCAGCTATACAAATACACGAATGTTATGAAAGGATGGCAATATCGGTACTTTGTATTGGACGCGCAGGCTGGACATTTGAATTACTATCTATGCGATGGTGACAAGCCGGAGAATCAAGGAGTGCCGAGAGGTTCAGTTCATCTCGCTGCTGCAGTCATTTGTCCTAGCGACGAAGATTCGAAAACATTTACTGTGAATTGTGTGAACGGTGATATGTTCAAATTACGAGCTTCAGATGCCAGAGCGAGGCAAGAATGGGTGAATGGATTACGAGCAGTTGCCGAATCGCATACAAAAGTACGTAAAAACTCGTAATTGTTTTGAAACTGTTTATTTATGTGTAACTGCACAATGTCGAATTAGAACTCGAACCTAGAACTTATTGTGTTAAATTATTGAATGTTATGTTTGGTATTATAAGAATACTTATTAAGTAATTTGTTTCTGTTTTCAGGCAATCGGTGTTAATTGTCCTAGATTACCGCCGAGAGAACATTTAGCTGTGTCTGACGCGATGGGTTGCGTTCGAGCACAACTGCAGATGACAGAACAAGCAGACACAGCTCTATGTCGTGTACTGGAAAGTAGTACTTCCTTCACAGACAGAGATCTGTTGTTGCTCAAAGCGACCTCTGCTGCCTCTCTGCATTGTTTGCTACAGTGTATGAGTATCCTACAGCGAAGTCAGCAAGCTCCAGTTAAATCCGGTCTAGTCTCAGATGATGACTAACGGATACACACACGTTATTAATATGCATTAATTTGTACATATTTTATTAAGATTAGTACTATTATGTTCTTCCCAAATTTGTTTTAAGATATAAATATACGTAATTTTTCGTAAACCAACGCTCCCTTGACAACGTATTTAAAACAAGGTGTTACTCCGCAATCGGTGTTCGTAATATAGAGCGGAATAATGCCTTTGTTTTAAAACCAAAATACATATCAAGATAAAAAAAATTATCATTTCATAATGAAGAGTATGCATGTATGTTATTAGTTATTTTAACCTGTATTATATTAGTGAAAAAATAAAAGTATTGATTTCAAATACAATAAACTGTATGACTTTTCTATATTTCAAAGGAATTATATTAGTATTAAGTACATTACTTAATTAAGCAATTGTTCCGTTAAAATAGAATAGAAAATAGCAGGCTTAGTGCAATGCCCGTGTTACTTTATTGTACAATATAGTTAATTTACATTACACTTAATTATTACTTGAAGTTAAACACAGGTAACTTGAATATAAAATATCGATTATTTTTTCGCGAACGATATTTTCATGGCATGTGTTGGTGTTATTTTGAAACCTTGAAGGGCGTCCTTTGCAGCACCAGATTGCAGTTCATTCTCGAATTCTACGAAAGCAATATCGTGTCTATTTGGAACCAGTCGAACTTCTTTGAAACCAGGAAACCTAAAAACAAAATGAAATTTAACACTAAACTAAGAAATATCAAGCAAAAAATTAACGTACTGGTTGAATAACATAGATAACATCATCTCGCTAGTTTCATCAGGCAGATTAGTCAAGAACAAAATTTGATTTGGCGGTTGTTCTGAATTAGCATGACTTCTCGAACTTGAATCCTTGTTCTTTTTCTTTTTACGTGGCATTTCTTCATCTGTTCCTTTAACTGGAGGCGGTTTAACTCGCTTAGGACGTTCAGAGAATGTACCCTTGATTTTAGCAATCATGTCTGAATCTGTTTTGGAATATTGAATTCTCTGTAAAAAGTTGAAAAGATATATAAAAACTGTCAAATTATATCATTAAAGAATTTACCATTGGTTTATCGTAGAACGGGAAACCTTGCATTGCTCTTAAAGCATTTGTAGAACTCTGGATTTCCTTAAAAATCACAAAAGCTTGCCCTCGCATCTTCAACGTTTTGAGAGCTACAATTTCGAGTATCTGACCAAATTGAGAGAATATCGCATACAAGGATTTCTTGAGTTCTTCTTTTTTAATCTTTTCATTAAGATTGTTGATGTAAATTGTGTTATTTGGTCGAATATCCATGATTGTTTGTGCTAATTCTAGGTTAAGTAAACTTAACACGGCCAATAACACTTATACTGAAACATAAACAATTAATAAAGTGATATTACATGAAGATGACTTAGAATACATGCATTAGAAGCTAATATATACCTGTTATCGTTCAAATATCTATATTTTATAAACACGCCATTAAATAAAGCCGCTAACGTTTCGTGCACGATGTCAAACAAATAGGTTGGAAATATGAAGAAGAGAAATAGAAATCGTCGCCATTGATTAAAAGAAGAAAACGACTTGACCTTTCTTTGGCGCCATACTTTAATATTAACTTTGGTAATAAAAATTAAATAAAAAACAACGTGAATAATAAAATATCATTGTATGATAAGATATAAAATATATATTTTTTTTAATTATTATATAATTAATATTTTAAATGTACAGAAATTAGTTATTTCAATGTTAACTGATCATAAATTGTAGAATAAGATTATATATATTCAAATGATTGTTAGTAATTAGTAATACATTTAATATTCCTTTCTTTATATAGGATAAATATATGACTTTGTCTAACTTCTGCTGAATTTAAACAATATGCATATTTTGGGGTGTGATATTCTAGAGAATATTCTGGGGTGGATGTTCGGTCGCTGGTCCGGGCAGTAGTATAGTAATGGGGTTCTGAGGCCAGCACTGTGGGTTGCCTACCTCGCGCCTGTACTGTAGTACGGCGTTGCGGGGCGTGGTGGGGGGCGCGGGGGTCACGTGATCGGTAGAGGGGGAGGGGTCACGTGACCGGAAGAGTGGGAGGGGGTCACGTGATTGGGGGGCGTGGCCTGGATGACGTCATCCAGGGGGCCTGGGTGACGTCATCCAGGAGGTCAGGCTGTACTGTTGTATGGACTCTTCTTTCAAGGTCATGCACCTGGTGATCTTCTTCAGGGGGAGAACTCAGAGGAGTTACGGGGTCCGGAACAAGGGTGACGTCATCCAAGTGGCCAGGCTGTACCGTTGTATGGCCGACTTGGAGGTCTTCTTTCAAGGTCATGTACCTGGAGCTCTTCTTCAGGGGGTGAACTCGGAGGAGTCACGGGGTCTGGATCAAGGGTGACGTCATCCAGGGGTCAGGCTGTACCGTTATATGGTCGACTTGGAGATCTTCTTCAGGCAGGATGGGTCTTCTTTCAAGGTCATGTACCTGGAGGTCCTCTTCCGAGGGTGAACTCAGAGGAGTCACGGGGTCTGGATCAAGGGTTACGTGGCCCAGTGAGCCAGCCCGTACCTGGAGGTTTTTCTTTAGCTGGAGTACGGACCTGGTGGCGCATGCGCAACGTGGACACACTACGAACTTGTTCAATCCTATTGCCTTGTAGCGTTGGATGGGGGGCCTTCCGGGTCATGTTTACGGACCTGTTCAATCTTGTTTCTTAATAATTCCACGAATTTTACCCATGATTACGCAATATTACGCGTCATTTTTAGAAACGTTGCAAAATTTCTGGGATTCCCCTTTACGTGTTCAAACCTGTTTCATATAATTCCAGGAAGTGATTACGCAATATTGCGCAACTATTGCATCATCTCTATTTTAGCATATTGCGCAATATTTCATCATGTTTATTTGCCAACGTTGCAGAAAATTAGTATAAATTAAACTTGCACTATACATTTAGTGTTCATTTCACCATTTTACTGTTGAAGAGATAAGTTGTAATAAATATGGCTGCAGACAAATCTGATATTGTTTCGAAGTTAACAAGCGTCGGTGTTTGTGAGGATTTTAAAGAAACGAAAAAATTGCAAGATATTGATATCAATCGAGTGTATAAAATAATAAAACTACGTGAAATTAAAACCAAATTCGGCAGAGCAATAATTGCCGAATTAGAAGAATTCCAAGTGTTCTTGCCTCGACGATTTGCGGCAGATCTCAGCCATGAAGAGGTTGAGAACATTAACCGAGAAGGAGACATTGCATTGATCAGCCGAGGACCGTTGGACGCCTGCACAACTACTAAACTAGAGTTCCGGAAAATGTACGAGCAGGAAACTCAAGATTTTATTTGAAAGTGTACATTCGGATTATAAGTGAAGTGTAAACACATTTAAATAATAAAACTGCAGTTATATGTAACTAATTTTTTTTCTTTTATTTGTTCCTACCATACAAGTGATTATACATATTAATACAATGGTTATACAATTTTATTAACATAATTAGTTAACGGATTATATTCTACAACCCGATCATGTATTATTAAACAATATGCAGAGGTGTTCGGAGGTAAATTAACGCTTGACTCAAATTCAATACGAACATCAACTGATCCAGTTTTAATAGATTCATTTTGGTTTGAACAATCGATTACTATCATTGCTCGGGTTTTGAATTCATTTCGTAATGCTGCGAATAAGAAGGTACGTTCGAAACGTAATACGGTGCGTTCTGAACGTAATACGTTACGTTACGTTCTGAACGTAATACGTTACGTTACGTTCTGAACGTAATACGTTACGTTACGTTCTGAACGTAATATGTTACGTTCTGAACGTAATACGTTACGTTCTGAACGTAATACGTTACGTTACGTTCTGAACGTAATACGTTACGTTACGTTCTGAACGTAATACGTTACGTTACGTTCAAAACGTGATACGTCGCGTTCCAAACTTGATACGTCACGTTTTAAACGGAAGAAGTATTAAACCAGTAAAGAAAATTTATTTCCTAGTACGAACCTGGTGGTGCAGGAAGCATAAGCCGGCACTGGCAGTGCTAGATCGGAATAAGTAAATGATGCACAGAAATTTACTAATATAGAAAAACAAATAGTCTCTTATACATTCATCAGCTTAATATTATATGTGTATACCTCAACACTTTTACTATACACTATACAGAAGAACATACATTACAAGTTCGCAACAGCTCTTCAAGTTGTTTATGCAGGGAACTTATAAATGGGTTACAATACTGCCATCTCTGATTGAGAAGTATAATAACACGAAACATCAAACTATTAAAATGAAACCCGTTCAAGTAACGAAGAAAAATGAAGAAGAAATACTACAATCCGTCTACAATTATCAATATAATGATAAACAAATTCTTAAATTTGCAGCAGGTGATAAAGTACTGATCAGCAAGTATAAGGGAATTTCGGATAAAGGATATTGACCAAACTGGTTGACTAAACTATTTACTATACATAAAGTGCGACGTACTAATCCCATTACGTATGAACTGATTGATTATCAAGAACAGCCTATCGCAGGAACATTTTACGAATATGAATTACAACGTACAAAACAACCTGACGTGTATTTGACGGAAAAAATTGTTAAGAAGAAAGGGGATTTAGTGTATGTAAAATGGTTAGGAATGGATAAAACACACAACAGTTGGATACATAAAAATGATGTTTTGTAATTAAAATATGTATATTAAATAAAGTATGTAATTTTATTAAAATTCAAAGTTTTTCTTTACATTTCATACAGTCCTTAACCATTGCAGATCTATACATATTAGTGTTAAAATTTGTATGTTCTATACAATATTTATATTTTATAAACTCTGGATCTTCCTTCCAAGATTTTGGAAATTTTTCCCAAGTATAATCTATCTGTTCTCCTGCGTATATCATCACGAACTCCTTCGTTAGACATTGAATTTCTTCTGAGTATAGTTGATTTAGTATTCCGTTTTGATGAAATGCTCTAAGGGCAGCTAAGTTTGTAAACCGCCATGTAAACCATTCGTGCAATGCTCGAACATTTTGAACGGCGCAATGTTTGTTATGAAAATAGCAGCAGTCATATGTAGTTGATAATAATAATTCTTCTAATGCAGGACATTCAATATCTTCTAGATTCTTGATTGATATATGTTTTAAATGTTTCGGTAAAATTTCATGTAAATATGTTATTTTTGATAGACCTTTTACGTATATTAATGTCACATTCGCTAACAGATAAGTAAGTTTCTTATCCAAATCAGAATATTGTGTTTTGCCGGTACACCACTCTAAATTATGATGATGTCTTACGAGGAAATTCACATTTCGTTGAGTTTCCCTATTCAAGTGATTCCATGAATAAGGTGGAGCAAATATTTCCCAATCACATTTTCCATCACAAATAGAAATCACTGCAATTTCTTTACAAACAAATTGTTTTTTGTTCAGCATAAAGCCTTGAAGATCTAGAATGACCGCCATAATGCGCACAAGTGTCTGTTTCAGCACATCGAGAACGACTATTGTAAATTTAGTTTTACACATTCTTTATATATGTAAATATAGCCATCTATTAACATTTAGCTCAACTATTATTTTCACTTATTGAAAAACAATTTAATTATATCTAGATATATATTTAGCATTGTGTTTCTTGAAATATATAATGCATATCAGCGTCGGCAGTGATGTAAAGAAATGTATCGGTAGATAATAATTTATTCATTCAATTGTATTTTTAAGATAATTCGTTTCCGTTATACATTCGCAAAAAAAATTATCATCCTATTTCTCAGAATACATAGTGCTGCGTTAGCGTTAGCAATGAGACAAAGAAATTTATCGATATAGAAAAATATTCTAATACACACAACAGTTGGATACATAAAAATGATGTTTTGTAATTAAAATATCTATATTAAATAAAGTATGTAATTTTATTAAAATTCAAAGTTTTTCTTTACATTTCATACAGTCCTTAACCATTACAGACTTATACATATTGGTATTAAAATTTATATGTTCTATACAATATCTATATATCTTATAAACTCTGAATCTTCCTTCCAAGATTTTGGAAATTTTTCCCAAGTATAATATATTTGTTCTCCTACGTACACCATCACGAACTCCTTCGTTAGACATTGAATTTCTTCTGAGTATAGTCGATTTAGTATTCCGTTCTGATGAAATGTTATAAGGGCAGTTAAGTTTGTAAACCGCATAGTATTTCTTGGAATATATAATGCATATCAGCGTCGGCAGTGATGTAAAGAAATTTATCGGTAGAAAATAATTTATTCATTCAATTGTATTTTTAAGATAATCCATTTCCGTTATACCTTCACACAAAATTATCATCCTATTTCTCAGAATACATAGTGCTGCGTTAGCGTTAGCAATAAGACAAAGAAATTTATCGATATATATATATATATAATATTCTCAACACTTTAGGCTACACAGTCATTAGAAGTTAGAACACAAACGGCTTCAACATGTGGGCAGTGATTGAACATACATCCGAAGAGGTTCAATATTGTGTTAAGTTAATTGATAGTAATTTTTTCCGGGTGGGTTCTGCGCGTTATAATGAAGTAATATTAAAGCCGAGTCAAGCGGATGAAAACCATGCAGTTTTCATTTTAGAAGGAGAAAATTTAAAATTGCTTAATAACCATGTAAGTTTTATTCCATATTTTTAATTTCAATTTTTAGTAATTAATTTCTTTTAATTTAGAGTCTATATGGTGTACATATACCCCCTTGATGGGGGACTTGAATGCCCCATTATAAACGGAGACATTATCGAATTTGGCAGTGTAATAAACTGTTTTGAGGCAGTTTGGTTAACTTCGGCCCCAGAACCCTCATATTCGCCAACATCATCCCGACATTGGGAACACTATTTCGAATCTGCAGCGGGAAGATTTATCCTTAAAATTCAATTATTTGAACAACAATAATTACACTACGTTCGCATGTATCTTATATTTATATATAGTACATTTTTCTTTTTAAATCATTAACTAATTATGTTATATATCCACTGTATAACCATTGTATTAATATGTATAATCACTTGTAAGGAATGAACAAATAAGAGAAAAAAATTAGTTACACAGTTTTATTATTATTTAAATATGTTTACATTTCACTTGTAATCCGAATGTACACTTTCAAATAAAATCTTGAGTTTCCACAAAAAATAGTTACACAGTTTTATTATTATTTAAATGTGTTTACATTTCACTTGTAATCCGAATGTATACTTTCAAATAAAATCTTGAGTTTCCTGCTTGTACATTTTTCGGAACTCTAGTTTAGTAGCTCTGCAGGCGTCCAACGGTCCTCGGCTGATCAATGCAATGTCTCCTTCTCGGTTAATGTTCGCAACCTCTTCGTGGCTGAGATCTGCTGCAAATTGTCGGGGTAGAAATACTTGGAAATCTTCTAATTCAGCAATTATTGCTCTGCCGAATTTGGTTTCAATTTCACGTAGTTTTATTATTTTATACACTCGATTGATATCAATATCTTGCAATTTTTTCGTTTCCTTAAAATCCTCAGAGACACCGACGCTTGTTAACTTCGAAACAATATCAGATTTGTCCGCAGCCATAGTTATTACAACTTGTCTCTTCAACAGTAAAATGGTGAAATGAATACTAAATGTATAGTGCAAGCTTAATTTATAATAATTTTCTACAACGTTGGTAAATAAACATGATGATATATTGCGCAATAATTCTAGGAAATGTTAAACAAGTTTGGACCTAGGAATTATGTGAAACAGGCTTGAACAAGTCCGTAAACATGGAAAATTCTAGGAATGATGCAATAGTTTCGTAATATTGCGTAATCAATTCCAGGAATTATGGAACAGGTTTGAACAGGTTCGTAGTGTGTCCGCGTTGCGCATGTGCCACCAGGTCCGTACTCTACCTAAAGAAAAACCCTCAGGTACGGTCTGGCTCACTGGACCACGTAACCCTTGATCCAGACCCCGTGACTCCTCCGAGTTCACCCCTGAAGAAGACCTCCAGGTACATGACCTTGAAAGAAGACCTCCAAGTCGGTCATACAACGGTACAGCCTAGCCACCTGGATGACGTCACCCTTGTTCCAGACCCCGTGACTCCTCTGAGTTCTCCCCCTGAAGAAGACCTCCAGGTACATGACCTTGAAAGAAGACCTCCAAGTCGGCCATACAACGGTACAGTCTGGTCACCTGGATGACGTCACCCTTGTTCCAGACCCCGTGACTCCTCTGAGTTCTCCCCCTGAAGAAGACCACCAGGTACATGACCTTGATATTATATGTGTATACCTCAACACTTTTACTATACACTATACAGAAGAACATACATTACAAGTTCGCAACAGCTCTTCAAGTTTTTTATACAGGGAACTTATGCGATTTAATCGGACGCTGAAAAGTATGATGTGGAAACAGTTTAGTATGCAGAGAACTTATAAATGGATTACAATACTGCCATCTCTGCTTGAGAAGTATAATAACACGAAACATCGAACTATTAAAATGAAACCTGTTCAAGTAACGAAGAAAAATGAAGAAGAAATACTACAATCCGTCTACAATTATCAATATAATGAGAAACAAATTCCTAAATTTGCAGCAGGTGATGAAGTACGGATCAGCAAGTATAAGGGAATTTTGGATAAAGGATACTGGCCAAACTGGTCAACTGAACTATTTACTATACATAAAGTGTGACGTACTAATCCCATTACGTATGAACTGATTGATTATCAAGAACAGCCTATCGCAGGGACATTTTACGAATATGAATTACAACGTACAAAACAGCCTGACGTGTATTTAGTGGAAAAAATTGTTAAGAAGAAAGAGGATTTAGTGTATGTAAAATGGCTAGGAATGGGTAAAACACACAACAGTTGGATACATAAAAATGATGTTTTGTAATTAAAATATCTAGATTAAATAAAGTATGTAATTTTATTAAAATTCAAAGTTTTTCTTTACATTTCATACAGTCCTTAACCATTACAGACCTATACATATTAGTATGTTCTGTTTGTACAACTTGAAGAGCTGTTGCGAACTTGTAATGTATGTTCTTCTGTATAGTGTATAGTAAAAGTGTTGAGGTATACACATATAATATTAAGCTGATGAATGTATAAGAGACTATTTGTTTTTCTATATTAGTAAATTTCTGTGCATCATTTACTTATTCCGATGTAGCACTGTCAGTGCCGGCTTATGCTTCCTACACCACCAGGTCCGTACTAGGAAATAAATTTTCTTTACTGGTTTAATACTCCTTCCGTTTAAAACGTGACGTATCATGTTTGGTACGCGATGTATCGCGTTTTGAACGTAACGTAACGTATTACGTTCAGAACGTAACGTAACGTATTACGTTCAGAACGTACCGTATTACGTTTCGAACGTACCTTCTTATTCGCAGCATTACGAAATGAATTCAAAACCCGAGCAATGATAGTAATCGATTGTTCAAACCAAAATGAATCTATTAAAACTGGATCAGTTGATGTTCGTATTGAATTTGAGTCAAGCGTTAATTTACCTCCGAACACCTCTGCATATTGTTTAATAATACATGATCGGGTTGTAGAATATAATCCGTTAACTAATTATGTTAATAAAATTGTATAACCATTGTATTAATATGTATAATCACTTGTATGGTAGGAACAAATAAAAGAAAAAAAATTAGTTACATATAACTGCAGTTTTATTATTTAAATGTGTTTACACTTCACTTATAATCCGAATGTACACTTTCAAATAAAATCTTGAGTTTCCTGCTCGTACATTTTCCGGAACTCTAGTTTAGTAGTTGTGCAGGCGTCCAACGGTCCTCGGCTGATCAATGCAATGTCTCCTTCTCGGTTAATGTTCTCAACCTCTTCATGGCTGAGATCTGCCGCAAATCGTCGAGGCAAGAACACTTGGAATTCTTCTAATTCGGCAATTATTGCTCTGCCGAATTTGGTTTTAATTTCACGTAGTTTTATTATTTTATACACTCGATTGATATCAATATCTTGCAATTTTTTCGTTTCTTTAAAATCCTCACAAACACCGACGCTTGTTAACTTCGAAACAATATCAGATTTGTCTGCAGCCATATTTATTACAACTTATCTCTTCAACAGTAAAATGGTGAAATGAACACTAAATGTATAGTGCAAGTTTAATTTATACTAATTTTCTGCAACGTTGGCAAATAAACATGATGAAATATTGCGCAATATGCTAAAATAGAGATGATGCAATAGTTGCGCAATATTGCGTAATCACTTCCTGGAATTATATGAAACAGGTTTGAACACGTAAAGGGGAATCCCAGAAATTTTGCAACGTTTCTAAAAATGACGCGTAATATTGCGTAATCATGGGAAAAATTCGTGGAATTATTAAGAAACAAGATTGAACAGGTCCGTAAACATGACCCGGAAGGCCCCCCATCCAACGCTACAAGGCAATAGGATTGAACAAGTTCGTAGTGTGTCCACGTTGCGCATGCGCCACCAGGTCCGTACTCCAGCTAAAGAAAAACCTCCAGGTACGGGCTGGCTCACTGGGCCACGTAACCCTTGATCCAGACCCCGTGACTCCTCTGAGTTCACCCTCGGAAGAGGACCTCCAGGTACATGACCTTGAAAGAAGACCCATCCTGCCTGAAGAAGATCTCCAAGTCGACCATATAACGGTACAGCCTGACCCCTGGATGACGTCACCCTTGATCCAGACCCCGTGACTCCTCCGAGTTCACCCCCTGAAGAAGAGCTCCAGGTACATGACCTTGAAAGAAGACCTCCAAGTCGGCCATACAACGGTACAGCCTGGCCACCTGGATGACGTCACCCTGGTTCCGGACCCCGTAACTCCTCTGAGTTCTCCCCCTGAAGAAGATCACCAGGTGCATGACCTTGAAAGAAGAGTCCATACAACAGTACAGCCTGACCTCCTGGATGACGTCACCCAGGCCCCCTGGATGACGTCATCCAGGCCACGCCCCCCGATCACGTGACCCCCTCCCACTCTTCCGGTCACGTGACCCCTCCCCCTCTACCGATCACGTGACCCCCGCGCCCCCCACCACGCCCCGCAACGCCGTACTACAGTACAGGCGCGAGGTAGGCAACCCGCAGTGCTGGCCTCAGAACCCCATTACTATACTACTCCGGGCAATGAACTGTTGTCTATTTGCCGATCAGTATTGTGATTGGTTGACGTGGCGCGCGGTATACTGATGAAGTTTTGCGACAAGTTGTAATTAGTGGTTGTAAAGGGCTTTGCCAGTCGAATGATTAATGATGTGTCATATTTGTATCACCCCTAGGCTAGGGGTTTTAGTGTCCTCTCACTGTGTACCATTAATTACTTTATATTAAAATATTAAATGGAAACAATTTGCAACATTTGGCAACACTAAATACATGAGTGGAATGCTTCATGCTTCATAATAAGATATTATGTATTAAAAACATTAATGCACTGGATTATTAATCATGTACATTAGATTATAAACTAAAAAGTTGTCTCGAAGTCAGAGCAAATTTAGTAACATTAGCCATATTGATATAATAAAATAAATATAATATAATAAAAAAAAATACGTTGTACGTCTATTTAAATGTAACAATTTTTTGTCGTTAATATTTAATACTTTTTAAGTATGAAAGTAACTATATTTTCTGATTGTTTCGAATGGCAAAATCCCAATTTCGGTTTAGCCAAATACTATAAATATCACACTCAAAACCGTTATTTTCGTAAAGCCGAAAAAACCTACTACGAGAATAGAGACACACTACCCAATACGCTTGTTATTTGTTTTATAATAAATATTTATTGCTTGCAATACGACATGAATGACTGTAAGAATGGTATGTTATACTTACTGTAGAAGTTGCATGTTTCTGCTCGTACATGTTAAGTAAAAGTGAAACACGGTGGTGCTTCGTAGCCTTCAGGCATATATGTAACACGGACTATAAATTATCACGTCCTCACCGAACGGAGGCACAAATTACTTGTTATACGGTTAGATGCAGTCCATCAGATATAAGCGTGTTAGCGAGTCAGCTATGCACAGCAATAAGAAGCACAGACGTAGCACCAGCATAGCAGTAACGTAGCGTAAGACAATTCACAACAGCAACAATAATACGAGAAGGCAAAGCATCAATTCACAAAACTAGAATTAATTATTTACGTATCTAATTTAAATAGTTTTCCAAATATTTCACAATGTAATAAAATGAACTGATATTAAACTTAATTTTTTATGCTTATCACGAAATTATAAAAGATTAATAGAATTTGCAAATTAGTCTGAAATTTTGTGAATTTCTAGGTAAGATGGTGCATGTGCGTGAAATATATTGAATGGAAATGGAGAAAGTGATGAATTACATGTGTAAGATGTGCATATAAGTAATGAAAACAGAAGATGTAAATAAGTAAACAATAAAATATAATATATAGTCGTATACAGGTGGTCTGAAGCCGTACATACACTTACATAATTAACTGATATCCTAGGCCTACTATTCACACACAATTAATATACATATTGTTTTGTTGCTTTTTTTAATGATTATTAATAATAATAATATACAAATAAACATTTCTCATTGGATTCTCTCATTTGTTCAAATTCTTTCCAATTACTGCATATATATTATTAACAAACTTCTTCAAGTCTCTTCTCTGTACAACGAGTGAACGAACAGCATGATATGTTTCAATACAATAACATAACCTTTTCTATTCAGATGCGTTTGTTTTCAAAATAAATAAGCAATAATATACGGTAAGTGCAATTCTGAAAGTTTGCGTTTATTAACGGAAATTTTGTAGTCGAATATATTTCACATATTATTTCTATATAATGTTCAATATTAATGAACGCAAAATTTCAAAATGCTACACAGTTCACATAGGGATAGCGAAGGATATATAATGTTACATTCATTGTTAGGAATAAACTAATTCATTCTTTTCACAATGTATTCAATTCATTATATATGTATAGTATTTTACAAAAAAAAACCTGTCATACACAAATTGGGCCGTGGGTAATGTTAAGTAGTATTATTAAATGAATTAAGTATTTTCATAAACAAAACAAAAAGTTAGCAAACATGTACCCTAGTAGTGTTCATATATTACTGTATCTATATTTATATTATTTTATACATTCTTACCATTTTCATTCGCCATTAATCGTTGCACAAGTTTAACATTCTCGTTTGTGGTTAATTCTGAATATGTGGTCCCCTGAACTGTCATCGAGAGGGTTTTTGCTTAGCTTTAATAATTAAAATTAAATAATTTATGGCACATACGAGATCAGTTGAAACCCCAGGCAATTAATATTTTAAGTGTTGCATACTTACATAGTAATTATATTTAACCAAAGATAAGAATATACCTTCAACGTTTGATATCGTTCTCTTTATTGCATGGTAGGTATATCTAGAGTAAATATAAAAGCTATGCATGAATGTGAACTCTGCGCAAAGAATATATTTCTATCATAAACATCTTTTTCAAAAATCTAGATATTTTTAAACTTGTGCTACACTCATTCGCTCCATATAGATTTATGCTAGTACTATATATATATGTTATAAAAATCACATCAATTCGCTTTTTTGTTCTTAGCTATTATTCATTAATTACGTATTTAATTTTCACAGTTAGATACATTTCTGAACAATAGGTTCAGAAACTGTAATTATGTTAATCATTACAATTAACAATATATAATTGTACATTACGTACGTACGTACATACATACAGGTATGTTTGTATGTATGGGTATATGGCTACATGTTGATGTTATGATTAATTAATATTGATATTAGTATTTATAATATATTATGAATATCTGCGTGCGCTTGTTTTATATATGAATAGAACAATTGCAATTCAATGAATGAATGATTCATCAGTCTATAACAATAATGGCATGTACAGATCATTTTAAAAGTGGTTAAACAATAAAACATTTTGTTTGAAAAAAATTGTATGAAATGTAAAAGAAGCATATACTATTCTTTTGTATTTAGCAGAATATTCAATTATTGTTATCGCGATGTTTAACTTTCTAAGTTGAAATGGAAATAAAACACTAGAGATACGTTGTACCAATCTTAAAAGAACCTGTACGAGATTAGTAATAAGTGAATTCGCCGCCATATTTGTGCACTGTCAGTTCTTTGTGTTGACCGTTTATTCGTGAAAAACAACAGGAATAACGATAGTTGAACACGTAAAGCACCACTGTTCATACAAACACTTAAACACACTTTGGTAGGACATAATATATAGTTGTTGGAGACATACAAGCAAATTACAATGTTCTCGCAATTTTTTGACACTTGTGTCTGTTGAGTAGTGGATGTGTAGTTGTACGATGTTCCGTTAGATGGCATTGGTGGTAGTAGTGGTGGTGGTGTTGGTATGTGCATGTCTCGCGCCTCGCTACGGGTGCATTTATTAACAGACTAGAGAGCGGTAACCGAATAACGGCGGCACGAGACGGCGGGGGCACGCACTCATATGGGTCCGTAGTTGCTTAGCGAGGGGCCCGAACCCGGTACAGCAACCACAAGTGGCGCACCCCCTTCGTCCGCCTGTCATACATGACTGAGGGGCGGCTGTTTGAGCATATGGTGATGGAGATGATGCTGACTAGCGGACGCTACACTGCCACCGCCGGTGGTGGGGGCCCCGAGCAAAGAAGCACTGCCCTGGCCGGCTACTAGGTACTGGGGTGGCGTCTTACCAACTCGCGTCTTAATCAGTACAGCGCCAGCGCCTCCTGGATCAGGCATGCCGAATATCCTACGCCACAATCGTTTCCACGAGTCCAAAGTTTTACCCGACCAGATCCAAACACCTGAGGTGATTCCCACGGCTAAGGCCATGAAGTACTTAAGCATTAGCACCGAGTACAAGGGACGTGCATGTCTTTGGGCACGCGCAGCAGCTGCGCACGGGCAGGCGAGCGGTGTGAGCCATGCCTCGTGGAACGCGTTCTCATACAAGTGACATCCGATAACTATGGTAGCTGGTACAGTGTATAGGACACTGAATATCCCAATTCGTATCATCAGTTTCTCGAGTTTATCCGCTTTGGATCCTGCGCCTGCACCTCCTTGCTGTTTGATAACGGATCGAATGCGAAAAAGTGAGACGAAACCAGCAAGTAGAAAGGTAGTGCCTAGGAGTAGATAGACTAGTAATGGTGCTAGCACAAAAGTACGGAGATTCTCCATATTCATATTTCCCACGTAACAAATGCCCGAGACGGGGTCACCATCTACAGCTGTTGATACCAGTACGGCAACTGTCTGCAGCGTGGGTATTAACCAAGCCGCTAGGTGGAAGTACTGTGCATAGCCCGTTATCGCCTCGTTGCCCCATTTCAATCCTGCTGCGAGGAACCACGTAAATGACAGTACCACCCACCAGATGGATGAGGCCATTCCGAAGAAATACACGAGAAGAAACACCATAGTACACGGAGACGGTCCTGATGCTGCATATTTGATGGCTTTTCCTTCGCATGCAACTTCCTCGTGTCCCAAGCCCACTCTGACCAAGTAGCCCACTGATACTAGGAAATAACAGGCAGACAAGAAAACAATCGGTCGCTCGGGGTATTTGAAGCGTTCGGTGTCAATTAGGAACGTGGTGAGTGTCATTAGTGTTGACGCTGCGCACAGTCCCGACCACAGGGCTATCCACACGGCCGCGAACTCCTTTTCCTCGTCGTTGAAGAACGCGTCCTTGCACGGATACGCACAGTTTGCGATGTTTGCGACCGCGACGCTTCGGTTGTATAGTGGTGAGCCCTTCCCCAGAGGGACTAGCGGGTGGCCGCAGCTGCACGCGCAATTTCCCTCTGGGGTGCTTCGGCAGTTTTTTGAATTCTTGTGACCTGGTCTGCACAACGGCTTATTAGTGGGCGCTGCTAGTTTACGAGACGGTTTCGTCGGAGGTGGCGGTGGTCCACCACCACCACCGCCAGCAACTGCTCCTGAACCACTTGAATCAGACTTATCCTGTTGATGATCCATACAGAGATTGTTGGGGTCGCCATTCACTGGGAAATTATCGCAAGCCATTCGCTCTGGCCAACTGAAACCGTACTGTTGCATCAGAGGTGCACAACCTGCACGAGCACGTTCACATACGCTCCTACATGCTGGCAACGGTTTCTGATAGTTGCTCAGACAAATCGGTGTGTACATGGAGCACAGGAAGAACTTCAAATCCGACGAACACTTGATTTCAACAAGCGGCCAGAATTGATGCACTTCCAGTCCGGCTTCTTCTTGTGTATCATGATTTAATTCGTTAGGCATTCGTGTCAGATTATAGCCGATTCCTTTGCACATGGGTATCGTGATTTCTTCGCAACGTTCCTCCTGGGTAAAGTCCGCGGTGAGTCCGGGAGCTGGTCCGGAACTTGCTACTTGCATGCTTCCCACATCGGCTTGTGCACGCCATATTGCTAGGGTCAACGCGAACAAAAGTCGCGCGACACAAAGCGACATACTGCAAATGTACGATGCACCGGTATAGGCCGGTGTAGCGCGCAGACTGAACGTATGTCTATGATTTCACTGCTCGTTACTGACGTCACAGCAATGATAGATCACGTGATGCTGCTGCTCGGTCAGCGATGTCGCTGGTTGGTGTGCAGAGAGCGTTGTGCTCCTGGCCCACGCATTGCCGTCTGAAACAAACATAAATATATGTTAACTAATGGCAAATCAGACTTGCTGGCTAATAGAATACGGGTTTGTTAATGGAAAAGGTGTAGTAAAATCATAAACAAGTCAATCTTAAACTATGCCCTTAGCACTCAACGCAATTATAGTGAAAGAAATTATGCAAGAGACGGTGTATTATGCAAGAATGTTTGTGGGTTGGACTGTCAAATAAAATATCGACAGCAAACAGCTATATATGTTTTTGGTTACGTGAACAATAACAATAAATTTCACACCTATTCTAACAATTTCCAAGAACAAATATGATGAATATATTTTCAAAGTATTAAAACCTTTTTTTGTGATATTAGCAGTCTGATTAATGAGTAAGATAATTTTGGGAATTTCCATAAATGTTTTAGCTGATTCTTGCTGCCATAGATCATAATTATGATGCTTTTCCGGTATTTGCAGGCTGACATTTGACAAAGTGCTAGAATTTCACGGATAATAAACTTCGTAAGCCATACCATGATGGCTGTATGATCTCAATGGTACATCTTGTCCGTGTGACTGTCTGTCTATCTGTCCGGTTGTCGCATGTTCGTTTGCAGCTTGCTTGGAAACTTCACACCGGCACACACGGACACGGAGACGTCTCATTAACATTCTCGAGGTGTGACACCGTGTTAACTCGTCTGGGTGACACTTAGTCGTTATCATGGATTACTTAATGGCCTTTACACATATACACACACACAGAACATTTATACAAACACACACATATAGAACATTTATATACACACATACCCACAGAACATTTATACACACATACCGTGTAAACACCGGTTTTGCTTTTTTGCGTTGATGCTATGATGAGCAAGAAAACCTAAACAAGAGTCAAGTCACCAAAGAACACTTGGGTTGTCTCATTGCCTGTGCATGTGTATTTCAACGACTTTTTCTTTCATTTTGTATGCATGCTGGTATGTATACAATAATTAACAAGTTAGGTTATATTAACTAAAATGTAAGCCATATGTTTTAAAATACAGTGAATTTCGCTTATAACGAACCCGCTTACTGCGAACTTTCGCTTATAACGAACCAATCTGTAAAGTACGAACTAAAGTATCATTAAACGTGTGTTATTTTTTTCGCATATAACGAACCCGTTTATAACGAACTTTCGGGTATAACGAACCTTAATTTTTGTAATAATCGCAAAAGTTTTCGGTTATAACGAACTTCAAACGGCATTTTACCAAATAATCAGGGGATTCCTCGAAATCTTTCAACTCCGCATATGTAGGGTCGCCGTAACAGTTTTTGGGGTTCTTGTGTATATGTGGTTAATTGTATGAAAAAAATTATCGGACCTTTCCGCGATTGGAACGGATCATGCGGAAATTTCAGCATGCTCCACATGTCCTGTCCGCCCCTGTTCACTGTATTTAATGTGTTAAAAAAGTACAATTATGAGTTACGCAATTTCGAAGAAAACATGTAAAGCTCTAACTTTAAATATATAAAAATAATATAAAATAATAATAAGTATAAACAAAAGTAAAATAAACGATTTTTTCAAATAAGCTTCATAAAAAGTATTGTTAGTGTACAATGTATATGTATTACAAAACAATATCTAACTCAATTTTGAACAAATCTGGATTTGTCTAGTTTTGCAAAACAGTTCTTCATATTATGTACCTACTTGAAACATGTACCTATGCATTCATAAAAAAAAAATGAATTTCTGATGTTTATCGTTTATTACGAACTTCGCTTATAGCGAACTATTTTCGTCGGTCCCTTGAGGTTCGTTATAAGCGAAGTTCACTGTACATAGATAAAAAACCTTGTATTAAGTAAGAAATGTCACATATTTTATATTTAATAATGTTAATTGCAATTAAGTTGACAGTCTGAAAATAAATTACTGGTAAATACAATAAAATAATGAATAAATTTTAGTAAAATATGTTTTGTTTTCTCGGAACAATATTTAAATTATTGCAAATGTTTATCTAATCTATTCTTGTTTTATGTTATTTCTTGGAATCGTCCTGAAGTATTAATTAAAAGTGCCTGGACACACGTCACTGTTTATCTGATCATGAAATATTTGGCATCATCGTGCAGGCCACCACATAATTCAGGTGAACCGATCGGTAGAATAAATAAAATACAAAAAACGAGAACTCTTTTATATTTACATATACACCACCTATACATAGTATCAAACAAGTTTGCAACCTACAGGTGCAAAAATTCTCAACCGCAGTCTGGTTTCTTGTGGCCGTCCTACGCTACCTCTCGAAATACCTACACAACTTATCTACATATTACGGGGCGCGCATCGTGGCACTCTCGTGTCCTCTCGCTCTACCCACATGGCCACTTCACTATTCTATCCTCCTCTATCATTGTTGATTTAGAAAGAAAGATTACAGACACAAGCTTAGGAGAATACAACCAGATGTAACTAAAAGTAAGATCAAATAACATTAACAACATTCGTAACAGATATTGTTGTATAAAATTACAGTTCTATAAAATGTCGTGGATGTAATGAAACATTAGAAGGACAGAGACACAAGAGAAGAAAATCATTAGACAAAGTAAGAAAGACAATGCAAGATGTAAAGTGCGAAGAACATGTAGAATGAAATCGTGAGAGAGTTGTGAAACTGCGAAGCGAAGCGAAGGTGTACGAAAGAAGCACGAGAGAAGAGATAACTGGACACATAGGGAGCTGGTAGGAGTGAGCGAACGTAGAGTGAGATAGGGAACACTCCGGAGACAGTTTATGCCTTGCGATGGCAGACAGATAAGTCGGGGAACTGGGGACAGTGCAAGTCCCAACATCCTCACAGCACGACTTCGTCTTCCACAAAAGTTGGAACGATGATAACGCTTTACCTATTTCAAAAGACCCACACACATATCTAGAGGGCTTTGTTTTCAATTTTCAACTTTCGCCTCTTCAAACAAACCTATCACGGTGACATATGTTTACTTGTCCGTGAGGTGCCGTGAGTTATGCAGACTTGCGTGGATGTTCGCACTACAGGGAACATTATATCTTGTTGCGGCCGTTGTACAACTTTTTGTAAGTATAAATTTCCCGGTAACTTTTGATATATTACGCTAGAGAATAATAATACAAATGTACTTACACATTCGACTTTAAACCGCGGTATAAATATTTTTACAATGACATTACAGACAGAATAAAACATTGTATGAGTAAAATAATTTTCCAACTCTAAACGCATACATATAGCGTTATAAATAAGGAGCAAGAGTATACCTGTATTTGCATATTGATATTTCGAATGCAAGTTGAGTGATGGATAATTGCTGGTAACACTTTCCAGCCACGTAGCACAGTGTGGTGCAGAGATTAAGAATCCTAACGAGACAATCGTTGTGCGTCGTACAGACACAGGGCAGGACGCACATAAATTCATGTCTGTATGTACGTGTCGTCCGATATACATTACACATGTATACGTGGCACACTGTTCACCAATACACGATGGTGCCTAACGTGATGTAGCATTTTATTATATATTCATCCGTTGGTCTGTGGGTGTTGTTTTGTTTATACATGTATGATGTATGCATATATATGTAGCTAGTACGGGTACATGTATATTTGATATATGCAAGTGCATATATATATATATATATATATATATATATATATATATATATATATATATATATATATAATGTATGTATGTATATTTGATATATGCATGTTTGTATGAGTGTGCGTATGTGTTAGGTTCACAGCACCGTTCCAACTCATGAATGCAGACTGATAAATAGTCGATGTTACTGTACACTGATTGATTGTCATGATCGGACAACTATGATGGCCACTTCATGAATAAAACATTACACAAAATAACGTTCTTTACACTATGTGACTTGATACACACCTCATGAAATTCTCATCAATAATGCGCGTATTTAAATATGGCATGACAATTAAATCGAGAACACTTCTATACATTTATAATTTGACATTAAATTCGATTGCACTAATAGAAACATTTTCTGGTAAGAAACAAATTTTGTACAGCAGATGAGCAAAGTAATACTTTGATTTTTACATAATATGTATGTTAAGGAATTATCGACGAAACAGGATATACAGTTATAAGAACTAAAGGTTAGATAAAGAATGCTGAATTGAACTATTTATCCACGGATATCTTGGAATATCTCCTGAGTCATATAGTACGTTTGTTTATCCGCAACAATCCACGTGATTTTTCTCCAAGTCACAAACAGTAGATCCAGGCAGGCTGTTTATACGGCCAGCGAAGTCTGTAAAATTTTATTTGCATACACTCGTATAAAAAAATACTCAGGCAGTAACGAGAAGCTATAAAACACTGTGTGAAAGAAGAGATATACGAGCCGTAGCAACAAGAAGAACCGACCGAACAGAACGGAACGTATTTTTGGGACGTGACTGAGCACTCAGCCGGGTGCCTTCTGTATGTGTGGCAGGTATCGAACCCAGTTACAGTCTCAGTATATACGGTGGTGCAGTAGCCCAATATAAACCATCAACTTGCACTACATGTAGATGCATCGCGATGTATTTGTTTGGTCCGCAACAGCAAGTTCGAAAAGTCAAGTTGCGTGGTTCGGTGGAAAAACATTTTGACTGCCGGGGTCTTGACTTTCGAAACGAGCTAGACGTAATGTTAAATACACATAGAGCGACTGCTGGCGTTTTGTTTACATTTACATACAAATACAAATAAAAAACGAAACGATGAATATCTGTTAATGTTTGTCTGTTCGCACAGGCATGTCTAGAAATAGATACAACGAATCAGCCATGTCAACTAGCGTCTCTTTTCAAAGATTGATTGAAAAAGAACACAGTGTTAATTAAATAATTAACGTGTTTTTATTTATACTTGGAAATATTTTAACTTAAAGGAAACAGCAGTTAATTCCAATGAATGTTGTTATCTAGAAATTGTGAACTTCGTACAGTTCAGTTCAATGTTGAACTGCACTGATAACGTAACTTATTATTATTGAGAACTATAGATTACTGTTCTTCGTATTGAAAAATACACTTATTCTGTAATTATTTTTGCGTTGATACATTTTAATATTTCATATTTACCTCTATCTATGGCTACCGTGATAAATAACATGTTTGGACGTGTTATTGTTATTGTGTAATTAAATTTATCTAGCAGATAGCAAGCAGTGACCAGTTGACGGGATGTTGAACCGGATGGTAGATAAAAATTGAAATTAATTCGGCGTGCAAAAATATGGTATTTGGATAAGATTTTCCTTATATATTACTAAGCTCCCATATCTCAACAAATAAAAACGCAGTGAAATTGAAATAAAACTGCATAATCTGTTGATTTTAATGGGAATTACATATTTATCGCTATTGCAAATGCGAACGTCATACTGAGCCAGACATGAAAATAAATAATTGATACACAATGTGTCGAAACTTGCGTCATGTTAAAGTAAATACCGCGATAAAAACAAATAATTTATTTACTACACATTACTGATTACAGTAAAATCACATTAATTTAACTAAATTAAATCCATATCTACAACACTTGAGAAATTAATCAATAAAACAATATTGTTTCAGTCATCTTTATACATGTATAATTATACATACATGTGTATCATTTGTTTGAGAAATCTATGTTTATCCAATGTACGTTATTGAAATGGTTGATGATTGTAAAATAAACAGTAGACATTGGTAGGTGTGGTTCGGTGGATAGGTAATAGTTTCCTGTATATAGGCATACAGTGTCCGCCCATAACTACTTAATAATATACAGGGAGGTACTAGGAGGGCCAATATTATCGCTCTAACGTTCACGTATATATTATCAATGTTCTGTGTAAAATATATGCTGTCAGCTGATGAAGTGTTGAAGCCAATTGCAATAATTATAAAGTATACTTTATTTGTATATATTAATAGTATTATATATATATATATATATATATATATATATATATATATATATATATTTCATTGTAACAGTAGTTTCATAGTAACAGTAAACCTCAGTTCAATCATACCCATTAAAGTGTTAATTGAACTAAACAATCAAAACCGCATTCATAAGGCTTTAACAATCACTGTTATGTCTGGACTAAGATTTAACCACAATAATTATAATCATGCAGTTCCGAGAACTAGCTTTATATTTATGCACGTATGTGTGTTCTATATACATGTATGCGTCGTTTAGTGTGTCACACAAATGAGACTGACATTTGGATGCTGTGATGGTGAGGTCCCCGACCGCCTAATATATTTCACTGTTACCGTCGTTCTCTAGAGAAGACTGCGCATTGCTCTGGCTGGTTGGAATTTTAAAGATGCCGTTTGTGGAATACCACACTGCCAGTAGATGCTGGCTTTAACATTTATGTTTTTACAAATCAGAAAAGATTTATTTCGTTGTAAATAATTCTCCTACTTTTTTGACAACACGTGCCGTATACAAATATATACTTGTTTGTTTTACTTTATAGAAATTAATTTTATTATTTCCATATACATTTTTAACATTTTATATTAGTTTTGACCGTAAAAAAATAATTAATGTTTGAGCAGGTATTTTACAGGACTTCAAATACTTTTTGTGAAACCATACAACAGTATGGTATTATTTAATTTACGTTGATCATATCGAGTTTCACAAAAACTTTATAAACAAACGTAGGTGCTATAAATATTGAACAAAAACCCAAATCTCTACACTGCTTTTTTGTTGGTGTGAATGTGCTAATAGATAGAATTAACAGTTACAGTTACACTGAAATAGAAATAAATGTTTATTTAGGCAGTATATAAGAAAAAGTATTTTGTATCGCGGTTATAAAAATAGTTGATCGCAAATAGAACCTGCCTACTGTAAACTGTATGTGTGTTTGTAAATGACTAGCAGAGACAATCGTTTAAAAAATGTCGCAACTAGTGAGAATAAATAGCCCTAGTGTATGTGTGTGTGTGTAAGGTGTGTATATATAGGTGTGTATATATGAGTATGCATAGGTGTGTATATATGTGTAAGTATGGGTGTATATATGTGTGTAAGTAAGTGTATATGTATGCCCATGATATGTATGTGTGTATCTACCTACACATATGACAATTTAGGTGTACAGTTTGTAGATTATACATAGTGTGAGAGAGAAGAATTTCGGCGCCAGTGCTAACACAACAACAAGGCTAGTGACCGCATCAAGAGAGAGAGTGGACACATCGGTCAAATGATCGCTAAACAGTGACACCACATGGCAAATATATTTGGGCGTATTATGTAACAACGTTAGTCATACACATATACATACAGTAATATCATATGTCATACTGATGGTTATCATTTCGCGTGGATGTAGTATTATGTGCGTACTTAAAAACATATTGTCATAATTCAAAAATTCAAGAGCATTTTGTACTTTTCAACTGTGTATATTTTATTTTAGAAGTTAAAGTGTAGTTCAGAGAACATGATTTTATATCGATATATTATCTATAGGTATTCTACTTAAAATAATACTAAAATAGCAGTTTTTGTTAATAAGAAAAACAAAATATTATATAGTTTTTGCTTATTAATTAGTACTTACTGAGTTATTAGAAGAAACAAGATGTTTTTCATTTAATTATTACCCGTGGATATCATGTAATACTAATTGACTTTACAGAGACTAAATGAAATTTAACAACACGTCTAATTTCTAATGATCCTGTATTACATCATAACAATTACGTTCTAAATTGAAGTAATTTTTAAATCTCAGTTTCCTTAAATACTCATTATTTATAAATAAACGTCACTGTCATATTAAGTAATAAAAGTTGAAAAAACTGAATTTTTTGTTACACAATAAAATTTTGCAAAAATACACAATGGAAACATTCTAGAATCTAGACAACTCTGATAATAAGAAATTTTTCAGAACACACTATTGTTAAAAATGAATTAGGTTTTATTACATTGCGCCGAAACGGATGTACGTATTCTAAAACCTGTTAACCATCCGAAGGTTTACTGAGCTAAGGAGGTAGAAAAGTTAACAAGACCCTTAACTACAGTCGCTAACTGTAGCCAGTTTACCTGCTTGCCTAACTGGTAAATACACACACATACACGCATTCATACATATATACAGACACATGCACGCACGGCTGCAGCAGTCACGATGTTGTTTTTATTTTTTTCGTTCTACCTTGTATTATTTTTTTACTGTATTTTAACACATGAAATTGTCAGCGCGTCTAATTGATTTATATAAAATTTAAACGTACACATTTCTCGCCAAGAAACAAGACTTATATTCAATTAAATGGAAGGTCGTTCGTTATATTTATAATTGTGATTAATCGCGCATGTGTGTTTTATATGCGTGCATAACTATGTATGTATGTGCGTGCGTGCGTAAGTTTATGTGTGTAGGGCATAGAAAATCAGGGTATGGCACGTGCCATCTATTATAATAGTATGTCTAATATCCATTGGACTACTAGGTTAAACTTTTCGATTAATTATCCTGTCCTATTTTCGAGAACATAGTTAAATGTTAACGATTGATGCATAAGAATGTAGCAAAATAAATAAATTTATTTTATTCAACAATATTATAAGATTAATTTTTACAAATACTTATACAATTTTTAACATCACATTATGAATCTCGAATAATGTACGAAATGTATTAAACATAGAATACCCGGTATCAACTAATTACGTCACTTCTAATTTCTTTCACGCTTTGGGAAAATTTGCATATCCTGTTTTGTTTCCATTGAACAAAAAATTACAGATAGCGAAAAGTTTAGATATAATTCGGCGAATTTCATTTAATATTTACTATAACCACAAAAATAATTTCTGGCATGCTGAATAACTTTTGCATTTGTAGTATTAAAAATTTACTAATATATAACGATTACAAACATATACAAAAGAGAATATACGATATACAAATTTGTATTTATAATACAATACCTTTATTTATGCAGCCGGAGTATGCAGAAACATTAAATCCAAATTCAAGTACAAAAATGAATCACCACAACACCAAGTTTGTATTCACGACAAATGTATCAACACTTTATACTAGTATTTTGATAGTAAATATACTAAAACACAAACTAAATAACTGCATTTTGTCAACAAATCAAATTTGACAGTTTTGTTTAACAGTTCATAAGTAATTGAAGCGCGCACACACCTATCTGCCCAACAACCTCCAACGAACTGAATTGAACTGAACAGAATGGCGGATCGCTCACGGCTTGTACTTCGTATCGAACCGAACATTCCCGACCGCTAACGAGCGTGCACGACTATTTGATTTTTTCCAATATTTTGTTGATTTTAATCTCAAATGGTTGTCACGTAACATAATATTTATTTTGCAAATAAAAATTATATGTGTTGATTGATAATAAATTTTGGTTAATTAATAAAGAAGAAGAATAATAATTAGCTATGTTGACAATATTAAACATTCATGCATTTATGGAACCAGAATTAGCTACTTTTACAGTTTTTTTAACTCATTAAAACTTTATTATTATTCATATATTTTTAATTAATCGTTGTTTTAAAAATAGAAAATTTCGTTGTTAGCACTAATAAATATAAATTTTTCAACTTTTGTTAAAATTTTAATTATGTTTTTCTAGCTTTTCAATTTAGTTTTAATTTTGATACATTTTTTATAAAGAATTTATATTACTTTTTTGGTAAAATTTTTTCCAAAATATTTTTTTTTAATTCCGCTATTCATATACCATTATTTTTGTTGCTATTACATTCGGATTTCAATAAATAAATTTTAAAAACCCCATATTTAAGTAAATTCTAAATTCGTATGTTCAGATACACTACGTGTATTTGTGGATAAAAAATTGTAATTTTCAAAGTTGACATGACAGAAAAACTTGACTGGGTAAGTAAAATTTACGTATTGTACTTTGATTGGTAAAGTTTGTAATGGATGGACTGGTTGGTGGGCCACAAATGCGCAAGTTGTGTGTATATGTGTGTGTGCGTGTTTCCTACGGGAGTTCCGAAGTAAATAAATTTGTTGTGGCATGGCCTTGTCCCCGTCCATAAACAGTATTGCTATTTTGGAGGTCTATGGCACGTCTCTCTATTCACTGGGACCACCATAAATTCTCATAAATCTGAAAGTTTAGAACCGAGAGCGGCCCCAGCAAGCTTCTGGCCAAGCACAATAAATACAAGGTACCTGTACTTTAGGAGTAACCAAAAAAAAAAAAAACAGCATGAAATATAACCAGAGCACAACGACACAGATTTTAAGCAAATATACAGAAAACATAATAAACACGATTATGCAAATTCATTCTTATTCACAACATAAGATGCAATGATATATTGACCAGAAGTGTATTACAATCAGAGAAAATACATGAAATAAGTATTCTATAAATAAAACTTTTATTTCCATTATGAATATTTCTTTTTAAGAATATGTATTTTGAAAAAATATTTAAATAAATAATTAATAATTGTAGTAAGTCTAATTTATCTCTTCGTAAGCGGTGTATAATTATTACAGAGAATTATGAGCAAGTGCATACAATTTGTATACATATATATGTACTCGTAAATGAAATAATTTACAAACTAGGTGTTCCATACTGTTCAACCATTTCCGTACTTATCCAGGCGTCATACTCTCCACGATTCTCCAGTGTTCCATAACGCTCCAGTGCTACTGGAGACTATTATATTTAATTTGGACCTAGTATTTTACATATATACGTATATACACACACATACATGTAATGTACAAAGCTATGAGTGTACATTATTAAATACGAGCGCGACACTAATTAAAAAAATACCCCGTAATTTGTCGTCCAGTCTATGCACGACTGTACGTGCCTGTGCCCTATGTGTATATGTGTGTGTACGACGCTTGTGAAATTATTTCGCGCATCGTGTAAAACCAACGTTAATTATACCGTCGCATTAATTAGGGAGCCGCTTATTTTGCTCCTGCCTACGGGATATTTAAACACGGTCTCTGTGAAACTTCCACTTGATCCAAAACGTACACGAAAGCTGGTCTGGATCAGTAAATATAGCGCCATAAGTCCTCTTCTCTGCCGCGCGCGAAAACTTGAGGTGTCATATTGCATTAACATAATCGTAGACGTAAACTTGTTAGTTGTTTCACAAAACTTTCTAGGATACCCGTAGTATTCAGATGTGTTTTCATATTTTGAATCTCACTAGAAAACACTTTACTAGACGAAAGGAAGTTTTAGAAAATCTATCGAAAATGAACTTATAAGTATGCAAAGTTACAGAAAACTTTAGTTTGTTAAATATTATTTTATATTTCCTTCAATCTACAAATGTATACACTAGTATTACAGTTTGATCCTGTAAAATAACAATTTATGTACTGATTTGGCACATATTTAAGGATATTGCAATACTGAACTTGTAGTTTGAACATAAACAAGATAATTTAACGTGTATTAACTGTGTAAGGCCGAGCCTATAGTGGGTGAAGATCTTTTATGAGACTGTAAACATATCGATTTATGTAAGGCAGAGATCTTTATGTATTCAGACCATTCTAATAAATAAATTACAGGTTACACACGTCACTTTCCCGTCCCTGTATGTATATATAGTCTATCCATAGATATAAGAACTTGACATGATTCCTTAATAGGTAGGGTGGTACCCTTCACAGCAGGAGAGGCCATAAACTACTAGTAGTGGCGGTATTCAGGTACATTTGTAATGCTCTTAGCGGGAAAGACAAGAGACATTTTGTCTATAATTAAGACGTAATAATAATTTATTGAATATTACATTTATTTATGTTAATTTGTATTATTATTGTTAAGATGTATATCATATTTTTGTTGTTATTTTTCAAAATGTATTTATAAATTTCTGAATACAGCTCTGCTTTTTATTCATTTACTGTGTCGTATAATTTGGGATAATCCTCTGTTAATAGCATGCTGCGTTTAGTCAAGTTCTTATATCTATGGATACACTATACTATGTGGTTCTGCATATATAGAACATAAATCATGTATATTATATACGTATGTAAACGTTTAAGTGACAGCCACAAGATTGTGCAACTCATCGCATATAAATGTCAACTGCAAATCAAATTATTATTCCTGCAACTTTGCATGAAATATACAAATTGTAAATATATAGGTACATGTACTACCTTGCCTAAAATGCATTGGGAATTATATTTTACTTGTGCCATTATTCGTTACTGGAGTGTTAAGAAGACAACTGGATTTGCGAACTGTACCGAGGAGCACTAAAGAGATTTAAGAATTTCGCAAAACGCTCAAGTTAAGTACACTTGAATAGCATTTGTGACGGATGTACCTTTTCCAGGTAGCTGCATGGACAAAATCGCAAATTGACAAACATTTGCGTGGCCCCCATGCTGAGGGACTGGTGCCTCCTGCATCAGTTACTGTTACTGGTGATTTATGGCAGTGTAATTGTCACACAGACAAGTCAATGAATTTTTACCAACAATATTTATACCTAGCGATTACGTTATTGGTTTACGGGGGTTTTACGCAGATTTCAAACCATAAAATGTACCGTAGCGTATATAATAGCAAGCTGAACTTGCTAACGAGAAGGACAATTTTTCATAAATTATGATTTATGATAGAGAAATTTATTAAGCGATTGCAGTATTATAAATTATTTTCAATAGAGCGCCTCAGAATTAGCACTCTTCTTCAAAAGTTATTGAAGGATATGATTAGTTCACATTGAAATATTATTTTATTGATAGCGTTTTAAACCAATATTACGAATTATACAATGAGAATAAAATCAAGTGAAATTACTTTGTTTTTTTTTTTACAATATAATATGACCAATTGTAAGATTGATTAAATGCAGTTTGGTTAGGAGAAATGGATGTCTTTGACGAATGTACATAATGTATGTATCATGAATTATTACTGATGTAGATATTGCATATGTCTGTATGAAGCTACGCAGTCGTCTGTGAGGTTTTTTTAATATCTCCGGTAGCATTTTCTTACTTTCGAACTGACATGTACACACAAATACATACACATATGTATGTATATACAGTGTATGTGTATATGGATGTAGAGTGCGCATATGGTAATGAAAGTCGCACTTTCTAGGGCCTTCGTTGACATCTGAATTATCTGAAATGTACATAAAACTCGCGCTGTCATCACGAATATAACGATAGTAGTTGTGCACCGACACTCATACTCACGATATTTCTTAATTATACATATATGACTGCTTCAGAATTGCAACAACAACAACAAAAAACCCAACATTATATTATTGTCATCATCTAACAATAATCATTAACAATCATGGAGATTATTTTATTGATATCAAGTGATTGTGAAAAGACTAATTAGGTATCAATCACAATTGGAAAATATTCCAAATATTGTAAAAACTTCGTTTTCAGTATGGCATGACACGGAAAGTAATGTAATCTTAATGACATTATGATGAGAACACTGACTGACTGAAATAAACAACTTGTTATTGCCATTACTTTATCGATAATTAATAATGAAACATGTGACACACTGTCAATTAATGCATGGAATTCATTATTTATTTATTAATAGTCCGATTGAGACAAACATGACCTCAAAATAACTTATTCATTTACATTGTAATACTAACTAGATACATAATATTATAATACAGTCATAAAAAAGAATAATTATTTACTAATGAGATTATTAACATTATTGGCAACAGTTTCAATGAACATTTAAAGGCATCTATTAACATTCTTGATATCTGTGCGTAGATGCAGTGAAAATAAAATTTCATCGTTTAAGACCAGTTTTGAAATGAAACGTTAAATCCATATTGATGTTTGAAGTTACGGAAATTGAAATGTTTCTGTTTTTTATATAAATAAATCTTTTCACACATGTTACACATCCAAAAACATATGTAAATCTATTAATATTACGAATCTCACTTGTGTCATGAATCAATTTCCTTCAAACATATCATGCTTCGCATTTGCAAACACGAAATATTGTGTGGAACGAAATATATAGAAACAAAATTCTGATTTACAACGAAATTGTTTTCTTCTGTGAACGTGACGTAACCTTTTCGTAGTAGATTACATAAATACATACGGATATATATATATATATATATATATATATATATATAAATATATATAAGACGTCCAAGTGAATTTCTTTTCCGTACTACCATGATTGGGTTCCGAACCAACGCCTTTTCTTCGTAATCGGCTTAGAAGCATAATCCTCAAACAGTTGGAAAGTCATTTTATGTGTACGGCGGCCATTTCTTTCACAAGCTGCACCTTGCTATATCTTTCAATCAGATTCTATCATAGGATAGAGCAGTCTTGACGTCACCTGAATTATAATTACTGATATCTGATGATGAACACTCTAGTTTCTAACATATAATCCACAATGAACTAGGTCGTTCATCAATAACAGCGGATACAATTCCGCCAAGTTAGGGTTTTAATAAAGGTATCTGTTCCATCCATAGTGATTTCAAATTTGCAGATAAATTATTAATTAAATGGTATCTACATTACTAGTAATACAATTTTATATAATCCTCCCCAGATTATATTTGAAACAGTAGATGTTATAATTAGTGGTTGTATTAATCCACTATGTAATTAGCAATTAGGTATTCTCTCAATACTTGAAATTTATGGGGAAACACAAGAAGATAAATAGTACTACAGAAGCCTACTTGATAATTCATTTTAATGAGCACAAACAAAAGATTGTCACCATACAGCTGTCAAGATTCATTTTCTACCTAGAGAAAAGAGAGACATACTCAAACTGAATGTCAAGTCAAGGTCGCCAGGTACATCACACAATATAATGACAGTATGCAAGCCAGTGTACCACTGTTTACTAACAGAAGTTGCTGATGGTGAAATTATAATGTGATACGATGCAGGCATAACAGGTAGTTCCTAGTATGGGGTAAGGTATATGGAAGTAAGATTGTTGAAACGGATAAAAGTTGACTGATGCATAACGTCCCAAATGGCCTAGGCTATAAATCATTTGACAGCATTGTTTCGAGACAAATTCTAGTGATTTTTATCACTCGTAAAAGAATGACCACTTATTTTTTGAAACAGTGTCTCTCACCCCAAGAAGATACGGGTTACCGGATAGTGTGTAGTATATCATGCGATTATCAGCCAGATAGAATATACGTTTTATCTTTTTGGAATTTTGCTTGAGTCTCAGATTTCATAAGAAAGAAGACATATGCGAGACTTGAGCTATAATCTATGTGATTCTGAAACTAATACTTGACACGTATTGTGAAAATGGTAGTATTTGTATGAATCAGAACTAGCAGATTATAAATAGACTATTAACTTGGTTATTAGTGATCTTATCTGAGCAGAATATTACCAATTTTTTTCTGTATATACACGTACTGCGATTTCTGATTGCGAATATTCTCCCTAGTACTAGCTGACTGTTCATCTATGTACAATTCCGATTCGTACGCAGGCGACGAGCATAAATGCTACCAGGAAGCTTCCTGCGGCGTCCGATAACGTGGCTTGACAGTTCGCAATGTGAAATCAACGGCGTATCAGCACACACAATACAATGCTCTGCCTACACTGCACACGGCAAACGTAATGATGTGAAACCGTGCAAATTTAACACACAGACACCAGTCTGAACGGAAATTACCAACTGTATATCTATATATAGAGGTATGTGTACCTTGTATACTGGAATGTATATAGCTGTGAATGTACGTATGTATTGGTAGATTCAGTTATGACATGGTGGGCACAGCATCTCGCGAATTTCACGCTTCTCCGTGAGATGATAACTCGAGAAAGCAATTAAATTCTGACATCTCACCGGAACTATAGGCAGTGGATGTTGTATAGTCCGTAAATACGGATGTATGACAGACAGACGTACATGCATTGTAGATACATGTGCCGTCATACATACATACATGTGATGTACAACTGGTTGACATGTTCTGTGTAAATATACTACACAACTGTGCAAGACCGTGTTGAACAAAATGTCACTTTGTTCACGTACGTATAACCGAGTCAAACATCTTCTTACGACAAGATATTCAAAAAGCGTAAACCGTAAGGCGTAACAAAAACTCACAAAGGGATTTCGCTTCGGCGAGAATAAATTTTCAACACCGAAACTGGCAATTTTCAAAGGATATATTGAATAGAAAAAAATCTATCGTAAGGTTTATCATATTTCGTATGAGTACAACTGAAGTTTTCGATTATTCCTTTGCTAAGGTTTAATTAAAATAGTATGGTTCATAATTGTGCGCAAGAGAATATGGTAAATAAAACAGATAAATCTGCTTTCTATTAAAGCCGCTGAGATGACGGTACTATGAGGTGAGGTATTCGCGTATTACATTAATATGCATCTTCAGATAGCGGTACGACGGCAGAGCGTAATAAATCTTCATTGCCGATACTTTTCTACGAAGCGGGAAACGGGAAGATGTAAATTTATATTTACCTATCTAGGAGGTTCCTGAACTCCCTCCTGGGTCGTGACCTTATTCCAGGTCATAAGTTCCCATATTCATTTGTCTCTCCAAAAACCAGCAAGGCACGTTAATGTTTAGCAAATTAATTACTGCAGGATTTGCGCAAAAGCGGGAATATGATCTAATAACCAACATTGCTCATGTAATGTGCATTTACTAGATACTAGATAATTTAAATACTCTGTTGAAGCAATTTTTAAAGATTATCTTTGTAAATTAAAAATAACTTGTAGTGTTTAAGGTGTAGCTGGGATAATAAAGATAAAGTCCTATTTCATTATTCTGATCATTAATAGTGGGTACATTGAGAGGGATGAACCGATGCATATCTGTCAAGTAAAACATTATACTCCTGTATCTTTATTGATACATACAGTGTAGCAGTGAGAATGTCACGGGTGGTACACAGAGGACTCTCTGTGATGTTAGTTAATGTGTAAAGGTTTGATGTCGCCAAGGAATGTGAACCAACAACAAAAGCGACAGTCTCATATCATAACAAGGATCTCGTATATCGATGCTGTTCCCTACCCACGCCACACCACCTACCTACCCACGTGTCACATGTGTGTGTGTGTGTGTGTGTGAGTGTGTACGTGCCTCCTGCTGGTGTATGCAGCAAACCTCGTTCACTCTCTCATGGACAACTACTCCGTAACTCTTCACCTGACCGTAGCCCACGCTCACGTTGCTCGGCCTGTTTCACGGTGCTAAATTTTCACGCTTCTGGTTCTTAATGTCAATTATTTTCTTCTGTTACAAAATTATTTACGGCGTTCGAAATTTAATGATGAAACCAGTATCAAAATATATATCCTACAACTGGGATAAGTATGGATTATTTTTGTTTATTTTGTGTTGGTGTAATAAAAATATTTTATATTATGTATACAAAATCTTTAAAATATCAACAATATCAGTTTGATGTCAAGTGAAGTGTAACTTTCAAGTTCTTTCACAAAACAATATTCGAACAAATACGAGTTTCTTGAGTAAACAAAGTATACTTGTTATGGCTGTGATTGCACATTAATGCTTTGTGTAGCGTTGGGTTTCAGCAAATTCGGTGCAACATACGGCCAGACCGAAAGGTTATTTTGCATTCCCAGTTGTGCAGTGAGTTTATCACGTACACGCACGCACGCACACGTGCAGATCACGCGAGCCAGAGTTGTACAACTGTGCAAAATGTTGGCAGCCAACAGCAGCCTGTGTCAGCCGAATACAGTAGTGCCAGGGTAGAATAGTGTGACGTGGCGAGCGGATCGTTTATAAGCTCCCTCCAATTGGAAGGGTCACCCCCGTACGACGGAAGGGTTGAACCGGTGTGTCCACCCCGTTGCTGTATCCATGGTACAACCCTTTCCGAGTATCCCTAACTCCGAAAACCGTCGATAGCAGCGACAAACGACAATCCAAGAGAACAATGATAGTTTTACAAACTCACGAACATTGTCAACGGAATTGAACAAAATGTTATCGATCAGTCTGTGGTGAGCAATCATGACAACGAGAGAAACATATTTAAGTACAGCAATACACAATTGTTGCAAAAGTGTAAATAAAAAAGTTTTTTTTTTAATTTCAATCAATCCGACAGAACTTTTTTATTCATTCATCATTGCTCGTCGAAGAGTATTGCTGTTAAATATTTTCCATCCAGTGTTGTCCGCGTGAACAGTTACAAGCAAGATCTCATTTCAGGTCGTTTGAATCGAGAGTACGAGCGGGCGCACGATAGCAAAAACGTAATTTCGTTTCTAATGGCGCGTAACGTTGGTATGTTCAGCTGTGGTCAGCCACAAACATTCACCAGCCAAAGAGCGACGTACTCATAGTCGGGATCGAGTTACTTGCAAACCGTTCACCTTACAGCCCAAAGTCAAGTTATCCGCGCTCTCAACAAACGTACATATATGCCAATACCACAAGCTATAAATCAATCACACTCGATATAACAACTCCATGTAGAGTTTGTACTTGGACAGATTCTCGTATAATCAACGAAACATTTCTCTACTTATAAAGAAAATTCGTTTCAGAATAAGTTACTTTTTATTGAAACTTTTCGTAAGAATAAGATCAAGTAACAATACTAGTTTAATATACAATATAGTTATTTAGTTTTTTCTAAATAACAATTGCAGTGCATAAGCAAATATCATATATTCATGTAGGTTTTCGCTAAGCGGATTATATCAATGTATGTATGTATTTATTACAATTATGTGGGTAGTCAAGGTGCGTTCATGGCTCTGCTTAGCTGTATCTGTAGTAATTTTTATCCACTGTACATGCAAGTCTTTGCATGCTCTCATGTATATGTGAATATATAATACTTCCATATGTCCTATGTACATGAACATATAATATACCAAACACCAATGAGCAATAAGCCAATGAAACCGGTTGAAAAATGGTTACGTCGTGAAATTTGAATAAATATGTAAATTGAACATTTTAATTTGAACTAGCTACACGAGTTCAGTACGAAAGGATTATAGTAAAAATCGCCGTCATGTTAGCAAACTGAGTTAGCATTCAACGTTCTATATATTCAACATTCAGCGAACCTCGTAAATTATATAATATACTCGGTACGCATGCGCGTTAATATGTAACGAGATACCGAGAGAGAGGTTATGAATATATGCAAGGGGAATACCCTAAGGGAACAGCTTGGAACATTCGTGCCTCTAGCTAGCTATCTACCAACGTTAGTAACAATTTTCAGTGCGAGTATATATTTTATTTACTGTCTACACATTCGGGGCTCCATTTCATATAATTGGTACAGATGAAATTAAAATGGCGTGTACGAAATTCGAGAAATTTTGTGCCCCAGTTTAACTTTATTTCAAAAAGCTATTGCCAATGGGTATATAGCACAGAATTAATTAGATTTACATTTTTTTTTAATTGATCTGAAAAATCAATAAAGAACGAGTACATAGCTGGAATAATTAAAAGCGTACAACGACTGAATTTCAAATAAGAAGAATCCATGCTATTATACAAATGAGAAGGTGTGAAGTTATATATACGATCAATGGAAGTCAACGGCTGGTACGTATTAATGCATAACTTAATTTAAATCGAATCGAGTAATTTTCTCTAACACTTATTAAACGTGCCAAGCACTTTTTTGTACAAGTTAAAACACGTTCCCACAGATTCCGTATCAGTGTATTCGTAACTGGATGAGTTACGACGTACTGTTTAATATTAATTGCAACCCGATACTGGTAACGACATGGCTGGCGTAAGTAATTTTCTCGGCGTATTAATAATTATCGTGGATTTATGACATATGTGACGCCAAACCGCGCACGGCAGATGCAAATATTCGTTAACACATTCATACAACATATCCATACATTAAATGCAGAGGAGAGACAAATTTTTTCAAGTTTGTTTTCTTACCGCCTTTCTGTCGGTGGCGCTGGTGTGTATGTAATGCCAGAAAAATATAAATTTCAACTCCGTGGGAGGCACCCCATGATTTAAACCACGAAATATACAAACACTGGCTTATTTATACCATGTAAACGTGGTGCTAGTTTTATTTTCTCCATATTAAAACTCGCCGGTGTATGTGTCATACGTGAATTATTTACGATTGGCTGGCGCGAGGAATGCAACAGCAAACAAAACAATGTGGAACAGTTTTGTTATAGCCAAGAATTAAATCTGTATTTCGAAAGACAGAACACGCAGAAAGGTGCCAAACTTGTTAGAAATGCATGGAATCTAAAATAAAATCCACGATAGCAAGTAACAAAAAATTCTGGGCATTAATTTATAGCAGCGTAAGGATAAAATTAAGTTAGAGATTTCGTTACAGTATTATTTTAGAAAGACAAAACTTTGTGCGTAATTTTTTATGTATGATTCATTTATACCGGATAAGAAATGATGATAAAGATATCCTGAACCACAAATATGGTATAGCAAGGGATAAAACAGTGCGAAATGTTCACTGAATTGAGTTTGTGATTTCTATGTTGGTTACGTATGCGTGTACAGCTGGTGAATTTGTCGAATACGAATACTATAACTACAAGTACGACTACGCATGTACGTATATAAAGCAAGTTATAAAATTAGTTTCGCGCGCCTGAGAACAAACCCAGTTTTCATTCACATAAAACATTTCAAGTCCGATTGACTTGCAGTTTATTTTACCGGTTAGTCTGGCGTGTCTAGACTCGAGCAGTCATGGATTGGTGGGTGGCACATACACGCACACATACGCACGTATGTGTAACGGAATATATGCCCTAAGTACAGAGTACCATAAGTTCAAGCAACTGGTATTAGCCTAGACATTTCAAATACTAAAGCTTTCGTATTTGCTTAACAAAGTTCCTCTTTTTTAAGCATTTGTTTGAAATAAAATTGCTCAAATAATAATAAATATTTCTATATATAATTTTGCACTAATACTATTCTTAGTTTATTTCATATAGGATTTGTCTGTGATATTTATACTTCATGTGAATTATTGACAATATAAAGTGGACTATTGTGAATTCGATACCATGATGTACATGCATTCTGCATATTGCGCAAATAGGTAGTGTATCCGTGCTGTAACCGTGATTTCTGAGTCACACGTGCTAGCTAGACGAATATCGTGGGGACTTAATCATTATTCTTAGAATCGCACCATGCAAAACAATAAATGGCAATTGACTTTGCTCCATAGGTATTGGTTCGTTGGTGATAATAGTTTCAAAGACTGGTTTGTATGACGCTGCGGAGTTGTTTGACACTTTTTATAACTTGACAGTGTTGTTGTTATATTGATAGGGTTTTTCTGTTTTTGTTTTCGATGTAACAGAATCTTTATGTGAAACTCGATGATAAAAACGTGTATTTTATTGGGCGAAATTTGATAGCCGTCTTGCGTCATGTTACGTTGCGTTAGTTACGTTACATACGTCTCGTTACTATTTTATTTATTTGACAATTATATGTATGGTTATTTCATATGCAGGATATTCTTTTAACTTATGACGATTTAAATTTAGATTGTAATAAATACGAAAAAAGAAAAACGTAGGTACTTACAGATTATATGTTCATCGAGAAGATTCTTAACAATATAGTCAAAACTTATTTATTACTAAATTTAATTAAAATATATTCTGTATTGTTTATTGTTGTCCCAGATTTTGTATAATTCTGATAGCTGAATTTATTCATGTTGTATATGAATGTAGATTACATTGGATGCTAGCGTAATCATTAAATGTATAATGTTTTAATAAACATTTTGTTGAAAGTTGTACCAAGTATAAATATCTGCTTGGGAACCCTATCATTCTCACATTCTACGCGCCTGTAGTCAGCTCTTCAAACAAACAGTATGTAAATATTTTAACGACAGTGGAATGCCAGACACCCAGCCACTGATAAGTACAGCTATGCACCGTTGTCACCCAATATACTAAATGATCTGTGTCACACTTTCCATATACCTAGCCATGTACACAAACTCTCTCTATATTATACATATACCTACTGACTAATGCTACTGTTTATAATACCTAAGTACAATATAGAAATTTTAAACTCTACGTGCTATTTATATAAACGCAAGGTATTAAATTATTCAAATATTTACTGTTAATAAAGTTCTTATATTAATTACCTGCCAATATTGCTTTATTAGTTCGCGTTGATATTTTAATTATTTATGAAATATACGATACCGTATTTATATCTACAAGCAGAAATTAATTAAGCGAAAGCCATAAAAAATTGTTTAGTAATAAATTGTGTGGTATACTTCACGCGCCTAAATTGATTTGTTAAAATTACAGAATTTTTTTTATTAAAAAAGTATGGATACCTTTCAGAATTAATGAAGCAATTTAATTTCAAAATTCCTATAGATTTATTCGCTTATAATATGAATATCTAAAATTGTCAACAAAAATATCGGCTGTCAAAATTGATATTCGAGATTATTATTTATTTTAATTGAATTATAAATACAAATGTGTTATGGTTCGACTTGAGTATTAGAGACAAATTGAGGTTTCTGTCACCTGCAGGAAAGGGCCATACCCAATGTTTAAGGTAACAATACTTTGCCGGCGAAGATGTCATAATTGAATTGAGACGTAAAGCATTTCAGGTAAACGGTTTAACAGGGAATCCTATTCAAAGCACATCAGTTCTCAAGAACTATGTAAGTGTGTGTGTACTATAAGACGATTAACAGTCCCACGTCAGCCGTAAACTATTCACATTCCTAAATACCAACGCTTTAAGGTTGATATTCCTCTAACAACCATGAGAAGTGTTGTGTTACAGTGGTCAAAAATACCCAAAATATTCTCCGATAATATTTTTACAAGAAACCACAGATTGTGAAGGTAGGAGGCTGCTAAGAACATTAAAGTTTAAGATTAAGTTGACTTTTATAATCTTGACTGACGTGATAGGCGTAAACATTGGATTAATTTTAGTTAACGGTAAAATACGAGTATTAATTTTGAGCCTTCAATAATTTCATTTTTGAATTCTAACTTATTGAACTTAACTCCGAGTTTGTCTACATATTTACATTATCATTGTCAAACATATGTTCATATTAATAGCGTATTAGCATTATATCAGAAATATAGTATAATTAATAAATAATTTCCTTTGGCAGAAATTTAAATTTTAAAACACTGGAAATTATATATTATTTAAAGCAAAATAATGACACTCTAAAACGGGTAAAATTGGGCGATTAATTATTTTCAATTAACGCTTTGGACATCAGTACACTGCGAATGGTTGGACGGATGGTGAGAGATTGGTGGTTTCGTTGGTGTTCGCATCTGTTCTATATTCCACGGTAACAATTAATCATGGATTGTGACAGTTCAGGCAGCATGTTTCATTAATCAACCTGCCGCCATGATGAATGAGCAACAAACAAATGTGTCTTCACCGAATTAACATCAAAAAACTATTAGCACCATCATCAGCATCCAGCGGGCGTGTCACCACTGCATTGAAACAATAGAAGCGGATAGCAGTTATGTGGGAAAAAATATATAACGAGTGACGTTCTATTGAGGTGACAATCACAGCTGTTGATAAAACAACACAAAAATCAAAGCAGGTTTTTGTACAAGCACATCGACACGCCTACCACCATTGTGGAGTTTCCCATTATTGAAATTTATTTATTGCGAGCATTTTCACACATCTCTCTTTTAGTTGATTACGTACAATAAATTATTTTTATTACATCCCGTTGTCCTCGTAATAATTTGATTTATGCTAGGTAAAAAATGTCGTATTAATGAACTTGTACATTGATATGAAATGTTTTTGATATTACTTTGCATGTAAATATATTTTCCAACAGATTTTTACTGTTTTAATATTTATTATCAAAACAAACAGATATTGATACGAGACACAAGTTTTTGAAATATTATTCTAAGTGATTCTAAGCATGTAAATATTTAATTTATATATCGAATTAGCATTACGACAACGAACAACGACGATGGGAAAGTTGCATACAAATTAGGCGCGGAAGTGGTGGAACGTGATTTTAAATCACAGAACATTTTAACTTGACAGTTTTCAAACTCATAAAGTAGATAAGATGGACAATAATTTATACGGGAACATAACAGCTACTTGTGTGTACAAAAGTTAGATGGGGGTCTCACAGTGAAAACCAGATAAGCAAAGAGCTGATTGAGAATTTGAGTGGCGGTACAGAAAGGAAAAGAGAAAAGTGAGGTTATCTTTGGTAATACCACTTCACTAATACCTTTGTCACACCGTAAAAACCATACAGAACATTCTAGAATATTCGTGTTTGAACAAAATGTTTTCTACTGAGGTCAGAAACCTGAATTATTATTTTAAGAGAATAAACGATAGCTACTGAAATAGACCGCCGGTCAATAAAAAAAGATATGAATGACAAGTTAGTGACTATGTAAGTACACTTAAATGACAAGAGATGACACTGTGATCGTTTATAGCGCAATTAACGGATAGTAAAAGTTAAAATAAACAAATATTTTGGAATTAACTTACAGTTTAGTGGAAATGGTGTTGCTGACTTCACGCTGAAGACTGAAATAGAATCTGAAAGCAAGATTAGTGAACATTAATAACATTCTGTGATCGCAGAAGGCATTGAAACTTAACCTAGAAATATTATGTCATCATATTATCGATATTTTATTGTTTACTTGTTCTCAATTCTTGTATTATGTTCTAAATTCTTGTATATTTTCAAAAATGACGTATGTATATTTATATGCAGAGTAATTGTATGTTTGTATATGTCGATTTTAATGAAACGCATCTGTTCTAACTAAAACAATAGGTAAGATACTAACCCATATTTCTGCACATACTTAAATAATTGTAATTGATAAAGACAGTAATATTACATTTTCTAATTTTATTTATAAAAATATATTTAGAATTTGTAAGATAAATTCCAGTGACAAACTTTTAAATGCACTCGTTGTTGTTGCTACAAGACAAGTGGGAGAATTTTCTATAAAAAGGCACAAGGAATGGTGTAGGAATAACAATAATTGTTTATATAACGCAACACTGGATGTTGGTATCCAAACATTATAAATCTATCGACGCACTATATGGCTCTGTTGTTTGTCTGTCCGCGCGTCTCAAATCTTTTGTCGACGCGATACACCCGGCTGTAGAGTGTACGTGAAGCAGGAACCAGAAGTGGTGTTACACTTGGTCTCCTAATGGCCGTTACACTGAAATCTCTTGCCCGAAAGGTTCACTCACACAAGTTCCGTTCTCAGTACGTAGCCAGTTCCATTTTATATTGCCATTCTCTCTCAATATAGATTACAATCATTAGGTTTTATTATCGAACAGAAATTAGCATGTTTATTGACAATGCAATTTTGATTCTAGCGTAAATGGAAAACAAAAAGTAATTAACTGCATTACCATTTTGCGTTAATAGGTCTCTGTATTCATGGAAATGTTGTATTTGCACATTTTGCAATATCCGATGAACATGTGTTTTTGTGCTTTTATATGCCAAACGAATATTGGACGGGGAGAGGGGTTACTTGAATACATACGCACATCCTCACACACATATAACTAGAGTAGTATACTCACACGTACGTACACACACATATACGAAGTATCTAGTAGCATACACATATATAAAATAGAGACACACACACATACAGCACGGAGCTTATGACTGAGTTCGCGTGACATGTCCCATTCTGTCACAATAACGATGTCGGTTCTGTGTCGTGTATAGTGTATCCATAGATATAAGAACTTGACTAAACGCAGCATGCTATTAACAGAGGATTATCCCAAATTATACGACACAGTAAATGAATAAAAAGCAGAGCTGTATTCAGAAATTTATAAATACATTTTGAAAAATAACAACAAAAATATGATATACATCTTAACAATAATAATACAAATTAACATAAATAAATGTAATATTCAATAAATTATTATTACGTCTTAATTATAGACAAAATGTCTCTTGTCTTTCCCGCTAAGAGCATTACAAATGTACCTGAATACCGCCACTACTAGTAGTTTATGGCCTCTCCTGCTGTGAAGGGTACCACCCTACCTATTAAGGAATCATGTCAAGTTCTTATATCTATGGATAGACTATAAGTTACAGGGCCGTCATGAGGGAGTTTAAAATGCGTTTGCGACAACTACAGAATCTGCACAACGCACAACGATTATACAGTATCAAACCAGCACCGTGGAATGAGCACAAACTGTAGAAATCCATATTCTACGAATAATTTAAATGCACGAAAACGTTTTTACTTCGAATTGAATGTACACAAAGTGTCCTTGAAAAGATCTTATGAAACTCTAATCACTCCATGATTATCCGATTTGTAATGTCCCAATGAAACCGTTGTAATTGTGTTATTACACGAGCCAGTAATTGTTAAGTATTAATCAAATCAATTACTTTTCATTATAGTTTATTCGATTAGGTTAAACGGTGAATGTGCTGTGTACTATTTTAGTTGATTTTCAATGCACATTAAATGTTACAGAATTTGTATAATGCGCTGACGGAAGATGACATATTGTCTGGGTGTGGAATATATTTCTATCACTTCGGTTTCTCGTACTCTCGAAACCCGGCAGCCATGTGGTCGGGTGGTAATAGGTTACCACCCCCCGCACTTCTATTGCACCCTGGTGATAGTCATGTGTATACTCTGTCCATAGATATAAGAACTTGACATGATTCCTTAATAGGTAGGGTGGTACCCTTCACAGCAGGAGAGGCCATAAACTACTAGTAGTGGCGGTATTCAGGTACATTTGTAATGCTCTTAGCGGGAAAGACAACAGATATATTTGTTTTACTTATGATATTAATATTTACCGTTATAACAACAATCGATTCAGGTAATATTTCGGTACCTTTGATTACTATAAATACAGTATTAAATACAATGTATTTATAAATTTCTGAATACATCTCTGCTTTTTATTCTTTTACTATGTCGTATAATTTGGGATAATCCTCTGTTAATAGCATGCTGCGTTTAGTCAAGTTCTTATATCTATGGATAGACTATACTACTTTACATGCAACCCCAAGCATTGGGACAGACTCGTCGACAATTGTTGACGATTTGCATACATGGCAAAGGGCACACGAAACCACCGCATCAGTACTATACTGTTCGTGTTTTGTTTCGAAGTTTTAGACCATAGAATTACGGGTTATATGTGCATTTCTACCTACATCCTTGATAATTATACTCTGTGCAACTCTCCAAATTGATACACACGGATTTCAAGTTGTTTTCCACAATTGCAACATTTGAATTATAATTAATAACTTCCATATAGACTGTACGTGCGATTCGCACCCTATGCATTGCCAACTTGCTGTTGTTTTGACAAACAATTTAACAAGCTACATTGTTAAAACAAATCTACAATTCCACAAATGGTTTTCTACTTTCATATAATAATTCCATCTGGATTTATTATTTCACAATAACATTTTATTAAAACAAATGTATTTCTAACAAACACTACTAAAAATGCTAAAATCCCTGGAGGATGATTCGTGACGCAGGTAAACCAAGTTAGATTCTGATTTTTTCGTGAGTGTTGTCTTAAAACAAACTGTTAAAACGTACGTTTCCGTCGAATTCAACTAAGCAACCAGCTACAGCAGTGAGGAGCACCAGCAGAGCAGCATTGAATTAAATTTCCGTGTCGAGTCACGCGGTGCACGTTCCAAGCCTAAACATAGGCATCACAGTTGCGGAATGTAAAATAGCCCGGGTTGAGTTGAAGCAACCATCCCCTCGGTAACGCGAGTCGACAGATAACACGTCTGCAGTTGAAGGGAAACGTTCCCAAAGCCACCGTGCACGCACTGAATATAAACAAGACACTTGGCAATCGAACATATGCTATATGTCTACTAATGCATTACACATCCTACAGTAAACCCGGAGAAAAACAGTAGACAACCACTAAAAACTTGAGTGAATTATCGTCACACTCATTAGATTTTACATAACATTATAAACGAAGCAAAGTGAAGAAATATATACATATATGACAAAGAAATTAACCTGGTTTTCTGATAGATCTAAATCCGAATTTACTGATTCAAGTCTGATAACATTGGTAAAGATTTCTTTTGGAAACATATAGTTATTTTTACAACTACACTTTTGAACTGCTAGTCTTTGTATTTCTATATTTTTATACCCCGTTACTTATGGTTACTGATATGCAGCTATTTACAGAACTTTAATACACCATAAATCAATATTTAGTACTTCTAATAGAAGCCAGGGGCGGTAGTGTACAGCTGTGAAACATTTTTATTGGCCCGTAAGCCAACATTTAACATCTTAACGTACAGGTACTAAACCGTCACAATAAAACCGCTTTTTATAAATCATTTAATATAGCACACACACCATCCACCCCCGCCATTGCTCCGTCGATAAAGAAATCGTACGGTTCTATAACGAATTATCTCGGAATGAAAGTTAATTTTATAGATGCCGTAAAGATTTTGTGGGGATCATAGCATAAAACGAAAGATTGAAGCGAATAAAAATTAAGATTTACGCCAGTCGGTTTATTCGAAAGCATATACTTTCTATACACTGATTTATAGCGTATTTTCGACATATATCAATCGATCGAGTTGCAATTTAATGTATAAATCAATTAAGCCACATGGAGTTCATTGGTGGTCATAAATATATTCTGTCTCGTTCTGTATCGTGACTTGTTTTCTTCATTCCTGAAGAAAATTGTTCGCAAACTTCAAGCTCATATATCTATGTAGATTGATTGTGAACTAAAGTGAACGGATACCGTTAACGAACGCCTACCGGAGTGAAAAGCATGCAAAAAGTCGTCTGACACCGACGGTAATTCTAAATCCCCTACGATATAAATTCGCTTCATTGTTTGGCGAACGCAAAAGCACGCGGCTGGCGACATTGAAATGCAAAGCATACTTTGATCCCCGTCCGGAAAAGTGACGTGAGCTGACAAGCTAACAAAGCTATGGGTACCCCTGCTCCTCCCACGGGAGGGAGTGCATATTCATCTATCGTCATCAGTATATGGTCACCAGAAAAATATTTTCATATTTGTACAATAATTCACAACAGATACTATCCCGAATTCGTAGACTATAACTAAACATTGAATTTTAAGAACCAGTCTATTAGTATTTTTCCCAGTAATGTCGTATTGAATTATATTTGTTTTTACCAAGCGTCACCTGTATTTTGAGTGGCTGTATAGTTTCATTAAATTGTTTAGTAAATTTGTTGAGTAAACGTTAAATATTGAAATATGTTATCAGTGGACCTGAAAAAATAAATTAATGTATTTTCCACTTGAATGCTATCTGATAGGCGATTCAACCAAAATTGACCTTGAAACTTGGTTATTATGAAACCAATAACCGTAGTACCAACATGGTAACCACTTCACTAGTTGAACAGATTTACCAGATAACGTGGTGGCTGACTATGAATGTCATATTACGATTGTCAATAAATAATTATATTCTATATTTATTGCATCCATAATTCGTTGATAAAAAATATTTAAATCAAAATTGAATATTTTGTCAATATGTTTAACGTAATGATAAATAGTAGAGATTACTATTTGGTTTTCAATTGATTAAAAGAAAAAGAAATATTGAAGATATGACATCATACTTTTCCAAATATACTGCAATAATTTTAAACTTTCATAAAAGCAAAATATCTGCTTACATGTTATCAGAAGCAATAAAATGGAAAAAATATAACCTTTTGCATAATCATCACCGATATAAAACATTCAAAACTCAAAAGACTTCGCATTTCTTTCACATCGAATTTCGAATCGTTTTCGTTTGAAGTTAGAATTCATTTTTCATACTTCAGTGAATGCGAAAATATTTCTAGACATTGAAAAGACTGCAGCGCCACTCGTGACTAAAGGAGAAAAAAGGAAACTAATGTATTCATCTTTTAATGTGACGGCTCCATCTATAAACATGGAATGCATCGAATACTGAATATCTTTTCAGCTGAACACGCGTTTGATAAATGTATTTAGCACTGAGGACATTTCAAAAGTTCAAAACAAGAAATATAAAACATATTATAAACATACATTTCGTTCCTTGTGGCTATTTTGTTACTGGACATAAAATTATTAACCTTGCAATAAAATTTCTGAATTTGGTGGCGATACTTGTAACATTGCTAACGAACTGTCAACCCAAGTTAAATTGAATTTATCCGCGAGTTAATTGAAAGAATAATTGAAAATTAGAATATACATCAGATGTCAGATCTACAATTCTGTAGAGCAGTGTTGATAATATTTTCGACAGATGTACTGTCTGTAATTTAATCAGCTGCGACCATTATTATATAACACTGTGGTTCTTCATGTACAAAGAGCATAATCAAGTTGGCTCCGGAGAAAACAAGTGAGAAATGATACACCAGCGTACTGCAAAATAGGAACATGTAATAAACTAATTTTAAATGACAGCCAGGTTCTTGATTGCTCGATTCATACACAGGCTCTGTGTCGGATTCATGTGATTTTTTCGAAACAACATTCGGCAGCCTTTGCGATGTTGTCTCGCGGTTTTGAAAGGGGTAGCGCTGTATATGGATAGGGGTTGATATCGTACGTGTTTATACACGGGCGTATGTCACGCTTTGCTAAATCATTGCCGTCATCTTTACAGCCGCGGCCTATTCACTGAGTTTACGATAATGGATTGCTTACATGGCGAAAAGTGTAGCCAACATGAATGATGGTGTTTTGACAAGTGACGTTGAAATATATGCATGGCCGTGTACAGTATATGCAAGGTCCGTGGTCATTCTAGACTGACCAAAGTTATACACAGTGTCTAACGAATGGATACGCTCTGAACACAGTTTCTTTAGATAATGGTCGAAGTCTGCGTAGTTACAATAGAATAGAGAGAGGCTTTCTAAGTTCCAGTAGAGTACAATGATTGATAATGGACTTCAGTCCAGGCATATGTTCTAAATTCAATGGATTATATTTGTTATTTAGATTGAAATCTGAGGAGTGAAGAAACTGATGTGAAAATTCTCGTTCCCCAACTCGTTTCTGATCAATTATCCCAATAATCCACCTCACCAAGCTTTCATCATCGTTCAAGGTGGTACTTGTGGAAATCTATATTTCCATCATTCGTGTAAAATTGTTTTCCCATTTCCCTTCACATACATGGAGGGTGGGGGGAACTCTTGTAACCATTGAAGGTTCTGCTCTGACTATGGGTTATATTCTGCTTTGATCTGTGATTCTGAACGCGCGTACCTAGCTCGAGGGCCACTTACTTTCTTCTTCTTTGCCTGTGTGTTGCGTTCTTTTCATTTCACGTGAAATTGGCACTTGTAAACCGGGCGTTTCGGTCGGCATGACTACGTGCGACATCGTCCATATCGCGTCAGGATCAAAGACATTAATGCACTTTGAGTGGCCCAGGTTCGAGTCCTGGTGCCTGTACTTCCACACGTTCTGTGTATATCCACTTCGTGCATCAACGCACCATAGTTATTTACACACTCACCAACACACACCCTCTTTCATTTCCCTCGCCCTCCACACTTGGTCGCTGATGAGAGATGAGAGAACATAAACACCTTAAAATGATGGGAAACTTTTAATCCTCAACCACCCTTTTGATTTTGTAAGTTTCCTACTTCACCGTGGCCGCAATGAATTAATCTGTTTCGAGTGTTGGCTAATTTCTTTACTGACCGAAATAAAGTTCTTCGCTTTGCCGGCCGCAGTTATTTCTGGACGACATGTTTCTACACACAACGACAAGAGTAAATGTCAAATATTTCTAAACGCGTTTTGTAACGTACATACAACACGACAGATATATTAGCGTTTTAATCTTAGCTCAGCGAGAATTCATGTTGAAACTTTCGTTGTCAACAAACTCATTTCCGATGATATTTTATATCCTGAGCAAAAATGTCCGTTTTTTTTTTTTTTTTCGTGATATAAATTGTGAAACGGATTATAATTCGTAGCGGACTCTATACAGAAATTGTGTCTCGTGCATTGCTATGGAAATGAAAACAATGGACGGTGTTCACGCTTCACTAGTCGATTGCTTTTGTTAGCTCGTTAATCATAAGCGACATTTAATTCTCTACTGTATATTGATCTACCAAAAATACACTCGGAATATGACACTAGGAACGGGCACGTTATGCAATTTATACGTCAACTATTGTACAAATAAAAATGTTGCGTATAAAATAGGATTAAATATTTAATGAAATATGTAATAATATTAAAACGTAACTTTGATTAATAGATTTTACCACAACAGTTTGATGTGGAAATTTATATTGTGGATAAGATATAACTGAAGGAAGAGCATGTTAATTTACAATTAGGAATTCGAATTACCTATTTCTGAGTGTGTTATAATTGTTACTTTGTGAATTAGCACGTTTAAGAAAGATCACGGAGGCGATAGTAATTCGTACAAGACACGCGCACCAGTCTTTTCTCTTTGACTGTACTGTACAGAGAAGTTTAGCTTAGTTTAAGTGCTTTGCGTTAAATTTGCATACCATTAATTACCATAACTGATCCATCGTCAGCAACTTCTCAAGACGGAATTTGGTAACAAACTTATCAGAAACGTACCGCAAGATAGAAATTAATATATTCACAATTAAACGAGAAATATGGTATATTTCGATCTTAACAAATACTTGTTTAAAACATTTCTAACTTAATAAGTTAAGGAAATCATTGTATTGTGTATTAAATAAACGTGGAGTTAATTTATACCAAGGGTTAACATGAAATACTGACGGAGTTAGAAGTTAATAAATAAATTACAATTATAAAATTATTTACTGACGTTGTGACGTTGATACTAATCGGAAATAAGTTGAACAAAACTATAGTATACTCCAAGATAATATTCCTGACTTTTTTATTTCAGTTTATTGTGGGTGCTATGTATATCCTAATAATTCAAATTCTGTGAAATATTTCAATAGATAATAAGATCCAAACAAAATTATAACTCTGTTCAGTTCTGACTATACATGTGTGTGCAAGTTTCTTATGAAACAATAAATAACATTTTGTAAGAATACCTACAATACGAGCAACTGAATATAAAAGTAAGAAAACAAAACAAATAAAGTAAATACACAAATTTCTTCCATCCGGATATGGAGAAATGGCATGATTTATTCGCATTGGATGCTGGAATAATGTAGACGCATTGCTGCTATGGGAAAACATTATTTTCAATTTTCCAAGCTTCCGTTGTATTTCATAATAAAAACCAAAGTTTTCTTTTTGATTTTATTTGACGAGATGTACGGCTCGGATATTAAACGGCAGATGTGTATGATATGGAAATAAAATAAAAAATAACATTTGACAGACATATACAGAGACTGAATGTTTTTAGATTAACTTAGCTATGCATCACTTGATATTTATCTTAATCCTGCAACATACATTTTATATCTACTATCGTAGCCCTGTTTGAATTTTAGAAAATCAAATATTAATTCTGATTTGATTTTGTACATCCTTTCGTTGTAATCCGATTTTGTTACGTAATGTTGCAGCCAACTAAATTGTGTTAGTAATCATGGAAAGTTCTAGATATGATTGGCACTTAGTAACAATTGACTCCTGTCATGAACATACTCATGAGTCTTTATTGTCACCTTACAGAATTGATATAAATGATCATATACTAAAAATTAAATATATTTATAGTTTTACTAGGGAAAATAATATTACACTGAACTAAATTATTATCTATTAAACACTTTAGAAATGGCCTGATACATTGATTATTCTCAATAGCATTATAGTTATTCTTTATTACAATTTGTGAATATATTTGATAAACATATTTATGAAATACACCATGGAACAAATAGTAAGATTTATGTTAAAAGTATTAAGAAAGTATATAATTATTATAGACATACCTGTCAAAGTTATTCAGAAACCAGAAGTAGTGAAAACCCTGCTCGTGCAATTGAAACTGCCAGCGATAAGATATTTGGTGTTAATTATCAACGAAATTAATCCACGCGATATCACCAACTGATAAAGCAATCAGAGTTGGTCGTGATATACACAGAAGTAGAATATTTCAATAACAAAATGTTATGATCCTTATGTCCACTGCACATAACAGTCACAATCGGTTAGTTCAGATTTGTTTTGAAGAAAAGTAACACAGTTTGTACAAAAAAAAACAAAACAAGAAGAAATAGTCAATTATTTTCGAACTGCTGCATACACATCGTAGAGTATAGGATGCGCGTTTATAGATGAAAACACGTGATATTGTCGATGTTGTTTATAATGTGCGAGTGTGATATTATAGGATTGATAACGGTTGACACAACACCGTGTCTGACTGGCGAATGAGTTCTGTACTGTAGGGATTGTGGATTTTATCAGCAGATAACGCGCCTCCTGGCACCTCGACGCGCTCATCGACGACGCACAGTGGCACTAAAAATGTTCCATAACGCGGACGATTGCGTGAACGTAAGAAAATAAACAGAAAGTGCTCTAGTTATTCACTTGAATCGAGTACCAGGAACAAATTATATTAATGCGACCTTGTGTGTCAAAAATATAACATTAACCATTGACAGAATTATTTCCATTTGCAAACAAACTTACATTTTGTATCACGACAAAAATAATAAATTGTATTGTACTGCAAATGCATATGAAATAGTATAACTTGTAAAATAATTATTATTTCAGTTGGCTGTTTTGGTACTACTGTTTCGCGTGAACCCTGACGTGTGTGTGCGCGTCAACCACCCCCAAGTGCACGCTGTGCATACACAGCACGTTCGCCAATACGACCACCCCCATCATTGGTATTTACGTTGTGCCCCAGTTAGATTTTGTGGTAGGCTCGACACTGCCGAATATGCATCTGTACATCCATGTATTTGTAACTGTGTCTCTCTTCATTCTTCGGTGTACCACACCTCCATCCACGAGTGTTAAGTTACACATCATTCATCATTCACTGTCATAATATCAGTTTATCATTTTTAATCTCACTCATTAAGTATACTTATGTTTCATACTTTAATGTGTCACAGAATATATTTAGATAGTATTACCGAAATCAATCGTTATAAATTATAAAAAAAAAACATTAATTACATTTTGTGCTATTTTCAACTAGTTTATAGAATACCGTTAATTTTACTGATTCAAACAGAGAATTCATTAGGGAATATTTTTATATTCCGTAACAAGTTTCTACTAATTGCAAGACTGAGTAGACAATTTATTATAAATATTAGCCTGTATATGCATAGTATGTATGTAAGTTTGTGTATGTTTCTCTAATCAGACACTCGCAGCATGTTCTGATTCTCTAGTATTTGTCGTGATTGTGTTTGCTTGTTGTTGATCGTACATATGTACGTACGTACGGTTGTGCTGGAACTTTATCTATTGAGTGGTTGTACATGGTTAAACATGTTTCCCACTGATATCAATACTTGTATTTCACTGAATTTATTTATACATTGACTAACAACAGACAAAGATATCTGAAACTATTTACAGATTACATGTATGTATGAAAGACTTACTTGATAATAATACACTTTTTTATCTAGTATAAGCACCCGTTAGTTACATACATATTCATATTTCATTTATTATTTTCTATTTTATGTTATTAGTTTGTCCATGTAGTTATTTTTTATTAATATTACATAAGGTTGGTATTTAGAATTCTACTAAATAGTTTTACTTTGATATTATTGTTAAACAACCTCAGTATGTGCAAAATTGTTTTCCTTCCGTAACGATCAATCAAAATATCATTTATTTTGTTAAACTTTCATAGCGCACAGTCAATCACTGACCACGGTAAATCTGATTTGCTGTGACTACCGGTTTAAGATGCCTGTAAGAGCGGAACTAAGGGTCCGTACGGCCGGATATAAGGCCGGGGACATTACGATTTGTCGGTGGACGAATATATGGGAATATAATTGAGTAAATATCTATGTTATGAAGTATCGGCAGAGCGTAGGGCTGGCCGGGTGATTAGAGCGGGTGCTTCCCCTAAATGTACGTACAACCCTCGCAGCAGCGCACTACACCCCCCCCCCAAGTGCACTACACTCTGGCCCTAGCCCCTATTTATATTGCAATAAAATCCGCCATAACGTTCATCTTCTTGTACACACCAGCAATCGTAACAGTTCGTCACATTTCCACTGAACAATTCATAAATGGTCATTTTAAGGATGGTTAAATGTAATCATATTAAGCGGTGAGTTAGTATGAATTTTAGATTGAATATTTACTTGAAATACTGTGTTAAATACTTGTACATGTAGCTTGTTGCTTGATGAAATGACGATGGCGTTGAAGTGAGGTAGTACGCTTGTAATTAACACTGAAGTGGCTATAAAAATTTAACGACGTGATAAATGCGCAATAATATATTCTATTTCATTAAAAAGCTGTTCACATGAACGCGAAAAAAAAACACAACAACGACGGCGCCAGTAATTATTGGTGGTTTGTAATTTATATTTATAATTTACCACTGAGCTCGGGCAATTTGCCAACAGCAACAGGTAACATGTAATATTGACTGTAGCCATAACGAACATTGTAGCAAATGTAGTTACTGGAACTATAACTTGGTAATTTATACCAGTAATCTATTAAAACACGTATTTGTATCAATGACAATAATATAAATGTAACAGTAGAAAATGTAATATACATTTACGCAAGAAAAAAACAGAACGTGTTTGGCAAATGTTGACGACTATAAAATAATACTAGAATTGCAAGGAAACTATTTCAAATAATAAACAACTAAAGCTAAATCAGTTCATTTCTCTATGATAATTTATTTTCATCATTCTATGTGACGATATCATAACAGATGATCGTATATTTCTGTTGGTGTGTGCTTACGTATGTACAACAATTTGTTCAGTCAATAGTCGAGAAAATGTGAATTACAATAAACCCTCAATTCAAGCCGGATATTGGAAGGGAGTTGTGTTCACACCCTACTGCCAGCCCACAACAGAACTACATACGTACGTACATGCAGACAGCAAATCCGAATCACCATTACAATGACGCGGCTGGGTGCGTGCAGGTGACAGCTTGTATGACACAAAAGCACTGCAATCGTTCAACGGATAACAGACAGAGAACACGCATACATATTCACCTCCTTGTCTCACACGACTCGCGCTATTTCGCTCATTTTCCTGTTGTTCTGCGTACATAATTGTGCCAACTTTGGATAATCGGAAAACTTCCATGTTTACACAACTTTTACATTTCGTTCCTTTCAAACTTGTTCGCGCAATTCTCCCATCGGCGCTTCAAACGTCGAACTATTGATTGAATTTGCATTGCGGTAACTGAGAAATAATTACACCGCAATTGCATTCTTTTTATATATAGGTCCCAAAGCGTGAAAACTAATTACAGCTAATTAATCAGAACAATCGTACTTTAATCTGCTGTGGAGTTTTGGAAATTGAAGTTCTGTGTTTGTGACACGAGCAAAATGATCCATAAGCACGCGGGATGAATCATTAGCAGAAATAATCACTTCAATCCTGATTTATGTCATGCTAAAATCAGCCTTAATTCATTAACAAGAAATTGCAGACAATATTGAACATGCATTACTAATAAATTATGTTTCATATTAACAATAGTTAAAAAAAGATTGTGTTTTTCCGGAAACGTGAAAAACTATGTATAAACTGTTCGGAAATTAATAAATATGTACATATGTATAACAATTTTCATCTGGAAAAGCATTTGACAAAAACTTGCTATAACATACATGCAGTTTACGAAATATTTATGTGATAATTTAGAAGAACTTTGTTGATAATTATCCTTTGTATATCCCGGATGAGTTAAACAAAATTTGACTCAAAAACTCGTAGTTATAGAGACCAGATATATTTGTGCGCAGAGAATCTTGTTAACAGATTTATCATAATGTATTCTTGTTAATAACAAGATTACGCACATAATGTCAATATACTCCTCGACTTGCGTATCCTGTCACTTCCTTCAGCGATTTTTAATTGAATTTTTCCGTTGAAATGAGTTCTTAAATGGATGCGCTCCATCGTGGAATTTCAGTTTTAATAGATTTTCAACGACAAATTTCATTAGTATCAAATTCATTTCACAAAAGTAATGTTTGAGACAAAAGACTGGCACGAGCACTTGTCGCAAAATGTTGTTCGAACTCAACAAACACAATTATATTACAATCAAAATTGAATTAATACTGAAGAATTTAATTTCAACTCTCGTATCTTACGACGTGCGCTTCGTTCTCTACGGGAATACCTGTTTGAAACTTTTGAATTGATTTTTTGTAATGTGATATCTACCATTGCAACTGTGAGGGAAATATATTTCTAACATAAAATTGACATTCTCTATCTTCAATTGTTAGTTCAGAACGTCCTGAGAACGATTATTTTATGCATAGAAAAAACCGAAAATATACGTATATTGCAAAATAAGTCTGCGACAAATCTTTTAACCAAACGCTGATAATATATCAGTTAGCAAGATCTGGAGCATCGCGTTTCAAATAATTTCGTGTAAAACTAGCGTTAGCAAAGATTGCTGGAGCCAAGGCACCCTTATTCTTGTGTTTCTCTCCTTGTCTAACTGATGTAAGACTATGGATATGCATGTGTGTCTGTGCGAGTGCTAGACGTCGTATATCTGTCTGCGACATTTAACATGTTGTGACAAATTTTCGAGGGTCAGACCTGACCTCGGTTCAGTTCTGTGTACATTTGGCTGGCTTCTTAGAGGCTACAGGGTCGGTGAAGGAGGAAGACTGTGTGAGGGACATGTGATAATGTTCCTGGAGTAACGGAAGTGACGTCGCCAGGATTTGTTGTTTTTGGCTTACGAATTTTAAACACATCCACACACATACTTGCGCATACACATGTATACAGACTTACATGTAGATGGGTGTATAGAAATTCACATGGCATATGTACTCTCGAGCCAAAGTGATCAGTTAGACTGACTGAACTATTTACAAACAAGCTGCCTGTTAAAATCTATGTATGCATACATGCGCGATTATATATGTATGTACGGTATGTATCAACTAATTTAGTTGACATCTGTAGACAAAATTATGAACTACTAATTGATATAGACTTGCCTTCGTACCATGTACTTTGAACACATATATGTGCTGTTCGCAAATTTACACTATAGAACTGTTGTTCACATCCACGTATTTGGTAGAGCATATTCGTGGCACTGAGTGTACATACTGTCTAGAGTGCATCTAATGACATTTTAATGTCAAATGAAGATCGCACATAGGGTGACGTAGGGTTGGGGTGGAAAATCACTCCAACTCCCTGCATACAGCATGCCGTGGATGTGCTTAACAATCCAGTTAAATGCTATATACAGCCGCGTTAAATACTAAGTGTGAATTCTTTGAATTTAGCTGATTTGTATATTAATTTTTAACGCGATAATAATAAGGTATTTTCGCAATAGAAAATATCACTATTTGTAAGAATATTTACAATACTCAATAAGTAATTATAAATCTGGTTTAAATTCGGAACAAATTTTATTCTAATCTGGACTTCTAAGAGACATATTGCTGAACAGAATTTGTTAGTTTTCAATCTCATATTAACTGTAATTATTGGTTGTAGAATTTTGCCATGATGTACGTAAGAGCTTCCGGGCTAGATGTTCATTCTTCAGGGTAGCATTAGTACCACCAGGGGGCGTTGTTTACTCACTAAGGGATGCTCGCTAAAAGGGAGTGAGGACTGAGGGAAACAGTCATACTATTCTAACTCGTCACTACAGTATACACTTTGTACTGAGGGATCTGATAGAATGTAATACAAAGAAGGGGAATAAATTAACTAAATTTCACCAAAAAATCAGAATGTATCGCACGTACTGTGTAACTTTACTACAGGGGGAAGGACAGCGTTCGCGCATGCGCAATACGTGTTGCTGAGGGTGTATTCCCCCAAATAGTCTATTTGTTAAAATACATTAGGCTATCTGTAAGAACATTTTGAAGTATCAAGTTTTAAGTTCGCTAGCTTTTAGATTAATCAGAAAATGATGATATTAGAAAATATCTTTTTTATGTACAAAATGATTTTCTAAAGCCGTAAATATATATTCTGAAAAAAAATCTACGGTTGGTTCTGAGAAAATCTACAGTTCTTTTTGTTTAATTGAAATGTATTATGTGCAAAGAAATAACAGCTTTTGAAAGACAAACATTGTTTGTTAGTCTGTTAGTCTGTAGGTATGTTGCAAGCGTATATACAAGTATATGTAGCTAATGGTTGAAACATAAGGCTACTACATACTTCTAGTCGGCTTTCATAGAATGCCGCTGTACTGCGTAAGTATAGGCGGTGTGTATGATGCTAAGGTGTAATTTACACCTTGTTAATTACGACAGTGTTACAGCGGATGCCGCCTAAACATCGCTAACAACAAACATCAACATTTTTATTGGTAAGAACAAGGGTAATATAGATAAGGTAGCCTAGAAAAATGTTTGTTCTTCAAGAGAGACGCATCGTTTTGTAATGATGCAATATGTACAAGTAGAATCATTCATAATTTTGCGAATAAAATTCGAATTGAATATATGTAAATATTCTGATATTAAATACGTCTGATATACAAGTTTGCTACTGAACTAAGTGTTGATAAAGGCTATATCTACCCATTCAGAAAATAGATATATATATATATATTATCACATACACGCACACATGAGATTAATAATATCGAACATGAACTACTGATATTAAAATCAGTTCCAAGAACCATAAATATCTTCATGTCATATACACATGCGTACTATGGTAGGATATATAACGCTCGTTGCCTACTCGGATCAGAATCGGTTATTATGGTATTAAAATAAATAAAAGACGGTACACAGACAGTACAACACCTGGATTTTTTAAACATACAGTAGCGACACTGTAAACATACGGGGAGATAACGAACAAATATATTTATACATACGTACATAGGGATAAACTGAACACGTATTACTTACACGTGTAAATATCTAGTCAAATGTACGGGTACATTATATTCCTAGAGCGGCACATGCACTGCCAACTGTTAAATATTAAACTGAATTTTAATTCTTCTAATTTGTAGATTGATTGTGTAATTCTCGAAATTTAATATTAATTCATGCTGTGAATGAATTACAATTTAATATCAATGGTAATTATAAGAAGAGTGCATAAATTAACGTTCAATACTTTAATGATATTATTATTAGATAGGAGTATATTATCATTTAAGTATTCTTTTAAATTATTGTTAAATATTTTCTCGCAGCTTCGGCTTGACATCTTCATGTCTCATCTTTAATGTATATTGTAAATATTTTGTAAGCGTTTTGTACGCATGTCTTTATCTTCTTATGTTTTTTGTATTTTTCCTGTTTCATAATTGGGATGTTTCCTATGAAACTGTTGAATTTAAATAAAATAAATATGTACATATATGTGTGTAATATTTGATGTTTGCATGTGTGGATGTTTCAGTGCGTTGTATTAATGATATGTCGATGGCGTGTGCTGATGGTGTTATATCATTACAAACACGTACCCCTCAGGTAATTTCCAGCATGTGAAGATGCAGCGCACGTGTGCGCACACACAGCACGCCTCTGGAAATATTAAGTGATAATTAAATATATTATTATTTAAATACTGTACCACCTTCCGCATTGTATGGCGTGTATCTGTCTTCTACATATGCATGATAATTAAATACGTATTGTTTCGCAATAAAAAAAGTATACGAACAACTACGCAGTATTAAATTTAAATAAATATCGTCTGTGAAATTCTCCATTAATAATAACATTCATTTTAATACTGGACCATTTTCTATAAATTGTTCCATAATTTCCGTAATTGTGTCTTCATGAATCGCGTTATAACGAATCTTCGTAAATTTAGCGCTTTTTTTCGGTTCAAGAAAAACCGCGTTATATCGAATCAGCATTAATCGGGTAGCGTTAAGCGAAGCCATACTGTACTATATATATATATATATATATATATATATATATATATATATATATATATATATACCGGGTGTTAATTAAAAAACTGGCCATAGGCGTTTAACATGTAAAATCAGTTTTTCCTCCTGCATTAGTTACCAAATTACTTTAGAGAAAAATACTTTAAATAAAAGTTGTAGGGAATTAAATTCTGCATCTAAGTGATCAATCAGATTTAATTTTTGACATTTCCTAACTGAGAAAATCAAGTTTAAAATTTCATGAAAACACATAATATATAGGAATAGTCATGGAATTTAAACAAAATTAAAAACAATTATATGACATTTGCTGTCAAAAAAATTATTCAATCACGAATATTTAGATTTTGTCCAGAATAGAACCATTTTATTACTTGAAGCTTTTCTTCATGTGAAAACTGTTCCATACTTTTAGAAATATCTGTTATAGAACGAAAATTACGAAACACAAATTTTTTTGACAGTTACAATGTCATACAATTGTTTTTAATTTTGTTTAAATTCCATGGCTATTCCTATATTTTATGTGTTTTCATGAAATTTTAAACTTGATTTTCTCAGTTATGAAATGTCAAAAATTAAATCTGATTGCTCACTTAGATGCAGAATTTAATTCTCTACAACTTTTATTTAAAGTATTTTTCTCTAAAGTAATTTGGTAACTAATGCAGGAGGAAAAACTGATTTTACATGTTAAACGCCTATGGCCAGTTTTTTAATTAACACCCGGTATATATATATATAATCTTTTTGAATCCCTTCATACTGTACTAAATAAGGTTATATTTTTACAATTGAAACATTTCGTATTTGAGCAAACATTTCTAATGTCTTGTTGACGTACCTTAAAATGAGAATCAAAACACATTAATATAAATTGCGCAAAGGTTATTTCTTAAACAAGAGAATTAGTTTTTCGGAAAACTCGTTATATTAATACATATACGTAGGTATACATATTGTTACGGACGCTATTTGTAAAGAAGAGAAATCGTTTTACTCGACAAAAGATGTGTCCGCACATGTCGGGTAGGAATTATTCATAAATGAAAATGGTTTGTATTACATGACGTATTATACACATACATATCCATACACACATACAGCTGTATATGTGCCAAGTGTATATGATGTATACAGATTACACGTAACCTGTATGACACTCATACATACATACATACATACGTACGTAAAACTTTATAGGGATGTCGGTGGTGCAAATCATAATTTTATATTTTAATAGACGCTGACAGAATTGTGCAGGCACATTATGAAACACATAATACTAACATACACATACAACAATATAAGGATTACAAAAACGGTGTGTATGTATGTATGAATATGCATACGGGTACATGTATTATAGTTTATCATATTAAACAGAAGCGTAGCAATTGTTTCAATGCAACGAGATACAGACATCAAGATCAAATTTATGACATGTGACACACACGTAGTAAACGAATGTATGCATAGTTTAAGTTCTTCCATCTTTGATACAAGTAATTCGTTTTTATTCATTTTTATTTTATGTATTAACTGATACAGTTATGCGCTTTATAATATTTGTGTGTACAATTACGTAATACACAGTGTGTCTGTTTCTATAAATAAGTTACATAAATATGAGCTTAACTTCTCTGATTCTGTTAAATGTTAAACGTAATGCCATGTTTGTCTCAATAAATGTACAAATCTGTTGTTCTTTTCACATGTATATGTGTTAAGTACGCATGTGTTCTAGACGTGTAATTTTAGCTCAATAACTTCGTCAAGCGTCCCGTGCGAACCGTGATCGCAAGCTCATATCCGGTCAGCGATCACACGGCCGGAAACATACTAACCAGGTCCGTACCCCGGTTCCATTTGCATATACCGCGCCACCGCTAAACTGGAATCCAGGCAGAAATCATCAAAAATAAAATACTAACTAGAAAACAATAAAGTAATTTCAAACCTGTTTATTTCATAATTCATCTACCGAAGTTGTTGATGTTAATTTTTATTTGAAATACTAAATGAAAATAAAGAAAGTAAATTACATGTTCTATATTACGAAAATCATTAATATATTATTGTAATCACGGGTATTGCTTTGTTTAAAATATAAAAATAAGAAGAGAGTTTGATATAGAAGTGGAGAAATACATCAATACGTCTTGTTTAGTTTCTGTTTGCTACATCTGAAAAGGGGACATAAGCGCTAAATAAATTGGTTGATTCTGCGTGGCCTGTTTCCGTTTGAATTTGACACACACATTTCCATCTGAGCGATCATGCATTCCGCCCTGTGACTTATTCACCACAGCGGGTATCGAACTAAGGACAATCAATACGTCAAACGTTGAGTTTCTTACGAAAATACAAACGAACCGTCTTGTATGTTTTCAAATCTACGCAACCCGGTATACACGCACTAAATCAAATCAACTGAACCGCAAATTAAATCAACTGAATGTTATAAGAACGCAATCATGCCTTCGTTAGACTCACCCGATCACGTTCTCTTATTATTCGTACAAGAATACACACTACCATATTGAATATATATTTATAAATAATCTAAAATGTATGTCTATAAATGTTTTTAGTATAGTACAAACCCATTTTAGTTGTGTGGGCGTAAATTTATGTTAATCCGGTTCTGGTTATGGAATAGTGTCATTACGGATGCGACAGACGTCGGACGTCGCAAGTTTTAACAGTCACTGGCGCCTGCATACCACACATACACACATACTTATACAAAAACACATTCATAGATATCTATACACATATACATAACTGGCGAGACAATATTATTATGACCTGAACACATTTGCAGATTATCACTGTGAAACAACTTACATGTAAGTATGTGTGCGTGTGTGTGTTTGATAGTGGGTGAATCAGCATCAGCGTTGACTATAAAACATTTATGTGTATGTGTATACAAGACAGAAGATCTTGCCAGAATCGCCGTATGGTATAATACTTAATATGAATTATATGTCATTAACTGGCATTATAAAAAAACGAGAATATTACGTGATTTATTACATGAGTTTTTGTAAACAGTTAAATGCAGATTTATACTTACTTGTTATTTAATACCAAAGAAGAAAGAAATAAATAATACAAGAAAATATGTATTTCTTTGTTTGGTATTTAATAATGCACAAATAGAAACAAGAAATATTAATATGAAATATCAATGTAAAACAAAATTGTTTGTTAAAAATATATAACAACTTTTTGTCATATTACATATTTACCTTTGAAAACTTATTTTAAACAAAATGTATACTTTAGTTTAAAAAGTTTTTTAGCCTACACAGATACATTTTATTTTCTCTTTATACAAAGTATCTTTTTCCGACTAGAAAAATGTGTTTTTCTCGCAAGAAAATAACTGCACACCTTTTCAGTAGTGGCAGAAATTCCTACGAAAGGTTCAAGGTGTCGAAATGGAAAATTTTGTAGCGCGTCATAAGAAGTGCATTAAGGCCCCTGTATGGTCGGTCCGAGCCGCCATCGCTACGTCTCGTACTAGACTACTCGAGCTTCTCAACGACCGGCCGATAATGTAGAACACGTGTCATTCCGGAGGTCGATCGCACTCCGGAGTGATTGATAGCAACCCGGAATGATAAGAAACCCGGTAATGGTTTCCCTGGATGAACAAGAATTCCTGAACGCTAAACGCATTTCTACCGTCATTTACCAAACGTCCAAGTTACCGACGTTTCGAAAAAGAAAAAACGACGACCACAGCAGCAGCAGAAGACTCGAATAACATTAGAATATGTCGTTAAAAGATCGTTTTCCAGAAAGATTCTTCCAACTTGGAATAAAACAGCCATTCAGAATGACATGAAACTGTTTTCTCCAGAGATAGGATTTTTAGATTTTTTTCACAGTTTAATTGTAATGTATACATTGTATAAAATCGTTACTATATATAAATCACATTAAAGATATATGTATGTACATTACATTATAATATCCTGAGTAATATCAGTAAATATATTGTATAAGATATATAGTATGATTCTAAAATTCAGCAGTAAATCAAACATGGAATAATATATTACACTATAGCCAGCCCTATATGCAACCGAATACCGAATTTCAGAATCGCTAAATATAACAATGTTACTTAATTAATATATTTAAAATAATAACATACTAATAGTTAATATGGCCGTTATATCAAAGTACTGTAAATGTATTATTAATTGTGAAATTGTTAACATATCAAATAAAAAAAATTGATATTATAAAGGCTACTAATTTAATGTTGAATTTGCGATCTGAGGCATTTGATTTGTGCGTTAATTTCTGATGTCCAAGTATCGGTATAGATCTATTAATAAATCTGTGTGTACTTTTCTTTACAAGTGGAGGCTCCGGTGTCGTGCTAGTAGTATAGTATTGTTGACACATAGATTCTTGCGTAACACTGTGTATACAGCGTCCATCTTGAATAATCATCAAACGAACGGCTTCAATCGGTAAGATACATGGTGCATCCGAACATATATTATTGTTTCCCAAATTCAGTACAGTCGCATGGAATTGTTCCAATGCGGAGAAATCTCTACCAAACCCCTCCTTAGATCCAAGCCATGCCAGTTCTGCACATGTACACTTGATGGCGTTGTATGTCACCTTGATAACGCTGCCAACATTATTGTATGCTTGCCAATCCGGATGCAAACTGCCAACTTCCAATGATTCGATTAAATTGTTGTTAAACTCGTAGATAAATTTCAACCGACCGAAACCACGTAATGCGTTTTCAGGTAGACCAGGACCTACCGCTTGGAAAGAACCACTGGCTAAATAATCGAAGCTACTGTCCAAAATCTTCACATTCTGGGCCAATACGGCGAGAGCAGCGCTATGCATCCATCCAACAGAATTATTCACAAATACAAAATCATAAACCGTTGCATTCAATGCATTCGAATACATTTCTCTCACGGAATTATGAGCGAACGACAATTTATCACCACGAACGAAAATTGATAAATATTCCATTAAACCAAAGTTGCTGTTAATAATTCGCATTTCACTATTTTTTATCATAAACACTTGAATTGCAGCAGCGTGCATTTTATTAATCGTCACATTCTCCATTGTGAAATTTTTCATGTCCGTTAAATTATGGAAAGCTTCTCTTTCAATCGCGTCTAGATGGACATTTCGAAAGACTACACTTTCCAAATCTTTAAGAGGAGTAGCACAAGCGAATTTGGACATCGGGTACCGTTTTATCTGGATGAAAGTACGTGAAAGAATCGAGTTCATGTTTTGGATGTTCTCAAAAATCATTTCCGGAGCTGATTGTTGTAGACCATATATCAATGGTGCGATGGTAAGATTGGTGACATTTGAGATGTGGACAGATTGTATCTGACGTCCTTCAGTTGTACACATCATGTTCAGTCGTACGTTCGTACAATTAGCAAGTTTGAAACTTGTTGTAGTTGATGGTGGCCGGAATTGCCATAAGTACAGCTCTACATCCTATAAGAATTTATTTATCAAAAATTGTTTTGACGAAGGAATTTATAAAAATATAGATTATATTTAGATATTTATCATTCATATCTTTTCTTTTTCGAATCACTTGACGAGAAACATTTTCAAAGAATTTATCCATTCAATATATAATTCGTATTAGTCTCTTTTTAATATCGAGTAAAAATGTTCGTCCATCACTTACCCATGTAGTTAGCGTATTACATGTGAAGGTAATGGCGTATTTCCCATATGTCGTCTTGACACAGCTGAACCCTTTATATTCACATTTCTCAAAGTAGATCCTTCCTGCTGACGATTCTTGCACAAAGCATAGAATTACAAACACACAAAGATGCAGAACCAACATCCGAATGTCTGTTTTCAGTAACTGCATCATACTTGACATTAAATCAGGATGATACAGCTACAGGCCTTTTATATTGTAATCAACATTTGTTCACCGGAAATTCTGTTATAATCAGCAAGGCTGTGTTTTTATTTAAAAAGTGCGTATTACTGGAATAACATGTGTATTTCTTCTATAAAATCTACAACCCTTGTGAAATACTTTTTTTTTGTACCTAAAGATATTCCCACCATTTTCTTTTTCTCGCTCTACGCTTAAATCTAATTCAGAATCATGTAAAATCATATTCCAAATTGTAAGAATGAAATATAGTATCAGATTGAATGTTATTAAACAGACCTAAAATTTTACGATAGATTTGAAAAACAATGCAGCTATATGAAATACGTATTATTTTAATGTTGGTATGCAAACAATCAGAGATGAGTTTTATCTAATTAGCATGCTGTAGGTGATAATGGCAATGCATTTTCCTTCATACAAGGTCAATGATAAGATTGGAATTATCATCGTCTGCACCATCATCATTGTCAGACAAAGGCATACATGTCACAGTATGATTCATGAGATGCATTCATAATTATGTTCACCAATGCATTTTGCAAAATACAGATTATATTCCCGTTAAATATGGTTCGTGATAGTCTTACAAAGCATTTTCGCCTTGGAATTCTTCTAAAGCACTCTTGATTACAAGCAGAATTATTAATTTGTCAAGTAGTTAATGTACTTCTGGGGGGATTAGGTTAGCGTTAAATGTGATTTGCTCTTGTCTGTGAGAGAGTTGCGACAGTAGTAGGATAATTTCCTGCGTCACCTTTGATCTGCGCGAGTCAAGCGGCAATTGTCTTCACATAGGGATTAGTTGAAACACGTCGGATGGCTTCATTATGTGATGAAATGAAATGCACAGCCTTCTTAACGCCATCACCTATGTAAGGCTTCCAATGGAAACTATACCATCCAGAAATATATATATATATATATATATATATATATATATATATATATATATATATATATAAAACATGCAGAAATGTTGCAATCAATATGTTCAACCCATTAGTTTATTGGGAAAATGTTTTAGATTAAAAACTATGTCTCAAATCTACAATAGTTGATTTGTAAAAAGATAAACAAAAGTTATATAAACTATTCAAATGTATAATTTCTTTAGTAAATCTAAATAAATTGCATTTGACGTATAAAAACAATTTATTCTAAATATAATCTGTATTCATATTTTATCTTAACTACATATATCGAACTACATTTGTATTTCGAATGTAGACTGCTCTGTTCAATTGATAATTGTACTGTAGATATATCCTGAATTTATCTTCTGAATTTATTCTGAATAGGAAAATAATTTATCGTAGCTATTAGTTAACGAACCTAAACCATAAACAACTCCACGCTTATGATCAATAATATTTACGACAACTTTTACTGTCATAGAATTACCCTAGAAACATTTGTATCATATCCGGATTGATAATATTCCAACTCCGCTGATGAAATTCGCTTTCAGAAACTCATTTGTTCGTTACAAACAAACAGTCTAACAAAAGAAGCGAAAAATGAGAAACAATAACCTTGCCGGCACCACAGTGACGCGTGCAAAAGAAAACGAGAAAAAAAGAAGAGAAAGATAAAAACAGTACAAACGCTAATTACAGGAGCGTCGAAGATGATGATTAACTGACGAAGATGACACGAAACGGAGAAAAATCAGAGGAACTGTCAGATGTAAAGGTTAGGAAGGTTTGTTTGTTTGTTTGCCTATGTGTTTGTGTGTGTACATACCTTTAGTTGCTTTCAGACTGTCACGGACAGCCTCCTTGGTTGTCCTATTGACGTGGCAATGCAAGATTATAACACACAGATCCACAATACACCTCACCGCACACCGTAAACAAAGCAAATGGCGGGTACAGGCGAGAGTCGGTGCACGCCGCGACGTCGTCGTCCGATCGATACTTAGACGTAACCGACGCGTACTCGACCAGCTCAATACTGAACGTGTGCTGACTGAATGTGAAAGATTAACGAACAAGATTCAGCTGGATGAGTGTAAGGACACATGCGTACCAGGATTTTAACGAAAGAACGGAAAACTATGGATGCTCGTTTGAGAACTGCCGACACAATAGCAGCAGAAGGGAATTGTAACGTCCTATGTGCCTATATGGTACCTGTGCTATACTTCAGACAAGCTACACACACACAGAGAGACTTTGTAGTTGCAGCACAAACATTCACTAATAACCATACCAACATTAATTTCGTATATGCAATTTCATAGATATTATGTTTACACTAGAAATTCTGAAATTAAAATGTTCTTCAAAATTCACAGGAAATCGTACACAATATCGCATAGAATACGACTTATGTTAAGGTGCACCATAAGAACATTCTATTCGTTTCTACATTAACTATGATTTCACATTAGTGTTCAATGTTGTTTTTTTAATGCCGGTCCTGTTTTTCATTCTTCTCACTTTTCTTATGTATGCTTCGCTTATTTCGCGGCTCCAGGCGTCGCTCGTTTCAAGGTCAATAACCGAATTGTGAATAAGAAAAGAGACGCAATAAAAACATGGCGAGGGAGTTGAATAATATATTAATGTTTGCGCATTTGTGGCAAAAGCTGTACCAGCAGGATTATCGTCGAATTCTTCTGTGACAAATCTAGAGAAATACAATCATCCATCAAATGTTTCAATCATTGCCAACTCACTGAACGTTTAATGGAAATTCTAATATAAATAAAAGCCGTACAGCGATTAATCTAAGTTTGATCCATCCCGTATTTGCAATTGGGTAGTCCCAAGGGTGTAATTAAGTGGAGACCAGAGGTTGTTAAACAATATCTCTGCAGTACAAACCCCTGTTCCAAAGACAGCGTTGCTTCAGCCATGAATCAATTTAATACACGCTACCGTAATCCAAATAAAAAATACGTTTTAAAAATTCGTTGTATATTAAAAATACTCCTTTATTATCATAACAACATTTACTGAGAGAAAATATTCTTATTCTTCTCGCAAACAAATATATTCTTAATGCGAACAATATTCGAATTATGGCATATGTATTTAAGACAATATTTGTCGATTTTCAATGAGATTATTACTTAGACGAAGTTATGAAGAAACGCAATTCTTGTTTAGAAAACGTTATTAGCATTTATAAATTACAGTGACACAATCACAGATCTTGAGAGTAAACAAACAATAAATAAATAATTTTTTCACTGGTCGTGTCAAAATGGCACATGAATTATATGATCGTGATTGTTGTTTACGAGCTCGTAATTTACGAATTTAAATATCGACTGTAAATGTCACCGTTAATTCTTACACTAACTCTAACGCTAGCTGGTTGCGGTTTAATTGATATGTTAGCTATAAACACTGTACATAATTACACAGATAATATCCGGCAATAGATGTCCAGAGGTTAACATGAACATAAATCATTATATAAATGTGTACCCATCTCTCTATTGCCAGTGTAGGGAGAGCAGAGAGAATGAGTGCGATAGAGCCCTTGTGTACCCTACTGTACACGCACTCTGTATCATTTTATAGTAGAGTAATACACACGCACCATTAGCTGATAAAACTTATGGTCACTCTGTTGTTAAGCTCTAACATCTGGTGACAAATGTTATTTTATTTCGTCCATTTCATCGTCTTAAGTTGACATTATTAACACGTTGTGTGTCAATTTTACGATTCTGTTTGTTCAGCTGTTGCTATAATAAAAAAAACTTTTAATTTTGTTCATTATGCTTAGTTTTGATTATGTAATTCAAGACATGACCCTGGACAGTAAAATGGTGGTTCGTATAATTATCTACACATGACTTTTTATTTGAATGGTACACGTAGATGTAATTTCGTATTCAATACTTTTCGTTTATGTATTTGCGCGATTGAAAATTAATTAATAAATACTTTGCGTAAGGAGTAGGTCTATAAATCGGCACTGCATTCGTTTACAAGCAATATGATGCTTGGTTCTGATTGATCCTTGATTAAACTGACGGTTTCTTATTACTATCTGGTCAGTCAAGTGTCTAATTGCGATTCTTTACTGCGCGTCTCTACTCTGTGCGTATCTGTGCGATGCGATGTTACATTGCTCCAGCACCCTTGATGTGAAGTAATAAGAATTTAACGGAAAGAAGGGTGGCGCCCGTATGTACATACGTCAATCTGTGGGTGTCAGAGCACTAATTTATAGGTTTAAACCAGCGTTACTCAACACTCGTATCACCAGCTACATAGTTGAAGGATCTACATCTATAATAAAGTAAAAATATTATGTAAAACTTTTTATTTGCTCTCTTAAATTTCGTATTAAATCCCCAAACATTGTAGATAGTAACTTTGTTATGAAAAATACAAATTTTATACATAGTATTATCATGGGTAACTGAAGTATGTGTATATATTTTTTGAATTAATATAATCAAAAAGAGGAGGCTCTTTGTCTACAAGCTTTACAAGCTGATGAAAAGTACTTAAAGACAAATTCAAGTTGGCAAATTAAACTACAAGGTTGGATAATAAGATGAATACTCGAGCAATCTAAGCTGGATCATACTTTCAGAAAGCTTCGTCATGTAGAATAAACGTCAGTAGTTTGATTTGAACAGATTACGGGCGGCAAATTGAAACTAGAGCAAACTTCTCTGCTGTTTAAATAACAATAATACAACCCGCATATAGTTGTAAAAAGCAATTTGCAACTACAATATAGCCGGAGTCTTGCTAAAAAACCAATTTAACATGTTTTTTCGTTTGAAACTAGGGCACCCAAGGTATATTTTCTCGTTTTTCTGAAACTTTTTTCATACAAACTCGTGACAGTACCAAAAAAAAGCTTCGTGCAAAGTAAAATTCACATTTGAGAACCACAAAAAAATTGTGAAACTATATTATATGCGCCGGTATTTTTTAGAACTTTTTTTCAAAGTAACATGATTGAATTGCGAGGGTAAACAATATTTCAGTAGCTTTCAGAGACAATACGGTTATAATTTCTGGTATATACTCGCTCACATTCAAATATCATGATATACAACGCAGTACAAGGTAACACTATGACGTAAAGTAACATCAGAAAATCACATTTGCTTGCGCCCGGAAATCGAATTATTCGTCGAGTGCGGTCTTCGTTAATGTACAAATAATTTAGTACACGAGTATAGGTATAGCGTGTGTGCGTGTGTGTACGTGTGCGCGGCCGCATCGTTTGATTAGGAAGTTCGAGAGCAACGGTGGTCATGTAGAGTGGTTCACAATTAAGTTAACATACAGAACATAACGTAACGTAGCATATACAAGCGTAGCACAGATTGCTGCCTCATGGTAATTGCATTACGGATGTATCACTCATACATGCATGCATATATTGGTCGTTTGTCGTGATTGTAATGTAGCGTGGCGTAGCGGTAGAACGTAACGTAATGTATGTATGAATGATAGCGTCGCAAACGCGTATGCTAATCCACTTGTGGAGAACTTAATTGCTACTGATACGGTTCTGTAGGCACAGCCAACTGTGTAGGAGAGAAACTTTGTAGATTTTCTAAACAAGATGCGTACAATAAAATATATGCCCGAGATGGAAATTAATAAACTTGTTATTTTGAAATCAATGTGAAAGTGAAGAAATTTATTTATTTTATAATATATTGGATTGAAAATGTTTAAGCAGAAATGTGCATAAGCATATACGATATACGTATATAAAATTCTGATACATCGACTAGAAAAAAATAAGATTATTATATATTTGAGAAAACTATGTAAATATAAATTACATTTCCGATTGATAGATAAAATATAAATTAAACCGATTGATAACTTCAAATTCTGCTTTCATTTTATGATTGTATACTAAGTTAAACATGAAGGCCCTAATATCGACCCGTTATCATTACGACATTTTCATTTAATCATAACAATTGAATTCTTATTGACACTCGCCTCTTGCATATCATTTGCAACTTAATTAAATTACAAACGAAGGCAAACGGTGACAAGAAACACTTCTTCGTTTTACTTTTTTTTTTCTCTGAAAATTAAATATTCTTCATTGAATTTGCATGATTTCAAAGGAGACACGACGCATTTACATAGATACAAAGTAGGTAGGTACCTACAACACGCGACAGTGAATTCACAAATTCAATGACATCGATAAAAAGGAAGAAATGATAAAATTGTCAAAGCGTTTCAAGAAAATATTCCATTTGATTTGCCGAGTTGGCAATTAAATTAAGAATCAATGTGAAATGTTTTCGCTATGGCTGCAACTTTTCTTTCTCGTTTTCGGCCGGGAAAAATAAAATTCTACCTATATTTTATCAATTTCCACTTGTGTCTTGGCGGCAATACCAGCGAATGGGGTGGGGGGGTTTAGTAGCACTAGCGACGCGCGTCAAAGGACGGCGAAATGTGGAACTAAAGCGTACTAACATCAGCAGCAGGAGCACAGACGTTGATTGCCAATTTATTTACCCTGCAGGCGTTTGATTCCGCTAGCAGGAGATGCTACCGCCCTCCCTCCACTATAAAGCAATGTCCCCTCTTTTTTTATTTCTAACTGACACTAATAATACGAAATTGCAGAACGAAAAATAATATATAAAATTTAAAATACATGCGAAATTTTAACGTTAATTTGTAATATCTTAACCAAAATATTTTTTCGGAATATTTATCCTAAAACATCAAAAGAATACTTGTTTAATGATAATTAATCGAAAATGTCAAATATATTTATACTTGCTAGCAAGACTAATTTAAAACAGAGATAAGCTGGTCGTTAGCTATCAATGAACTCGTAAAATATGCTGAATGTTTTGTAAATTTTCATCGAATATGTTTTCTATCACGCACGCTGTATTTGAAAATACTGTGGCTGTAGTCTTAAATCTACGTAAACCAAATAACATATAAATAAGAATGTCTCATAGATCTTTTTTCGAAATAAAACAGTGCGTTACAAATTACAAAATGTATTTTACAGTCGCGTTGAAATGTGAATGTAATGAAGATAGATTTTAAATTTATCGTCTAACCATAATAAGATGGTCAACAAAAAACATGCGACCGAAGGAAAAATTGGAATATAAAATTGATATTTTGTAGTTATCAAAGGATATTTATAGCAACCAATGACAGTTGTATCAAAAATAATTGAATATGTATGCGACACAGATATAGCGAATAAACTGAGTTGTTGACAATTCTGAGTGGCAGTTATTTTTATAAATAAATAAAACAGTACCGGATACTATTTGTTATCAACAGTGAACGTGACTTTTGCCCTGCAAAATGCGGTCTCCAGAACCGTACTCAACTAGAAATAGATAAAGTTCGTGTACGCAAACAAGAGTTATATTTGTGTGATCATTTTCAGAATTAAATCTGGAAATAAAAAGTATAAGCTTATCAAAGGCAATGTAAATATATTTATACTATAAATTTGGATAAAAATCCATATATCAAGTCTCATTAAAACTGGAATTAGACCACGTGTTGACAGTTATAATTAAATTTGATAAAATTTACTTATTTAATTAGCATTTCCAAGAATTATTTATTATTTAATTGCGAAACATATTTGTTTTATCAGTTCCACTTTAATGAATTATTAACACTTATTTATTAATCTCAGCATAATAATATTCAATTTTAATGAATTAAATTCTATGAAAAAAAAATCTAATCTCTTTGGACGTCTGTGTTCTTTGAAATCGTAACTAATTAAAAAATGAATAAACAAGTGAATCGAAAATTCATTGATTATTAAAATTCGCGGCGTACAGTATATCTGAAAACATGTTTTGACTTGCGCAGTAAATATTTCACAATTCTTGTGAAATTATTTAGAGAATATTTGCCATTCATATATGGTTATCATAGATTTTGAATCAGTCTTAACGCTAAATAAATATGACCTTTTCTTTAGTAACATTTCAGCGTAATAAAAAATTCAGCCATATCATGAAAATATTATTTAATAAATAATGGTAATATTTACTAATCTTGATGGCATACCATCATCATTTTTACTTTCTATATATCCGGGACATAATGTGAATGACCTTATATAATAGCAATAATTTGTCATTTGTTTTTTTTTTTTGTATAGGAACTAAAACACGATCATTTTGAAAGGCCGTGAATACTGACATCATTAAATTCTCATCAAATATATAATTCAACACACGAATCGATAAAGTTTAGTTGTAAATACACTCACTCATTTCGTGACATGACTTTTAACCATAGGCGTACATAAAATACGGGACACTGGAAACGATATGTTCTGTAAAGAAAAATGTTTCATTAAAACTACAATTCATTAATATTATAACATAGCACATATATGAAAATAAACAATTGCTTGGCGTGTAACGCTTAATACTTTGTTTCCGCGTTGAATTTGTTTATGTATCGGGTGCTTTATGAGGGCACAGATTGTTTTATCACATAAACAAGTGCTGTGCCCGCAGGCCGAGAGTCGAGTGAGTTAGTTATGTGTCCGCTTACGAACAGATGAAGATGTACAACCTAAATATTACATACACATGGAACGAGACAACGTTGATGTTGAGCAATCATCGTGTTAAAAGAATTTTCTATTTATGACTACGGTATTATTAGTATATTTTTTGAAATGTGCAAATTTAAAGTCTTCAAAGTTTTCGCAGCACAATGATACTTAAAACTCCAAAGCTGTGAGGCGCAAAGATCAAGTATCCTGGGAAATATTGTACAGTTGAAGGAACAAGATTCGTGTCACTTTCTAAATTGCAAAACGGCACCAAGCGTCGTCGAACATAGCACACATCAGTATACGGTGAGCTGAGTTGAGCTGAGAGTTTGGAAGCAATGTGGAATCGTTCAAGTATCCCCTCAACAATTTCGACCTGTAGATATTACAGTACCACTGCAATACAATACAAGGGCTTACAGAGTTCACAGTACCAGTAATAGAAGTTCACATCTCCCCTCACAGCCTGAGTATTAAGGAACAATTTCACTCCGAACTAATAAAAGATATACGATTTCTATTCTGTAACATTCTTTCTTGTTTATTGAATTTGCCTGTAATGACTTACTACACGATCAAACATATAATCAGCTTGAAAAATGTCCAATATGTAGTATTGAAATACCAGTTGATGCCATGATGTTTATGTGAAGGCAACGTGATTGCAGAAATCATTGCTTCTTGAAAATGCTGTACCGTAGACAGTAGTCCACAAGGGCAACAGACATATGAAATGATAACATTTACTGTTTGTGAAAGGTCGGACAGTAGACAATTTCTACATATTTGTTGTTTGCACGTTGGCCTGCTCGTTTCAGGGGTAAGAAGTCTAATATTGATGACAGTGACGATGCAGGGCGTGCAATATTGGTTTTGATAGTATCGCCCCGAGGGCCAATACGTGTACAAATATCAGTGTTTAACGGATATTGGCACAGTAGTCAAATACAAACACAGGCATAGTTCAATTAACATGACTGTACATTTACAGAATGCATTAATAATTAAATACCATTGATTTAAAGCAATTGCAGTAGGCATGAACTACATATTCATCCTGTCGTGAAGACTGGGTAAATAAAATATTACTTAGGGAGCTTCAATGTCACCTTAGTATCAAATGAATATTGCGTTCGAACTGATTCTTTATTTAAAGTTATGTAAAGACAGGAAATACATTTGATACAATACCTAATCAATCGTACAGTGTTAATATATGTGCAATAATGTCAGATTCGTTTATACAGAATCCTTAGATAATTTGATGTGCAAGGGAACTGGATATTCCAGTGATGAACAGTAGTAGTACAGTCTAATGACAATGAGACAACTAACGCTATTACACGCTAGTCTGACATTCAGACCGCTGGGTGTGAGACGGTGAGTTGGCGACGAGCGTTAATGAAGCAAGAATGGAATATCGGAGGTTAATACGGCAGCAATGGGACGTGTAATGGCCCTAGCAGGAGATGTAACTGTAACATTACACTATGGTGTGTAATCCCAACGTCATTCCGTGGGCAATTTCGATTGAAGAAATTGATTCACTCCCACTATAGTATATCTTCGTAATATTGCATAGAATATTATCAAAATAAAAGTTACAAAACGTCATACGAATTTATTATAATATTCAAATATACATTATAAGAAATATGTTCTAATGCTTTGTTTTTATACTTTGCTTATATAGCTTTTTCGAATGGAACTCAGCGAAATATAAGAGTTTGAAATATATGTATTTTAAGTCAACATTTTATTCTCGTCGTTGAGAGACTCATCCTTAAATAAACTATATTAACCATGGTTCGGTTGATCGTTTGCGTAGTTTTCTTCCATACCGCAGGGTGATTTCGCGGGCCAAACCCAATGATATTCTGAAGTTCAATATCAGAGGTGGCCTACGGGGACGGCTAGTGTAGGTGGAAGCATTGGTGAGTTATTCACATAGCACAGTAATTCTATCTCTCTCAACATTGTACATTGGATATACTTGTCCTCTTTGTCGCACATCCATCCATCAACCTGTCGACCTACCCCATGTACTGTTAGTGTGTGAGTTGAGGGCGCATGTGTCCGTGCAGGACCGTACGTACACAGATTCTTACCAGAAAAAATAGCAAAATTAGAAAACTACTCTATTCTGTACTCTAAACGGCTATGTCATTTAAACTAATCGAGATAAACTATTTTACAAATAAGACTACATTGAGAAAACTTCCATCGTTACATAAAGCAAATTTTATTAGAATATTTGATGTATATGAAAGTTAAAACGTACTAAAATGAACAAAAACAATTTTATAAAGAAATGCGAACTCTATGTCAAGTGAAAGAAATGCGCTTGTGCAAGATACTTTTAAATTGATGTTATCGAAGATAAAAGTTACGAAGAGTTCAACAGATTTGGCTATAAAATTCGAAAAATCCATAACTTCTTTATTCGACAATTCTCGGGCTTGAAATTGTGTATACTATTTGCAATTCATCAAATATAAATTCAGATTTAGAAGTCTTTATTATAGTAGTAATATATTCTATAAACGATATAATTGATTATAAAAGCAAATGCTATAAAATAAATTTACGATATAGGATAGAATAATAAAGTATTCGTAGATTGGAAAGTCCGGTATAAGTAGATGAATCTTGAAGTGAAATAGTCTACGCAGGAATAGAATGACAGAGAACCCGGACCACGTGGCAAGCGTAAGGTTCTGATACACGGGTATCAGTTTGCTTGCCCCTGCAGTGCTTGCAACCAGACTAACGCTACTGCAATGCCCGCCGCCCCTCGATCAATATTAACACTCGCAAGTACCCACTCTGAAATTTATATTATACCACCGCCAATGCAATACCACGGAGACTGGTTTAGTTAACAGTTTTATATCCGTTATGCTACCGATTATTACTACTTGTTGCTATTAATTACAACAACTTTTACTTCACAGCCGCTCAAACAGATATCCCAAACGAACATGAAAAGAGTTACATCCGGAACAAGTTACCTTCAAGTGTGTTTCGTACACGGGATTATTTATAGATTTTATCAACTTTTAATTTGTCACTTTACAACATAACTTATAAGATAATCCAAATAAACTCATATTTTCTAATGAAATATTTCACAATAATTTTCCCATATACCATAATATAAACTGCATTCTGAAATATGATTAATAAATACAGTAATTAAATATAAATATAATTGCAGTACCATAATAAGATGTTAAATATGTTTGTGTAAGAATATAAATAAACAATTATAGATTTGTTATTGTCAATTGTCTGTAATACTGTGTTCACTTGTGGAGTAGGACTAGTAGGCCAAGCTCGTAAACATGCCAATGCACGACTTTAGTCGGTGCTGTACCGCGAGGTGTCACAGGGGTTGCCTACCCCGCTGGGCCTAGATCAATATATACGAGGGGATCCCCATACACACAGGACACACATACATATGGAATATACGCACAGCAAACAGTATGTCATTACATACACATATACCTACATACTTGTACATACATACAGTGAGTGACCCTTGTTGATACATTGCAAGTTACATTCGAGAGGCCGATATATTGAACTTGTATGAGTTGAGGGTGATCCTTAGAGCAACTGTAACTCACAAGAAGCACGTACATACGGACGTATGTATGTACTCACACGTTCTATAAATGTTTAAACCAGCTTTAGTTATTTAATAGGAATGCTTTGGAATTGTAAACATCCTTAATTTGGCACTCACTTTCAAATATATCAGATGCGTTACAAACGAGATTTTCAGACAATGCTCTGATAAAAAAATCTATTAAAAGTCTGGTACAATTACAAGTGAGAATAAAGATGTTTTTGCACTAAGATGTTCTTCAAGAGAATCAAACTTATTTCAACTTATAACTAAGAATGCAAAACACTAGGAACATCACGGGAAGATTGAAATAATAATCTGAAAGTGATGAGTTCGTGTCTATAACCACATTAGACAGCTTATAACTATCTATGCACCCTTCCACACGCCACCAGGAATGCCAACAGGACGAATCCCTTCATAATAAGATGCAGGTTTAAATTACTTCATACAGAGATGCATAGCTTTAGTGACGACGTAAGATATGCACCCTCCACTTCTTTATCTACCAAAGAAAATTTCGAAATGCAAAGAAAAATTCTAAACCTGCCGATAAAACTTGACGATTCTGAATCTTGAATCGTTATTAAGGTTTGAGACGAGTCAAAATTGTTATGGATTACTTTATATGTGCTATTATGAGGCACAACATGAAATTTCAATATTTTGCACACAATCCGGTATAGTAAAATATCTACAATATTTCTTACATAAATTGTTCATAATAATTCACGGAAATGTGTTCAAACTTTAATGCTTGTAAATAACGCTGAAAGTACACACCTGGTTACTGGCTGTATCCTTCAGGTTCAGGAAATTGCGTTCAGTTACAGGTTTCAGGAAGATCCGGAAAGCTTAAGTTTATGGCTCGGAACAAGTTGTAAAACACACAGTTGGTTCAAAAATTGATCGTAAATTATTTACTATGCTACAGAGTAGGAACAACGGTGCTAGAGGAAGAGAAAAAAAACAGTGATATATTGAATATCGATATAGTTATGGCCTACTTAACCGTAATTACCTATAAACGCAATGAACGGTATGCAATTAACAAATTACAGTAATACACTTATTTATTTCTAATTAGTTAATATTATATCATCAAGAAAATAACATAATTTCGTTATTTGTATAGTGTATCCATAGATATAAGAACTTGACTAAACGCAGCATGCTATTAACAGAGGATTATCCCAAATTATACGACACAGTAAATGAATAAAAAGCAGAGCTGTATTCAGAAATTTATAAATACATTTTGAAAAATAACAACAAAAATATGATATACATCTTAACAATAATAATACAAATTAACATAAATAAATGTAATATTCAATAAATTATTATTACGTCTTAATTATAGACAAAATGTCTCTTGTCTTTCCCGCTAAGAGCATTACAAATGTACCTGAATACCGCCACTACTAGTAGTTTATGGCCTCTCCTGCTGTGAAGGGTACCACCCTACCTATTAAGGAATCATGTCAAGTTCTTATATCTATGGATAGACTATACATATTGTTACAAATAAATTAAAGACTTGTTAAATGAATAATAAAAAATGAGGAAGTAGCTACGGATAACACGGAATATCGGAATTCTAAAATATGTTATAATTCTCTTATGTAGAATATTGAAATTAAAACGAATAGTCAGGGATTTTGAGTTGTAACAGCTGATGGTACACAAATTGGTAGTGAAATTTAATATCAGCGTCATTTGTAATAGTGCCTTGGTGTGGTGTGGTGTGGCTGTAGCATATGTTACTACAGTTGCGGTATTAAATTCTCCATACTCTCTACTCTGACGCGCTACTCTCGTGTATGTATGGTGCACTCACTAATGGAACGAATGTTCAACATCCCACCAGTATCACTAACATGCAAGGCATTCTAGCAATTAGCTCAGCACAAGCAATGAGAAGACACATACGCACTGCTGTACAATTAAATCACACTGTACTTCACCTTTCGTATTAAAAATAATTCCGTACGCTACATGTACATATTATAATAATTATTTTCACAAATTTTACCTGTAGTTTTCAAAAATAACAAGTTTTAATCCAGTTCACAGAAATGTTTTTGACGTATAGAAAAAGTGCAAATATGGTTTGAAACTATTATAAATGAATAATAATTCCTAAATCTTCCTTCTTTTAAGCGACTGGAATACAACATCATGGCATGTATTATATTAATATTGATACATTCATTGCTTTCTTCATTAATAAAAAAAAAATCCCAGTGAGAACAAAATTATATACCGCCATCAGTTTATGTAAAAATGAATATAACACATGAATAGCTATAGTCTCCACCTCTTTGATTCGCTGAACCTATTCAGAACTGAAGAACGGAACTATCAAAGAGAAATTCGTTACATTTATAAACTAAAGCGCACTGAATTGAACTGAATGTAGAACAGGAACATGCACTGACAACATGAATTCATGAACATTAATAGAACGCCCCTCCACTCCCCTAGTGGAAGTTATAAGTAAAGAAATTGTAACATAATAATGCATTGGTCTCAAATATCCATACAGCGATGTTCTATGAAGATTACATTGCACTCTTATACAGAGTAAAGTGTAGTGTATGGATTGTGGCATTAGTCATTCTTCACTGATGAACACACGTGTGTGAATACAGGGACTGGTAATATGACCTGACATGTCATCCCCTAGGATTCGGGTTGCAGTCCCGAAAGATGCACATCCCTTATAATGTAACGTCCATCTTATAGAAGCATTTTTGCAATACAAAGTTATAAAAACTGAGCATAACATTGGAAAATAATTTTTGATAGACTTTGATTATGTACATAAATATCCAATGTATAATTTTTGTTTTTCGCGATGACAATACTTGTTTCCTATGCAATAAGAAGATATAGAAAAGAAGACTACAGAAGAATAATACGGTTGTTGTGGTGATGAGTATAATGCATGTACAATTGTCATTTCGCGTGTACAAGGAAAACTTTCGTTTCCATCTTGGATAAATTCAGTTTGCTCGGAGAAGTGGTCCTTTGTACTACGGTGTTGTATTGTCCGGGGCCACCCCTAAATGTACCCTGTGTGAGGGTATACGCGTCCCTTACATCTAGGTCCTTTTCTTTAATTTAATTCGACGCAATTGAAAGGACCTTAATCTTATTAAACGTTCTTTGGGAACAAATTCAACTCCAAGCGGAAAAAGGTGGAAATTCTTGAAAGCAGAGCGCTGCAGGTGACAATTAAATATAATTTTAACGGCATTATGCTTCAGTATTTGTTAGAAGGCATTGCAATTACGCCAGATGTAACCTATTATTACGATTTGGAAGTTCGTTACACATTTGCTTTCAATAAGAACATTCTTTCATAATGTAAATGGGGTTGAAACTTGCTCTGTGATTTTAGAACTTTGCATTAATGTACGTAGAACATTTAAGTGAAATTATACATCATATTCTGAGAACTAATGTATTTCAAATCTTGTATTCTCTATATTATTGCCTGGGATTTCACATTAATGCTGAATGTTCAATTAACGTTGAATTTCAGAGCCGTTGTAAATTTATCTTAAACGTATAAATGTTGCACTTTGAAGACTGTCGCAAAGCTATCAGCGAAATAAACGAATAACCATATTTCTTCAACTATTTCAAAAAAGCCTGACTTCCATTTCGTTCGCAAGAATTGCTTGTCAACGATTTCTATAGGCGATGTAATTTTACCACCAAGTTCTTGGGGGTTTCTGAACAAATGAACGTAGATTGTTTCCTTTCAAAGGTATCTTTGATTGTTTGAACGAAGTGTTGGAAATCTGAAACGATTTGATTCGATTCGAACTGAATGAGTACGTGTATGTGCGTGTATATGTATGGGATGTTCGATAATTGTATCGGCGTGTTGACAGGTCCAGAGTACAATATATGTTAGCGCAAAGTCCTTCTGCCAGTAGCAAATAGCAGCTGACGGTAGAACAGGTCACAACGAAATATTGAAGTGACAGACATACAATAAACACAGCGCGTTATGTGACAAGCACATATATAGAGAGCGAGGAGCCTCTTCACTATACATATCACTCGACTAGGGTGACAGCTCGCATGATTGGACCAGTGAAGATGGTGTTATTGCATAAAGCGACCACATCATCACCAATAATGATGTGTACTCACAGATAAAATCACATGACGCCAGCGAAAAATATTGCACAAAAATATTTAACTAAAAACATTTTAATATTTTATTCAATATCGTCAAAATCTCGGTTTGTTTAATAGTAATAAATGTAAAACCGGCCCTGCATACGTATTTAGAGACGAAAAAATAAACGTATACTCAATGTGTAGAAGTGAAGTGCAGCAGTGATTCCTTTCTTTACTCCATTACACTCCATTTCCGGACCGTTCCTCGTCCGACAAGTCTTTCTGAAAGAACACAGCACTCCAGCTGTTAGACTGTGCCGATACCCAATTCAGTACCAAGTCATTCGTGATTAATTGTAAACGGTAGTGTCACAGTATAATGTGATCATCAGTGTTTAGTGTTGATACATTTCGTGACAATTTTAACACAAGAGCTGTCAATATCATATTTCCTACCGCTGGCGACCATCTTGTGGTTGTATTGTATTCGGTTCTCTTGATAGTGTGGCACAATGTAACGTCACTCTCTTATATATCTGCACGAGAAGATGTACCAAAATAATAAGAATAAAAGAAGTAAACGAAGAATATATCATATAACTGGAAGCGGCAATACACATGTTTTTAATATTTACAACAGTAAATTTCATTATGTACTGATTTTCTTATTCGAAGACTAAAATTTGACACGTATAATTAAGTATTTGGGATAAAAACGTTTATATTTGTGAATAGCAAATTATGAAAAAAAAACTTCCTCACCGTGACAATGTTTGCACATTGCCGTGACCAGGATTCGAACCTGGGTTACTACGGCCACAACGTAGGGTCCTAACCACTAGACGATCACGGCTATTGAGGATATGATATATATGTTTCATTTGGATATTTATATTTATATTTATATAATTAAGATTATAAAATGCCATTCGTTTCTAAATTTAATACTAGTTTCTATTTTAAGCACATATGTATTTTACGAGGTATTTTATTATACATATCGAGATACGTATATAAAATACGAGATAAAATACTTAACCAAACGAAAATGTTTCAAAAGTGAACGCCCCCGGGTGGGCTCGAACCACCAACCTTTCGGTTAACAGCCGAACGCGCTAGCCAATTGCGCCACGGAGGCTGACATTACGATTTCCATACTACTTTATCTAAGCAAAAATATTATTTTGTATTTAATGTACAAAATTGTATATACACTTACCTTATAAGGCTTTTCTAAACTTATAAATCAAATGTATTAATTATATAGAAATATTTAAAATAAAATATTTGTATCTATTTATTTTACTTCTCGTGACCGTACATGGTGAAATATTCTTCAAAGTATGATGTACATTACCTTCAGAAATAAATTTACGCACCGCACTTGATAAAACAACAACAAAAGAAAATATCTACGCGTTTTTCTAAACTACTTGTTTTAAAAGTAAGTTTTTTTCTGTAAATTTTTGAAAATACACCTGATATATTTCCTAGAATACCAATACGACCTAGACCTTTTTCGCTTAAAACTACAGAATGTTTCATATTGTATTTTCAAGGTCAAAATACATATTTGTTCTATCCAGAAAAAAAATCAATCTATTTCAATAATGCCAAACTAATTCCAGTTCATATAAAGTAAAAAACAATTATGGAATAGTATTTTGAACAAAGAACACTCTCTGCTGATAGAATGTTAAGAATATTTGAATCATTTCCTTCATGTTGCAGCACTGTGGAATCACTGAGGACAATGGCCTCTCTGAGATTCTCTTATTACGGGTCAGGTACAAGTTCTACCTGGGCCAGTAGTATCGCAGTAAGCGACTGTTCTGTTGTAAGATTTTCTGTTTGACGTCCATTTGTTTTGATAATTCAACAACAAATATGTATTTCGTGACTGTCAATTCTGCACGTGTAAATAACTTTACAATAAATATATAACATTTCGTACAGTGTATGTAGTGTTGTATGTGTATTAAGAAGTGTATCTTTGTGTTAAAATTGAAAGTGTTTCGAACTGTCAGCTTTGGTTTGGTTAAAACTGTTGTGGTGTTCACAACAAAGCTTTAAAATTGGTGTGATTGATGGAATAACGTTGAAAATATAATATAGAATCGAAAGATTTGTAGATAATATAAATTCTTGTTGTATGTAAATAAGTATAATACATAGATAGTTTGATTCAACGTTGGTTTGTTAAAATTTAAAACGTAAGTATGGGTACACGAGTAGGTGGACTTGGGAACAGTGGTCTGTCAGCCGATAAGGCCCTAGCTGGGGTACCACGGCTCCTGGACGACCTCCAACGGTTGTCCGAAGACGTAGATTCGTCGGACATCGTCTTCATACTGGGACCCATGGAGGAAAGGGTGTTTGCACACCGTGTCATTCTCATGGCAAGGTATAGTAAATCTAGAATTAAAAAATAACTCCTAGTCTGCTGCTTAAATTTAAAAATAATGACTGCCATTCATAGCTAAATACTAGTGGATCTACTAGGAGCTACTACTTAATTTGGCACTGTTGCTATAGTAATGCTATTTTAAATTAAGAATTTAAAAGAAAAATTTAGTAGCCCTAAGAAGCGCCGTTAATATCGATCTGTGAATAACAGTCCATATTTATATATACATAATGTTACACATTACATAATAATTTATGTACATAATTAAAAATTAAATGTTTCATTGTGGAAACCGCGACCTTTTCGATTAGAGCTCGAAATTAAAACTAAACGTCATAGTAATTAATTTAAATTTTTATCTAACTTTTATATCTTTACATTTTTACGTAATTATTAAAATAACGAAGCGTATTTCTTCGTACTGCTAGATGCAAAAGTTTTCAAACTGTCAAACGCGGCGAGATCTGTCGTATTCCCGGTTGTTCTGTTTCGCCAGCGGCGCCTGGCACTCCGACGCCCGTTCGTTTACCTCAGGCACCACCAGATACATTTAGACAGTTCATACTGTACGTCTATACTGGCAAGGTACAATGTCAATCATATAAAAATTTCTTGCCAACAAACAAGAAAACAATATTGTTTACTGTTATTTTCAATAGATTCTATTACAAGACAGCGGCGTGTTTGAAATGCTAGCATTAGCACAAGATTTAGGTGTAGAAGAATTACGTGCTGCATGCGAAGATCACGTGACTTCTACGTTATCTGTTGCGTCTGCGTGTACATTCTTGGCGGCTGCGATGGATATACAAAATAGATCTGCGGGTAAGTAACAATTACTTATTATTTTCCAAATAATTTATTAGTGCAAGCGGATTGAAACTATATTATTATATCGATATTCAAGAACTAACCATTGAAAATTATAGTTTATTATTTTTAACGCGTTTATAGTTATAATATATGAAAAATAATTATTAATTTATCACTTCTATTACTACCATTTTTCAAACAAAGTATAATAAAGAAATTGTGAGTAAAACTTTCTTCCATTTAAGCGCGACCTACTATATTTGACTCTATATAATATTTAAAATTAGTTGTTTCAATGTAAAACGGGCTTTAGGAACTTTTATTATACATTGTCTTTTTATTAATTAAAACTAGCATAGTGTTTAATAATTAAGATTAACAGACGAGATTTACAACAAAATATTGCTTTGTTAAATTTTATTATGAGAAAGTTAAGAATTATAGAATTATTCTGTGTTGAATGTAAACCGGATTTTAGCGCGGTCAGCGTTTTACGCATGCGCACAACTGCCATTTTGTTAAACACGCCGGTTGTGTCAGGTTGTGTTTCGACATTTGTAAACGAAGGTTGTTTTTGAGTAAATTTTAACTGAAAACGACGAAAGAAAAACCTCAAAATGTCGTTCAAAGGACCAGCAAAAGTTCAAAAGGTGATGGTACAACCCATCAACTTGATTTTTCGTTTTTTGCAAAACCGATCAAGAGTACAAGTGTGGTTATACGAAAACGTTACATTACGAATCGAAGGGCATATCGTAGGATTTGATGAATATATGAATTTGGTACTGGATGATGCCGAAGAATACTACACAAAGACCAAAGCACGGAAACAATTGGGCAGAATAATGTTGAAAGGCGATAACATTACCTTAATTCAAAATGTGAATCCACAAGCATCATAGTGAAGTGTTTTATTGTATAAACTGTCATAATTTACATTTAAAATGGACGATGACCATTTATATGTCAACTTAGTCTGTATGGTATTTTTATATATAAAAAGCAATTGTATTACGAATTATCGTACATTCAAATTGTTACGATAATATGTATAGGTAATTTACTATAAATTCTTTGCAGATTATAAATAAATTCGTATATAAATATGAGTATTTGCGTTATTATTTCTATAGTAATTAAAACAAAGTTTCAGTCTGGTTGTACGTACGTTTTTTTTTGTAGTATTGTTTTTTTGAACTTTTATACAGGCGGCAAAGCAGCAGCAAGTTTTGTAGAACGATGCGTAAGTTTTATTGGGGAAAATGCAGTTGAATGCGTCAAAACGAATTCATTTCTATCGTTGTCCAAAGATGCAGTTATCAAATTAATTTCGTCAGATTATGTAAGTATAATTTTTAATGACCGAACTATAAGTTATTTTATAATTATCATCTTTGTTAGTTGTGCTTAGAAGAAGAGGATGTGTGGCGTGCCGTATTAAACTGGTCCAAATATCAGGCGGGTGTCACCCAGCCTACTGCTCATTGGGCTGAAGAAGAACGTGCCAGAGTATGCCAACATCTAGCCACAGTGATCAATCATGTTCGTCTTCTTTTAATCGGTAATAAAACTTAGGAGTTCTGAAAGTATATGAATCGTAACTTAGTTAAAATAAGCAACTATTGTTCCAAGCTCTATGATATACTAACATCATGAGTTTATTCATGTAGATAGCCAAGTATTCGCTGAAGAAGTTGAGCCTACAGGTGCAGTTCCAATGGAACTGTCTTTAGAAAGGTATCGTCATGCAGCATTACCGAGCAAGTACCCTGAAGGTTCTGAGGACCAACGTTTGCGACCTAGAGTATCACCGCATTTGTTCCCTGGATCTCTGATCCTGGGCCAAGATAAGAGTCACTATCAACGTGTGTTAAACGCTTGGTATGGTCAACAGAAACAAACATGGCGGCTGGTGTACCGTGCTAGTAGTCACGGGTACTCTGCTACGTCGTTCCATAGACATTGTGATGGCGTGTCACCTACATTTGTCATAGTACTGGTAAGATATATTAGCATGTAGCTGAGAAGTTATGTTATGAGCCAGGGTATTTGCAGGGTGTCCGAGGAGAAATTTGCGGAGGATTCAGCGATGCCGCTTGGGGCCGACCACCAGGAAAAAGTCATTATGTAGCTTCAGAACGTGCGTTTCTGTTCACACTGTATAATCACCAGGATCTACCACCAACGCAGTTTCATATTATGAAGAAACCATTCGCTATTTGTTATCACCCCGAGTATGTGGTTTTACTTATATTACATTTTCAATAAAAAAATGAATATGATTGAATTTCCCAAATAGTAGATATTTTAAAGCACAATTATATTCATAATTTTAATTATTTGTTTTTCTAGTTCGGGTCCAATATTTGGTGCAGGGGCGGACCTTTTAATCTCAAACAACTGTAACACTAATATGGACAGTTACTCAAACTTACCACACTCATATGACGGGGATGGTGCGTCACCTGCTATATTGATGGGTGATTATAACTTTTCCGTGGCCGATTATGAAGTATTTACTCCAATAAATGCTAGTAAACAGTCTAAGAATGAACGCTACCAGTAAACTGAAACAATCATTCTTCATTTTATATAGGTACATTGATAATAAACTACATACATTAATAAGATTGATTAGACAATGTACGCTAAAGAATTGAGGTGTTTATCAACCGTTCCTACTGTCTTACATAATAAAATATAAACATTTGTTTTGCTTGCAATAAAATATATTTTTTCATAACTTTATTGTTTTATTTGAGTAGAAATTAGCAAATATTGTTATAAAATATTCACGCTACAGATTGTTAAACGTATACTGCTGTTAAAATAAGAACAAAATCTGCAGACTAAATTTATCTATCTGCAGTAAATGAACATTAGTAAACAGTATATTAGTTCACAATTAAATGCACTTAACAAGGATGGTACTTAACCGCAAGATCCATCAAGCCAACCATCACGCCATCTTTCATTTACTTTTGAACAATCAAATTCAGGTTTTCCTAACTTAATATTAACTTTATTGTGCATTATACATAGCCATTGACTTAACGAGTCCTGAGAATCTATTTTTGGTGGAGTTGTTTTCAAACTAGAATAAATAATTTCACATTGAACATTCAATCAAACTCGTTATTTCTGCTGTAAATTTTCAACTTACTCTTCTCTAAAATCCGCTGCGCATATGTCACACGGATAAAACTTTGAAAACAAGTGTATAAATTGTGTCATATCATTTTGTTGTTGCACATTCGGTTTTTTGGGGTATCGCGCAGCCATTGTATGCAGAAATCCCCATGTACTTCTACCAAGTTGGTCTTTGTCTAGTGGACAATCTTCACGAATAACTTCTATGTCTTTATTCTCATTCTAGAAGGAATTGAAATGTTATAACGTAAATATAAAGTCAGGTTATATATTATTTTGTACCTGTTTGGATATTTCTTTAGCTGCATTGTATTTTTTCTTGCTCTGTTTCATATATTCACTAAAACTTGAGCAACTTCTGCACGGTGCATCGTCAGGATTGTGAAGAGAAGGCATTTTATACACACTACTTGCCTAAGATGATGAAACTTTAATGTCATTTTAGATATAGGTTATGTAAATCGTGACTGTCAAAACTAGTGCTTGATTAAAATGGTACATAAGAATATGTTGCGTTTTTAAAAAAGCAACATGAATATTCTTCCAAAAAAGAGGTAATATCTTGAGTTTTATTGATTCCTTATAGTGATTAATAAATTTTTCATTTCTGCAGATGGCATGTTCGGACAAAAGATAATATCGCAAGAGTTCGACGTGATGAAGCCAAGGCAGCCGAAGAAGACAAAACAAAACAAGAAAGGATAAAATTAGCGGTAATTAATAATGAACATCTCACTGATTTGTTAATTTTAATCATAATTACATTTGTTTATTTTAATGCACATTTTTTATAGGAATCTGAAGCAAGATTAAATTTATTAAAGCAACGTGCAAGGGAAAAATACGGTGTTAATAAAGCAGAGGAAGAAGAATTAATTGAATTAAATAAAGACGTTGTCTCGATAACAGAAGAAAGTGGACATATTAACTTTTTCTCGAAGATCGAAGATGGTAACAAAGACTATCGTAAAACAAACGCAGACCATGAGAAAGAAAAGAAAGAGGAACAGGAAAAATATGAGAAACAAATAGGGTATTTGACTTATTTAGGCCAGGATACAAATGAAGCATTAGGGAAGAAAAGTTGGTACAATGAAATACCAACAAAAACAGATGATAAAGGGGAAGTAAATATGAAAACAAAAGTATTAAATGATCCCTTAAATGTAATGAAAAAATATTTGGATATTAAAAAAACACCAGAAAAACCTGTGATACCAAATAAAGAATTTGTTACAACAATAAGTGGGGATGTGCATGTTGCGAATTTATCTAATAGAGATATAGATAAATTACACCAAAGCAATGAACCTAGAAAACGTAAACGCAGTTCAGAGCCAGAGGAAAGTACGTGTAAAAGGCATAAAAAAGAAAAACGAAAACAAAAGAAGAAAAAACACAAACATGATAAACGTAAATCGAAAAGAAAGCGAGGAAGTTCGTCACAAGAATCGTGTGAGGAACTTGATGATAGCCGGGAAAATGAGGAACAAAAAAGAAAATTGGAAATACTTAGACAAGAACGGATAAAAAGGGAACGTGCAGAAAGAGCAAGAGCTGAAGAATTATTGAATAAACTTAGTGGAAAACCTATAGAACCGAAAAAAGTAGAAAATCCTTATCCGATTAAACAGAAATATAATTCTCAATTTAATCCTGAACTTGCTAAACAAAATTACGATCCAAATTAAACAGTAAGGTAAAGAATTTAAATAAAAATAAATATTTACAAGTAAAGATTACTAAATTTTCAAAATAATAATTTATTACTCCAGTTTACAATAGGTTAATAACATTCAGTCATTTTTTAATTGTGTGTATGTACATATGATATACCGTGTGTCTCATGACGATCTACACATAGGAACGTTGCATACGCTCTTGATCGTGAAATATTAATTTGATCGTTTTAGTTTTTTTACAATTTAGATTGTATAATTGTTAATTTTATACTTACTATTTTATTTCCTTTGATATTCTAGTATAATTTTGTAACATATTCGATGTAATAGTACATTTTCAACGAATTTAAACGTCAAATTGACATTTCAATTACAAAAAAAAGAACAAAAACAACCATTTTAATATTTTGATTTGAAAATCAAATGAGCGCGCAACGTTCCTATGTGTAGATCGTCATGAGACACACGGTATATAAGCTCTATATATTGGTATATCTAAACACTTTTGAACGAAGTACGTAATTCTAATAATGTAGTAATGAAACGCGTCCAACAACTCAGCGTTATTTATATAATTTTCTATTCTCATGTTAGACTATTGCTTGATACAGAATTAAAATTAATAATTAAGCAACTGTTGTTGATTTAGAATTCGTTTATAGGCTAAAGTAAACAAATGCAAAAAAAACAATAACTCCGAAGTATGTAATTCATTTTAAAGAATACCTTAACGAGAGTTAAAGGGAAAGATTATTAGGAAGAAAACTCAGAAACAAAATTGCAAATATTTTAAATAAAACCAGATGAATACATTCTTATAATTGTAAATTATATTTTGTTTTAAATAAATAATGAAACACATTGCATAAATATCTGCTACACGTACCGGCTTGCATGTATACATTAATTATAAAACGTTAAAGCATTCAGTAATGAATATTTGTTTTGAATTAACTTATTTTTTAATGTAAATATAGATATAATTAAACGAAAGCTTGGGATGTGCTATCCCACTTCTTAGAATTTTAGATTTGTAAGAAATGAATAAATAACTATGAAATAAAGTAATTATATTTCATTTTATACTAGTTAAAAATTAATTTCGTTTTGCGAAATTTAAAACAATGAATATGTCAGTATGTCGTATTTACATCGGCGATATTTAGATATTATAACGTACGTGTATTATTTTTTTGAGCAGGTGCCAACCTGTATAATTTGGACGATAAATTAGTGAACAAGTGAATATCCATGACTGTCATATTTATATGGAATTTAAGGTAATTGTATGTAGGTATATTATTACTGAAGTTCGTATGTACTTTCTAAAATGTTTTCAAAAATATAATACTGTCAACGCGTATAAAAACGAAAGTGGGTAGTTAGTAATTTAAAGTAGTACAATTTCTAGCATATAATACAATTTATTTCTTCAAAAATATAATTAATTTAATGTATACGACTATTATTGATTTGGTTCTTAAATAGAATAAAGTTTAAATTATTCCGCTTTTTATATCATTACTTTTATTGCTCAAGAGATGGCGCAGTATTCCTTATTCGTACTTTGACAAGATCATTTCATGGAGCCGCAAACTGCCTCCATTTTGTTTATTTTCTTGCTAAAAGTACTCCGTTGCCACGAAAGATAAAACACAATAAAATTCGACATTGTATTAAAATTTGAAAATTTTGTTAGACGAAGCTTAACCGAAACATATATATGGTTCTTGTAAGTACCCCTCGTTCAGAGGGTTTAAAAATCTGCAGACATTGGGCGCATCGCGAGTAAGCATTTTGTCAAATTGACTACCGCGTCCGGCACGAAAAATAATACTCATAATTCAGTTACTGTGGTTAATACACTCGAAGTTAACGAGAAGAATTCAAATTTGAATTCGAAAAAGAACAAAGGACCGGTTTGTAAAGAAAAATTGGGGGCTCCGGTGACGCCGCCCCACTGCGGAGACAATATGAACCACGTGACTGGCCAAGACAGGAGGAACGATCTTAATCCACAAAACAATGTCAATGAGGTAGAAGAAATGGACACTCAAGACGGTACGTACTTCACGAAATATGTTCAACGCGTGAAACAAGACAACTTTAAATGTAATGGAGTCCATGTGCCGATAATTTAATTTGTAAACATTTCCCGAATCCTATTTGTCCTTTGATGGATTCAATGCGGATGCCGTACTAATTATAAAATACAGTTAAAACTAAGAATTTGTGTAATGCGAATAAGCCGGTCAACATTTTATACGTGTAATGTCACTACTATGAAAACAGTATTTGGTTGCTACTATTAAAAGTAAATAAACTATTATATATGTAACGGAACAAATGCTGTTGTAATGATTATGTATGTGCTATTTAATTGTCAATATTAGTTAAAACTTGGTACTATATTGGTTTTTGTCATGGTAAGTATAACATTAAGTTCAATTTTCCTATAGTTGATACTGTTGAATCCATGACCGATGGTGGGGGCGATGTAATGGATAGGTCTCAAAATGGTGACATTATGATCGGTCCACAACCGCAAGATAGTGCAACAACAATAATTCAAGATGCTGAGATGGCTGAAGATGAGGCCAGGTCAGAAGCAACGTTCAGGTTCACTGTTCCAGGTTTTAGCAAGCTAAAAGTTGGGGTGAGTAGTATTTCACCATCGGAATTTGTTTTGCATTGAAATGATACCTGTATTATAATACCTATGTTTATAGTCTCATTTGATAAGTAGGATATATAAAACCGGATTGAAAATATACATATTAATAATAAATATTATACATAATCAGTAAACGTTCAATTCAATAAGAGATTGTACAAAAAAATTATGTACGGTCTTTATGCAATTAGAAATGACACAATAAATTTATTAATTTGGTTACTTTCTAATGTTGAAATACACATATCTCACTAGCATCTTAAGTTCTGTGACTTCTGCAGGATTCTGTATTATCGCCACCGTGCTACGTTAGAAATTTACCATGGAAAATAATGATAATGCCACGTACAAGTCAAACTCAAGAGCGACAAACTCAGAGGTCATTAGGGTTCTTCCTTCAGTGTAATGGTGAAAGCGAATCTTCGTCTTGGTCGTGTTACGCTGTGGCAGAACTTCGACTGTATTCTCACAAACCGGACGTTGAGCAGTTCTGTCGCAAGATTCAGCATCTGTTTTACAGTAAAGAGAACGACTGGGGTTTTTCACATTTCATGGGTTGGAATGATGTGCTTGAACCAGAGAAGTGTTACGTTAAAGATGATTCAATCACGTTAGAAGTGCACGTCGTAGCCGACGCCCCACACGGCGTATCGTGGGACAGTAAGAAGCATACGGGCTACGTCGGTCTGAAGAATCAGGGTGCCACTTGTTATATGAATTCATTGTTACAAACTTTGTATTTTACCAATCAACTGCGCAAAGCAGTGTACAAGATGCCTACTGAATCGGATGATAGTAGTAAATCAGTTGCACTAGCGCTACAACGGGTGTTCCATGAACTGCAGTTTTCTGATAAACCAGTAGGAACAAAGAAACTAACGAAGTCATTTGGTTGGGAAACACTAGACTCTTTTATGCAACATGACGTACAAGAATTCCTTCGAGTAAGTTTTATAATTTTTGTTTTAACATGTACACGTTATATGAACGGTTTTCTTTGTACGACTTAAAGAAATAATTTATTTAAAATTGAATTTGCCGGACCTTTCATTGTTCTAACTTATAAATTGTAAATAAATAATTTATTTACAGGTTCTTTTGGATAAACTCGAAAGTAAAATGAAAGGTACATGTGTAGAAGGTACTGTTCCTAAATTATTCGAAGGTAAAATGATGTCGTATATTCGATGTAAGAACGTAAATTATGCAAGTACACGTATGGAGACATTCTATGATATTCAACTAAACATTAAAGGCAAAAAGAATAGTAAGTAACGATTAAGTACTTCTTCATTAACGATACACAGAAGAGTCAGATAACTGTCTTCGCATCTGCTGTTTGTAGATATTTTCGGACAAGTTATATTATTTAAGGAAATTTAAATGCTGTTTTTATTTTAGAGAATAAGATTAATAAATTTTCATGTACGATGAGTTAATGTGGTACATACTATTTTATAATTGCGCAAATATTTGTCTGACGAATCAGTTCTTTGGTTAGTAGGGAATGTGTAGCTGATGTAATCAAATTACTTTCAGTTTACGAATCCTTCAAGGATTATATAGAACGTGAAACATTAGATGGTGATAACAAATACGATGCCGGACAACACGGACTTCAGGAAGCGGAGAAGGGTGTGGTGTTTGCAACATTTCCACCAGTGTTACATTTACATTTAATGCGCTTTCAATACGATCCCATCACTGATTGTTCTGTAAAGTTTAACGATCGATTTGAGTTTTACGATCGAATTTCACTAGACGACTATTTGCAAGAGAAGGAATCCACACCCGCTAACTATACATTACATGCGGTTCTCGTACATTCGGGCGACAATCACGGCGGTCATTATGTGGTATTCATAAACCCGCGCGGTGATGGTAAATGGTGCAAATTCGACGACGACGTTGTGTCCAGATGTTCCAAGACGGAGGCAATTGAACACAACTACGGTGGCCACGAGGAAGACATGAATCTGACCGTCAAACATTGTACAAACGCGTACATGTTGGTGTACATAAGAGACAGTGAACTGAACAACGTGCTCCAGGAGGTAACGGACATAGACATACCGAGTGAGTTGGCCGACCGCCTCGCTGAGGAGAAGCGGATGGAGCAAGTGCGACGTAAAGAACGTAACGAGGCACATCTATACATGACAGTGAACGTGCTATTGGAGGACGCGTTCGACGGACACCAGGGTAACGATCTGTATGAACCGGAACGGGCGCCCTATCGGGTATTCCGCGTACGGAAACTAGCGACTATTTCCGATCTGATGGAAATGCTAGCGGAAAGTTTCAAATACCCGTTGGAACAAATCCGACCGTGGCCGTTCAGCCAACGCTCGAATCAGACATGTCGGCCAACCTTACTGGACTTAGAGTCCGACTTGCACAAGAACGTAATGGACGCATCGGAAAATCAAAGTCCATGGACTATATTCCTAGAATTACTCCCGCCGGACTCTGGTCTGACGGCCTTGCCACACTTTGACAAGGATTCGGATGTATTATTGTTTTTCAAATTGTATGATCCAAAACTGAAAAGAATCCACTACTGTGGACATCACTATCTTCCTGTCTCGAGCAAACTGCAAGACCTTATTCCTATTCTGAATGAACGCGCTGGATTCCCACCAGACACAGAATTAGTTTTGTATGAAGAGATTAGGCCAAATATGATAGAGAAAATTGTTAATCACAACGAACCGTTAGAAAAGGTAACTACATTCAAACATCCCATGGTGATGAGAATGAACAAATTGAATTACATCGTAACGGGATATGACTTGTTACAGGTACTCGAAGAATTAATGGACGGAGATATAATTGTGTTTGAAAAAGAAGAGAGGGATGAGTTGTCCGACCTGCCTACATGTATTGATTACTTCAAGGACTTGTTCTACCGGGTCGAAGTTATGTTCGTAGACAAAACAATTCCCAATGATCCTGGTTTCACCATGGAACTTTCACAACGGATGACGTATGACCAGCTAGCACGGGCGGTTGCACAGCGTGTCGGAACCGATCCATATTTGTTACAATTCTTCAAATGTCAAAAGTTAGTACATATTTCGTTTTTTATTGCGTATTAATATCTTAAAATCGTTTGCAAGAAAAAAATTCATGTTTAAATTTTTTTACAATAAACGAAAAGGTGATGCAATTTTAACTATAGTTTTTTGAGACATTTTCAAGTATAAAAAATACGGAAAAAGTTGTATAGAATAAAATAACAACAGTATATCAAATGTCATGAAATAAAAGACTTTATTTACAAAAAAAAAAAAAAACGTAGCTACATACGAAAAACAAAAATTCATTTTATCTAAATTGTTTAACAATTGAATATTGACGTGTAATATAGACGTAGGAGCATATTCTCATTACAGTAATAATTGTACGTGAGTTATATTTAATTAGTGAATAGTGCATTATGTGTTTGTACTGTACTAATTAGATTTATCTGTTTATCATAGCTACAAGGACAGTCCCGGACATCCATTGAGGTGTACATTCGAAGGAACTCTAAAGGATTTATTAATACATTGTAAGCCAAAAATGCCGAAAAAGATATTCTACCAACAACTCAGTATCAGAATAAACGAATTAGAAAATAAAAAACAATTCAAATGTGTTTGGGTCGGTCCAAAAATGAAGGAAGAAAAGGAACTTATATTGTATCCAAATAAATGCGGCACGGTAGCTGATTTACTCGAGGAAGCCAAAAAACAAGTCGAATTCGCCGAAGATGGTTCTGGAAAATTGCGGATCCTAGAAGTAAGCTGCAATAAGATTGTGCCGGGGCCGAAGGAGGATATACTGTTAGAAACGTTGAATCTAACCAGTACAAAGACATACCGAATAGAGGAGGTGCCCCGGGACGAATCGAATTTACAGGAGGACGAAATGCTCGTGCCCTGTGCACACTTCCATAAAGAAGTATTCTCGACATTCGGAATTCCCTTCTACGTTAAAATCAAACACGGCGAACCATTCTTAAGGGTGAAAGAACGTATTCAGAAAAAAATCTGTATTCCGGAGAAGGAATGGGAGAAATATAAATTCGCAATTGTATCCATTGGTCGGCCTCAGTATATAACAGAAGATGAATACATTGTCAACCTTCAAGATTTCAGGCCACACCCAGCGCAAAGTAAGTTTTATTTTATTAAAATACATTCGTATTTATTCATTCACAAATAGCGATATTTTAAATTCATTTTTATGTCATTCAGTCACCTGCAAACTTTTGAATAAGAGACGAAATACGACATGGATTACTTCCCTTTCATTAAAATTATGCAGTAAATCCAATTAATTTTAATTAATGTTACATGATTATTAGCAAGTCTTTCATGTTACGGAAATATACAATATTTGTTTGCTATTATATGCAAATGACTACGTACATTGTTCTGTACAATTGTGAAATCGTAATCTTTCGTCATATATTTTCATGGTTGGCTAGTTTCTGTGTGTTTCGATCTGGAACATACATAGACTTGAAAAACTAATGCTGACCTTAATTGTACTACAGCATTCTTAAAATTATATTCAAGTGTACTAGAACATTCCGTTAGTCCAAAGAATTAACTTCTACAATAATTGAACAATTACTTATTACTGGAATATTATTTAATTTAGGTCGCGATATTATATTTAGACGCTTCTTTAATATTCTGTATTAAATTATTCATAGGTACAGTTACGAGTTGAAAAAAATTATATTAATTCATTACATTCCGTGTGAAGATATACGCGTTGAATAACATGTTGATTTATGATGATAAAGTCGTGTTAAAATCATTGGAAATTCTTTATTTATTTATTCATACGAATTTTACCTACGTCCTAACCTACTCACAAGTTAGCGAATTCGAAACTGAATCATTATTACATTTTCAAAGTAACTTACGGTCTAAATAATATTACGCTACATTGTTATTATTTTTTAATGATAAATTAATAATAATCCGGGTGAAATAGCATATGTTTTGTATGCCGTGGTGAGCTGTAGAGGTCACGCGTGAGCATTTTGTTACATTATTCTACAATTTGCGACCATATAATTAATATTAATTCTTTTAAATTGAACTATGAGCGAGCGCTTTGTTAAAAAAATGTCATAGCTCACCACTGGTTGTATGTATGTGAGTCTAATAGAGGAATGTTTTATAACAGGTGGTAACCCGCGACCATGGCTTGGTTTGGATCACGTAAACAAAACACCAAAGCGTTCTCGTTTTAATTATCTGGAGAAAGCGATTAAAATCTACAATTGAGACTGAGACGACGTGCATCACTGTCAGCTGCTGTTTACTTCTTGTGTGTGGGTGGGATCAGAGACCCGTTCTCTGTTCAGTTGTAGGGCTGGGCTGTGCTGGAACGTGGGCAGTGGTTGATCCCCCGATTCTTATAAATCAAAGACGGCATCAGCATCATATGAATAATAATAACTTAACTAAAACTAAAAACTAAAATACCACAACAGAAATGTACCTACCCTACCCTACCTTGCCTGTCTGCTACCCTAATCAACCCCACCATAACTCCCCCATCCCCATCTTAACTCCAAACTATTTGTATATATGAATTACTATATCGTGAGTGTGTTGATTATTACTACTACTACTACTACTACTATGCATTACTATTATAAAACGACAAACATCTATAGAGCCCTCGTTAAGCAGTCGAAATAATGCACTACTAATACTAACATTTCCCTCCCCCCCCCACTCTATTCATTTACCTTATTTCGTTGTTCCAGTATTGCCCCGCCCCTACCAGTCCATCCTCTAGTACTCGTACCTTTTTCTATTTTCCCATATGTTATCAATCCACACACGACACCATTTCATTTTATTACTTGTTGATTAATTGATTGATTGATTGATTGATTAATTAATTGATGAATTGTGATTTATATAGTATATCATTTTGCCTTTGTCTAAAAATCCTTATAATTATAATAATGTTGCTTCTTAACCACTACTTAGGAACGTTGGGTTTGTGAGAGCGTGTTTGTTTGAGCGTGATCGAGTGAGTTTGTTTCCGAATACATATTATGTTCAATCATCATGTTGACCATGTATTTTCCCTGCGAGATGGTTCAACACCGAGCCTAGCACTGGAGACTGTGCCCAACATAGCTGCACGGTAACTGAGTGTGTAAATGCATTATAGCTCTTCTTAACATTGTGATCATCGCTGTTCAAGAAAGTAACAAAAAAAAAATACAACAAATTATGACGAAAGCTATGATACAAAGGTGCTCGTATTTTACCCCTTAAGTAAACTATGTACACTTTTTAATGGCTGTATCAAACATATTTATTTATGATAATGTGAGTGGATTAATTGTGAGATACTAAAAATATAATCATTGAGCTAAGTTATTGCATTTGGCAAGCCATCACTGTACATGAAAGTTAAATAAATTTCTTGACAGCTGATTTACTTGTATTACTTTATTTTCTAACCCGTTAATCAATGCCGGGTCACTATGGTCATCATTTATTTATCAATAAAAAATAAAATTACATTTGATATGTTTCCCGTATCACATATTAATTACGAAAGAATTATATCGTCACCGCTCCCAGTGATTGATTTAAACACGAGTTTCGTGTTCAGTTTCTTTTTGTAGCCCATCTCAATGTTGGCTAAACAATTTGGCGCGTGTTTTCACCTGTTGAACCGCATGGTAAGTATTAATGTACATTTCTCTAGAATAAAGTCAATAATTTCATGGAAAATTTTGTATTTACAACTTAAATTATTAGCATATTGCATCAATAAATTATTAAGAAATATATTGTGATGTACTTTGCAAGAATCGAGACAAATATGCCATGAAGCCACGCTTGTGTAAATTGAGGTTATCTGCTGACCTTTCACATTTTGTGCACACGAATAAAAAATATGTACACAGTTATAATTCTTTTAAATCAGTTCGATGTCAATCACTTAAATTTTATTGCTCAGCAGATTAACATCGATTGAAGGTAACTCTTGAAAATATTTCCTATATTATAAATATATGCATAATTTTATTCTTTTCGTTCGTTATACCGTTAATTTACAAATTGTATTTGAAAATTATTTAAATCACTCGTTTTAACTTGAATTAAACAAGTTTTCATGTTGACCGGTAGTGAATTTGTTCATTATTCATCTGACTTGAGTGTTAATCACTATGATGTTCTCTCCATTTGCGTTACATTTAAAACATAGTTCAATAAAATTCCAATTTCTTAATCGGCAATTATGTGTTATTAAGGTATTGCGTCAGTTTATACAACCGTCTGCAGCTATGAGTACTAAATCTCTACATGCGAATCTCTGGGATTCTGATCCGGAATTATTTGATTTAATCAAGAAAGAGAAAAAACGTCAACAAAAGAGTATTGAATTGATAGCATCTGAAAATTTTACATCACTCCCAGTATTACAATCCCTTAGTTCTTGCTTGCACAATAAGTATTCTGAAGGACTTCCAGGACAAAGGTAAATTGACATGTTTCGATATTAATAACAATAATAACTTAAAAGATAAACGTATATAACAATTTGTAATTCTGCAGGTATTACGGTGGAAATGAATTCATCGATGAAATTGAAATATTGTGTCAACAACGTTCACTTGCCGCGTACAATTTAGATCCAGAGAAATGGGGTGTAAATGTACAACCTTATTCCGGATCTCCAGCCAATTTTGCTGTTTATACGGGTATATATTTCGATAATTATAAGAAATACTATATTTCATTATAAATACGAATATTAAAATAATAACATTATAGCAATTGCCGATCCCCATGGTCGTATAATGGGATTAGATTTACCTGACGGGGGTCATTTAACTCATGGGTTTATGACAGCCACAAAGAAGATTTCAGCAACTTCAATTTTCTTCGAATCTATGCCGTACAAGGTAAAAACTATATCTATTTTCTAATGTTAGTTTTACACAATTAATATTAATTTGAGATTATTAACCTTAAAACAATTAAATCTAAATATTTAATTATATCGACTATTTGTAATCCGAAAAGAAATGTAACAATTATTTCATACATCTAAACATTTATGCTTTTAGTCTAAAAACAAAAAGTTTTAATGATAAGAAAATACATTTCGAAACAGTATTGATTGCATCAGAGCGCACGCTAATTTTAAATAGTTAATGTTAATATTACGCCATTTACTACAAGATAGATTGCTTGTAATATATGACGTATGTATATCATAAATTTTGTAATGATAATGACCTTGATTCACATAACAACAGATAAGCTTTTTTAATATTTTGCGTATGTAAATTTTTATTTTCAAACTTTGGCAAAATAAAATATTTTGCTGATAAAACATTTTATGACATATTACAGCTGAACAAAATTAAATACATTGACTGCTCTTCATACCTCGATTCTAACGGATCTACTATGAGCTACTAAATTGGTTGCTATAGTAATGCTATAAAAATATACAATTTTTCATAGTAACAGTGTCAAATTTAGAAGAAAAGCTATGAATAGCAGTCTTTTTTTTTCAATTATATTAATTTGTATTTTGTTATTCTTCCATAGGAAATACGATATATTATTTTAGATAAAATAGTTTTAGATGACTAAATAAAACACCGCGCTTTTGTGCAGTATAGTTACATTACTACAATGTTGTACAAATTCCTATGTATTTTGTAGGTAGATCCAACTACTGGTTACATTGACTATGATGCTCTTGCCAAAACGGCTAAACTTTTCAAACCTCGTGTCATTGTGGCCGGCGTGAGTTGCTACTCAAGAGCACTGGATTATAAACGATTCAGAGAAGTCGCAGATGACGTTGGAGCTTATTTGTTCTCCGATATGGCACATATTTCCGGTTTAGTTGCAGCTGGTAAGAACGTTGGAACAAAATATGAACCTGTTCAGTTGATAACACAGGTTCTCTTTTTATTGTTTAGGCATTACTCCCAGTCCCTTCGAATACAGTGACATTGTCAGTTCCACTACACATAAAACTTTGCGTGGACCTCGCGCAGGTGTTATCTTCTTCCGTAAAGGTGTTAGATCTGTCAACGCTAAAGGAGAAAAGATCATGTATGATTTGGAATCTCGTGTCAATCAGGCAGTGTTCCCCGGTCTGCAGGGCGGACCGCACAACAATACTATTGCTGGAATAGCAACGGCAATGTTGCAAGCCAAACAACCTGAGTTCATAGAATACCAGAAACAGATCGTCACAAACGCACGTCGTCTGGCAGCTGGGCTCATTGAACGTGGATACAAAATCTCAACAGGTGGCACTGATGTTCATATGTTGCTAGTAGATTTGAGAGACACTGGTGTTTCGGGTGCGAAGGCGGAATTTATCTTGGAAGAGATTTCCATTGCATGTAACAAGAATACAGTTCCTGGCGACAAGAGTGCATTGAATCCATCTGGTTTCAGACTTGGTAAGTTTATTTAAACATCGAAATAGTTTTCATGTGAAGATTAATAAGAATTAAATAACTTGAAAAATGAATACATCTGTCTATGTTTGATATATTTAATTGTATGATATTGTTCGGTAGGTACTCCTGCTATTACTACACGTGGATTGGTGGAAACAGACATCGACCGCGTTTCAGATTTCATAGATCGTGCTATAAAGCTGGCAAAGGAAATAGGTACTATCTCCGGTCCTAAACTAGTAGACTTTAAACGAATTCTAAAAGAAGATCCAGCCATCCATACTAAAGTGGTTGCACTAAGAGACGAAGTTGAGAAATTTAGTGAACAATTTCCCTTACCAGGATATGCTGATTATTAAGAATTCAATGTAACACTACTTGTGATAATGTTGGCTTTTCATTTTTATCGAAATTTATTAACATGTAGTGATTGAATCATTGATTTATACAAATTTCATATTTTTATACATTATTGTCGTTATATTGGTTATTAATAAATTTATTAATAAAATTTGGTGTGATATTAATATTATACAACTAAATAATTCCGTTACATTTGCATTTGGTTTGTTTCTCCTGGAGATTTTATTTTAGCATAGAAATAATACAAAGACAATTAAAAAAAAATCATTTATTTATATAAAATAAAACAGTTGACATTCGTAACGTAGTTATACATTTGCCCAATAACATCTGATCTTATAAAATAAATTCAACATCATGGTTACTTGCAGTTACTTGGTTAAAATATGTAATTACAGAGTTTGTTATAAAGTAGGTATTTCAATAATAATGGCAAACAAATTTTGTGAATATTGAAGAGGACATTTGTTTAGTTATAAAATGGATTATAAGTAACCCAGTGGGCCCTGGTCTGTTGTTGTTCTGAGTGGTGTGTTGTAAACAGTGATTTATACACATCTGTCACTTTAGGATCTTTAGCTACACTGTAGTCTGTCTTGATTTTCTTAATTTCAGGATCAACTAATGAATTTTTCACTTCATTATTTGATCGTTTCAAATTATTATTTTTTAAACCACTGCACGAGGGTGCCGCAGTACTGGAACTTGATTTTGGTTCGGTTATTTCTTGAATTTCGATAGTTTTCGATTTCTCAACTAAATCTATTTTCTTCGATTTCTTCTGTGCCTTTTGCAACGCTTGTCTTTCTTTCATATTGTCCTGCATGATTTTTACATCGGCTTCATTTCCATTTAATACAATAACATCTTTCGCTGTGAAAGGTTGTTGACACTATTAAAATATGAATTAACAATTAAAATCGACATTTAATGACCTGAAATATGTGTTAACTACAGAATGATAATAATGAAAATATTACCTTATGACAAATATGAGTTTCAATTTCTTTAATAGCTCTTTCAGACATTACACAGCCACAAGACCACAGACATACAAAACGAAATTTGCCGGACATTTCCAAGCCAGTAACGGGACAGATATATGGAACAGCACGATCATCAAGCATACCTTCATGTTTTTCAGCACCCGAATCAAATTCAGGATTTGGCGAAAGATTCAAATCTTTAATATCCTATAAAACAAAACTTGGCGTTAAAAGAACTATAATATAAATAAACATAAATTAAAATTTAAAACGTCTACAATTATCATTGACTTGTATGTCTATACCTTCAAACTTCTGATGTGTTTGGCACTTAATGGAAGAAGGGTTCGATTAAGTAACCCTTCAATAACAGAACTCTTATTATACAATCGTCCTAAAAGGCAGGTTACAATTGGAATTTGCAACATATCTTGACTTATACAGCAATATCGCCAGAGAAAGGCTAACTCTGACTGTTTATCTTTCTGCAAGAAAAAATACAATTAGACAAATATAGGTTAGATAAAAATTATTTTATTTGTAACTTACTGCTTCTGGCTTCTTTTTTACTTTTACAAGTTCATCCCTTTTGGGAATTGTACCACCATCACATCCCATATTTTAAAATGATTATACAATCGGTATGTTTCCCAAAAATTACGATTTATAAACAAAGAACTACAGCACAACGCAGCCTAATAGTTATTTTGACAGGTGAAAGAGAGGGGTGATGAGTGGAGCAGTAAATGACTTGTACACGTCATAAAAGTCTGTCAATGAGTTACACGACATTACACGAGGTACAAATGATTTTATATTATGGCAATCATAGATAAACAATGGTTGTATAACACATTGGTCGAAGAAAGTACAATGCGACCAAAGTACGATAGGCCTAACAAAATACGTGTTCCAAAATTGAAGTCTTATTCCTATTTAATGAAAATGAATATCCTTTGAAAATTCACATATTGAATTTTTCTGTTTAACTCGTTGGTAACACTGGCAGCAGGTTAAGCATGCGCATTGCCACGTATCGCGCATTATGAAAACCTGATCTGCTTTTGTTTTGCTATCATAAACGCGTGTAAACATGACAGGTCATATAAAAACACGATCTGTTTTTATCACATACCATATATATATTCCATATATTTTATATCCTATTCTGTTTTATTCTAATTGATTCTAATGGACAAGATTATGCAGACTTGGTCAGATTTGCAGTCAAATCGGCGCAAGTGTAAAATGAAAATGGAAGGCTTATTTGCGTTTGTGAGAACACCTTCTATATATTTAAAGTAAAGATTGAATACATAATAACTTCTAATATTATATATATATATATATATATATATATATATATATATAAAGCCAAACGAACAAGATGTTAGGTATACGTACAACAGTATTTTATTAGATGGATATAATATGACTGGATTCGACAATCAAGGTACTAGAATTAGAATCAATCGATCTGGAGAACAGCATCCGTTCCAATTGGAATTCGCAAACGAAGCAACGCTGAAGATATATATTGGATATATTCGAAGAGTGTCTCGGTAGGAAAAAATGTTTTAAACTATTTTTACTAGCCATAGTTGGTTACATGTAAACAATTATTGGTGTCAAATTGGAAGTCTTACGTGTGAAGTTGATGTTTAGTACAGGAGCGCTATATAATATGATATATTATTGATTCTTTCCTATATTTTGCAGTTTATATTTTATAGTGTACTAAATGTTACAGAGATGAAAGTTCTAATTCAGGGCATTCTAGAACGTCATCTCCTCTGCCTGGTCAGTAGCTATTCTATCTGGTGTATGAAAAGTGTACGTTGTTGATACAGTACAAATTGATTAATTGTAATAAATATTTTTCTAAATTTTTAATTTTTTTATTGACTTTTCTCGTCATTTTTAATAATTTTAATAAACCTAATCAATAAGTTTAACATGGTCGAGGTAATGGAGGTGCAACTGGTACATCTTGCTCACAAAAATCTTCATTAATTGGTAGCAGAAAATCAACAATGGTAGGTAATTTTGACACTGCATCTAACAAATTACTCTCCATTTTTCGACAACAACGTAAATTTAACACCGATAACATTTTTGCGTATTTTGTTATGTGTGGCAAACTGTTTTCGGTAACATTTCTGCAAAGCTATGGAAAAAAAAAAATAATAAAATGTTAGTGTAAGAAAACTTGTGCTAGGATTATGATTGAATCTGAATATACTTACTTCCAAGGACAATTTCCGTAAGCGTTGAAATCCTCTAACAGCTATTAAAACTGCTAAATCATCAATGTTTGGGCAATGACTTAAATCTAAACTTTCAATTAATTTACATGCACCTGTCAGGAATATTAGACCTTGACTAGATATCTGTAGAAAATAAAATATATAATACAGAAGTAAATAAACATATAAATATTAGTATCTTACCAATGTACATGCTATATTTAATTCTCGTAAATTATCAAACCTAAATCGATACACGAATGAACGGTCTGTGAGTTGTTTGCACTCTCGGAGATTTAAGTACTGTAAATTTTTTAAACTACTAATAGAATATGGCCTACATGCTGCAGGTTCTAAAGCTATGTCAATGTCTTCTAACATGATCATGTATTTATCCATATGCTGAACTTTTTCCATTAATTTAGAACATAATGTAATTTCTTCATCAGCAGGAAAGTTCTCGATACCGGCAAAACTAACATCATTTAAGCTGAACGGCAAACTGAGTCTTTTAAGATATGTCAAATTTTTGTACAATACTTGAAGACTTCTGTCCGTCAAATTCGCAGATGTACATATATACAATTCAGTTAAATTTAAAAAGGACTCACATATACTGATTAATTCGTCTTCACAATTAATTCTAATACCGCGCATATCTAAAATCTGCATTGCAGGATACAAGTCTGAGCATAATCCATTTGCTAAACCTGCAGCCGTAACATTATTACAATTTGCAATGTTCAAATTATTTAGGATTTTCAACCGTTTTAAATATAGCAAACCCTCATTTCTAACATTTATGCAGTTTGATATGTTTAGCATTCTTAGCGAGAGCATTGTTTCAGATAATTCGTATAGAATAACGTCTGTAACGAAATAACATTGTGATAAACTGAGCGTTGTTATATTGGGTTGCCAATGTCCGATTGGTACCAGTATGTTTGGTACGATTTCACGACATTCGTCCAGATATAATTCGGTTAATTTTAATCCTTCCAGTTTAAGAATTTCAGTTAAGTATTTCACAGATATTCTGTTTCCAGAAAAATCTAAACCAGTTATGAATTGTCTTTTAAATTTTACAATTTCAGTAATACACTGGGATGTAAGTACTAAACTACTTGGTTTCTCTAACGGATTTTTCACCTTTGAAGAATAGTAAAATCCGTAAGTGCCTAAATGGTAATTAACTCCACTGAATTTAAATGATAAATATTGAACATTAGGAAACAAACTTAAAATACGACATAGCATGTAATCTGTGAGATTATGTGCCTCCTCGAAACATAGTTTTCGTAAATGTGGATACTCTCTGCCTTTTACATCAGATGTTGAAGTCGATATTAAGAATGAATCATCTTCTATAATTGTCAAAGTTTTTAGTTTATAACAGGAATCTAGTATTGTCTGCAAATCCGAAAATTCATACAATTCACAATGATTTAATATTAAATTTACGATATGAGTGCCAATATCTTCAAATAATAACAAAATTTTTAGGGTGATTTTTACTTTTTGTATTATACAATTAATAAAAGGTCTATTGGTATTTGTTAATAGCTGTATAGCGGCATCTTCGCCTCTAAGTAGTTTTGATTGCGTTATACGCAATGTTTCCTTTTCTGCTACGATATGTTTATTGCAGGACGCTGTATAAAATGTTTTACATACTGTGCGTACACTCTGTAGATCTGAGTATGTTAAATTTTGAAAAATGTGTACTAGTATCTGAAAAGTATAAATATTTATTATTTATTGCATTATAATTCTAACCTAAATCCACCTAAATCTTTATGATCATTACCTCGTATGGTAAATTAGATGCTGTGCTATTCATAATTGTTTATTTCGCAGAAATATATGAAATCAAAAGAATATATCCTCTGCTATATGATCTTAGGTGTAGTAAGGCACAGGATAAATTGGAGTAAATTATTCTCCAATAATAAACTTGCGGAGAAAAATAACAAGTTTATAAATAGAATATAATCTTATATCTAGTTCGTTTCAAAAGGAAACTGCGAACCGCGAAATTTATAATTTTATTATATTTAAATTAGATCAAATTATGTTGCAATAATTTTATTCATTAAAACAATAAATACTGAAGTTGTGTAAACATACTTTAGTTTTAGTTCTCGCCAATGACATTTTTCTAACTTGTATAAAATATAAAAAATTATACGCGCCATCTCTCAGTGAAGTTATAAAACATCATGATAATATTTTTAACACAATAGCACACAATAGTTGGAGCTAGTGATGCAACTTTGTGTAAATTGACATTTTGTATTGAATGAGGTTATCTTATCTTACTAATACTGCGTTGCACAGCTTCATTGTACTTCGTTGACATTTGTGTTTATTTTAAAAGTACTCGTTTATAGTAAATATTATAAAATGGTGGATTCAATTGAAAAACCTGAACCTCAGAGTTCAGGTAGTGTTGAGTGTAAAAAGAATCGAGAACAAAAGAAAAAACAAAAGGTCAAAACACCAAAATCTAATATAGTTGTTGAAAGTTCATCTGATCCACTCCAAAAACACAAAGAAAATTATAAGTTAAAAGCAAAAAATAATCGGCGGAAAATTCGAAACAAGACAGCTAAATCAGATGTAGTAGATGGTGAATGTTTGGATCCTTCCCCGAATCATATGGGCCAAAATTTGTTGAGCCAAATAAATGATCTCTTTATTAATTTAAATGACATGATAATAAATACAGTACCTAATGTACAAATAGAAAATAATGGCAGTCATGTGCAAAATAAAGGTAAAAGTAAAAATATATATTTACCTAAAAAAGCGAATATGGATCAGAAAAGTAATAGGGGCAAGAAAATACCAAGCAGTCCTGAAAAAGAAAAGAAAATGCAAGGAGAGAAGAAAAGGAACAAGTCTGTTAGTGATAAACATACTACAGAAATTCAAACTAAATTTGAAGAATATATGTCAGTTGCGGATGTAACTGAAGGACTTAAAAATGGTGATTTGTTTACTGGTTGTATACGTATAAATCCTAAAGATTTTAAGTTAGGTTACGTGAGAAATCCAAATAAACATGAGCAAGATGTTTTAATTGAATCGTTACAAGACCGAAACAGAGCATTAGAAGGAGATATAGTTGTAGTGAAATTGAAGAGTGAATCAGAATGGCGTGCTCCTAATCAGAAATCGGGTACAGTTGTTTATATAAAGGAAAAAGTACACCCAAGGACAACCATAGGCACATTAAAATTAATGCCAGACAAAAATAAACGTTTTGCATGTTTCCATCCTCGCGATTCAAGAATTCCACGTATTAAAATTCCCTTTACAGACTGGCCGACATTATTTTACGAAGAAGCAAATTTGTATGAACAGGTTCTATCTTTGGGAAAAATAACAGAATGGACTGATCCCCGTTATGCCGTAGGTACCATCCTAGAGAACGTTGGTATGGCAGGTGGTATCAAGACGGAAACCAAAGCAATTTTAATGCAGAACTGTTTGGATGTAACCCCGTATGAAGAGCAAATGAAACAGTATTTTCCGAAGGATGGGACCATTAAAGAATCAGAGTATGAGTATAGGTTGGATCTGCGCAAGGAGTGTGTTTTCACCATAGATCCATTGACAGCACGGGATTTAGATGATGCTGTCTCATGTAAGGAATTGTCGAATGGTAATTTAGAAATAGGCGTACATATATCGGATGTTAGTTATTATTTATCGGAAGGAACACCGCTAGATGCAATAGTTGCAGAGAAAGGTACGACTGTGTATATGGTTCAGTCAGTGTATCACATGTTACCTAAAGAGTTGTGTATGATATGTTCACTTTTGCCGGGTGAAGACAAATTGGCCTTTTCTGTATTCTGGGAAATGACTCCCGACGGTGAGATAATCAATCATAAATTTAGTAGGACTATAATCAATTCTTGTACACAACTTGCATATGAACATGCTCAAATGATGATTGAAAATCCAGACAAAATACTTGAGGACGCACAACTTCCAACAATTCACGGTGGATTTAAATCAGAAGACTTAAAAGCTGTAGTACTGCGGCTTCAGAAAATAGCGTTAAATTTACGTGAAGGTCGATTAAAAGGTGGTGCGTTGAGGATAGATCAACCAAAGGTTATGTTTTCATTGGATCCAGCTACTTGTCTGCCTACCTCATTAAGTTTATATGAAAATAAAGATTGTCATCGTTTAATAGAGGAATTTATGTTGTTAGCAAATATAACCGTCGCAACACATTTGGCAAGTGAATATCCAGATATTGCGTTTTTACGAAGTCACCCATCACCACATACGCACATGATGACTGCACTTAAGACTACGTTAGAGTCCGTTGGTATACATTTGGATGTTGAATCAGCCGGTGGATTACAGCAAACTCTGTGGAAATATTCCGGTGATGATTATTTGAGTCGTGCTAGAATGTTAGTACTTAATATTATGTGTGCGAAACCAATGACCCGTGCACATTACTTTTGTGCCGCGAATGAAAAAGATTCAGAAGAATATTGGCATTATGCTTTGAATGTACCTTTGTACACGCATTTTACTTCTCCTATAAGGCGGTACGCTGACATAATGGTACATAGACTTCTATCTGGTAGTTTGGGTTATACAGAAAAACCAAAATGGAATATAGATAGCGTTGTCGAGATAGCAGCAAACTGTAACAAACAAAAGCTCAATGCAAAGAGAGCCGGTGAACAAAGTATGGAATTGTATCTAATACATTACATTGACCTGCATCAACCAGTCGTTGAAAAAGCTGTAGTAATGGATGTAAAAGATAACTCATTCGATGCAATTGTCATATCTACTGGATATAATGTTCGAATTTATTTGAATGTAAGTATAAAAATATTTATGCTTCAGTGGATCCTTTATAATGATCGATTTGTTTCAGAACTTGGAAGCAAATGTGAAACATGAATTTTTATGTAATCAACAAGATAAAGAAGACAAAAAGTTACGGAATTTGGTTTTATTATGGCCAGAGAAGGACGGTTTGCCTACAGTCAGGCAAATTATTGCAATGTTTTCTATTATAACTGTAACATTAACAAAAAAAGAAAAAGCACTTAAGCTGGAAGCAAAATTAGTGAGACCCGATAATATAGATCCTTGACAATAGTTTCATGAACCTTAATTTATCATCATTGATTTATTTTATTTTTGGGAATGTATTACTACCACCGGTATATACATATTTTATTTTTATTAATACTTTACTACAAATGCAAGAACTTTTTAATTTAGTCCACTTATTAAGAAATTTACTATTTTTAAATCCAACTGTAGTTAACATTGAATGCAATAGGGTAGATATTTACTCTACGAATTCGTATTTTAGTATTTGTCAATTATAACAATTTGACTGGGTAGCTCATGGGATTATATTATTATATTTATCGTGATATACAAATATGACGGCCTCTATATGAATGTTATTCTAATTTAATTATAATGTAACTCATTTAAGAATGTACAAATCTGTCATTTGTTATGAATAGCACATGATGTATTAACTAAAATGTTTTATATATTTTAGTAACAATGACATTTATATATCTGCTGTGATTATTCATTTATTCTTGTATGATGCTAGATAGATTAGTTAAATGTATGATGTTATCAAATACCATTTACAGGAATGATTGCATTTATGTAGAATTATTGTACGTAAAATGTATGTCTTATTACATTATGAATAAATCTGCAATTAAAAATTTTCATTTTAACAGAAATTATTGTAATATTTTATCAAATTAAATCTCTTTATCAAAATGTATATTCTATTTTAATATTAATAAACATTGCAGCGACCATAGGTCATATATTGTGTTGATTGAATACATAAATTAATCAAAACGAGACAAAACACTTGTCATATGTATACGATTCCAGTCGGTTTCTAATTGAATGTATATTACCGATAAATCAATACTAATAAAGTTATTAATACTTAATAAATGTACAAAGTGAAAAATTTCATCAAATATACAATAACAAGAACACGTTTTTTTCAAATTATTTATTTGGCTGTACAATTTCATTTAAAGTTAAACTGACAATAATGCCAGTACATGAAATATGAAAATTTACAGTTTATTATATTATTAAAAATTAATTAATCTAAGTTTTTTAAAAAAATTTAGTAGAATATTGGTAAAATGAGAAAATTTATTGTGACAAAACATTACTTTAAATCAGAAATATCCAATATATGCATAACAAATTACGTGATACAAACCACCTGACAATAATAATAAATATATAATAACAATCAATAATACTAGGTATATATTGAATTAATAATATGAAAAAAAGAAAAAAAAATGTACAAAGAAGAGAAAAGCCTAGTTTAATGTGCAACAGTTGTAGCTTGAGATTTTTGTCTTCTATGATCGTAGTTGACCAGTCTTTGTCCTACTAGATATTTATCATTCTTAATATGTTCATATAACTTTTGGAACTGTCGTATCTGAAAAGTAATGACTCCGCCAATTAATCCGACAAGCAAGAGGAACGGATAGAGTCTCCGTGCGATTAGATTCTTCATTTGGGGACTGCTAACGAGCAATGGTACGATAGAATGTGCTGTCACATACGGTATGGCCAGTGCCAGACCAAAGCAAGCGATCACGGGCGCTGCAAGTTCCAGCAAGATGAACTTCAAGTCCATATCCCTGATACCATCTCTATATGCCCGTTCTATGGCAGCTCGTAGCGACCAGTCCGGACCCATCATTGTAACGGCACAAGCGATCTTTGTATAGAGAACACCCAGCGCCCAATCTTGCCAGATGAAGAGTACTGGTGTTTGTTCCAGCGGAACACGTAGCGGTACTACTACAACCAGCTCCAGGAGCAAACCGAACAGTAAGGGTATAATACCAAGCAGTACGACAGATGCGACCAATGTTTTAGCACCCAGGATACACCACTGTTGTAGTTTAGCGGTAATAGCCGCCCTGCCTTGGGGCAACCAGCTCAACACAAGTGAGACTGCACGAGCTGTAATCCAACAAATATATGTGCCACAGGATGCAGTGTACAGTTCATGAACGCGACTAGTGCCCGTCGGACTTTCAGCAACCGTTGACGGATTGATTGCAATCTGCGGACCAGGTGGTGGCGCTCCGACCAACCAAACAGCCATCACTTTTCTTCCCAACCATACGGGTAGCGTGAGTGCTACGACACTGGCAACTACCAGAGAAATGCAGACAGCTATCAACAAGCCCACAAGACGTGCAATGAACCACTGTGGTCTCTCGTACGGTTGGAAACCGGTCGGACCTTCCCTCTGAAGTAGTGCTTGATGAGCAGCACCCAATCCACCGCCTAAGTGTTCTGGCACGGGAATCGGCGGGGCCTGCTGGCCGAGTTCCTCAGTTTCTTCATCGCCCAGTAAATACGAATGCAAATCCAGCACCCACGATATGGCTTTGCACCAAGCACGTACTAAGTTTTTAAGCCAGGTACGTGTGTGAGATTGTTCAAGTAGAGCTGGTAAAATGACCTAAGAACAGAATGAATAAGCAAAAATATTAATAATTAAATATACTGACAATTTATAAAGAATTATTTAATAAACTAGCTATTGCGTAAGAGAATTAATGTACGGAACTTACTTGAAGTAATAATAATTCCAATGACAATTCGTTAACCTGCGCTTCGCTGTGCAATGCAACGGTGTACGGAAGAAACGATGGCCAACAAGAACGTAATAATCGTACTGGAAGCCAGAGCATTAAGAGAACAGCCGTGCCAAATATTACAGCGGAGGCCAGCAAACGTCTTATGTGTTGCAGTATTGGTAAATGTATCATTTCCTATAGGACATCACACAAATGTACATGAAGTATTGCTCTGTATGTAGGAATATATGCGAGATAAATTATACCTGGATAGGACTGAAGTCGGGATCATTCAAGTTTCGTAAAAACCAGAGTACTCCTGGCCGAAGTACTTCTCTGAGTAGTAGAATAAATGAAGCAAAGTAGTACACGTATACCATACCGACAAGCCAATGGATAAACATGGAAGTGCCTGGAGCCAAGCGGAAGCTTTGCTCCCTGTCTTTCAAAGTGGCGTCAAACATAGCAAGCGAACAAATATCCAACCACCAGCCACATATCAAAGGCAACACTCCGATTTCCACAACAGACAGTAGCGACACTTTCACAACAACATAACACAAACCCAGGATCCTACGTGATCTTCGTAAATTCAGAAGTGTAGCAATATTATGCAGAACTACTAGACATATACCGATTATACAGTAACCGCACAGCGTGGTTACTAGACCTTCAAAATGGCTCGCTGTTGCTTGTTCCTTTAGGTTCAGACCAACTATAGTTAGATGACCGATATGATATGGACAGAATGCAAATATAAGAATGAATAAGGTATTCAAAGATACAACCCAGAAAACATGCTCAAGGAATACCAACGACCCATCAAGACCTAGTAACCGTTCCCACGTTAGTTCTTCAGCACGATCCCATTCCATCGGTATCCAGTTGCCTTCCTCGGCACCGGCTCCTTCCATATCTCCACCAGCATTCTCTATTGGCCCATCGGCAGGCAGTTGACCTTCAGCTATTGGTAGTGCATCACCGCCTGCTTGTTGTACATCCTCGGCGGGAGGCGGTGGTGGTATTATATCTTGTTGAACCGGCTCCTGATCAGCCGGTATATTGTTATTGTCGGGTGCCGCAGCTGGAACATTCATTTCATCTACAACGGGTGGTGGATTCTCCCGTTCCAACCATTCCGGCCCGCCTCCATGGAGGATTTGTTCACGTAGCCACACGAGACCAATGAAGGCGAATAGTGTACAGGTGACGACAAAGCATCCGTGAAACACATCGGAAGCTATATTATCCGTCGACAACATGTCTATTGGTAATGTTAATATGGAATCTATAGATCCCGTGAACAGACATCGATAAATGCGACAAGCCGTCAGTGGTACAATTCCCAACCAGGCTATTGCTACTAAAGTGTAATGAAGCCAGTATTTTACAGCTGTTGCTACGGACGACAATAAACCACCTGCCACATCTCGTAGGGGCAACCGTCGTGGCATGTCAGGTGAGTAAATCGGTGTAAATGAGAAACGATGCCCACATAGTTCGCAATATTCTATCCTTGAGTATCGCATCCACTGTACTAAACACTCCTGATGTATCCATTTAATGCTGCCTGTACAAATACAAGGATGGAACAGTGGACGATCAGACAGTCCTTCTGATCGACACACACGACAGATATCTGCCGATGACAGATCTGCATCCATCATTGTAAACGAAATATTCTTCCTGCAATAATTATATTAAAATAACATTTTACGTAATCAATAATAATTATAGTTATCAATGTAAGAGTAACACATATTCAAGGCACTCACAATCAGTTAATAAAAAAAACTGAAACTATCCAATGACAGTTCATTAACAGAAACATGATTTTTTTCATTGTGCAATCGCCATTATTGAAACTAAAATGTGCAGATTGGGTTTAAAATGTTCTTAAATATCTTAAATAACTAGAAGTTTGCTAACACACACGTTATTAAAATTACTTTGTCACATTATTTTAGAACACAGGAACATGAACACCACAAATATTCTTAAAACGCATTAACGTAGCAGCACGTAGCAGTCTATTCTGGTTACTTTACATTTTATATGTTGGGTATAATATTTCTTTTACATAAACGTAAAAGTAACTGTTTTTCGCGCCAGAAAATGACAGCAATGTGTACTATTTTGTGTTATTTTACTAATTTGTAGAATTTTTGAAATAAAATGTTTATTTTATTTGCTCGTAATAAATATATAAGATATTCAAATATACTATCATTATATAAGGTGTGTATTTTATAGTAAGTTACATGGATAATCATTTGATAGCATGTGTAACAGTGTACTTTTAGACATTTGTGCATTTCTGCAAGTTAAAATTTTGTTATATCTTTTCAGGATTTACTTTAGCTGTTAATATTCGGATTATTAGCACCTATGGAGCAAATTTCCCAGGAATTATCATATGAAAATAATGACTTTGGTGATAATACCAATATATGTAACAAGGAGGAATCAGGTAGACTTAAGTTGAAATATTCCAAACATTCTGTATTTGACAATGGATTAGATGGAACTAAAGTTAAAATGCAGAAATATAATTCTAAAGATTTAGTAAAATTAAAAGAAAAGTACAGAAAAAAGGAATCTGTAGCACATGTGCCTTACAATATCCCATGCACAGTAAAAGACAAACAAAGCATTGTAGATAAAGATAACGATATTGCTAATCGAGGTGAATGTAGTATAGGAAATAATACTAAAGGCGGTACTAGCAAACATAGAAAATATAAAAAGTCGAAGAACAATTCTGATCCTGAAGTGTTGAATATTTCGGATATGATGTCAAGTAATTTGTTAATAGAGTCACCAGATAAAGTGGCTGTTCAAAATAATGGCGTTAGCACCGAAAGCAAAAATGATAAACATATACTGTCGCCTATAAATATGAATGAAACTGACATATTGTCAGCTAAAGAAACTCTAACTAAAATAGAATCTGTTCAAAATAATGATAGCAAATGCAAAAATGTACTGTCACCTATAACCATGAATGAAACTGATAACATGTCAATAAAAGAAACTCCAAATAAGATGAATGCTTTTCAGTTTATGATGAATAGTAGATTGAATGTTATCGGTAGTAATACTGGGGGCAAAGAGAAGAAAGAAGTTGAAGTGCCAATAGAAGACATATTTGAAAAGAAAAAGGTCTTAAATAAACGAAAGGCACAGTTTGAAAATTGGGCTGAACAAAAGTCGCCCGTTTCAAAGAGGAAGTTGAAAGATGAGGCACAGGAAAAATATATTACTAGAACATTAAATAAACGCGCAAAACGTATGAAAAAAATGTTATCCGTGTCAGATAAACCAGCATCTGTCTCTTGCGATGATTTATTAAATGATGATAGTAATAGTTCAGATATAAATTGTCATGTCAAGACATTTAAGAATAGAAATGCAATTTTAACAGATTCCGAAAGCAGTAATGATTCAAGTAGCGTTAAGCTAGAAGACAATACGGATTCTACGAAAATAAACTCTGATGTCTCACACAAAAATGGAACGATAGTTAGTAAAGATAATGTACAGAACTCTAATGATAATTCTGTGAAACGAAAATCTTTGGATGATTTCGTTCTTAAACAAGGTACAACAGCCGAGAAACAAAATTATAAACTTAGTGAGAAAGTTGACATGCAAATCAAAGATGATAAAGATATTATAAAAGTGAAATTAAATTTCACTCCAAGAAAATCCAAATCCAAACATATTGCAATAGCTCAGCAAAATTCTCCCAAAACCAAGTTGAAAACTACTAGAAAGAGTAGAAAAAGTTCATTATCATTGAAAAAGAACGAAGAACCTGTTAAAAGTAATATAGATATTTCAGAAATCACCACTGAAGTTGAAGAAGTACTTCGTAGTAATTGTGTGGATGATAACGATGAAATATTTCCTACAAATCTGCAGAGAAATAAGAGTCCAGTCACAGTAAAAAAATCATGTAAACGTCAAATAGGCAGCCAAGATGTAGACGGCAGTTTAGAAGAAAATAATTTGAAACCTACACCCTGGAAAATGCGCGTAAAATTATTTGAGAAGGAAAATGTATCTGATGGAAAAGTTGATGTCATCGATGTCATTACTGTTAGTGATGAAATCGTCACAATAACCCAGACAGATAAAATTAATGAAAACTCATTAACCCCATGTAACGCCAACGAAGAGAAAAAGCAAGTGAAACTAGCACCGATATTTATGAAAAGATCCAAGAAACAGGACGCAGCCAGTCTCCAGGCAAAGAAGGATTTTTTACATAGTGGATTGCCGTCAAGTATTAAGAAAACAGTTACAGTACAATCAAGGTAATTGTTTATACTTTTATTTGTTTATTGAACATATTGTTAGGTAGTATCGTATGGCTGTTGGATGATTTGTCGTGAATTTTAATTAATTATATTTTCAGCATTCAGGAAATCGAGTATGAAATATTTCCCAAAGTAAGTCATGTACAACAGAGACAAATAGAAGAACCGTCAAGTATATTCTGGGACTTACCAAATACATCGTTATGTTTGTGTGAAATCTACGATGATTCATGTGCTGAACCTTATTACAATGAAATACATATCGGTTCTTTTTCCAACTGCAAGTATGTTAATACAACATTAACAAATAAACAACTTCATGCACCGCCAGCAAAAATTGAAAATATTAAACAACTGATTCAAGAATTGAAAGGCGAGTGCCCTGATTATCCTGTATACAAAATTTTCCGATTGCTTCGAGAGAAATGTGATACGCGTGTCAAAATTTCTGAAGTGACTAGTGAAATAGTGACACGAATTGACGTAAAGCCAAAGGATACAGTACCAAAAAAGCGTCCTAGAGGCAGACCGAAGAAAAAACAAATAGTTTCTGATGATAGTTCTGATATTCGGTCGGAAACTGTTGAAATAAGAACCAGTCAAATAGGAAATTCTTCCACGGCTGCATGCATGTGGAGTGAACAGTATAAACCACAAACACGTGATGACATTATGGGTAACTTGACTGTTATTAATGAATTAAAACTATGGCTGGAATCTTGGGTGACTTACAGCGAGGATAAAAACTCTAAAAAACGAAAACGTTTGATCTCAAATAGTAGTGATGACTTTTGTACAGATTCTGATACTCGGGATACTGATAGTTCACCGCAGAATACTCTGTTACTTATTGGTCCTCATGGTTCAGGAAAAACTTCTACAGTATATGCATTGTGTAATGAATTTAACATCAATGTTATAGAAATAAATGCTTCGAGTAAACGCACTGGTAAGAAAATTCTAAGTGAGCTCCAAGAAGCAACACAGTCTCATCAAGTGAAAAACACAGACAGTAAGTCTACTAGCAATTTTTTCCACAAAACAGCGGCCAGCAAATCTAAAAGTGAAGATGATTTGAATAAGAAATTATCATTATTACTAGTGGAAGATATTGATATAGTGTTTGAGGACCAAGATGAAGGTTTAATTTCAGCTTTAGTGACACTTACGTCAACCAGTAAGAGACCCATTATACTGACGTCGACTGATCCAACTAGTTCACATCTTCAGAAGTTTATTTCTCATCATAGAGTTCTTAGTTTTAGTGCACTATCAGGCAAAATTCTAGGCACTTGGTTGCAGATCTTATGTTTAGTGGAAGGAGTTCACGTCAACAGAGATACACTTGTACAATTATTGCATTGGAATAAAGGAGATATTCGAAAAACACTTCTACAATTGCAGTTTTGGGTTCAGTCGGGTGGAGATCAGTTAAAATCAAACGAATTTGTCAATACAAGAAACTTGTCAAAAATCATTAATATTACATCCAATCATTCAAATAGTATTAGTATTGACGGAGAATCATATCAAGATGAAACTTCTAATCTATCCTGGCTGGCAGTGGAAGACAATAAAACCTCTGAAAGCAAAGAACCAAGTTATCTTAATCAAAGTTGTGTTCAGTGTTTTGTGCCTTACTATGAAAGGGATACAAATAATTTCCAAATTATGTACCCTGTAAATTTAGGGTTATTGTGGTGGAATATATCCAAGTTATTAAAAATTAACGAAATAAAACATTCAATTCAAATGCGAGAGGAGAATATTTCAAATAACGATCAAAAGCCTACAGACTTTAGTAATATAATAAATCAGTTGAAAGAAAATGAAACACAAAAAAATGTTCCCGAAGAAACAGACAATTGCATTGTTAGTCCCGTATTATTTGAAGCAACACAGGAACAACATCAAATGAAACAGTGTCCACAGAAAGAGCTAGCGGATTTAATTGTAGCAGCAAATATGTTGGATAGTTTAGTGTTTGCTGATACAATGTACAGTAAAATAAAATTAGAATGCGATTTGGAGCCAACTTTCGATTACTGGAAACAAAATTCTGTAGACAGTTTGTCATTTAAGGAAAATATGACTGGATATGATGATAGTCATAATCTATCAATGGATATAACACACTGGTTATTGAACTCTACTGTCAAAAAGTGTGAAACTATAGACAATAAAAAGTTAATTAATTCTGACTTCAATATTGCATTACCTGATCCTGAAAATATACGGTAAGTTAATATATTATTTTTTGCGAGCTATGATTTAGTTGAAAATATTTTGTAGATGGCGTTCAAGGCAACATAAGGCGATGGAAGCAATATCTAGTATTGTGCCAACATCATCACTGTTAGATCGTAAAGCCCTATGCACGGATTACCATTCGATATTTCGATCAATCAGTCGAATGGAAAATATGCGATTTAATAATAGTAGTAAACGAAAAAATAGATTTTTTCATTATTTCAAAAATATTAACTTCCATTTGCCAGATTCGTTGTACAAAGTACTTAACAATGGCCTAACAATTGATAAGGACACTATTTAAAAAATAATGTACGAATTTTTGTTTGTTTTAAAATGGACCTGTATTAGTTATTTATTGATTTTATTGTAAATATATACCTGAGGATTTATATATGCATTTTACGCACTTGTATGGATTTACTGAATAAAAATTTATTTGCAGTTGTGTTATCTTAATTATTATTCTGGTGCGTTACTTTTCTTCCAATACAAATTATATGTAATTCTACGTGTTACACGAATACATTTATTCATAAATGTTTGTCGCATTCCAATCATCCTTTGAACATTTCAGCATAATAAGACTAAAACATACTTGTGGTAGTTTTAACTGTAAAATATATTCGAGATACGAGTTTTTTATTTGCATTCTACTTTTAAGCAGAGTTGGACGGGCTCACAAATTTTTGTCCGACACGAAAGTGAGTTTCTAATAGTTCTATTTCCTGATAAATAATTGTTTATTTCTGTTTTTCATGATGAAGTGAAACAAGCAATATTTTTGAAATAAAGAAGTACGCATATGTCAGGAATATAATACAAATTTCGGATATTGATTATCTTTTTTTTTCGTATAAAATATTATTTCGAGCTTAGCATTGCATAAGGGCTTTGGTTCTCAATTATAGATTCGACGAATTATAAATTTAAAAAAAAGTCAAATGATTCCTAAAACAATTTTTTTTATTTTGAAAACTGTTGCTTATTTTACATTTATAAGAAGTGATACAGATACAAAATAATATAGCTCTTTCATACGAATGTACCTCTTGTTTAAGTTGTGGCTTTATAAATAATACATATTCAAATTTTAATCTATTAATTTTGTTCAAAAATTTTAATGTTACTATAATTATCTTAATTACGTTAAAATATTAAATATATAAGTAAAATCTACTTATTAAAATTTAGATACACAGTATCACATGCGACATTTATGTACATACAAGAGTTATTTACAGAATAGTTTAGGCGCACTCTGCTACACGATATTGTATTAAATAGAAAAAAATATGCATGTCTGGTATTCTCGTATATTAAATAATGTTGTTATGACATTTTTTCAGAAAACATTTCATAAAAAAGGAATCTAAAATGTGTGTGCCCAAAAACGGCATAGTTCAACTCATATGTATATTGTTCTTTCCAGTTGTGTCCAATGATGTGCTGCTAAACCTTTAACAACTGGCGCCCTTCAACTCTATTGTGGAGTAGTTACAATACTTGCATTAGAAAAAAACCTGTAAAGATTCAAAATTCATTTGTAATGGTAGGTGCATGTATTATATTATATATTTGAAGTGTTGGGAAACGGACATGAAAATAATTTCACTAAAGAAAAAAGACATAAAATTGTACTTCTGAAAAGTGGCAGTGCAAAGCGAAAAAGTACGCACGGCTTTTGTTGAAGAAGTTTGTGGGAAGTGGAGGGCATATAAAATTTACAGAAAAAAAAAAGTATTTTTCTTTTATATTCGAATGGAGAAGTGGACGCAGTGCACCTTGTTGTACGGTGAGACAGCAACTTATATTCGAGTCTTTGTCCTCTGTGTCGTGTCACCTCAGACGTGCGATTCTTAAATGCATTTCCTTCAAACATTACGAAAGCAGTTAAAATGTAACGCTACAAAAGTTTGTCACTGCTATTTATAAACGCGTCGCGATGAAACAGTTTCCTGTTTTGTTTCTCCTCTCTTTCTCTTCGCATTTCTCTTTCTTCTGACGCAATTGTAAGCCCTCATCATTCTTTTTTCCTGCTTTCGTATCTTATCTTAAGCTTTTTTTTCCTTTTCTATTTCGTACGTTTTCATCCGTGCTACGTGAATAATTTTCGTAGAAACGTTATCTAGCTGAGCTTTGTATGTTTCTCGTTTTTATATATTCTTTTCAAAGTGTAGGATCAGAATATCGGTCTCTGATTAATACGTTCGTTTTTATTTTTTATATAAAGAACGTAGATAGTAGACATAAAGTAAGACATGTTCAATCTTGTGTTGAGGGTTTTTTTCCTTCACTTAATCACAACTTCTACACAATATATAATACGAATGTATGTTCAACTGATTTAATATTTTACTTTTAAAGACGATCGTACAATGAGAAACTAGGTACGCATGTAGTTAATTTGATTGCTATGGACTGCAATATCAGTGTCGTACAATTATTCATACAAATGTAAGTTACTCTTGTTGTTCTGATTTGGTTTACGGAACGTACATACGAGAATGTATTTATGTTGTTGGTTTTATTGCGGTTCAGTTTCAATCTTTTCTCTTTTGAAAGCTCAAAAGCCGTGCATACGTGGTACACCAATAATTCACTGCCTGTGTTTTTGTTTTTTGTTTTATAATTCGGACCGTATATTGATTTTATCTGGCAAATTGAATTAAAGCGTCCGCTCCAGTTTTTTTCCAACACTGGCTGATATGTTTTCGTCTGTAGAGAAGAAATGTTAATTAACTAATGCCCATTGTGTTGCTTTATTTGACTTTATGATTTCGAATTTTGATCTGCTGGTGATTTGACTGTATCTTCCATAAACATATTTGTTGTTATTGTTACATGTTTCAACGTGCTGTATGCACGTATTTAATGAATAGCTATGAAAATAAATAAGGGAAAGGTAATACCTAGGTTATATTTTCTTTTCAATATAACAAGCCTTATTCTTTCTCATGATACTGATTTTTTTTTATAAAATTGTATACGTGCGTATAAGTTTTGAGTTTCTCGATGTAAGTACATATATACAGTCTAGATCATTAAAAGTAGAAACACCAGTCTGAAAATTAATGAAGCATAAATTTAGAGATTTCTTCATTATTGAAAAGTTGCGGGCTTGGCAACTGCCTTGTATAATAATGTATGTTTGGTGAGGCCGCATAACTTTTTCACATTATGCAGATAATAGCGTTGTCCAATGACCTATGGCCGTCGTAACTGTGTAATTACATTTGCGTGCGTGTCTCCTCCACAACTAGCCTTGCTAGTGTTTGCTAAAGTACGATGCACTACACAGAACTCAAGCCTTTAAATTGCCATGCATGTGCTGTGTGTGTAAATTCTGTCATTTTCATGAATATTCCTTTGGTTGGAATACACTGTGGTACGGAACTGCACAGCATGTATTTCCTCGACAGGAAATGCACTTCCGAAACAGGACTCAACTTTTATGTTCAAACGGGAAATATACTTTTTATTAATGAACATACTTGTACGTTTCTATAAATAAACAAATAATGTTGATTACTATGGCTATGACATTAAATGTACACTTTTATGATCGAATGTAGAATATTGTATTCATCTTGAATTTAGGCAAGAACCAATACACAAATGCTTAATGGGTGGCCTGTATTGCTACGGAAAATTATACAAACACCGATGAGCGTGTATTAATATTTCTTATATTTTTAGTAAGCGGAGTACACATTCAGTTTATTTGCTCATGAACTATGTATGTATAATTCGTTTGCTGTTTCATCTAATAAAAATAAAGCAGCATGAAAGTGTGTTTGAAACATAATGTAGCGGAATTTATCAAACGTTTACAAATAAGAAAATATAAACAATAAAGAGTGTGTACAGAGAAGAAAAGAGGAAACCATAGCAACGTTCTATTAAGAACTCTTTCTGCGCGACCATGTAATGAATTTTCTCAACTGCAATTTGTCTCTAAATTGGAAACGGTATTCGCATTTTATTCAATTTGACGACAGTTATTTTGAATGTAAAGTCATTATGTTTGTGTTCACAGACGTAATCGTTTGCAAATCGGTAATAGACTTTACAGTACATTTCTTGCACATTAAATTTCCTTATAAGATTTCACTTATATTTAGACATCTTATATGTACATATTTTCAATAAAATGGATCAAATATTGTTAAAGATATAATTGAATGCGATGTACAAAAACAGCAACATATTTGCGTTTGTTAAATGATTGAATTCAATATGTTGATATTAAATTGTTCTGTATATTTAATCAATTAGCATTTGGTAACAGTAATAAAGGATTTCAACTATCGAATTTGCGTAGATGCGTGTGTATGTGCGGATGTGTGTGCTTTTGTGCGTAATGTTACTGGGATGTACGATTTGCATGACACAGATGACGTATGAAAAGTTCCGTAATTAACGGGTGCAATTGTTGTTCGTGTGCATCTGTCCGTAAATAAACATATTATGGATTCATTGGGGATGTAAATGGGATCGATGTTGATGGGTTACGGGTTGTTCACAGACAGGAAATTACCCGTCGAGCATACATTACCACCTGAGCTTAACACTACATGCTTGTCACATATAGCTCACGCACTTTCCTTCACTCGACAATGTTACATGGTACTCGTTGGATGGATAACGAATGCTACAACAAATATTATCAATAAAATCAGCAAAATAAGTTGACTCTTTTGATGTGAAGAAAATTATTCAATATAACGCACAATTATTCTACTTTTTATTCGTAATAGTCACATAGACAACTTACACATGGAGTCAAAATATATGCGGATACTTTCAAAACGTGTATGTCCATTAAAATCTTACATTCTTTGTATTGCGTATACGAAAATCAAGTTAGTATTGTATGAAATAGAAGACATATATTTACAATCTACTATTTGTTTTATTATAACTGCAGTATGTTTATAAAATAGAATAAAAAGTATAACATAATATTACAAAGTAAACGTAAGTGTTGAATACTGGCAATAGTTAATCAAGGTTTTGGTTCATTTGGATGATCCCAGCCAAGGAATGGTGCATTCGTTGCTGCCATATATATTAACATTCCTCGACCAGGCACAGGTTTAGCGGCAGTATACAGCTTCTTATCCGCGGACCATTTGTAATGATACACACCCGTTGGACCACCTTTCTTTTCAAATACTTGTCGCTGATACATGTCATCATACTTCGGATAGTCATCAAGCAATTCTAGATTACCACGCTGTAGAATTGTTAACATATATTTCAAATATTCATTTCTGTTCCGTTTCAAAGATGCATCCTGTGTCTTCAGTGACAATAGTTTTCTTATCCATTTAATACAGATTTCACGATCTTCTCTACTTTTCAGTTGTTTGATGAATACTTTCGCTAATTGTAGATATTGATTAAAATGTTCATCGTACACGGCTAATAAATCCATAACTATTGTTGCATAGGTCTTTGTTGTTATCACTAGTAATTTTGAATATATTATTCCCAACTGTCAGTTTACTGAACGAATGTCATTTTGCACAGATTACCTTGGTAACATTGAAACATTTTAATCTATTAATTACACACGAAACCATGTAATAAATTTCTAAATTTATTTCTCACTGTGTGTTCATTAATTTTAATATTTCTCAGATGAATTTAATTTGTCAATATTTTACAAACTTTATTCAAAAGTTATCTCGGATATAAAACATATGCGTAATTCGTTATTCCGAAACATGTATCATACATATAAAATCTAATTACGAGTTTTATGAACATATATTTGTGGGTAGTGTCATAAATATTTGTAATCTGTATGTTCTCATGAGCGAGGATGGCGTGCAGAGAGTTTATGTGCTCTTGTCCTGCACAATCTGTGCAGTGTGCATGTCCGTTTCACGGGCTGCTAATGGTGTCGCGTGTAGCACTTTACGGTGGCCAAGTTTGAAACTATTGGCTCTATTATCTGTCAGCCTTGTTTAGCTCGTAACAGTTAATGGGCCTTCAACTTGCTGCAAAAGACTGATGACTTTTTCTGTTTTGTACTTTTTTAACTAGCTTGGGTGAAATATATTCATTGGAAAAAGGAGTAAGTCATTTGGTACTTAAATAATGATGTACGTCAAAATGTATCTTCACTAAAAATAAACTTAGTATTAGGACTGGTTATAGTATTTAAGATCTAACGTGAAGGATTTTCTAAATAAATCTAGTACATATTATAGATCTAGACGACGCATATGCATAAGTAGAATTGCATCATGCTATTTTGTAGTCTGTTCTATTTCATATACAAATACTTGTGCTTGAAATGTTGTATAATAATAAAACAGTACAATGTTAATAAGGACAGCCATATTTCGGTACGTGACATGCATCAGTGCACTGGTATCTTATGCATGTAATAAGCTCGTGTGCATGTAAAATAGGAAAAAGAACGTACTAATCTAGATTAATTAGCGGCACGAGTTTTTGGCAGCGCACATGTAATGAAATCACAAATTAGCCGTGTTGAACAAACATGTAGTAAATACGATCGCACTGGGCCCTTTGCAGAATCATGTTGGTGGTACATGTTGCCTGAAGCATCCTTCGGGACTGGTTGTTGAACCTACACTGTATAATTTAACTCACCGAGAAGATTACGTCGCAGTACAAATCCAATTTGAAAATTGATTTTAAATGTGAAAATGGTAAATAAAGTTTTTAAGCCTCCGAAAATAAACCAGTTTAAATTATAGCACAATTACGAAAATTTCCAAAAGCGTATACATTTTAAATATATAAAATGAAATTGGTATTCTTAATAGATTCTAATTATCTAAATACAAATTTTTACGAGAGATATAATATATTATATAGGTATATAATAAGTAAGACGTTTCGAAACGGATTTCTTTTTGTTATGGTCCGTTGCTGTGGTATTTCGAAATAAGAGGTGTATTATTTTTACCTTAGCTGCCGTGAGCGCTCAGATATTTCAAAGCGGCTTGGATACTTACGTGTTCTTTTTAGTACTCGTTTTGTTTTAAAATGGATACTTTTGAATATGCAGACGATGCCACTATTATAATTATGAACGACAACGTGGCAAACGAAATAACTTTGTGAAAAATACTTTTGATAAATAAATAGTACAATAAAAAGTTGACAATTTAATGATACGACGGTATTAATTAATATGCAATATAACCTCAGTGTAAAACTGTTGCTCTGACAATTTGTAGTTCTTACAATCTGACAACTTAAACATATGCCATTGGGCATGCCAGTAAACTTAGCGAGAAAAATAAAAAATCTGTTCTTTTTACATGCAGTCAACTTAGATCATTTGGCTTAGCTCAACCTTAGCTTAGTGAGCCAAACTGTATAAAGAATACACCTGAGATATCGAGATCAAATTTCAATCCTACATCGAAGTAAGCAACCCACATTAGTGGTGGGTCAGGAGGGTCAAGTAACCCGGGCCCCTAAGTCGTGAGGCCCCCGATCCTCGATATATGACTCTCCACACCCACAAAAATTAATATGAGTTGTATGACCATGTCTGGTTAAATCATAATAAATTAATCTTCACTGAAATACATGTTTGCACATTTAAAATTACATGCAAATAGTATGCCGGAAATAAAACAATAAAAATAAAATACATCATTAACTGTGAAAACAGCTATTTTCTCTTGTGACTAGATAGCTAGATAATGATAAATGCAATAGGTTTATTCGTTAGGGTAGTGCAGGCCCTACACTACCGTAACAGACAAGCATAATTGGAAACGTATCACATGAAGTACATATAAAATGTTTTACTTAACTGAACACCTACGACTTCCATTCAATTGAGAGCTGAAAGGGGAAATGTGAAAGGGGAATAGTTTGTGTGTAAATAAATAGCCAAACATGTTTATTTATTTTAATAATTTAATATCGTGTGATTGCTTACAATGTAGTGTGCACGTCATTTGTTCTAATTAAAGTAATTAATTACATATCCGTATATAAGACAATGTTAGTCAACTAGAATAGTTCTATAATTTGTCTAGGATTATCGTAGAATTATATACAATGTCCATAATTATTTGGCAGTTTCAGACCCTTCAAGAGCAGGGTTTTCATAAAGACTTGGTTCTATTTTTATTTACACATAATTCAATTCATCATCAACATCTTGCAATTAATGCGGATATTACACACCTTGAAAATAGATACTCGTAATTTGTGATAGGTGCACGCATGTGACGTTTTCCCACAATGTGAATGTGACTCACAACTCTCCAGTTGTAAATTTTCTTTATTGATACATGAGATAATGTGAACTAATATTAATGTGTTTTAATTTAGTTTCGTATACGACCAATTTTAATTTCTTATTTGTGCACCTTCTTTCAAAAATCTCAAATAAGTCAATACATTAGCAATGTCAATTTACAGAAGAACATATACATTTTATAAATACATAAATACGTATTATACATTAAAGATAACATCAGTAATTCTAAAAAAAAAAATAGGTATAGCAGCAATATTACACAATATAATTTCTATTCATTAATTTAAAACTGGTATTTAACAATGGATAAAAATAATGCTTTACATGGAAATAAAAAGTAGATAAAATTTACATTACGATATATAATAAAAGTATGTACTTACAAAAGCGCTCATTTTGCATGACCTGAAGTAGACGAGGAATAAAAATGTAATTAGAAAGTTAATTAAATTTTTTACTTCATTTTTTTTTGTCGTTCTGCAGTTCCCATGAGAGTTGGCTTGTAATTTGATGTAGTGTAATAAAGTATCTTTAGATCTCATATACTCGCATAAGGTGGCACTTTAAAAAGTTCATTTGAATTTTCCTAGTTTTGGTCGTTTGTGGGTTGTTTACACTAAAGAAAAATATATATGCTATTTTGTTATGAGAATATGAGTAGAACGTTGAAACAGATTACATTCAATAATATATTTGTCACATTTCTAAGTACTCGAATGATCAATAATCTTTTTCGTTATATTAAAATTTGTATGAGTTTTTTTTTGGTAGACCTTCAGACGTACATGGTTCTCATTTTAGATAATAATATTTGCAAGTTACGTAGATGACCTGCCGAGCACCTAGTTTTGTTTTTGTGATAATGTTGTATATTTAATGAACAAAACAAAGTTATTTGAGTTAGGCAAGTACCTGCTGTCTCGAGATCATTTTATATTTTCAGAACAATTCATACCGAAATAATTTGATTTTGAGCTTGCATTACTTAATTAAAATACGACATGCCCGTGTCGGTGCGAAATCATAATAGTCTTTTTCTTCGTTCTTTTTTGTTTGTATATTCAGAGATTTCAAAAGTTTCTTGATAAATTTTTCAGCATTAATTAACGTTGGTGGGATTCGTGAAAATCTTAAAATTAATTTCTTCATAAAAATGCATAGGCTGTCTGACCCTGGAGTAATTAAATAATTATTCGGAAAAGTTCGTTGTCGACAGAGGGATGACTCTCACCGATCTGGGAGAGTATTCATTTCGTTCGTCTTTACTTGAACCCACGTTGAAAGTGATTTCCTTGTGTTTCTTTATTCATTCTCGCGTCTTATTTATTATCTCCAGCTGCGATTATATAAAAAAGAAAACTGGCAAGGTTTGCCGAGAAATTGTATTTAAATTTATGGGCTTGAATATTTCAGCTAAATATGTTGTTCACGTAAATATAGAAGCGGAGAGAATACATTAGATTTGTTACTGTTGCTATACTTTATGTAGATACAGTACAACCGTAACATTTACATGTACCACTTAATGTGTAAAATTTGCAAAATTAATGAATAAGAAAGAAGTTTTATTGAATGCAAATGTAGTGTTAGAATAAGACCAGTTATACGTACGTGACACAGTTGGAGAACATTTGAACACGGACGCTATCGTGAATTCAGGAAGTAATTGAGCTTTTGTATGCATTTTACATAGAAACTTTACTGTTTCATTTAGGAAAGTACATAGTTTAGCATGTGAATAAAGTAAGGAAGCAGCGCGAGTTTCATCGATGCAAGTTTCTTTTATTTTGTATTCGTTACGTTTGTAAAGAGAGTAGGAGCCAATGTTCAGTTTGCTGTTAAGATATTGGCTCACGTCTGAATTTGACGGGTCTGGCTACGTATGGGGTCCATTGTGTTTCACATACGGTTTCACGTTAGTAATTTGAAAATGGCGAGTTTACTTTTTACACTTTTCTTTATTTGACACTTCGTCCTTGGCAAGTCGATAACAGTCTGACAGAGTATTTTGTTTTGTTTTTCTTTCTCTCATATCCATTCGTAATTTATTCATGCTGACCCCCCAGTATATTCCTCATCGTCTGATGTCAGTCAGTGGAAAATATAAATATTTATAGGAAGATGTCATTACTAAAAGTAACTTTTACGAATACTTTACATCTGTTTGAGTTGAAATATTTGACAGAAATGTGTGAATATTGCACGAGATATGGATTTAAGAATGACTATATCTTATGCAAAATGTATGGTATACTTCTGCAGAACGTGCGGAAACAGATGGAGTAAAAAAAGACATCTGCACTGCCCGGAACTTACGGACAAGCATGTGCTGAATTTATAATGTCAACATATGTTCAATCGGGCACGTATTCACTGCGTTCCAAAATGTTGTTCACTGGGTTTAAAACATTACTTTCAAATATAAATAACATGGATGGATAGGTTCCAAAAGTCAACGTCCGTTAAATCAATATTTGACACTATATAAAATATTTAAAATTATGTGCAATTTACACGATAAAATGTACTATGTTTGCGCTGGAACTAATGGTATAAAATGATAAATTTCACAAGTATTTGCAACCTATATTTTTTGTTCAATGAAAATAAATAATTCATTTCATAATAAATAAATATTGAATAATTGTTGATATTTTGCGAACTATTCAATTCCTATTGAAGTTTTTTATTTGTCCAATGAAAATATGTGATGTGTTGTGTAATTTAATTATGAATATGATTGAGAGCCATTCGGAGCACATATGATGGAAATGAAATATTTTAAATGGACAGTATCGTCAGGATAGTATTTATATTGTAATTAGTAGATAAATTATCTATGCATTGTGTGCAGTGATGAGCTTCATTTCGCATGGACAAGTACTTCGGAATGGATGTTACTGTCACGGTACATGTACGTTCGCGTAGAGTGGTAACAGGGAATGATTGCACTAAAGAGTAAAAAATGAAAGGTTATTTAGAGAATATATTATGTGTCATCCGTACGTGGTGTAATGTGGTGTTACGGATAATACAGAGACAGCGTGAATATCCGGTGTACGAGTGCTTAGCTTTAGGAGCTTGTGACATACATGAAAGCACAGTGTACGTCTGTATGTGGGAGTGTGCGCGCGTACTACAAATATTGACTTGATTTTGTAAAATACCGCCTGGTTTCTGGGTAATGAATGTTTGCACTGGGTCTGGGTCAACCGAGTTCACATGAGAGTGCGCCTCCGACAAGCAGTAACGCGAAAATTTATTTCCTTTTCACATCCAGATTCCGCGATCATTATTTTCTCATGGTAAATTTCATACCATTACATAATATGTTCTTTCTTTGTTTATTACTTCTTTTTATCAGCATCTACGACAAAAATTACACAAATTTATAATTTTAATTACTCCATTTATATTTTCGGTAAATTAAAAAGGATTCTGTTATAAAACATAAACGGACCGAAAGTAATTTACTTTACGGTTTCAATTAAATTTTTATTTTGAGATTTAAAACATATTTAGTGTAGGTATGAGTTTATTGAATATAATATTTCAGAGAAGTACATGTTACTATACTATTCTTGTTCCGAACTAGAAAATTATAATTATAGCATGTAATTTTGTAGGTTTAATTTCAGAATAACAAATTTAATTGATATAATATTACACGTATATGTATATTAATCAATCTATTTTTATATTTTTGATTAGTACGTTGCAAATGTATTGATTAAATATAAAATGATTTTCATGAATATTTTACGATTTTATTTTTATCGTGTTCATGGATTGACATCCAGGGTTAATGTAGTTCATTAAATTATTTACGATCTTATTCATTTGACTTTTGAAATAATCATTAATGTAGAATAACCGTGCTATCTCTGGGTAAGTATATTAAACAAAGTTCATTTTCAATCATTATACTGATTAAATTATAATCACATTGCTGGAACGTATAAGATTAGTTCAATGTTGTACTGTATATTCAAATGTCTATCATAATTTATTGTGCCAATCCCTTTAGAATATTAAATTTATAATAAACCGGAGGTTATTCTGTGTGCTAACATAAGCCGTACCCTACAATTTTATGTTCTATGCGTTAGGGAACGCGGCAGTACATCTTTGTCCCCGACACTTGACGTTTTCATGAACGTTCGTATCCGGCATGTACAAACATGCGAACATACAAAGTACATATTATTTTATAGAAGCCAAGGTTCAGGTATATACTAACCAACGAAACATGGTAATTTTGAACAAATTACAAATAGAATATATGCTATTATATACGGATCTAAAATAAAACAAACTAGCATGTTTGCAATATGGAATTAAGTAGAATTTAATCATAATAATCGAGAGATTATTACTGAACATAGTGTTATGTTAATTAATTTAACAAAGTATTTCAGATTCTTTTATGATTGGTAGTAAAGTGTTCTATGAAATAATACAAGTTGGTGTATATGTACTTATATTTTATTATGTGTTGTGTAAATACAGATAGGTTGAAGACTGTTGAAGTAGAGTTGAATTTACTGTTCTTCACTAAGAAAATATAACCCATAAATGAAAGAACGCGTGCGCATACAGCCCGCGGATCTTGTGCCGAGTTCAAGAGACTGCGAATGATTTATATAACGAGGTTAAGTTTCGTTGTACGATGGCTGCTGTTCAGACGCGATTTTCTTTCATTTTGCTTTATTTTTCGCTTTTATCTCCACCCTGTTGTTGGCGTTCATAATAGCAGATACAGTATGAAAAATGCATGGCCTGAATCATTATTTCTTGAAAACGGTATTCATTTCTCTATACATATTTACTTTTATATTCATGTTCTATGCTGTCTGCGTCATTTGATATTTTACGACTGCAGTTGGAATGATTTGAGAGAAATCAAACATCGATTTGTTTTCATAAAAAAATTTGAATTATACAAGTCGAATTTTCGGGAAAAATTCGAGGATATTCAAATTAAAAACAAACTTTAAAACGCTTGAATCAATTAATTTTTTGTTGTTGATAAAAACGAAGTATCCATGTACTGAGAGTTTACATTACCATATTTTGTTTAGTTAAAAAGCGTGTTTTTATTCAATTAAAAAATTCTCAAAATAAGCCTATTGTTTGAAGATATATATTTGTGTATAATTATCGGACAATTTAAAGGTTAATAAATATTAATAAACTCTTAAAGAGGCTTGTTTGCAGATGAGGATCACTTTTGTTCTTTGTATAAATTGGATATAATTAATTTTCGGATCTTTAATTCTTCTGCAATGAATATTCAGAATCTCATTTGCTTCGTTGAATGTTTCTGGTAGGGCGCAAGGCTGGGAGCCGGATGTACGCGTGTATAAGTATAATGTAAAAGAAGAACAAAATGGCGATATTTTCGTTTACGGTATTTTGTAAACCCTTTACGTGCTAGTTTCATTTTCGTACGTTCGTCAATGCCACGTACTTGAGCACGCCTGGCAAGTTTGCAACCATGTTCACTTTGATGTTAAGCACGTCACTGGCGAGGCTCCATTGGGGTGTCACGGTCTTGCGGTTTTAAAACCAGGTCGTACGTTGATACTTGCGATAGTTAACAGGATTATGGTGTGCAAGTAATAATTAACAATCTACTGTTAGTGAATGTTCATATTTCAACTTGATTTTTACTTTTAATAACGGATTAGTTTATTATTTGTAGTATTTGATGCTATTAATTTAAAAGTAAACAAGTAAAAATAATATTGTTATTCTCCGTTTTAAGTAAAATAAATCGAAACATTAAATTTATATTTTTTAGTGAACTAAATAAATGAGTTTTATTAATCTCTTATTATTTAATATCGTAGAATTGTTATATTTATTATATGCCATTGTCATTGATGTCAAAATTTCATTTACTACGACACAAAACTGAAAATGTTTTTTCGAAAGTAATTTAACAAATAATTCATTCATCAGGCTGTCACGTTGGAAAAACATTTCGTTCTCTTTACTGTGACATGCGTGATGTTTTTGTTTGCGCAAGCGTAGCGTGGTTTTGACGTTTGCAGAAGCAGGACAGCGGGAATATTCCTATTTATAATGTACAGGTCAAGTGAACCAATGCAAAAAACAGTGAAATATGTTTTGAGGTTAGTTAACCGCTATGATATATAGCACTGTAATTCAATAACGTTAACTAGCATACGGCGATATAAAAGGTACGAGCGATCTTAATTAGACGTGTGGCAAAAAAGTATAGGGTATTTTAAGCTGACTTATGAGCTGAGAAAATAATGGTTAAAATCAAAGTAATTATTAAGCTTTTCTTTAAAAGAAGGAGAAGATGTTTGTTTAAATAAATTAACACACTTTTGAACTTCCATCTTCTTTATTTAGAAAACAATGTCTAAAAATATTTTTAGACATTGTTTTCTAAATAAAGAAGATGGATGTTCAAAGGTGTGTTAATTAATTTAGTTATTAAGCTTTTTGATTATAATAGTTGGTAACAATATATAAATTGACTTCAAAATTTGGTGAAAATAATGTTACACTTTTGGATTGCGTACACTCAAAATTATACTGGAAGTAATACGACGTTATTGACAATTTTGGAACAATCCATTATGATAGAAAAGAATGCGTGTTCACTACAACGTATCTCCGCTATTTTACTATACGCTTTCAGTGACAGACATTGTTTATAACTTTTCGTACAACAAAGGCAATAACCTTTCCGAAATAAAAGTAACATAACGGAGTCTCCGTACAGCAGTTACAGTTGTAACATTTGCGAAGTGCACTCAAAAACATCGTAAAATAAAACTCCTGCAACTAATACTCTACACACTCGGTTGTAGGTATATAATGGTACGTCTTCGTTTTTTTACAAATATCAGATCAGTGTTCACGGCGAAACACGTATATTTCTTATTGTTTACATGATTTAACACTGTTTACTTTACATAAATCCATTAAAAATGCCATTGATTTACTGAATTAGAGATTAAGAAAAGATTTAGATAAAAATTTAATTATTCAGAGTTGCTTGTTCAATATAAACAAAATGAAATTAAATTTTTTTAGGGCAATATCGAGTATTAAGTATAACAAATTTAAATAAATATACCTTTTTAAAATTAATGTTTGTAAGATATATATTTTTTGTTTTAATCAATTAAATCGTTGAAGCTATATATTTTGTGTGAAAATACATTTCAAATGAGCGATTATGATTTAATTACTATATCAATTAAATTGAAAGTCTTTCAATAATGTGCTGTACTTAAGTATATTTGTTTATGTCAATATAGAACAATATTGTGAATATATCCTATATATTTTATATACAATATTGTAGACGTGCAGTATACATTTGCAGGTATAGATACTTCGATGTTCATTTTCCGATTCACGCTGGTTCATATATAAATGTCAACCGTCAAGAGATAAAATTTTTGAAGGTTTTCCTATCGACTTTTTACTACATTTTCCGTGAAGATGTCAATATCATTGTGATGGGAGATTATTCGGGTAGTTTCCCTCCGTGGATAGGGGGGGCTGATTTATTACACTTTTGCGAAAACATTTTTGTGAAACGGATGGTAAAATTCGAAGGTGTTCTGTGTGGGGAGTATCATGTTTTCTTGACGGTATTGAATAAACAAAGGAATTTTGGACGACTCGCCTCGGATTACTTTGATATTGGATCAGTTTTTTCGTTATTTTCATTTCTTTGGACTGTGTTTTGTTACGTGATTTTTTTTTATGTTTTCAATTGAGATTAGATTTCGCATTTGGTTTTCTATTTCAATTTTTACTTCTTACTGTAGTAACATGAAAGCCATGTATTACTGAAACTGAATTTTAATAAACAGGTGAATATTGTTTGTTTAATGCAGTGTTAAGTTTGAACTGTAGTTAAATAATGGTAACTTACTTAATATTTTAAAGACGTACGAGTTAATTCAAATGTGGATAAATCATGCTTACAATCGTTCATTACAAGTTTACTCGTATATTTTAATGTGAAAAGAAAATTGAATATATTTTTTAGAACGTACGTGAATCGTAGCAGCAGGTAGTGTTAATATTTCTTCATGTGTGTTTATAAAACAAGATATAAAAAAGAAAAGCAAAGCTCAGCGCGTTCCGCGGTCGGCTGTTCTATGGATTTACAAGCAACCGCCCCCGTTATTTTACATACGGTACGATGTAAATTCAAACCTGGAGGTTCGAGTTTGCGTCCGAACAACGATGAATTATGCAACAGTGCGAGTTCAGCGGAGTCCGGAGCCGTCCGCAACGTCTTCGTGTCCTCGTCACACGTTTCTCAGGTCGACCACAATGCCACCGCATCCGGATTTCACCAAAACGGATTCCTTACGTTTCCCTAACCACCAAAACTTGTTTTCTTCTTCTTTGTGCCGAGTAAGAAGTTGCCCGTTTGTTTCGGTTACTCTGTATTATTCTTATTTTTCGCTTTGATTCACCGGAGGAAGTTTATGGAGAAAATACATTTCAGATGTCAACAATGTTGAAAAGAATTTTTTATTACGTAGATATTATTTACAACAAAAAACATTGTAAGTAGATATTTAGATATTTGTAAATCAATATTGTTCCTAGTTATTACACATGGCGTCAGAGATATTAAACCAAGTATTTTATGATAGGTACATAAGTTTGAAGTTTTAAAAAATCTCGAACTAAAGCGGATTTAGTGGAAATGAATATATTTGGAAACTTTCAACTGGGGTTGTCGTTCCTTTCATTTTACATCTTTACGTAACGGGGCATTTGGTCTCAGTGTGGATCAGATAGTGAATTCTAAAACGACCTTGATTCTAATCTGTGTGCTTTTCAATGGCCCTCTGTTTAGCGGAAGTTTGGAAACAGTTTCTTTTGTGTCGACGAAGTTTGCCTTTTTAAGTTTTATTTGCATTCGGTTGTTTGCATTTAAAATTTTGTTCTTACGTGTGTTACGTACGCGAAATATTGCTTACGTTCCAGCGAATTTTGTCTAATGTCTGTTATTCTTTTGCCTTCGTAATTGAGTTTTGTTGATATTCTGCTGTTTTAAAAAGTGTTTTCTTTAAAATTCAATGTTTACACTGGAGCGTGGCAGCGAGTGGTTGCAAATATACCGTCTATACATCCGCCATCGCTCAGTGTAATATTTATTTAACACGAATGGCGAATTTATTAAAAAAAAAAAAATTAAGAATTTAGTAATATCTCTCATTTTAGTTTGTGCTTTGAAGCATATTCAACCTGCATTTTTTCTGGCCATCTTGTTTTATTAATTATACTGTTGAATAAATATGTTTACTATTTATAATGTTCAGTGCTTGTGTTTGTTTATTTCTGTATGTATTATTATAACAAACGTAATATCCTGTATGGACAATATAAATTATACAATAATAATGCATTCTCTACAAATTCCGTTTGATTGTAATAATTCTAATAACAGTGACATGATCTCATAATGAGTAGATTATGAAATTAATTGCTACTTTGATTACGTGTACAGTGATTCATAAAATTGAATAATAATATTGTTGTAACAAAGGATGTGTGCACTAGTCTACCAATTAACTGATTCATTGGCTTGGTAAATTAGAGGATTCAATAATATATAATTAGTTATCTCAAAATATATAAAGAATTATCAGAAAACGTGCAGTAAAATTAAGATAACTTTGAGTTAAGTTCATAATTATGGCCAAATTAAATGAATCATTTTTGGTATGTATTGGAATGAATCAATATCAATTGCATAGAGTAGTATATTGCATGTATTATCAGGTTTAATACAATGTAACTAATAGTTACATAAGAGCGTGTTTAGGCCGCAGTTAACCAAGAATTATAAACTAACGTTTTAAAATGGTAAGATAACTCGTTTTGCACGTAATCTGCGTCGGGCAACCTTTGATCTTTCGCCATATTGGCAGCAATTAGTAATTACTTTATGCGATAGCGGAATATTATATATGGATAATTTTAGTCCCGTCTAGGCTGCACTTACTGTGATTATGAAGTGGATTCTTTGAGAACACGCATGATTCAAAAGAGTACGCTGCAAGCCATTCACATAGAAAAGCTGTCGTCGATGTAGTACACACGTCAGCTTTAATTACTTTTTACGCTAGCTACTTTTTATAGCGTTTAAACGACGCCAGATTTTTTTTACGCTTTAAATCCCTTCTTTTTTTTGATAACTGAAAGGGTCTGCTTTCAACTTGTTTGAACTGTGAAAAATTATTTATTGAATTGAAATCTCTTTGACCTTAATTCATGGCGAAATATGACGAGAAATTGACGACAAATGCTTCCTTTTTTCGACTAACTGCATGTGAAACATTGAAATAAGTAAACCTTATTCAGCAGAATTCTGCATAGAAGTATATTCATGAAACATTTATATTTTATACTGCTTCAGGCATTTACTCGTATTTGTATTTGTCAGACTGAAAAATTTAATCTTCTTTATATAAAACAAATTCTTAAATTATACATATATCAGAACAACAGTGTAACTGACAGTAAATACATTGGTTATTATTTATAAATGAAGTATGCTAGTATGACCGAAAATAAAATTGTAGAAGTATAATATTATTGTCAAGCAATTAAAATAACTTCACTGGTGCTCTGTACGAACGTATATGACAACTACATAATTTTTCATTCATTTCAAGTATTTTTGTTTGTTTTTTCTTGCGAAATGTCTCCATTATTTGGCACAGGCAAGTCTAGAAAGTTTAGTTCATATTTTTCTTCATGCTTAGATTACGACGATTACGTGACGGGGACATTAGGTGCTTTTGAAGTAGGTAGAGGACTTTGTTTTAAAAGCGTCGCGCGTGGGGAGCTGATTGCCTTAGAATCGCAGGGCGGCGGTAACGTTAATTAGAGGCGCCGGCTCCTTCTGGCGTAACTTACCGTTCACAGAGGAATAATTACTCGCAGAGATAAAGAAGACGAACAGCTTAAGAATGTCAAAGTTTCTTTTTACATTTTGTTTCACGCGCGAAACCATAAATTCAGGTTCACATTTAAATTGATATAAGTTTGGTACGTGGATGGTGGGGGTGTGCAGAAAGAGATACGGTGCAAAATGCCGTAGTATGTAAAGGAGCCAAGGTACAGGATTGAGGTACCGTCGCCGTCAAGTGATATATGCGGGAGTAGTCTTATTATCGGTTGTCTTGTCGGCCGTGCTGCCATGGATTTACGACCGGAACTAACAGTATTTTACAGGAAACGTTTAATGGAACCGATACCTGCTACACTCGATTAATGAACCGTGCATGGATTCTAGACGTATTCATTCGTCCATTGAGGAAAAAAATCACTTTTAACTAGCTTTTCATTTAGTACATAGTCTTTAATATTTAATATTAGATTAATGTGCCAATAGAACATTCATTATACAGTCATATGTATGACCTTATTTTATTAAAATAACTCAATCACCCAAATGGTACATAAATGAATTACTGCAAATGGAAATATTAAACATCATTTAAAATTATTTTAATTAAGAGCGTACTTTGCAAATTAATTAATAAACAAATATATTCCGTGACTGAAAATGAGAATAAAATTGTTGAATTCACAGAAGCATCTTCATAAAAACACTGCGTACAACAAACTCTGAATTGTACAACTAATTTCAGGTAAATGAGAATGAGAAAATTAAATTGTCCCTGTGTTTCAGGCATACCAACCCTGGTTAGCAGTAATTAATTTTAATAGAATGTCTTAATTTCGTATTTTTCTCGCAAAATTAACAAATTTCGAATGGCATATTTAAAACAAACTGCTAATTAATTTAAAAAATCTGAAATATGAATATATAATAATTTCCTTTATAAATATGGAATACTGACGATGTATGGCTTACATAATATGATTTTTATTTCGGTTACACGAAATTATTTTCGAAAGTTATATTTACTGTAATTAACTCATCAGTGGAATATTATGAATCGTTCTTCTGTGCTTCTACATACAAACTTTTGTAGAATAATATTGGAATGAGAAATAAAAACGATACTGTAAATATAAGAATTATAATTCAAAAAGAAAACAACTTCATTTCACCAATATTAAAAGCATGACATGTTTGGGAAACTTTTATCGGCTTAACAAACAGAATATCTGAGAAATACGCTGGCGTAATATTCCGTTAAACCTTTCATAGGACATAAATTTATTCCTGGATCGGAGATAATCTCTAGGAATGATATCATACCGGCCGGGTTTTATAATTTACATTGAATTATCCATATTTTAATTTTTAATATATTCTGCTCACACCGGAATAATATTCTTTAGATCTGGCGAGACGGCCTTTTACGCTTCCAGTATAAGTAGGTAGTTTGCATACATCAGTAGTATTAGGAGTTGCGGGTTGCGGGAAATACGAACGGTCGATTCCGCTCAGGCTGGCTCAGGCTACTTGTTCTCATTTCTCAGGTGAAACTCAAGGTGTTTCAAAACCTGTAATATTCATAAACTAAGAAGATTTATAGCTGCAGTTACAAGGATTTGACGTAAATGTTTTATTATCGAATCTTTTGACATTAAAATCAAAACAATTTTGCTTATTTACCGTATCATATGCATAAATGAAAAAAAGGTTGTAAATGAAATTCATGGAATTTAATCACTATATAGGCAAATAAATTATTTTGCGTTTTGTTCAAAATTACGTATTTATCACTAATGTTTGTCCATATCTCTAATTTTAATTAATTAGTGGTTTGTTTTATTATCTATATATAAATAAATAGGTGTAATTGCATGTTGTATAAAAATAATTTCCCAATAAACATTACAAATTTAGTAGTAATTACATGCAATTCAAATGAATGTTAGCGTTAACGTTTTAAACAGGACTGATATGCTACAAATTAATTATTTTTCCCATGTCCATAAATTAGTGATATATAGTTACATTTTGCATTATTTTTGTTTAATAGAGTACGTTTTAGCCGAATATTGTTGAGAATTTTTAATTGAGATGCAGCTGAATAAATATAGAAATAATTTGAATTTGGAAATGCACGTTTCAGTTGTCACTTTGAAGAATTAATGACAGTACAGTTTAGAGGAAGTACGTACTTACTATTGCAGAGTTGGCCGATTACTAGTAGAAATTAAATCGGTGGAGTGAATTAATTGATGAAGTTTTCACGTGCTAGTCATTTTTCTTATGGGCTATTAATTCACTCAAGTCAGATAAGAATATCCAAGTGCAAGGCGATATTATTAATGGAATCTGTTTCTTAGACTGATTGCGCCACTCTCCGTGGGGAAATAAACTTTAGTGTGCCCTGTGTAGTTATGTCGACGTTTTCGGTTACCGGTACGAATATGATGTTATACGGTATTACAACATATCCTTCTCTCTGTGTAACTGGGGTCACGTTTACACTGACGTAAGCAAACATGACTTTAGCTCGGTGATCAAATGCCAACTCACAAAGTTCTGGGGAACGTGATGTACCTATTATATACTAATATATGTATATTTGGTTTCCAAGAGAAAATATGATTTGAAAAATTAAATTTCACAGATATAAATCTTAACCTAAATGAGAACATAACTTAATGCTCTCCAAGGACCTAATGTAGTGTGTGTGTAAACGTGACCTTTGACTCATGTCGGTTCTTACATGTTATGCTCCGAAAATAAAGGTGTAGAAATTTGCCGTCACAGTTGGTTGTATATTTGATCACTGTATATGGTGCACAATATTCCGCTAATATTGCTTTTTCTTTGAACAGTTCTGTCATATTCCAGTACAAATATATGTATGCAGGTGACAAGTCGATGTGTCACTCACGTCCCAAATAAAAAGCTGGTATAATTAAACTGAAGTGTTCGTCGGTGGCAATGGTGTGTGAGCACTGGACACGCAGAGATGTGCAGACGAGGGCCCCTTGCTACACCTACATTTAGTTATTTGGTTCGCTTGTTTTACTACTCGGCAGTGTGGTCCGCGTACGCATTGTCTCTACGGGGAACACGTCGTTGGCACAAATGTTTTAATTAACACGAGTAGTTCATATGTTTAGTTATTTAGTTAGTTAGTGAACTTGTGAATTCGCCGTCTACTACTCACTATTATGAAGATTGTCCTTGGTGATGGATAGTGCGCGCGTACCACAGCGTTCGTTGACGTCACGCGCGACGCTTCACGTCCGTCTCTATCGATTGTTCTTGTTGTTGGTGATGGCGGCGGTGGTGACGTAGCAGCAGCAGCAGCAGCAATGGTCTGTAGTATGTAATTGTGGCACTGGCGCTCTGGACTCGGGTGTTCCTGTTCTGAAGAACGACGTGACGTCATCGGCCGCTGTGTGTCTAATATATATATATGTCTGTGAGAGTGTAGTTGCACAGGTCGGTCGGATGAAAGGAAGGGGGCGTCGTGTTAGGGAGAGGCGGCGCGCCAAGTAGCTGGCCAGTCTGTGGCGGTGTATATCGACACGCTCTGCTCGCATTCAAAGGCACCGGAAGATAAAGGAATGGATGTGCTTTCTGTACATTATATATATATACACATATGCACGTTACACACGTCCGAAAACAATTGCTGCACAGTTGTAGTCAGTTGGAGCGAGATGATGGATCGAAGTCTGGAATGGACGGCTGCATAAAATGGGTGAACGAGCGACGAGTCAAACAAACGACGTCCGGGATTGAGCAAAAGCGGCGAGCAGCAGACGCGTCGTTCGTGCTGCATTCTCATACCGTGGTCTCCCGGTCCACGTGTATGTATTCCACAGACTGGCCCTTGTGTCAAGAGGACATTGTCGATCCAGGGTCCAGAAGCATCTCCTCGGTGGGAATCCGTCTCGGTCCTCCACCACCCACTACTCCTATCTCTCCGGCGATCAGCTTCTTCTTACCCAATCGTCGCCTCCGTCGCCGCGTGCGTATCCGGTGTGCAACACCGAATGCACCCAATAACAGTAACGCAGCTATCACTGCTGCTGCACAACTCAGTGCCGTGTAAATACCGCCGGGGAATATCTTAAAGAATCGTCGACCAACACCACAATGCACCTCGTTCTCATCATATCCCGAAGGACAATTGGGTCGTCCGTCACACCATAAGCTAGCACTGATGCAGGCATCCAGTTCCGGACACCGGTACGGACACTCCCAGTCCGGCGGGAGGAATGTGTCATTCAGACTCAGGTTTCCATTGTAACCTGGATATTCGATTTGCAATTGTTGAAGAAGAGCAGAACGTGATCTAGAAATCTCTAGCCAGTTGAAAGCAGCGATGCCCGGTTCTCGGCTGACGCATTCCACTAGAAAACTAGGAGGCTTCGGAGGTTGTAGATACGTTACAGTTGTTTGTGACTCGCCATCGCCACCGCCGCCAAACCATTCTTCTGAGAACACATGTACCGCGAACTGACGTGCATTCGGCTCAGCAGGACATACGACGCGTATGAGACGCGCTGGTCTGCCCGAGTATATCAGCACTCTGTTTTTACTTCCACAACGTGCAGGATCTTCTTGGCTCGGTTCCAGGGGCAAGAAAGTTCCCCACGTCAGCAAGAATAGACTTCGATTTTCGTGTGCTTCGACCAGCCATGGCATCCCTTCACAGTACATATCTGTGCGAGTTAGTGGTGGATTTACAAATTCCACCTCACCACCGGAACCACGCAATCTCTGTTTATGTGGACATTCTGGCATTCGAATCATTTCAAACGTTGCGAAGAAGTACAAGTCTCTGAAATCCTGGGTGATATTCATTTTTGTCAGTGTAAAATGCAATTCCATATATCGTGAAGAGGAGAGGAACACTAATGGTCTCGGATTGGCCGTAGATAATGTAAAGTTATCGCATATACAGGCACGAGGTATACGCACTTCTCTCCATGGTACCTCTATAACCCGCAGTTCCGCTAATCGTCCTGATTCTACTGGAACACAACGCGGCCGGGCTGTATGTGGGTCAGGCTCAGTTTCACAACCAGGATATTCTCCGAAAGATATGTTGTGTATCATTAGACGAATTCTCTCACCTGGTCCCGCTTCCAAACGATATACGCACGATAAGTTAGTGCTGCCACCCCGGCCGTACATGAACACATTTCTTGGAGAGGACACTTCGCCTGAACGCATTTTTCTGAACACTCTTGAACACGCATGTGGATGTGCAAGTTGAGTTTCGGGTGCTCGTCTGCCTGTCCACGGATCACCACCGAGTCGTGTGTCAACAAACTCGTATCGTAACCTAAACGAGGCTGGATGTAATGCGGTCCCGTCCTCTGTGTGGTGTTGAATTATCATCTTTGAGTTAGTCGACACATAACTTTCACGGGGCGAGCACGGTCTTGTGATTCGAGTGAGGTTGCTTAATGACGTGTGGTCGCACAATCGTGGTAGTTCGTCGTCGCAATGATCAGCCATTATCCGTGCATCGTGGCCACTGCCATCCCAGATTCGTAGACGCGTTGTACACGAGTCGCTCATGGTTGTATTAGGGCCAAGTTTTAGTGTAATTCCATCGGGACCTTCAGTCGCTGATGGCGGTGGTAGGAGTGGCCTGTGACTGTAAGATATGAAATAGACCCACACTAAATCACCTGGTTGTCCATGAAGTTTATATGTACATGTCGTGTTCGGTGGCAGAGTGTGTCGCGGACTCAGTAATCGACCTCTTCGTCCACGTTCTTCCCATAAATCGTCGGCGTTTGTCGCGTTAACGTCAAACTCGCATCTACGCGATTCCCGTGAGTAGTCTAAGGAGTCAGAGTCGGCGAATATCACATCCACGTCCAGTTCGAAACCGCGTAGGGGTGAATGAGCCGTGTTGGAATGCAACGGTATGCTGAACGGTGACGAATGGAAGGCCACAAGCATCCATGGACCGTGCGATACGACACGGGGTAACCAGTCGCCTCCGCAGTACTTCACCAAAACTGGGTCGTTCGTTGAGGGTCCGTCGTAGAATATCAGATGGTCACGTTCACCAGTACATTCACGCCACGCTCGCAGAGCTTTAGTGTTCGTCTTGTTTAGGCTGGCCATACTTATAGAACGTTTCATCTGCATCTTGTGTGCGCTTTCCTGTCTTACAGCTATCATCGCGTGTTTGCACGTTGGCACTTCTTTCTGATGTAAACTCCAATAACACGTGACGTTGCGTGGATACATGCCCGGGTAATTCGGACTTTGAAGTCTACAGGGTTTAAATCGGCATTCGTCAAACTGTCGCGTACAATAAGTGCCTGGCGATACTTGACCTCGCTCCAACGGTGCGGCCGGGCTGCCGAATCGAACCACAGCCTCGAGCTGCGACACGAATTTGTAGCGCAGATGGAACTCGAAGGGCACTGATTGCGGTGAATGGAACAGCTTGACACTGACAGTGATAGTGGATGTCTCACTGTAGTAGACAGCATATCCCGTGGAAGAACCACACCAGGAGCCACCGGTGAACGGACGACCCAGCTCCGAGAGCTGCATATATCCATCCGGGCAACCGTCTAATTCCGTCGCTTCATAACGTCCTACTTTGAAGGCGTCGAATATTAACTGAAACAAATATAAAAAATAGTTATTAAAGAACCTTTGATTGAAAAATATAAAGATTCTGTATTCACAATCATTATAAACTAAATAATTACAAAAAAATCTCTGTATTGATTGTTGTTTGTAATACAATACACAATACAATACACTAAGCAAATGGCAGTTTTACATTTAGTATTGATTTAGTTCATGAACTATACTGCATTTAACTCCCCAAGTTAGAAATTATTGATTTAGAAAAGCCTATTTATAGTAAGCTATTTCCGATAAACCACTGACATGGAAACATTACAGAGTACAAAAATATATTCTGATAAACAGAAGTGTCTCAAAAGGAACATTTAATATGGTAATAATGCGCCGCCGAAATAAAATATGAGTTATAAATTAAATATTTGTGAACAAATTTTATACTTCAAAAAATATGATTTAGATCATATTTAATAACAATTAAAAACAATACAAAGGGTTTTCAGTATAAAAGTACTAGAATAATCAGGTATGGTTCCCGCTTCGGTATTTTATCTATAATTCAGCACTAGATTCTATTGGCATGCACTGTATATTGTACTGGTTCTGTGAATTGTACACTATATAGTATACCGGTACGATACCGAAAACCGTAACTATACGTGAACGCAAGACACCGTGACCGCTGTGCAGACGATGTAATCTTGAACAGCGGAACTAACTTGAGATAGGGAACTGCTTGTAACTTGGCAACACTGAACTAAGTGCATGTGATCTTATTTCAAGGTTGGCCTGGACAGTGCAATTTGTCTAGGAATAACTTCAAGTCGTACGTTTCGAAGCTCTCCATTTGTTTTATGTACTTTAGTAAAGTAGGAGTTCACTTTGACTCATGAAATCGGCAGGACTAACAAAGAAGAAAAACAACCAGGTTTATTGTATCCCATATTTCCGTTTAATATATCGTACCATTTATGTTTGCCATTCTGGTTTGATGAAACTCTTGAATGGTATAAGTTTAATCATAACAATGATATATGACGAATATGAAGAAAATATGAATATTTATTGCAAAAATATTTAAATGCATTTGAGAATAGGTAATAAGTTGAACGGACCACTTGAAAAATGTAAAAGTCATTTAATTTGCGTGAAACGAAGGAACAATGAAGCATAAATGGAGAACTACAGAAGTCTTGTATTGTATAAAATGAGAATTGAAGTGCAGACTGTATTTAAGTGGCGACAAGAGCAATATTACATCTCCTTAAAGAGAGTTGATTTTCTGGATTAAAATGATAAGTCTTTCACTCACAAGCTTGATAATCTAACTCCGAGGTTCATTTGCACGACAAAGCAGGCTCCTTTAAATAAAAATGTTAAAATAATACATGTTAATCTGGGAATACTATACGATAACATTTTTGTTTCTAATATTTATAAGAATAATTTACTGAAAAAATAAAATGTACATTTTATAACATAACGTAGGATACGGATATGGAAAATGACTAAGAGATTTGTAAGAAAATAATTTTATACATTGTCTAATTAATTGTAAAAAATGTGAAACTAGGAGCGGATTGATTGATAATTGCTCGAGGCTGTCAAGGGATTTGTGAAAAGCTCTTTTTAGGATAAAATAGAGAGACAAACTTTGTTAATATTAATATGTCAATATAACGTAATATAATCCAGTTTGAAACTAGTTGTTCGTGTGAGGATTAAATACGTACCCATACAATCTGTTTGGCTTTCCGTTATTCTAATTATTTCTCGTCTCATTTATTTCCACGTGCTTTGATCACGGTAACATGCTGTATGTGTTTAATATGCTACATTATTTTATTGAAAATTTATGTCTTTCTTATTATAAGAATGAAATAATACAATACATATATACGTATGGAAGTACATTTACGTCGCAGTGAGCGATTCTGTTTGAAAATTTATATTCTCAATTATGAAACATAAGCCAGCAAGAATGAGCATGTCTGAAATTTATATTGTTTCCGTTTCGATATATGTGGTAGTTCTGTAGGTTATTAATATAACAATTCACGTGCTATACGAACTTATGTTATTTTGCTAAGATAAAATCAATTACAACGTGCACGCTATTTATTACAATTGCGTACGTATATAGTTTCTAGTTTGTGGATATGAAGACACGAGTCTGATTTCGATCCAATTATATATGATACACGGTTACTCTGCTACGGAGCATTGTGCAACGTTACTGCGAAGTGAATATAATTATTCTTTGCCTTGCAAATACATTAAGTCACAAATCATCTTTTTGCTAACCGCGAACAACTGGATACCATCTGTTATGGTCAGATGGTCATGTTGATAAATTATACGCAACATAAACGGATTAATATCTAAGTGAAATCTGTATCTAATACGAGGATAGCTATTTGTAAGTATGTACTATGAAATTTATGATGTTAATTTAATAAAGCTTTGTAAGCTTAGTAAGATGTTTGCGGAACTTTTTAATTACAACCTTTTAATTAAATGTAAATATTTCCAGTTTCATTATGTACCTTTGTGTAATAATATAAAAGAAGAATAGATGAACGATGAACTCAATATTCAATTATAATTTACAAAATATGTTATTAAAAAAATCATGCGAATAAATATTAATTGCATTGTAGAATACAAAGTCCAATTTATTTGCTTAATATGGAATTTATTTTAATATAAAACCATAATTTGTATAAATTTTAAATCGTTTAGTCAAAATAAAGTATAAAAACTGTTTGTTGCTTGTTATATATGGATATAAATATGTTTATATTTGTCATGGTGAAATGGCTTTGAATGTAGTATTTTGTGGACAAATATGATGTTCATTAAAATTGATTGTAACTCGCGTTTTTTTGTATTTGAATTGAAATCCCAATTAACATTACAATGTTTGCCCATATCAGAGAAATTGGAAAGCAATTTTATTATTTGTTATGTAACGCTATTTTTAGAGATGCACGTTTGGTAAATAAATTGATAAACAAATATTGGATAGAGAAATCAGAGTAAGTGTGCGGATAAATACACTCAAACGAGAACAATGGTGGTGGAGTTTCGGTATTCGACAAGAAGAATTCGTTGAATACGCACAACAAAAACTCTGACATAGTCGATTTTTCACTATTACATTGGAAACTTTAACCATTGTGAGTTTTATTCAACCGGGTTTCGAATTCTTTAACCAAGTCGAATCAAGTATCGAGGACTGGCAGCACCATTGCCTGGGGAGGATGGAGTTGTCGAACTACAAGCTAACGGATTCCGGCTTTCCGATGAAAAACCATAACGCTATTGACGAATCTGTCATCGGGCCCGGTCCCTTGATTTATTTTATAATCGTAAACTTTTAGTTTACTTTTGTTTTAAACCATGATTACTGGGAAACGACTTCGAGAACCTCCTAACTCATTATCTATCAAAGTTTTTTTTGCATTTCTTATCCAACATATAAAAACAACAATCATTTGCAGTTACTTAAAAAGAAAATTTCTAAAATGAGCAATAAATAATATAAAATGCAAACTTGTTAAATTGCTATTTATTATTGTCAAAAACTGACACCATAACGATTTACAATATAATAATTGTGCATTTTAGACGATTCTCAAAATTTATACAAGCACCCCTGCTTGTACACGGCAGAATTCATCGATTTGAAATTCTCTGTAGAGTCAAAGAAAGACTTTGCAGAGCAAGAAATGGAGATATTCTATTTTTACTTTTTATAATACTTAACATTTGAATTTTATACAATGTAGATACCTTTCTGAATACGTAGAGAAGTGCACGTATGTACATATATATATGTACGTGCGCTTTGCTAACGAGTTTCCGTCTGCCGTTTGATGTTCATAACTGCACAGTATTTTAATTCTCTTTCGTTACTAGCAAAACTTTTAATGAGTAACGAAAATTTTGTCTCGGTGCGGCCGGAGTACATTTCTGGCTCACGTACCACCTACTCATGGTACGGATGCCAGAGAAGCATAGAAGACCTAATTTAAAATTACTAGAACGATGCGTGTGAAGAAACTAGTTTGCCTAGTCTTTTATTTTCCAGCGAAGTATATTTAATATGCATTTACATGTGAGCACATTTGCTGCTTTTTATAAATATTAAACGTTTCAATTTTACCTCTGTAAATATATACTTGGCTTCTCAGACATTTTAAATTTAACGTACCGTTAAATTGTTTTTACTATTCAAACATCATTTGAAAGCATTTTAAAAAGCGGATTACGTATATTTCAAATGAAAATTATTAACAGATCCTGCTAAAAGTTATATGTGTATCTGGATTTATAACATTAAACATTAAATACATAAATTGATTTCAGAAATTAGCATTACCGTTTTTAATGAAAACTGCTAAACTTTCGCAAAGTGCTATTATTGTTATCGGTCCATTTGTTTCTCTGATAAATTATTATTTATTATATAGAATGACACATTCCTGAGATAATAATTTTATATATGTATTCGGATCGGGTCTTTAATTGATCGAAAATACTGTATCAGAGCAAAGACAAAAATTAATAACTGAATATGAGATCCACATGCTTGTACTTCTCTTCTCGTCGGTAATAATTATTCCGATAGTTTGCAATTAACGACGTGTTTGTTATGGAAATATGTTCAGTCACGGTATTGAGCACCTCTTTAAATTTATACTCACTACCACTATACACACGAACTAAATGAAAATTATCGACAATTTTAATAATGAAATATTGAATTATGTTAGATTATTAAAGTGCATATATTCCATAAAAGTATGTAATCTCCCTGAAAATCCTTGCCGCACATTTCGGTACATATGTTATACTTTTCGTATTATTGGTTGGCACCATTTCCGCAAATTCTATTTTCAAATTGCCGGCAGGTAAATTGAAATTGTGGAATCGATGATTTCGCTGGTGTTAAATCGTTTCCCTTTCATGCTTGAGCGAAGGTAACTAGAATGAATACACCCGTTGCGTTACTTTACAAATTCGTATTTACATTTCATTTATTTCTGTGTCTATTTTTCAAGATTAAAAACATTTTAGTTTCGTGTAATAAAAACACAAGGACTGATTACTAATAGTTATCCATTCATAAATGCAAGATTGTAGTTAATATGCAGGTCATGTGCAGTAAAGTGAAATAATTCAGGGGGTAATTCGGAGTTGCTAAACATGTAGTTCGTATGTATGTAGTTGGGTCACAGGACTCGATGCGACTAATACAATTAGAGCCGTACCAGGTACTGAGTAAAACGACGTACGCTAGCGACATCTCAACTAGTTCGCCCGAATCACAAAGGGATTTCAATAGCGAACTGCAGATACGGCGGTAGCTTCCCTTTCGACTGCGTAAATGAATGTACTCACATGTCATCCTGGTTAGATGAAATTAGGGATGTCGCATTAGTTTCTACTACATAGATCTAACTTATTGCACGAATATACCCTACCTATATTCTTGGATAATTGGACACCAGCTGACATTCCAAATGAATTCTTCGCAAAACTATGTGACATTAGTTAATTATCTAAATTCAATGAACATTACACTGCTGTCTGTCCAACTGACAAGTAAAATTTGCTAAAGAAATGTTATCTGTATAATAGCTCTGCCATGAAGAAATATGTATTATTGAAATAAATTTGAAAATATATGCATGTGCATATGTGAAACTAAAATAGTTATTGTCATCCATATCTGTTGTAATTGTATTTTATGTAGCTGAATCAGTGATATATATTCTACATTTTCAAATAGTAATAAAAATTCATATAAATCAGAGGCTCCCAATTTATGAATTCATGAATTTATAAAAAAAAAACATTCTAGCACAAGTATAAAAAAAAAGAAATCGGAAAATCGGAACGCAGAGAAATGTAAAATAAAATTTCTACATATATCAGAGTTTGACAAACAGTGATGTAAATCGACTTACTCAACAGATACATAATAACGTTAAATTGGCATAATGATTTGTAAACAGTGGCTTGGTTATTTGTACATTTACAAAATTATGTTGCTTTTTATTTTTATATATGTTAATATTGTTGAAAGAATTTATTTGACTGACGTTGCTGTCATAGAATTACCGTGAACGTATTTGTGATGCATCTCCCTTTCATTTAATTAATTAAATTCACGTAATAGTACATATTATAATATGAGAATTTGTTTGAAAATAAACACCATGAGTATATGTTTATGTAAAAAATCTATTTTTTTTTTCACCAATTTTTGACTTTCGTACGGGAAACATACCATAACAGATACGTACGTGTACATAACTTATTACTAAGTAGTTCGCAACATACCTGTACAATATCACCATGGCTATGGCCGTTGGCAGTGAACGTAAGATGACACAAAAAGGGTAGTCGGCCTTCTATTGGTTTGCTGAGATTCAGTTCATAGGTCTTTCCCAGATCACCGTAGTAAGTGCGGTTGCACACTGAAAAAAGAGAATACATTTATAATCAGAATGTCCATATGTTAAGTTGTTATATGTATCTAAAGTTTCTGAAATACTGATCTACAGTGTAGACTGGTGTAGACTATACACTGTGGAGAATAGATTAATTATTATCATGTCAACACAATGTCATACAAAATAGCACGTAAACAAACAAAATATAAGCAAATATATTCCTGTTAGCCAGCGAAAATAAAAACTAAACCTAACAAAAAGGTAATAGGTAGTATTTGTAACATTAAAATCAACTATGCATATCCGTATACTCTACGTTCAAGTTAAAAAGGAGTGTTTGATACTGTTGTAAAGGGAACTGCATCCATGTATGCTCAAAACCAGCGACTGTAAAACAGAGTATACGTGTACATGTCATATTGCAGATTAATACAAAGAACAAGAGTATCCCGTTGGATATGCATCTCTATCGTTTTAAATTAAAATCTTGTCAGTAAAGCAAAATTTCACCTTTGTGTTGGTGCATATGCAGGTGTAATTATCACAGACTGATTCTGTATAACACATTTACGTGGTTTAAGCTTTAGGCTATTGATATGGTAAATAATGCCGTATATTAAATAAGTATTTGATAAAAACTTTAATAAAAATAATATACTAAATATTAGTTTATATCATGACGTTGTTTCAATATATACCAACATACTAATCATTACACAATTTTAGTAAACAAATATTGAATTAACTTAGAAAATATGCAGGAAAAACTTAAATTTGTCGTATGAGAAAATATTACGAAATATCCCTACATATTACAAGTATACAAGAGAAGTTTTGTTCATAATTTAATTTAGAATGTAACATAATTGTCGCTAAAATTACACAAAAACATGTAAACTTTATATACGTAGGTATGTATGTGCCCCAGTAACCTTTATGGCATGTAAGTAATGAATTTTAGCACGGAACATTTGTACATACATACATTATATAACCGGACATAATAATAATTGCATGGTTTGGTGAATACTTATGTTGGAATGGTGCCGGGTAGCATGTGTTCGTGTTTGTGTGCGATCCTTACATGGAATAGAACGAAACATTTCGTAATGGTGCGGTCCTTTTCAGAGTGGCACCGGTAAATGCTGTACCGAGCATGTTATGAACGTAGTTACGGTTACGGAAACATGTGTACAACTGATGTCGCCGCGTTTTACATGTAGTAGAAGACACACTGTATGCATTTTCTAGGCTAGTGTATGTGTGTAACATTTGTTACTAGGACGTAAATGTATACTCACTGTATATAACGATTCCGATAAGGCAGCACAATATAATCTGTGGGGTTTTTCGATTGAGAAAATCTTGCAAATAACCGTAACATAAAATGTACTGTCGTTTCAGTCTGAATTGTAATAATAAATGTAAACATAAAGTACAGTAAGATCGTCACCCGATTTATAAAACAGTACATTTGTTTTCTACAATATGAACCGATTTAAAATGTTAATATATCGTCAAAAAATGTAGAAAATTATTAGAATATATTTTTTTGTTTATATTCCGATATTATATAATATCTACTAACTCTTTCTCTATAAATTTAAAATAACTAAATTGAATTATTTTTGCTGCGGTTTTGACATTTTGAATTAGCCCTTTGATGTTGTTTGATGGTAATATTTAATAAGGATTTTTTTTCTTTATAAAGTATATTTTAATTATAATACATACGATAAATTATGTATATACAAAATTATACACAAAAGTCGGTATCAGGTGATAAATAAAACCGGTGTATTTGATATTTACCTGATAATATATTGATAAATCGTTAATAAAATAGATTGCTAACTATTGTGTTGACGAGAACAAATAGGTAAATATTTTACGTTAAGCGGACAGGGTTGTAATAAGTCCGGATTAGTTAGGCAAGACTCAGAAGAAAAAACAATTTGAGATACATATATTGTTATACAACAAACGTGAACTTCTAATTTGACATAATCAATATATTTTTACTTTATTTACATAATACTCTTCTCCAATTTCGTGTGTTTGTTTGTATAATGTAATTTCGTTTAATTTATATTAAATGCAAAAAGCAATGTATATTCTGAAATTACTTCGTACAATTGCCGTGTGGAGTGTTAAAGTGGAAGTTTATAAATGTGCATTGTTCTCGGAACTGAATTTTGAATCGATGCGCTACAACAACAGAGCTGCGTGTGATGTGTTTGCGCATATCTAGATGTAACTTTTTATGAAGCCGTTGTCCATTTATAACTACGAAATTGCTCATTCATAAAAACCTCCGTATACAATTTAATACGTGCTTCCGTATTACTAATCAAGAATCGATAATACTGTTCCAGTTTCACGGGACGTTAATATTACAGCGATATTATTTTTAGAACGACTATCATATATATTCATATATATATATATATATATATATATATATATATATATATATATATATATATATATATATATATATATATATATATATATATATATATATATATATATATATATATATATATATATATATATATATATATACTTTCTATTTCTAAAATTATACTGCATTCCAATGCAATATGTACAACATTAAAATACACATTCTCCTTATATTATATAATAATACGAGTATACTAGCAGGAATGTTTCGGAAGTAATCTTCACTATAATGTAAAATTCTTTTAACGATTATTTATATTTTCTATTTATGTAACAATTTATAAAACTTGCATTACGCTATACAATTAAAAACATTTCAAAATCGCAAATACCGCCACCTTTTTCTTTGCGCATATATGTTTTATTTAATATTTGCAAAAGTAGGTAGGTACTGCTGGAATTCTCGGTCAAAGGTTTTTTTCGGCTGTATATATTAAATATGGATTTCGATAAAAAGTCGAAAATACGCTATTCGCCTTTATATTTTATTCGAAAATGAAGAGATATCTTAGAAATGAGATGAGTTTTCGTGAGGGTTGAATTTCAAATTAAAAACGTTATTGCTCATTCAACCTTTGTAGTCGTTGAACATGAAAATCCGAGTCGCGGCTACGAAACCTTATTCTTCTCAACGCGCTTTTGTCCGGCTTTTCAAGATTTCATTTCAATGTGGTCCGGTATATTAAAATACCTTAGACAAACTTGAACACATTTATTCCTAGAAATATTATTACGAAATTTAAATTTTCATCATGGTACACCATGTCTAGGATAATACAATCGGTAGTTTATTTTTCTTAGTTAACGTCAGACAGATATCTATACAAGTAAAGATTCTAGATTAGTTTTTCTCCTTCATATTCATTTCTACGTTTGTAAGAATATTTCTCATTTATGCAAATTACTTAGCAGTCTACTATTAGTTATAGAAATGTACATTTATTATTTTTTATTCGCTGCTTATTGAACAGAATACATAGCGTGCAGTGAAGCAAATTAAAGTGAACTAGTTTGTATTTCGAATAATTTATTCGTTTACGTTAAACGTTTGCGCAAAGGTACTGCATAAATCAATGTAGCACTTTATTTTTCCTATTCCAGTTTCAATCGGATGGAAACACAGGATATCTTCTGTATGCAACTGTCACATTTGCAATTCAAACTCGCAATTTGAGGGAACAACCGTTCGCAGTTGGACGAACAACGAATCTTCACAGAGAGTTTGCAATTACTGATTGGTCACAGCCGTTGACACCAGCCTAACCTTGCTATAAAACGTTAAGTACATTGGCAGTATGACGATGGACGTATCTAGTTACAACATACCTACATATACAACTGTCATATGTAACCAGGATTGTATGTCTTGTATCGAAAGTGCGTATGCTACTCTGGTTGAAGCCAGATTTAATTTCATTATGACGTTACCATGACTACGAAGGTTTCAGCAGACTTCAGTTGATCCCTCAGAATAGTAATCAGAAACTGAATAGTAATTATTTCATGTAAAATATGTGTAATGATTTTCAAATGTACGCACACTATTTGTGAAACTATTTCAATTATAATCGAAAATACTTTAATACTAATTTAATACACTTTAATACTGAAATATCCTTTTTCAATAAATCAAAAAATATATGTGGAAAATACCTGAATTATATTATAAATATCAGTTTTAAGTTTCGTTGATTTTTTTACTATTATAAAAGAATGAATTATTCATTAATATGCAAATTGGCATGGATGGCTTTAAAAGTTTAAAATTTAAATAAGGTAATTAACTTGAATTGAAACTGGCAAATTCAAATATGAATGAAGCGATGCTGTTTTACTTACGATTTGAAAAGTTCTAGTTGAAAATTGAATTATAAGCGTATACAGCGCTGACGTGCATGGTACGATAAATATGTGTGTTAAGGAGGTCCGTGAAGTTGGCGAATAGATGGAAGGCACAAATTCTGAAATATTGTTCAATAATTAGTGCCTAATTTGTGCCTATTTGTGCCCTAATAATTAATATTCCATCTTTAATAGTATCCGAGTTATTAACGTTTGACTAGGTTTTTCGCCAAATTCACGCTAGCACAAAATTTTTTTCAATTATTAAAAATATTACGTTTTTATTTGTTCAATATTTAGTGCTTAATTTGTGCCTATTTGTGCCCTTAAAAGTAATCTTATACGATAATTCGTTTTTGAGTTATTAACAAAAAATTGATCTATTCGCCAAGTTCACACTAGCACTAAATGTTTTTAAAAATCAATATTATTAATATTTTTATTTTATAAATAATTTGTGCCCAATTTGTGCCTATTTGTGCCCTGGTAATTTTTTAATAATACCTATTCCTTACCTGAATAAATAACAAATACTTTTTTGCTGCTGTGAAGTTGGCGAAATAATAATCAAATATTAAATATTTTTTTACATAGATAATTTGTGCCTGATGTGTACTAATTTGTGCCCATATAATTTTTGGTGTTGTTTCAATAATAATCTGGAAAATAAGGAAAGCATTTTTAAGAATCTAACAATTCTTGAGTTCAAGAGTGGACCAGTTAGTCAGCTATATTAGTATACTTGCTTACCATACTAAAGATGCTAGCTTTGAATTGGTTTACTATACATCGTGTCACAGGGAGTACACTGTTATTTAAAATTTACGACAATATCTAAACTAAAGATTTGTGTGGTTATTGGGTATGTAATAAGTTGTATTCTAAAATTGTTATACGAACATTAATTTATAATATAATTATACAACAAATTATAAAAAATTACTAATTAAGTACAACTTTATGGTGTATATACGGGAATATATGGTATTTTTTGCATTACCGTATTTTAACTTTAAATCGAACATTTTCCACATAGAAAAACCGGCACAAACGAAAATAATGTCCAATCGAAGTGTTAACTCCTCTCAAAACATAGGTTTGTTCTATAATCATAATGAAATCAGGTATAGCATTTAATGCGTAACGTCCACAATTATTTAGCTGTAAATATAGGTATATTTTTCTCATAATTTGTGAACATTTGCATAAAGCCATTATAGTTGGCAAAAGTACATATTTTATTAACATTTTCTTCAATCATCATTATGTCTATTGATTCTTGAAGAAATTTATAATATAATTATACAACAATTTTAGAATACAACTTATTACATACCCAATAACCACACAAATCTTTAGTTTAGATATTGTCGTAAATTTTAAATAACAGTGTACTCCCTGTGACACGATGTATAGTAAACCAATTCAAAGCTAGCATCTTTAGTATGGTAAGCAAGTATACTAATATAGCTGACTAACTGGTCCACTCTTGAACTCAAGAATTGTTAGATTCTTAAAAATGCTTTCCTTATTTTCCAGATTATTATTGAAACAACACCAAAAATTATATGGGCACAAATTAGTACACATCAGGCACAAATTATCTATGTAAAAAAATATTTAATATTTGATTATTATTTCGCCAACTTCACAGCAGCAAAAAAGTATTTGTTATTTATTCAGGTAAGGAATAGGTATTATTAAAAAATTACCAGGGCACAAATAGGCACAAATTGGGCACAAATTATTTATAAAATAAAAATATTAATAATATTGATTTTTAAAAACATTTAGTGCTAGTGTGAACTTGGCGAATAGATCAATTTTTTGTTAATAACTCAAAAACGAATTATCGTATAAGATTACTTTTAAGGGCACAAATAGGCACAAATTAAGCACTAAATATTGAACAAATAAAAACGTAATATTTTTAATAATTGAAAAAAATTTTGTGCTAGCGTGAATTTGGCGAAAAACCTAGTCAAACGTTAATAACTCGGATACTATTAAAGATGGAATATTAATTATTAGGGCACAAATAGGCACAAATTAGGCACTAATTATTGAACAATATTTCAGAATTTGTGCCTTCCATCTATTCGCCAACTTCACGGACCTGTGTTAAGGCCCCGGGATCGCCCGTTTCATTTGTTTCTGGCCTGTTAGCTGTCGCCGTGATCGTCGTGGTCACAAGAAAACTTGCTTCGCTAAGTGTACTTATGATTTACAACATCCCAGTTAGGGGTAATAACTAGGACAATAGAACTATGAGTATGAATTCGTGTATGCCGAAGTACAGTGAATAGAAGTATTTCTGTTTACTGAAGCGAGTTTTAAATCTGAATTAGACATGGAAAAATATGAAATCTATATCTATTTTTCAATATATTGCGTTTCATTCTGTAAGCTTTTTTCAGTATATATTTATTTAATAAAGTAAATAAAGAGATTTTTCGAATTTATTCTTAAAAATACGAATTGTTTCTAAATTTCTGTAATTATAAGGTATTATCTATTTCAAATAAAGTAGAGTAAAGCAATGGTCATGGATTTTTAGCATTTATAATAATTGTTAATTCTAAGAAATAAATATATATACATATATACCGGGTGGTGACCGTGACACCGGAACATAGGAATTTAACATGTAAAATCATATTTTTATAATTTCCTGCTTCTCTTATAATTTTAGAGAAGAAAGCTTCAAATAAATGTTGTAGGGCATAAAATTCTACATTAAAAGCAATAAACAGAATTAATTTTGCATGTTTTATAACGGCAGAAATTAAATTCAAAATGCTATATTTAGTAATATTACAACCTCTAAATTCTAAATTTCTAAAACTCCTTAATTTTAAATTAGCTATCTTATAATCTGACATTAAAACAATAATCTGCATTACAGTAGACTCGATTATCCGCGATAATGGTGGCGAGACTCGGCGCAGATAATCAAAAACAACGGATAAATAAAGTACACATATGCAAGCCAGATATACTGGTATAAACTGTATAACTGTACAGTGTACACTAAATAGAAGATATATAAATGAACAACAAAAACTACAAATGTTTAAGAAAAATAGTCTTTTATTGACTTCTGTTTCAATGACATGGCTTCTTTCTTCCTTCTGGTTTCTCTTAATTTGCATAACACCAATTTATCGTAAAGCAGACAATCGCTTTGTTGCTCCAGAATTGCGGTTCAACCGTGCACGGATAATCGAAAGTCTACTGTACATTCTCAAAACTAATTTCGTAAAACACAAACTTTTTGAGTTACAATGTGTTACAGTTTGTATATTTGTTTCAATTCAATAGCTGTTCTTATAAAACATGTAATTACATTACAAAATATTAATTCATTCTATTACTTTCATTGAAATAAATATTCCATTACAACATGTTTCGTCTCATTTAGATATAATCAGATTTTTTTTTAAATATGTAACAAAAACATATTTGAGTTAAAAATAAAAGATATGGACTAATATCAAGTCAATAAAATGACTATTTTATGTAAAGTATATTTTCAAGAAATTAAAACTTTTTTTTTAGTTATGTATTATCAAAAAATTAAATCTCATTACTGTCTTAGATGCAGAAATTCATTCTCTACATTCTGCAATATTTTTATTTAGTTATCTCCTATTTTTCCTCGGTTAGCCTAGAATGAAATATCTTCACAGCCACGTTAGTATACATATAAATTTGTAAAGTATTCTATACGAAAGGCTAGAGCCATTGATGAAAACATTGTCAATAGAATAATCCGATAAATTGCCTGTCATAAAAGTACATTCCCAAAACTCTGACAAGTAAAAGGTCACTACGCCACGTGGTGCATTTTTCTGGAACTAAATTTAACATAGGGCAGTATAGGACAGTTTCGCGTTTTGGATAAGACGCCGATACTAGCACGAATATTGTTTCAAAAAAAATATATTGTTTGTAGAAAGTGAACCACTACAGCAATGGATAATTTTTAAAGCGATATTATCATTAGTAAACAAGAAAAAAAATATTTTGTGTTCGTCCGTTCCTCGATTTGTAACAAAAATTGACTTTTTTTCAATTAATTGATGGTTGATCAAAAAATAAAATATCCACTATTGTAGAGGACAGTGTTTGCTATATGTGTGCTGCAAAAAATATTCGATATTTATCCTGTGAAGAGAGTCTTATCCGAAACGGAATTGACAAATTAGTAATATTCAAACATTTATTTCTTAATATAGACAAATGGTATGAAATAAATAAATTGCGGGATAGTACGTTCATAATCCTTTTAAATGATGTAGAAAAAATCAGATCTCTTAATAGCTGCATTAAAGAGATATTTGATTTTAAAACTGTCGTTTTTAAGCAGCATACAGCGATCCCGGGGCCTTAACGAAAAATTACAAATGTCCGTTTACTTAATTATTTGTGGGGAAATACAAATCAACATCTTGCTTGTTTGTTAGAAGCCTGTAACCAGCTGACCTAGAAAATGAGGACATAATTGTTGGAGAGGACAAGCTCATCAAAAGGAGGATTGTCCTCTTCAAACATAAGTTCTTTGCTCCATTAAATGGTATATGTATTTTAATATTTTGAAATATCTTACATATTTTTTGTGTCTGCGGAATTGTGAGAGGAATGCAAATCTGAAGAATATAGTAATTTTAGTTTACAGGATGAATGAGCACATAATAAAGTACGCAATTTGTAATCAAGTTCTGCATTCCCAAGTAGGTAACACAATTAAAACAACTTCCTTCATAGATGTTTCACTAATTTAAATCCTTGTTAATTAGGACATTTCACGAATAACTTCACAATTAAACGTGGTGAAAATAAATGAATTCGTTGGCTTCCATTCGAGGCGGTGTTGTCGGCAACCTAGCACCGGGTCCGCAGCATTGTCAACAAGCATTCACTAGAGGTGGATGCGTTTTTTTTTCCACGCTGGCCATCCGATTTAGAGGGTCTCTTTCCGAACACGATTCTATTCGCTGCTCTGTCGATGAGTTCAATCGTTTTCATTTGTACTCATTCAGGAAACGGACGCAAATACGATCTGGTTTTATCTTCACTCAAGTCTGATTTCCATTGTATGTGTTTGCTTCATCGTCCAATTGGTATTTGCAATTTATTTTCAAAGTATATATGCTTGGTAGAACAAATGTAAAAATAATTACTGGTATATTATGGCAATGATCACGGAAACAGATGATATGAAAAATTTTATTGAAAATATTAGTTATAACCGTTTTGTTTATGTCAATATATTGATATGAATCTTCCGTAGCATTTATATAGAGGTATTTGTATTTACTGTTAATGTATAAATATCACTTTGAAAATAGACACATAACAAAGTAATTCTGTAAAAGCAAATAGCGTGTTCAATTTAATGACGCATCGTTTTTTGCCGAACAATGCAGTTTTTGTTGTGCACAATTAATGATGATCACGCCAGGCACGCATTTCATAATCTAATTTCAATTTTTGTGGAAACACTATATTGCTGTTAGTTTTGAAATGTGATAATCGTAATTTGTCAACCGTGTGAATTCCAATAAACTGTCATCGGCGCGACACAATGCACGCCGCATGTCGTCCGTGATGATAGATATTTTTTATTGAATTGACATGGAGAGAACGAACTGATTTTATACCACAATCTGTCGACCAATGTCGCTCACTTCCGGTGACAGTCGAGTTCCACAATGCGCGCTTTATTTAACTGACAAGTTCATTTCACTGGACGTAGTTGAAATTTGTTAATGACATTATTCGAATATGTTATCCAAAGAACTAAACTGTGAAAACAGGAATGTGTATATAACTATTTAGATTTCACACATGACGTCATAATGTTTAAGTTGACAAACTACAGTGACATGTAGATCAGCTTCAGTAAATTTCCATCAAATATTATTCTCCCTTATATGCTGATCTCGGGAACTAACTTTTCTCTGTTAATGCTTGAAATAATTATACTGGATCCTTTCAGTATAACTAAATTATTATCTGATTGACTGGAAAATGACAGTCTGATTGAAGGCTATTACCCAATTAACCCTGTTCATAGATACGTTTACTTTGCGTTGAGTAAGCTCATTGTAAGTTATTGATAGAAACACATTTGAGCAGAATAATGTAGTAACAAGCGTGTGTTTGTGAAACGGAATCGTGACGGTCGGAGTGTCATCGTACGTACATTGTTTGAGGAGTACACGATAATGTGATATATTGTTGAGGCATACAACGAACCTCTTATCCACTTCACTCTCAACCGTAACTACCTTTGATGTGAGCGACTCAAGTACCGGTCGCCAATAATTGAGGTCCGTTATCAAATTATCCGTTGATCCACACAAACGTAATTGTGCGACACTACCACGTTACGGTTTGGTGTTCCATGAACCAACCGTATATATATACTGTACAAGTGTACATTTGTACTTGAGATCCTATGACATACACTACCACTACACCGTACTTACTGACAGATACTACTGTGTTTATTATTATCTCAATCATATAACATATCTTCCAAGGAGGAGAATATAATCACTTTTTACTTCGTATATTAATCAACAAATACTAATAGTTATTCATGTTATCTACATTCTACAACTATTACTTTAACTTGAGTAGCACGGAGAGCATTCTTATAGGACTCTTTGTTTTTGATTTGTACAAATGTACATTATGTTTTGTGTTTTACAATAAACATTTTTCCAATATTTTTTACTTTGTTTTCTTTACATTCTTCTTCTTTAAATATATGAAATAAATATCAAAAATATAACTTTTTTACTATGACTGCAAATGTTAAAAAATTATCAATATTTCTATACGTGACTTCTCATCAGAATTAAGTTAGAGATTTTCAGAATTTTGACACGCTGAGCTCAAAAGGTTCGCCATCACTGCCTTATAGTACACCAAATATTATCTTATCCTCAATATTCTATAAAAAACTTATATGTATCTTAATTAAATTTAATATATCAATTTTGCAATAAAATTTGCATATTATATGTAAAAAAATTAGATATGATTTCAAAAATAAATACTAGGCGTAATTCTTTAATGCAAACTGATTTCCATCTGAACTGTAATTCACAATATTATATCAAATATTCGTTTATGTTTGAATGTGTTTTTTTTTTCATAGGCCAAAACATGGTAAATATCTGTAAAAATCCCGGGTTTATAATAGGTGAGTTAGGAAAAAAAGTGTCGTTGTTGTACTGTGAACCTTTTTTGTTTGTTTTGTAGTTTCATAGAACGCAGTTACGCATTAGTTTCAACGTTTTCACATGGTCTAACAATGATGGTTAAAATGTAGTGTAAATTTGACGCTATGCGGTTTTCCGCATTTTCAATCAACTAAGCTGCAAACAAAGCACCAACGTTTATTTGTGCAATGTACATACATTCTATATATACTCGTATAACTGGCTCATTTTAAATTTCAACATACTTTGGATCATAACCGAAACTACAGAAAATACTAATAAATTCGTAATATTATGTGCTTTCGCCTTTACCAACCAAATATAGCAATAATAATATTTAATATTAGTGGGCGAATAGTCTCCGAAAAAATAATAATAATATATATATATATATATATATATATATATATATATATATATATATAATAAAATTATTTTTAATATTCTTAAGAAAACAAGTAAATGTATTACAAAAATCCTTTATACTTGAAAGTTCTGGACATGCGAACTGTATGAAGTATGAAGCATTTTGTATTGATTTCTGATTGCTGGTTCGCAGCACGAGCTCCAGTTTAGATAATGATAGATTGTGAAATGTTACATTGATAGAACATAATCGACCACTTGTTATATTGAATTTATGGAATTTTGTCCAGCAATTTCATTATGGCAACGGAAAATAATTCTCAATAGCAAGCCCAGAGTGTGGGACTATGGATTATTGTAAGGGTTTTTGGTGTTTAGTACGTGAAAGGCCAGTAAATAAAAAGCTATGATACCAGAGTAGTTTAAATCCAGGTTTTGATGAATAATAAAGTAACATAATAGTTCCTATTCGATAAAATTGCATTTTTATGGCAAAAAGGACATTAGTAATTGTTTTATGCATGTAAATGTTACCTAATAAAACATGGGTGACAGGTATATATCAGTTTATTGGTTATTCGGAGTAGGCAGATTATGGCAAAGGTATTTCAGATAACCACGACTGCACCACCAGAATGATAAGTATTTATGTATTTCGATCATTGGTGTTTCTTTTTTGAAATGCTGGTCATGTAACATGCGCAGTGGTATAAGATTGAGATTGATGTTGTATGTGAGAGATAAATTAACTACTACACTAAGTTAACATTCCTTATTAGTTCTGATTCGCGAAAGTTCCCTTGTGCCCGTTCGCTGTTAATTTGTGGCAGTGCGTTTAAGCATAACATTATTAGACGGGAACGTGTGCTTTCATTTGGGATGTACGCGGAATTATTAACTAAAATCTGAAGTGCTGCGGTATGAAATTAATTTTCGATATAAGTAGGCTTTCAGACTGTGGTGGGGATTATAAAATAATTACATTTTAATTTAGTATAATTATTCGCCATGTATACTACATAGATCGTATAACGTTGATTTGCATTAACATGAGTTATATATGTGGGAAGCTTGTATTTTAATTATAACTGCATCGATTCATCATAGATGTAATTATCTATCAGCTGTTATTACACACATCAAACGAAATACATTATTTGGTACAATGGCAATATCTAAATTAAAAGTATCTACAATGCAGTACTAATTATATATATATATATATATATATATATATATATATATATATATATATAAATGTCACATTCCTTGCATTTTAAAATAGTACAATGTATTTGTACATGTACGAATTATAATTGGTTTTAGATATGAGTTGATATATTTACCAGTGCAGTAGAGCGGTTCATCCGAATTGTCTCCACAATCATCGTTTCCGTCGCAATATTTGTCAAGTCTCACACAGCGGTTGTTCCGACATGGATATTCGCTGATGCGGCATGCAGGCACGGGTTCGACTCCCGGCGTCAGCAGTGCAAGCACGCACACCGCCGCGACGGATCCGGCCAACCACAACCACCGCCGTTCCATCCTCCTGGAAATAACAATAATCCTATGTGTTAGCTAGATACAAACTCATACGTACGTAGCAGGACGTACATGCAAATTAATCTAGATTGTGGGAGCAAAGCGCAACCCACACCCCCCTATCCGGCTACACCACCCTCTTGCAGCCATATGATGCGCACGTCAAGTTACCAGTGTCAGTGTTATTGAGGATATAATGTAATGCTATTGTAGACTAAGTGGTACACCACAAATTGACTTTTAGTAGACTAGATCACCAGATTCATACAAATATTTATTTAGCCGAGAATTTAGAATCAAGTAAATTCTCTACATCTATCATGCTTCACTTTATAGAATTATATAAATGTTAAAATAAAATCAATTTAAGCGTAAAAATAAAATGCATAAAAATAAACACAGTGCAGTTATGAATTTGTGTTAAGCTGACAGAGCATATTTTCGGAAATCTGATATTGCAGAACGCAATAATTAGTTTTTAAAGTGAATTTTGGCATGATTATAACACATATTGCTGTACCCGAATTCCCTACAATCGATTGAAATAGGCAATCGTATCAGCTAAAATATTGTTTCCCATAAAAACCGTTTACATTTCGCATCGTTTTATAATTACATTTTTAATTAAAATTGATGTTTGACTGTGATACGTTCTGCGAAATCCAAAGTATAAGTATACATGTACAAATATATTATAGTTCTAAATGCGAACGCATATATTATATTTTAATCGTATCCATTATGCGGCATAACTTTGGTAGTATCTTATTTTTAGTTCAAATATACAACAAAAAAAAAACATAGCATATTATCGTATTTCTTAAATTCTTTGCATTTCGTAATGATGTACATTTTCTTACGAGCAACGAATCTTCATATTATTAATGTATCTGCATTTCGTGAAAAAAGCTAGAAATGAATTAAAAATATCTAATTAAAGACATACGCGTACGGTGGTGTGTATACAATTTTTTTTTATGAGCAATGAAAATCTGAAATGTTGGTACTTTGAATCAAATTATTGATAGAGCAAAAGGAAGATTTCTGCCGTCCATAGCTAGTTAGTGTTTTTCACTTTGTATTATTGCTTCTGCTACTAGTGCTGCTTCTGCTTTTACTGCTGCTGTACGCAAACAAAACGAACGTAATCCAATTATAAAATCGGGTATTCCGGAGCACTGGCTGGTGCTGGTGTTCTTGATTTCCTAGCAGGAGAACGACGTTTCTATTTATGGATTCAGTCCAAATGGATGACTTTATTTTCCAGGTCACGAAATATTTATATGCAGTCACATCCCGATTGGTCTATTATCCAGTGCATTTCATTTGGGTATGTCGATTTAACAATACGCATTTTTATTTCGTATCGAGATCACGGAAAATAGAAATGCACAGTTCGTTCGAATATTCCAAGAGTCGCCCATTTCTTTTATCTATTGCCAGTTTTAATCTGTATGTATACATTACTAAATATGATCCTAAGAAAAAAAAAAAAAAAAATCATGAATTTCTATTGCTTTAAGTTAGGAACAAGGATTAAAAGAGCATGGCAAATTAAGATTTATAGTTAGCAAAAGCATTCCGAAATGAACCGCTGAACAGTTTTGACAAAGAAATAGTGTTAATTATATTTTATTCATTTATAAATGTGTAATTAATTACATATTTGATTACAGTAATAATCTTACTGAACTAATTATTTAAAAAAATAGTTAATGCTTTAAGAAATTTTGGTTTAAACGAGTCTTAAAAACGTAAGGGTTTAATACGTACCGTAATTATTGCAACTGTAACTAATGCCCTTTTTATGCAAACTAAAAAGAAACTTCGAGGAATTGTAAGCAAGTCTTTAAGTAAAATTATGGTAATGTACATTTGCGGTGCCGAGTGTAATTTATAAGTACGTACAAATTTCATTTTAATTGTATAGTGTATAGGTTATATGAATTCTGATAAATGTATTATTGTTAGTATAATATATTATTATTATTACAGATGAATCATATTTGCACTAAGTACTTTGTAATGTGTATAATTTTAGATCGATTAATGTTATTGTACACAGGGGCGTATTTATAGATGTGGACCCCTGGACGATGATGGGGCCCCTGACAGCCTAAATATGAATATTTTTATTTTATAAAGTTGAATTTTACTCGTTATTTTTGTTTTATTTGCTACAATGTATAACATTTTAATAATAATGCCTTCCTTGTCCGACTTTTGCTACATTGTATAGATAAATTCAGAGGTATAGTCCTAAAAAAATAGTACTGGGGATGTGACTTGCTGATCTTTCATCAAAATGCGACGTTACAAAACTGATTCGCTCGATATACAAAAATATTTGAGTACTGAATATATCATATTATGCAGTTTTTAATTCTGAACAACTTTTTTACCTTTGCTCTAAAATGTATCACAATGATTTTGAAAAAAGTGTAGGAGAAAATTCAAATATAGTCTAGTTTTTGTTGTTATTCAGTTTGTTAATTACATACAGTCAAATTGCTTAATAAATTGTTCAAAAACCTTTATGTTTTACAATTATTCCTTTACATTTTTATTTAGCAAGGTCTTATTTTCACGTATATTATACATTTGGCAACAATTCAGTTTTCAAATTTCTTTAATAAAAGGGGGCCCCAAAAATTTTGCGCACAGGGCTTCGCCACCGATAGTGCATACAATCTTGGAACATGCCAATACTAATGTATGTATGTACTTATTTTTATAGTTCAATATACATGAGTATAAATACACTCAACTCTCGTTATACGGTCTAGATACGTTCCGGAAAAACCGTATAAAGAATCAAGCAATTATTTAACGAATCTAGCAAGTTTTTAACGAATGAAGCATTTTTTTAACAAATCAAGCATATGTTTTGGCCGTAAATCGAAAAAGTGTATCATTAAAAAAGGCCATTATAGCGCAATGCCGTATAAAGAGCGGCCGTATAACGAGGGTTGGATGTATTTATATTTAAACACACATACAATCGTATTATATTTTAGATTTTTAGCTATAAAATGTATCTAATGTTATTTAGTATATAGTGTAGGTTACTTTTTATTGTTTCATGGTAGAACTGTGTCATTTATTTTAAATTCTTCCGTGGGTACTTCACCAGTTGATAAAGAACGTTGAATATATTGTTTTTGTAGTCTGTCATTCGGAGTGTTTGCGTATGCCAGTGAATACTGTAACTCACAGAGTGTTTGGTCGTCTGTGAAATTTAAATATCGTTTTTGTTTTCTTTACTCGCGCAAACCTGCACTGCGATGGGGTAACCATAAATTTAATTTTAATTGCTATGTAAACAAGCACCTTTATAACGTTTATGTAAATGTTCGTTCGTTCGTTCATTCGGGACTGACGATAATTTCGGTTGCAGCTGTTACACCGACGGTCTCAAAATTTTAATTAAACGGTTGATTGCAGAAATTATTCCAACGGCACACATTTATAATCTTCGTTTGTCGAAAGGTGCTATTAGCGTGGTTTTGTGTGGTTAGTTTTGTCGAATACCTTATAATTTTCCCGCATCCTACCTAATGTATACGAACATTGTGCTTTATGTTTAGTAGAAAAACAATGTTGTATATTATGTGTGTAATGTTACAATACATGTTAATACTAAAGAAAAAAAAAAAAAACATTGAAAACTACATTGAGAGAACCTTTGACACAAAGTTGTCCTATAAATTTTTTATTTCTTTTTCGACAAGAGAACAAAATCGCATTCCTTGTCGGTGTTGGAAGAGTGTAGATTGCTATGTTTTGACAACGCGTCATTCTTCGTAAATGCCCGGTGCTTTATCAGTGGAGGGCCGGTGGTGCGACATGGTGCGCTCTTGCCATCATCTGCGAAGCTTTTGTGTCACTTTTGAACCGGTCTTTATGTATTGTTGCGGCCGACGGGGATTTTCCAGTGCTTATCTTCACCATTATTCTGGTAGTTTTCTGGAGGACACTTTTTTAAAGGAAGGTTTTTTTTTGTTGCTTTGCTAGAATGGTAAACATACTGTAGCTTAAAGCTGCTATGACATGCTGTATTACTTAAAGCCCGGATTGTTTTCATACGGATATACGAACGGTTTATAATTCGGAAAATATGTGATCCAAAATACTTTTATATACAGCTAACTTTAAACGTGATCCGTTATGGATGAAAACATAAACTTCTTTAGCACACTTTTATCAAATCGATCATATGAATAAATCATAATATTCGTAAGGATTCATACAGATTTCATTTGTAGATATGCAGAGAAATACTAGATGAACAAAAATGATTACTAATTAAATATCACCAATTAATATACAATTATTATTATATTACCATATAATAGTCTTTTGTAAATTAAACAACATTAATTAATTAGCATCTGGTAAACGTCTGGAAAAGTTCTTCTTAATCGCACAAATACCAAACCATTTGAAAGATAACTTTCATTAATTTATTGCCCGGCAGATTGGGTGAAACAAAGAAACATCAGCCATTGTCAAATGTGTTTCCAGGGTAGATCTGTCATCAGTGTTGCGGTAACTTTGCCCAGGGTTACGCCGGCAACTTCCGAGTTTCGACTTCGACCCCGAAAATACAGATGAGATAGCACAGGACGCCAGCACAAATGTGCCACCATAACGTCGTTCGTAACATTTCAGTGATGTAATTATAAGAGCATAATCTGGCTTTTGTGTGAGAATACTGAATTACGTACGTTGCCTTAACTGTATTACCGACACATGTGTTTGTATTTTCTATGCTTTTACACATCCATATGTCAATGGAACAGACACCCTGACAACATATGTTACGCTCATATATGTCGAAATGCGTACAAAGAAGAATAAAATATAGACTAATGCTTTCCAAAATGTACTTAATATATTAATAATTGTGTTTGTTATTCTATGTTTTCTGTATTACATATTATATATGTTGAACTGAAACCATTGTATATTGACTAAATTTCTGGTTAATATTCCACATGAAAACACTATTTATTTCATTTCATTGCAAAGTAATTTTTTCAGTTACTTATATCATGTCATTATTTTAATTGTGTTTTGTATGTAACAATAAAAGAATTACTTCCGTAAATTGTTTTTTTTTTTGTATTTACATCTCTAAATACATATTATTTAAACGTATAACAAAGTTAATTATCTGGAGAATAAAGTCATGCGCTACACGGTAAACAAAGATGATACATGTTAATTATGTTTCTACAACTCAATTACGTGTCCTTGCGTTCTACTATTTGATTTAATATCTATTATTTACATTTCGTGAATTCAGTTTTACAATGAAGATAAATTGTAAATATTGTAGGAATAAAATGCAATGGTTTTTGTAATTGTATTGATGACATACGTAAATAAACACGTATTAAGAGATACCCAATATTTCTGTAAATATGAAAATAAATAACCCAGTAATACACAGCCAATGAAAAATTAATTTCATATGACCTCTTTATACATTAACAAAGGGTTTTGTAACCGTTACATTCCCTTTTTACATTGTTTTACTGGTATAATTACTTTAAATATTACAAAACTTTCGTTAATCTCACAGTATCACGTTAATGTTTAATCTGTTCGATTCTCGTTACGCTAATTAGTATAATTATAGTATATATTATTATTATTTTACTATATTAGAAGTTAAAGTAATAGTTGTAAACGATTTTCAGGTATTATTTGCAGTCTGTTCGTGTTGCGTGCTTTCGTTAGCATTTAACCGATTTTGTTACAACTAAATGAACTTATAATTGTACGGAATTAGAACTTATAATTCGTGGCGACAAACTTAGCTGAAACCACTGTTATGTATATACAGTGTAACTACAGAGCAACGCACCTGCGATGTTTCAGAGCGTCGGTTCAGGATTTCAGGATAATAGAGTCAATAGACCCGGCATGCATAACTAACGAACGGAGCACGTCGCAATTATTTAATAATAAATGAACTACTAAGATTTGGGATATTTCGTGAGGCATAAGATTTTAAGTGTACGGTACAAAAGACAGGATATTAGATTACGTATTAATAATTCACTAAGGTTTACATGAAAATTACTTAATTAACTTAATAACATCTAAAACTTTATTTAAAACAATATAAACGTGTAAATAAATGATGCATTGTAAGTAAATTGTAAATATATGTATGTTATGTAGTCCATATTCAATTGACTATTTTCATTTAAATTAAATTAACTCCAAATATGGAAATAGTATTTAATATTTTAATGGTATAATAGTGTAATAGGTAAATTATAATTAATATATTTTACCCCCGTATGAGGGAAGAAACATGTCATAACAATGCCATGACAATAGTAACAAAGTGAATATTCCGTAAGATCGATAATATGCGACCCTGAGGATTGTAGCAATCGCCTCTTTACGCGCCCCCTGATGCTGACGACCTAAATCTTTTCACATCCCCCACTCCAGGAGTGCAACGGAGCAATATTGTGTCGACATAGAACGAGCGGAGTAACATTTTGAGCCTGCAAAGGCCGCCCTACTCCACAGTGATGAGTGGGTACCAGAACCCCTCACGTTCTACCTGATTTTACTTGCAAATGTTTTGTAAATATGCGGTTTAGAAGGTGAGATCGTGTCGTGCAGGAATATTTTAAGGTTAGTTTCTTGGCTACGATGAAAGATCGCTCTGAAACCGCATAAAATTTAAATTTATTGCGTCGATGTTTAAATTGGGGCGCGCGTTTTTATCTATTGAAAGCTGTTGCTTGTGACTTTTTTTCAATGTATTTCGATTTTCAAAAATCGAATCGAATAGCAGTACTTATATTTGTAGCCATAAAAAGTAACAGATATAATCTACAAGGCTGGAAATTATCCAGGCAAAATTCTGTAATTAATATTCTGTAGAATTTCTTGTTTATTCACGAATGTTCATAGAACAATGTCCATAACATTTTATATGGAGGAACTAATATACACGTTTCAACTCGGCTAACTCTCGTCCTTCACCGAATAAGGGTATTCTGTTGTAACTGTTCGAGTGCCCTTTAAAATTATACCCTGCTCATACATTCTTGTTGCGTGCTATACCGTGAATGTGGTAACGCCGGCCGTGCTATTCATATGTGTTACAGTTCGACCGTAAGCGAGTACCTACCTACCTACGCCTTTTGATGTGAAATGTGGAAAAGTCCATTACACCAGCTAGTAAGTATAATTCGAATCAACTGCTTTCACAGGCTATTTCTTTGTGATGAACCGCAACGGATATAATCAAAGAACAAAATTTACACATTTTATATACAGTAAATTGTATGAGAGTTTTTCAGTATTTTCTCAAAAACCAGGTCAATAGTTACAGTAACAGAAACATGAAATACTTTTATTTACTTGTTTCAAATTTAAATAACGTTTCGAGTTTCGATAACTGTAATTGGTTTCAGTGAACTTTAGTATTGCAAAACATTTTGTACGTTGAAATAGCAATTAATATTATGTTACTTTTGATATGTTGAATAGAAACACTGTTACTGAAAATGTTGATATAACATTTAGAATAAATAACAGGTATTTTCAATTTACATTTATTTTATCATGTGTCTAAAGCAGATATTTTTAATTGTAATAATTTTATCGGAGTTTTTATACCGTGGTTGTTATATTTCGAACCATATAATTGAAAAATAATAAATAATAAAAATGCGTGTAAAATGTTTATTTTAGCATAAAAATAAACATCATAACGATTGTTTCGACACTAAATGGAATATAAATATTGTCGGAACAATTCGGTTCCGAGTTAGATGCGTTCGTTAATTTCACTTATCATGGTTTTAACTGGAAACTAATTAATGATATTGAACATTTCATAATTACAGTATGGTATATTAATTCAGTGTTATGAAATACTAGTATGGAATTGAAAAAGAACAAAAACACTCGGGTGGTTAATCATATAAACTAGGAGGATGTTGTAGTTGAATGCGGATCCATTAATTCAAGTGACAGTATAGTGTGGTTGCGTTATCCACTCCAATAACGGCTCGCTGAGATGACACTTATTAAAACTACGTAATTTGTTCTATATCTGTTGGTGGCTAGCGGCAACGCATGGTGAGTTTATATCGAGTGAGGCGTGAAGAGGCCTTAATGAACTCTGAACTTGGTGTTAACTTGTGTGATATGTTTGGGAAGTCAATCTGGCTTTCGTAGTTGTGTCCGCGGAGTTACGCTTGCAATGTAACCGAGGGCCGAGGTCCTAGTGGTAATGAGCCTCGCTGGTGATTAACTTCCTTCGCTATATACAGCTATCTTTCTCTTTCATTTAAACCTGCTGCTGTTCAATTCAGTTCTGAATGCAAACGATCTGTTATATTTATTCCGTGGTATCTATGTTTATCCCTCGTTTTCAAATAACTTTTGCTTCTAATACATTCTAAATAAACAAAAACGCTACATATATTTATTTGATTAAACCGTTATTATGAACTTTATTGCACTGTTAACACAATAACAAAGTTGAACAATCAAAATCAAGCTGAAACAGAGAAGTTATGTATGTTAGTAGATTGTTCTTGCAGTATATGTGGTGTGTACATTAGAGGCAAAGCTTTTGATCTGGCGGAATAGTGGGGAACAGTTCACGGAGTTAACCAAATAATCATATATGCCATTCATCATGCAAATATTGCATCTGTCGCAATAGAAACGTTTGCATGCATGTATAGGTGGATGTAAAATTATTATAAACTCATAACTCATGTAACTACATACCCGGCATTCCCGTGAATTCAACACGATGCAGCCGTTATTAATTGAAACATGTATTTAAATTAATTTTGTATAATAAGTTGGCTTGCTACATTTTACATTTAATAGAATACTTATACCTATATATAACAAACAAACTCCTATTATTTTTATACAAAAATATTTCTTTTAAATAGTTCTGAGATAGTGCCATTTCTGTGATCCACTTGCAATATAAAAATTATCCGAAAGCGGCGTTCGATCAAAAGGAAAGCCTCGCGTAGTAAATTACGTAATAAAAATCATCTCGGTGAATTCAGAGCACGCCCAAATCATCCGGTGCCGCAACACATTCACGCGCATATTGTGCGCGCATGCGCTCACATAAAATATCCCTGATAGTTTCCCCAAGAATTATTTTCATTTTATTCTTTTTGCCTAGCCTAGTGCTCGCGGCTTTGATATTTCTATCTAGTCGGCTTCCGTCAGAATCCAAGACGAAGCTTCAGTCGAAAATCTTGAAGCGATATCGTCTTTGTAAGTATAAGGTTATTGAAGTTTTTTTCGGTCACGAAGATATTGGACAGACGCGATTTGGTTCCATCGGGAGAGGTTTCATACTGATTTATTATTTCATATCTACCAAATGGCAAATTCTTTGTGCATTTCGAACACGACCGGTCATTTAAAGCGCGTCACATTGCTGTTTGACTGTCTATAAATTGCACATTACGAACTTATGACCGTGAAATATATATCTGCGGCTTCTAGACTGAATGAGGTTTTTGTTGATTTATGTTGTGAATAATAAAATAAAAAATCAGAAATTATAAGATATAAAACCGGGAGCGTATGTCTATGTTATACATGATGTGTATATAAAATTGAATAACTTGTATAGTCTATACTCTAATATCCATTTGGGTAAATTCCTCTTGCTATACTAATTTGTAAGTTTTGAAGTAGGAGATATTTGGAAACAGTTACGTGAGAATGTAATATGTTCATACATAGTATATAGAGTGAACGACATTGATATAGCAATAGCCATCAATTATGGATTACTTAAAATGGATTCAGTATTCTGGCTGAATTGGCTGGAGTATGCCGTGCTCTATAACTATAATTCTATCTACCGTTCATTGCTAACAATGCTTGGCATATCTTCTCTCCAGCAGCATTTTATTGCCCAGATGAATTTTTAAAACCATGTTTCTCTTCAGCCCCATTTGCGTTTTTGGTCTTTAAAGTTTCTAACTTGACTCTTAAAATGGAATTCTGCCTGTAATTTAACTGTCAACTTTTCTTCTTTTTATATGTATCAACAGAGACTGCCTTCTTATTGTTCGCGGCCGAAAATTGTATAACGAATTATGATAGCGTTGTGGAAAAAGTTTCAAGCAAATGTAACATGATGAAAAGTTTGAGTTAATAATTGTACAAAAACAGTATATTATGTGAGATAAAATTAGATTATCAAACAAAAATTTGTTGTGATCATATCACAGATAATTGGGTATTTAAATGGTTATTTTTATATATGAACAAGTGTACAAAAATCTGTAAATATTAAATTGAAGAATTGCAAATAGAGTATTGCATATTTATATAATGATTGATGCTGTATGATGAATCCTTTGAACAGAATCATAGCATGATTATATTATTATAAACATAACGAAGTATATACATGAGTATACAGTATCCCGCAAGAGATATTAACGGAAATACGCATTTTGATAATCACTGTGTATCGAGTTTGACTATTATCATGTCTACGCATGTATACTGTATCCAGCCAAACAACGAATTTACGGCATCAATGCAATATCACTAGAAATTATGACATCATGTTTGATTACGTTTACACTAGTTCTAAAACGGATTAAAACAATGTTCTGTTACACGAAAACACATTTACAGTATAAGTCGCTAAGAAACGTCAACTATAAACGTGTAATATTTGTGTTCAGCGTTGCCATTAGTAAAAAACAAAATGAAAATAATTTGATGAAAAATAAATGAAAAATAATTTAATAGAAATATTTATTAACATTATTAGTTATATTAATAGTTTTTTTTTCGTGTATATTAATAATAACAATCCAATAAATTGTCGATTAAAAATATGTTTACATATACATAGTGATATTTATGTCTGTTAGGTTTTCCCTAACTGATGCCGCAAGTTGAGATATGAAGCTCGGCCGGAAATGACAATTGCGAGGACAATGATTCCCGTATTTACAATGTGCAATGGTAAATATTGATTTCACAAAAATGTACCGTTATACTAGAGGAATAATTGAAGAAAATGTCATTGAATTTGTTACAAATTGTAACCGGAAATTTTCTCTACTCTAATTTTAAATATATTGTCGGACGATAGAAAATGAGAAACGTCAAGCGGTTTCGTAAATAATGGTCGACCGGGAACAGGATACGCTACGTGTACAGTGTCGGATTGGGTTTTTACAGGGGGGCGATGGTGTGGTCAGGTGAAGAGAAGTGTACAGGTGTAGGTCACACAGATTGTACAGGATTCGGGCGGCAACCCCTAGACCGCAAGTCCGCAAACAAGCCCTGGGAATGCGGGAGTTGTCCCAGTCACCGATACAATTACAACTGTGGCCGCTCTACTAAATTGACGAGTGGAATAGCACCAATGGTGTCCGTTACGACTGACATGGGCCACCAAGTGACACACAGATAACAATGCTTGAGACTAAAACACCTACCCTAATCGTTATTTAACAATGCTGGTCGCTGGTACTCTGTTGCTTTATTTTATTTACCTCCTTCAGTGACCACTGTTTCAGGTTAGGTTAGCACGAAAATAAAAATAGATTTTACCTTCGTTGTTATATGGCCGTGCCACATTCAATGGACTTTATTCTCAAGCTGTATTCTAGTTTACGATTTTATACATATTAGATGATTTTCGGGTTTGAAAATAAAAGTATTATGGGATTTTTCGCGGAATATAAGAATATATCATATCACATCAGCGTATATTTGTAAAAGGTAACAAGTAACCATGACGATATGGAATGGATTGAGACTCAAGTCCGTCTCGGGCACTAACAAAGATACATGTGCATTTTATTCCACAATGAATTGTTGGTGTAGTTCCAATGTGATATGGCAGCTGTCCACAACAATGAACTATGAAATTGTATCACATGCAAGTACGAAACTAATATTTTCATTGTAAAAATCACATTACGATATTTTCATGGTACGGTAAGGGTCTCCGTAATGGATTCTCGTCTTGAAACGAGAATTCCCCGTACTTCAAATTCGTTTACATAATGAAATTTGATATTTTACCAGTTACGAAAAAGATTTTTGTGCAATCTATATTAATGTGAATGTACACATTGTGGGGTGTGTGTATGAAGTTTGATTAGATTCGCTTTAATATTCAAAATGCGATGAGCAAACATTTAACCCGAGCACTGAACCTTTGATGATAAGGCGGTATCACGGTTTTCACACCTACCCTCATTACAAAGTGTCAAGTGTGCCATAACCTCAATCCGTGATATTTCATTCCACGGTTAAGTTGGTACACCTGCAGAATTAACTCGTATTCAATAGATGACGGTGGAAGCAGACAGCGACGCAGGAAACCCGTATTAAGATCCGTTTATACAGGACCGTCAAACCACCGTGCGAGTTAGCGTCCCGCTAAATGCAAATGAAGTAATTTTAGTGATACAATAGATGTCGCATAAATACCGAGCTTTCTCTATATATCATCTGTCAGTGTGAGACAATTTGCTTACAACAACGCAAGTCCCTGCACCAACCCTCCATTCCGCACCGCTCCACTCCTTCGTTACCATCACACAGTGGGCTTACAGTTCAGTTGGTTCACGCCATATTCTATAAACCTGCCTGCTGCTGTCTATTCGCCTCGGTGCGGTGGCATATAAATTCGCTGGTACAATCGTTTTACAGGATAATCACTTTCCCTGACGTTTATACATAAATATATACGGCGAGAGCACATAATGAGATGCTGGAAAATTAATCTTTTAACCATAAACGTAACATGCAAAAATTATTATAATTCAGATACATGTGGTTTGTATAAAATACACGTAAAACACTTAAATCTAATAATGAAAATACATTTTAACTACTATTCAGTTATAACTTTGTGCTAGCAAATGACGCTCAAATATTCAATAATTTTATCACCAGCGTTCTACCAATTATGAATATTTTAATTAAACTACTGTCAATTAATTTAACATGTTTTGATGCTCCATTCTGTGTTTAAATGACAGTATCCAGACACATTCCGATAAAAATATCTCAAATAGCCGGATGTTGATAGCTAAATAAAAAAATAATTATAAAGATAATATAATAATATGTTATACTTACTGTGTATGTCGATAACTACTGTTTATCTGTTTTGTCAGGGAGAAGTCATAGGGAAAAGTTTTGTAAAATACATGTGTATATCATATGTATTTATAAATAGCTTTATTGGTATTACAGTGATCTCATTCTTTTACATATTTTACTCAACAAACTCGAATTTTGTTGCTATAGTTTCCGTGCTTGGAATATGTCTTAGAGTCATCCTACGTTTCCAAAAGTATCTCTTTAGAACAACAGCCACAATTATAGCAAATGCAATTACTACCAGGGCTGTTATAATATTGATTTGAACATGATGAGATGTTTGCTGCTGTTGCGGTACATGATTTGTTTGTACGGCTTGTATTTGCGGTGAAATAACAGTATTCTCCTTAAGTTTATCTGCCTTTGAATTATTATCACTAATGCTTGTAATGGAATTATCCGTGACAGTATTCACTACTGTTTTATTATCACTACAGGGAATACCATGAACATTAGTGGTTTTCAAAGACGCTCCAGGAATAATGGAAATTCTATTCTTTTCTAAAATATTCATATTTGTAGAAAGCCAATCACAATTCCATTTATTATTATCCAAACTGATCTCCTTAAGTGATTTTAAATGTATTACAAGATCATCAACAATGAACGAATTAAGGAGATTGTTGTCTAAACGAAAAGTTCTTAGAAGTTTGAGTGAATACAATGAACTTACTTGCATTGAAGCAATTTGATTACGTGACAGATCCAATAGTAGCAAGTTGGAGAGCCCAGTAAATAGACCCGTTTCTATATTCTCTAGTTTGTTTCCAGCTAACGAAAGCGTCGCCAACGAAATTAAGTCTCTAAAGGTACCGAGTGAAATTCGTTTGATTTTATTGTTTTCTAGACTGAGAAACTTCAATTTTTTTAAATCAACCAAAGAGTCCTCATGGATGTTTTCCAATGAATTATCATTTAGTAAAAGAAATTGTAAATCATATGATAATGCGAACGCTTTTGCCGGTAAGTATGTTAAATTGTTGAAACTTAGATCAGAATGGGGCGTTGATAACTGGCCTAACGGTTGCAATTCTGTTAATTTGTTATGATGAAGGGAGATGTTCTTCTTTGCTTGCTTCCAGTTGAACGTGTCCAGTTGATTGTTGTCCAGAAGCAAATCAGTCAGTAGAGGTTTGTTTATAAAGAACTTGTCTGATATGGATTTAATGTTGTTTTGTTGCAGCCACAATATTCGTAACTCAGCATTTTCCGAGAACATATTATCACTAATATACGACAAGTTATTATTAGATAAAAACACTACTCCCAGAACTTTTAAATTTACAAAACAATCATCACTGATTTTAGTTATTTGATTCATTTTCAAGCTTAAGTATTTTAACGAGACGAGACCACTCAACATATCTTTATTGAGTACAGTTAAATTATTATTATTCAAATTCAACACATTCAGTCCTGTAAGTCCAGCGAATGCATTTTTCTCAATCGATTTAATTCGATTATTTTTTATTATCAACCAGTCTAGATTTCTTAGCGGAATGAAGACGTTTGCTTCGATGACTTCTGTATTTCCATTCTGAATATAAAGACGTTTCATATTTTCGTATGCATCGAAAATTCCAGGTAATATTCTAGGCATATTCGCATTATATATTTCGATGTCGAATACTTGCCTTGGATTGGCGATAATTAACTTTGCGTCAGTATTGCTTAAAGTAACATTTCTACAGATGGCTTCATAGGTTTTCACATTTTTCTGAGTTGTGCACCAATATTCAAATCTTGAACAGACGATATTATAAATAGCTGTTTTAGTAGTGCAGTCGTTTTTTGTTGGTAAACTATTAATCTGTGGTATTAAGATGAATAGTAAAGAAAATACTATATATTTTACATCCATATTACCTGAAAATAAATTAATTTATTAATCTTTTTACCCGATGTATTGTAGATACGTTTGAACAAGTTTGTGGTTAAATTCAGCATAAATGATTTATTTAATCTACCATAGGTACACATATTATATAGATACGCAATCAAATATGCATCATTAAATATTTGTAAACAAACATTTGCATATAAAATATATTCAGAAACAGTGTTGACCATATAAAAGATAATAATAATCGTATTTGTCATCGTGATCATGAATTGTGACAAATTAATACAATTTCATGGCTCTGTTATCAGTAGTCTATTTAACTATGTAGTTTTGTATTTATTTAAATGTCAAAAAATACCATTAAAATTGTTTTTCAATTATTATAATATATTTTTACTGATTCCTTAACACTTTTTATTTGCAAATTTACAAATGTTAGTGACAGAATTAAATTTGTAGTTTATTTAGCAAAGAAAATAATAATAGTGCTTAGTACTTATAATATATATTTTTCGTTTTTTACCTTCACATATTCGTTTCACATAGATAATTAATACACAAAAATTAGTTTCCATATGATGTACATATTTTATTATAAACTACATGTTCACGACTAACCACTGTGTATACTGAATTTCACGTCGTTGTGAATTGTGCATTCCCTTTTTGTCATCATTTGTTACGCCTAATGCGTATTTGTTGACATTCAGAGCGTAATAATCGTATTAAAGCGAGAAGATGAGGTTAAAAATTGTCAAATTACAAAGTAACTGGCAACTACTACGTATTTCACGCCTTATTTAATTTGTAATATACTTTTTATGAAAAATTTTGTGCATGAAGCTATGAAAAAACGACCTAGGGTGAATTCTATATTGAACGAATTCATTATCTTGTTTTTATAAGTTAATATGATTATTAAAAGTTGTTTCATATATGTTTCCATTCAAATAAATATCGCAAATATGAAATTTATTTACTTGGATTACAGGTAGTAATTGTTTTAATAAAAAATAAACACAATAAACACTTACTTGAATATTATATGTACTTATTCCGAGACACACAAACAAATTGTAGCATCAGAGTCATTGAAGATATTACTAATGACAGTCTAACCAACATGTGTGTAGATGACATTTTATATATACATAAAAACATGTTTACAGATAAGCATATCACCGCATGCAGGAAATATGAGTTATCTCGGGATTTGTATCCTCAAACCTAAATATTTGTTATTGTTAGGCAGAGTGGACCAATCTGCATAAACATGAAATCTATAATTGTATTTTGTAATATTCGGGAGAGAAGAATAAACATCAAAATACTGGTATAGTTATAATACGAATTTTATGTTTTTCGGTAAAAATTACCATATTTCAATTTTATGTACACAAAAAAATTAATTGCGGTTTTAAAACATTTAACATTTGATATAAATATGTATATTTATGTTAGCTGTTTTTATCGAAATGATTTAAAATCAATTTGCAAGCGAAAACATTAATTAAAATACTGAAACAGTAAAGTAATTACTGAGAGGATGGGATGTAAAGTAATTATATTTCAATATAATGTATTTATATTTCTACTTTGAGAATTAATAGTTCAAAAATTCGATATAAAGTTAGTGAACATGCCAACAGTAGCATATTATTATGAAATATATTAATTAATTCTGCGTTCCACTACATATTATGCGTAATTAAATTTTATAATAAATAACAGCATGACTACGAGTATATAAATTGTAACAAAAAAAACTATTTTGATACAAACAATGTTTATTAAATGTTAAAGTTGTGTAAAATATTTCATATGGAATCCAAACAAAATAATATTCTGGTATGTAGCTTTTTAATACCTACGAAACGTATTTTTATGCAAAATGCAAGGAATTTAGTTCCAATAAAATAACTATTCGTTATATTATATATTACGAATATTTTACAGAATAAGAATATTTCTTTATTTGGTAATAATATTTAAAAATCAGAAATGCGAACCGAATGAGAACTGGAACAGAAAAAAATGAATAAACTGAAACAATATCAACCATTATATCTGTAATTTAAGACTAATATTACATAATTGACCAAATCATACATACATGTATGACATTGTAACTAGTGAATCATCATTAACTAGATTGAGTAGAATTCCCGTTTTTTTATTTGGCGTGTGGCATGGTAGCGGTGTCAGTAATATTACATATATATGTACATTATTTAGAGATAATGTTTAACTGAGTTAATCTGATGCAAGTCACAAACGCATTACTCTGATCGAATGCTATTCAGAGTGTGCTTACTGACAAATACAAAAAGCATTATACATGCACTCCCACCATCCAACGCACAGGTATTCAAGCCTGTGCAACAGACGTTAATGGCATCACACGGTCCGCCACTTTGGCAGATAACATTGTGGGGTGTCTATATAATTTATCTGCATATGTATACGCCATTGTGTCTGGTTTCATTGGATCACCATCATATCTGCAAATGGTTCACGTTACGCCAGTGTGAAATAGTTGCCAAACAATATCACCATGTGAAAATGGCATTTGGACATTTATTTCACTTTAATGATGTTCACTTGCAAATATTCAGTGTTTTTATTAACTTCAAATAAAAATTTATTTCCCAACTATAAAAATAGTTTAATACGTAATATAAATCTATTTTAAGATAGAACAATATGCCCCACTACTATGTGCTATACAAACCTATTAAATAGATTCTGATTTATCAGTTTTTCACTTAACCTATAATGTTTATGTCATTAAAGTTTAACGATTTCTGAAATATAGTCACTTATAATGTACTAGTTGACAATACATAATCGAATAAAGTTTGAACATTGGTTTTATTGTATACCGGTCACGTTTGTCGGTCAGTTCGTTAACGCGGAATATTTCAATTTCGCGGGCGAGTGAGGAAAAATCAAGATTTTTATTCAGTCTGCAACGCACGTAACTTGTTTTATATTCTACATATGTAGTATACACGTAAATGAACGTGCCTGTCCATGTGTATGCTGGTAATCCGATTGACACGTTACTGGAACCAGACTGAAGGGACGGAACAAAATTTAATAATATGTGGAAAACCATACTATGAAGAAGTCAGCAGCAAACACTAGAAATATGGAAATCAGTTATTTCATTTCTAGAAATCCTATGTCTAACGTTTTTTCCTATGTAAGTTTGCTGTTAGTATTAATGAATGTTAATATTATTTACACCACTTTTTTCCTAACAGTACATTGGCAATTAAATGGATGGCGCATCCATTTAATAGTGCCTGTGAGCGGTTTTGAATATTGAACCAGCAATATATTTAGTTGATATGATCCAATAATAGATAGCTCTAGTTGTACAATTCGTCAACAAAACACTATGTTATGCTCCGAAAATGGACTCATTCCTGGAAATGGATTGCGACCAATAGTAATTGACGTTGATTCCTAACAAGGGCCCTTCAGTGAGGTGAACGTACTTTCATCCATCACCTCTTCGAACCATAATGATTTATTTATCAGTTCAAATATTTATATTACATTTTTGTTTAAATTCTAAACGAAAAAAACAAACATATTTTTGAAGAATTTTTCCAGTTATTTTTAAAAAATGATTCAATTATAAAAAGTAAATTCAGTGACATGCAGAATGTCAACATGTTTTTCGCTCTTGACGTTTTGTATAAGTCTACGAAAACTCTATTGGGAATGGGATGCTTGATTTCTACTCACATGTATATACAGGTATGTATGCACATTTAGAATTTCTACTGGGAAGCAAAGAAAATGAGCCGTTCTTAGAATTGAATATTGATTTTTGACGGGTATAATTTCTGATTCCATTCTTCTATTTCATCTTATGATTGATGTATGCATATTCTTCTTCTTCTTCGTTATACCATATCTTATGGTTCTTGTCCAAAAATGTTATGATTTAAAGGTAATTCATCACTTTATTGTGTGTTTATCTGTTATCAATATTTCTCGAAAATATATTTTATATCATTATATATTTTCCTAATACATATAAGGGGAATAAATCATTTGTGAAACAAATCAATCTCAATCAATATTGGTCTCAGCAAATTAGTTATATTTTGGTCTTAAAAACAAGATAATGTTATAAATATAATATGCACATTATATTTTTTATTGTTACGAACTTAATTGTAAAACATTATTTTAATAGAACTGTTAAACCGTAGAATAATAACATACTTGAAATAATGCTGAAATCACAGTAAACTGAAGAGCTCTTATATTTCTAGTAGTATATATGTGAAGTAGGCGTTGATCATTGGTTCTTGTGGTGCAGTGAAACTATGTATGTAACTAATCATTTTCTCCTTCTTCAGGAACCACTGTCCCATAATTCTTTATTTCAATGGATTATTGGCGGGAAGTCCGTGGAAAATATGGCGTATTGTGCCTATTGTGCTGAATTGCGAGTTTACGACGAAACTCTATATTTTATTTGTCAAAAAAAGTAGCCCGAGGGAAAAACTGTGGTCGCTCTTTATTTTTCTAGCTCCCGTGTAAGCTGATTCGGAGAGTAGGGGTTGTTTTTACGTTCACGTCAGGTAACCTTTGTTCTTCATATCCATTTGTCATGTGGCCGAGTATATCTGTTCATAAAATGGTCATCGACGTACGACTTGGTACGAACGCATTCCGTAATCGTACGCGTATATCCTCGTATCAGACAGAGGATGGGATGAATGTGATAATAGCTTTTATTTCCATTCAATTTTTATTAACATTTAGAATATATTATTAATATTTATAAAAGATTTCATCAGCTAGATGTATTTTTAAAACTATTTGTACGTCATTATTGAAATTTCTTAATCTGGATTCTGTTCTCAACATCTATGAATGTATTGTTGTTCATATGATTTTAAAAAGTGCAAAATAATTATCACTGAGAATGTTTTGATAAAACAAACATATTTTTGAAGAATTTTTCCAGTTAAACTGCAAACTTATTTATACATTTAAACATTTACAACGAAATGAAGGTTACCCGAATGTATATTTAAAAAAAGAGACTTTCAGCAGAATATAATTGTAAAGTTTGTCTTTCCGATGGGAAAACAGCGCATGTTTCTACGTCCAACTTGGGCTAAATGAATTCATGAGTTAAACTGGGAAACGAGTAGAATTTAAAATGAAATATTTCATTAAAACAAATATTTACATAGAGTCTTTTGTAAACTTGGTTCGTTCTTAAGAAAACTGTTTGTTTGCTTCAATTGTCGTCCATATTATTATGGTCGATAAAATTACTTCATATACTATGCATATACACCAATCGTAATGCAACTCGCAAGGTATCTAATTTTATTTACAATAATATAAAGTAACCAAATAACAGAGAGAGAGAGAGAGAGAAAGAGATAATACTATAAACGTCAGTGACATGTAATGATACATGAAGTTGAGAGAAGTACTGCTTGCGACTCGTGCCAGTTTACAAGGAATAGTTTACGTGAGGTCGTGTCGTTCATTCAATTTACAGACGAAACTCGTTCCCGTTGTCGCCATTCCAGCACTCATCTGGTTAATGTACTGAATTAAATAGATTATTTTTATCTGCAGCGTAATTCCCTGTCACATGCCTTGTTTAATCTTCATATAAAAAAGGAAAACCAACCGCTGATACATTTCTACGAATGTCAAGATAATAAATGTCCAATTAATAAATTTTATTATGGGAGATTTTTGCGAAAGCAGTCATATTAGATAACAATTTTCCTTGTTTTTAATTTAGTATTTTAATTTATAGATCTTGGAATGATAAAATGTAATCTATTTTAATAACGAATACCATAACACTGAATTAAACGTATTCTAATCTTATAAGATTGTTTTCATATCATTACATAAACTAATGTTTGTAACTGATAGATTTCGTTAGTAACAAAATCCACGAAGACCTTCCGCTAAGAGAAACAAGCCATCAAAATAAATAACTTTTCAGACGGATCGGATCCTGTCTGAAAATTAGAAATTTTAATTAAAATCGGTGATTAACGGAAGCTTGTAGTGTAATACCGAATATCGCCCTAGGGTGTGTTCACGATGATGAGCAAAACATTCTTTATTGGGAAATTGAAGGAATCTAATTTCGGGCCTATCAGAAATCTTATAAGTGATCCAGTTAGATTGCACGCCCGCCAGATCCAATAACTACCCTGCGGCTAACTCATCACCCGTCGACTCATCCTCACCTCAAACTTGAACGGGTCACGGGCCACGGTCGCTATCCGCATTCCCTACCAATCGTCGGTAACCTTTTCAAATCATTCCCTGCTTCTGCTGCATGTCAATATTATTCAACATAAAATTTACTTATTTCAGATGAAAATTCTAAAACGATCTCCGTAAATTCTAAATGTAAAGTAACTGTTATTGTGACATCATACAACGTAATATAGACCGATATTTTGAATATTACTTATAAACAGGGTACACTCAAGCTTTGACAAAAAAATATTAATACTTCTTTCTATCATGTAGTCTCTACACATTATCTGCAATAACCTTACTTCAAGTATAACATGTTAAAAGAATAAGAACGAACAATTCAAAACTCTTTTGTTAGTATTGTACAGTAAAGAATGTTCTTTATCATAAATAAAATATGAGTACTCTTGGGTAAAGTTAAATTCTCTATATATGTAGTTTTATTTATTTTTAATTAAAGACCGAGTACGAAGTAATTGAGTTTTTTTTGCAAAAATACCGTTAGCAAATATGTATATTTCATCTAGAGGTAAAAAGTTAATGAAACTATATTAATTTAGCTATATATGCTACATATTGATATTTGTACTAGTTTATATTGATAGTGGAATTCATTCAAATATAGAAATGTAATTATTTATGACTTTTCCTTCGTATAAGTAATAAATATGTTCTCGAAAGTGTAAATAAAATACAATGATTATTACAAAAGGAGTTTCTTTTTTTCGTGTTAGGTTTTTACACAGTGTTCACACATGACTATTCGTATATATTTTCTGGCCTGTGTCAGTATTTCTTTTTGTAGTTTTTTTTATTGTGGGCATTGTTTGGCGATGCAATAAAATGATTAAACGTGGCGTCCGTTATTATGAGACCGTGTTTACCTAACGACGGAAATGAAATAATCCTAGTCGTAAAGTCCTGCCGGATGTGACTGTGGCTGTTTCACTTCATATTCCAATTAGTCTATTATATAAATAATAAACACAGATGTTATATACATATTTTTGTTCTGCAAATACATATATGGAACAGTAGCTTCAAATACAACATGTAAAATAGTTATATGGTGAAATTCTGATGTTCAGCACTAATTAATGTTTATGGCTAACTTGAATTATAGACAATATGACTTTCATTAATTATACGCATGTTCTGGTATGTAATATGGTTGTTAAAATAATACGTAATTAAAAATATGTTCATATTAAAACTAATGAAAAATAATATTGAAAACGTAACGCGATTATATTTCTTTTTTGCTTTTCCATCGGAATTAGCGAATCACCTGAACTATATTTCCTGACCCCTTGTTGTTGACAATTATTCTGGTCTGAGAAACCCAGGAGTACAATATATTTAGTATACGTTTTTTTTAAATTTGAGTATGAGCAGAGTTTCACATCGTAGAAAAATTGTATTTTATGAAATAACCGAATTTGACCTTTGCAATCAAGCATTTAGTATTTATGGACCATGAAAAAAAAAATAGATGTTACAATATAAATGTAATGGTATAAGTTTTCTTCATGCGATGAGTTATTTGGTGGCCATTATTTTATATTTAATGGTCTCGTAAAGAGACGTACACCGAAATCAACTGAAATTGAATGACTTGAAAATTCCATGAATTTTTAGGTAGCTACGCGATTTCAATATTTACTTACGGGCCTACGTTACGGGTAGTAGAATTACGTTTACCATTGTTATACTCCGTTAACAGAAGCGCGTACTTTCCTAACATAATTTAAATATAACAGTCCATAAAACAGAGACATTCGTAAGATGTGCTCAGTATATTAAGCAATATCTAATTTCTGATGTGAGAGTAGTCAACAGGAAATAATGTAAATATGCATCATAATACTGACATATATATATATATATATATATATATATATATATATATATATATATATATATATATATATATATATATATATATATATATGTGGCTCGTGATTTACGCAGAAGTAAACATGAAACTGACGTTATCGTGACCCAGATACGGTGTAAACAGCGAAAGAATTGATTTCTGTCGAAGGCTTTCCGCGTCTCGGCTGAAATTACATAAATATTTGACGAGGTGTCCTATATCACCCGAGGGTTTGAGGCAAAGTGTTCCGGGAACACGGCCGCCATGTACCGTGGGTTTTACGGGTTTGGTTTACTGGCTGATGGTCGGACGTCGAGGAAACACGACCGTCCATCCGTATGTCCACTGACACCTATACGAGCACGTTTATATAGTACATGTACGGCGACGATCAGAAAATATCGGTGACGGGGATCCTCGACGGACTGTGCACGATTGGCGAAATAGTTGCAGAGATACGACGGGCACACGAATTGCCGGACTCGTAAAATACAATGCGGGTACAAGACACGTTTCTAAGCTATATCTTTACACGAACACATAGGCGCACTCACATCCGGTATAACTGGAGTATCTTATATTGATGATAAGCACCATATAAAGTTATATCTGTAGGAGATTGCAATGTTATTGAAAAACATGTGTACTATTTCAAACGCTCAAATCAATACATACTAACTTACAAGGAAAATAATACTATTGAAATCAAATGACTTCCTTTAATAATTAATCTTTTTGCGCAAAATAGCATGAAGGAATCAGAATAAGAAAATAAATACATCCTTTTCCTGCTGTAAGATACCTCATAAACATTCCTGTGCCGGTTTATTGGTTAAGCTTAATATTTATGAGTCGAAACTGTTGCTCCGAAAGCTGTACCTGTAACCACTATACGCAATTCACGTAATCCACATAATGGCTGGCGCAATCCTGCGTTTTAAATCCGTTAACCAGATATTTAAAAATGTTTTCACAATGCATACACATTATTGATAATATGTATATTGTCTGCTTTAATTCAGATTAAAAAGAAATGCATATACGTAAAGATTTTTAAATCATTGAACATAAACCAGTGTCACAAATTGTACACATATTTTATGTATGACAAGTATGACACGTACGAATTATTGAAAGTAGATTAATGTTTAAATTAATTCCAATTAATAAATCAAATTTAAATTTCAACCATTTTCGCAGTTGATAAATTGTGAGCAGGGGCCCGCCTATTGTTTCGCAAGGTATGAAAACATGAATATTTATAGGCCATTTTATAAACAGAATAACAGAATAGAATGTTAAATGAATTAATAATGAGGTAGGTATGTAAAATAACAAAAGTTGGAACAAGAAATTTAAATGGATACAATTATGTATGTCGTTCATGTAGTTAATATGAAAAGCCGTGGGTCAATAAGCTTTATTAGATTAGGACGTCGTCAAGTCGTCGATAATGAAATTTATCACATTTATCATTTTAGATTGGTAAAATACTGTCACAATTATAATTGAATTGATTAAATATGTTAACGTATTATCAAATATATGACGCCCCTTCCCATTTGAGGATTGTGTACGACCATGGTGGACATTCTGTCTTCATATTATACAGTTTCCTTCCATTGCATCCACGGACCCACTATTCCGGGGTTTCCTGGTCGGCTGCAGTTGATCGTGACCCCAATAAAAAACAAAGACACCCGATCACGTTTTCCACTTGTTATTCTCCCCTGTTCCCACCTCAGCAGCACATCGCATCTTCGCGTCCGGTCACTAGGGGGTTCTACTGCTGACTAAGAAATAAAAGGAAACTGCTCCAAAGCATTACAATTGAGATTTCAGATATGACATGGTACAGACTTCCATATCTTGCAAGTGAAACCCGGTCATTTTAACAGATTTCAGATTTTCAAGTTTTATCACTATAATATACATGTATATTGTAATTTCGAAGTACATAAATACGTATCAACAACAGGAAAGAAATTGTTGAGCTTGACGGAACTGTATCGAAGCGAAATTATCTCGTACAATTTTAACTTATTTTGGGTCTAGAGGCGGAAATGTTCTTCGAGGGTCTTACTACCGTAGAAAACATAAAATCGCAAAAGATATCGCCACGTCGAGTTCGTCGAAATGTGGGGTTCTCGAGGACGTACTTCATTTAATTCGAGTAATCTAAAGCAATAGCATAATAGCGTCAGTAGTAAATATGTACTATACCTACATAATCAAATAATATTGAAGTTTTTACTGGTTTAACGTAAAATATATGATCGCTCTTAATAATAACAGCGAAGTCATGTGTCGAGAAGTGGAAGGAATCTGTATTGACTAAGAATATGGGCTTGGAAGTTCTCGTATACAAACTGGAGCTTTTGTTGCAGTCTCCTCTTTGTAAGAGTTTGTAAAGTGACGTAGCTAGTTTGCTTAAGCTATTTGAATTTGGTTGAATTTGTGTTTTTAACAATTTGCAAACTTCGAGCAAGACATATAATTAAATATCCTGAAACTGACATGGTCTGATGGAAAGTTAACCAAGCGAAAATGTATGTTAAGCGTAACACTGTGATTTCTTCTTAAATATGCACAGAAATTTACTTGTTCCGTCATTGGCTTCAAATATGTGTTCAGAAGTATATTGCTGTTGAAAGTTACAGAAAACGAAATATTGCAATAAACATGATAAACATGTATGATTTACGCAGACAATCGTACTATCGTACATTACTTAAATTAAAGAATATTTAAATCAATTCTTCGACTTCATCGGAGTTTACCGCACTTTATAATTCTTCAATATATTTTTTCCATACTACAAAATCAAGTTTATATTTTATGCAGCATATATTTAATTTGAAATATACATAGTATAATTTCCGTATTCGTATTACCCAACAGAATTTTTAATAAAACGTAATCTTTGTTTGTCTCTATTTCTTTATTCCTTTATAAAATGTTCATGACGACAGATATACTTCATTTACATAAAAGTATATGTAAATATTCGTCCCACCGGAAAGTATAAAAATGACATTACAGAAAATAAAATAAAAAATGATTCTGAACTTTAGCACTGATAGAATCATTTCTCGCCAATATTATTTTTGAAATTTGCAATTGCATACAAATTTAAAGAAATTAGTAAATATAATAATTAGATATTTTTTTCTTGGTTATAATATATTTAATGAAAAAAAATCTTATATTTGATTAGAATACGACAAAAAGTAGTTTTTGGTATACACATATCATACATATATATAAAATAATATCAATATCAAGAACTTACAAGTATCTCTTCTATTAAAAACGCATTTGTAAACATTCAATACAAAGAGCTGGTAAAATATTCAAAGATCAAAATACATGGTCTATTTTATAGCACTTTTCGCTTCATGTATATATCGTTTACCTCAGTCACGCTTCAACACACACCTATCGCAAACCATTATCATTGTAACTTCGTTTTTCCAGCATTCTACACCACTAAACTAATGTTCTGTTCGGAACAATAATTTACCGCAAACATTATGTACGCTTTATATATTTTAGAAGATAATTTCACACGAAAATTGAATGATAAAAATATGATTACATTCCAGAATTATCAATATAATAAAAAAGAAAAATAATTTAGTAAATACATTTTATGCATTTAGAAACGGAAAATGATTTATTCTATGCAATTTCCGGATTAAATTTTGTAACTAGATAGAGGGCGTCGCGCTGTTACCAATTTTGTAGAAACAAACTACAAGATATAGAAATAGCTCTTTCGCGAACTTTCATATTTCAAACATGACTTACATTGAATAACAAATTGGATACAATATTCTTTCATGTTTAGACTTGTCTTAAATGGTACGATTATTAAGAGCTTTCACGTTTCACTGACGAACGTAAGTTTTAACAGTACGTAGTCAAAGAAGAATATAATTAAATGTTTGATTTAAATTTACAGTTTTCTTAAATTTCTACTGCATTAGTTTTTTGAGTTTATTCTGGATAACAGTTCAGCGAAAAAGAACAAATGTCAAATAACGTTTAAACTAATGTAGGTATTTACAATAAAAAAATTTAATCGATATTATGTTTTTATATACCTTGAAAACATCGATTGTAACATTATTTCAGCATTAAACTAAAAATCTTTTACAGTGCAACTCTGCTTACCATAGTTAGAGAATATGTAAAAAATGGAATAAAATTAATTACACGAGTATATATTTTAATTCATACATTAACTAAGTAAAAAAAAATTTTTTTCGAACATAACTTTGTATGTAAATGAAAAATATATGAATATAAGTTCATCACGATTCGAATTCAATTAGGTGTTTTATCAACTAAACTACGAGAGTCTCTTATATTTTTCTCATTTAAATCATGTCATATACCATAAATAAACATTCAAAGAATATGTTTGATTTGCCCAAAACTGTATCTGTCAATTTGAACATATAACCCTTACAAAATAAAAATTGGATTTTACTTCATGACACATTTCCAATTACATATTCTCCAAAAATAACTTTTTTCCGTTGCAAAAAAAAAAAAATTGTAGCATCGAAAAACTAATTTGTACCTGCTGATCGGCCGTCTTTTCAGTCACTTGAACGTTGGTCCAATCGAAAAGTTAAATTAAAAACGGTTAAAGGGAAACATGGTATTGCCCACAATTCATCGACTAATAGAAATCGGGATCGCCAATTTAATTTCCATTTGGCGACCGGAAGTAGTTATCTATAAATGGATGTTATGTCGACCATAGGGTTAGGCCGATTTATCAGAATTACAAACGGTGCTAGCTCCTTCACGGGTCCCGTGTTCTCCGTCAATGTCACGATGTCGACTTTGTACATCGCCAGGCATTGAGCCACGGGCGGTACTAGTCGCCTGTCTGTTGCTAATTGTAATTGATTTGATGTGGAGCAAACAGATGAATTTATTTTCCACTGTGTAAGCGGCGAATTAACGCTAGGGCGTTACGTTACTCTCCACTGAAATGCAGAGGTGGAGTTTTGTTCATCAAACTGGGTGTACCATCCGTGAAAAGGAATAATTGATTTTTAATTCGTGATCGATTTGTTTCGTGTTTAACATGTGTAAATTGTGTTCGGATTAACATTCAGTGCTTTCTCTGCAAAACGCAATGAATTCAGCAAATATTGTCGATGGTTTATGATACTAATACGGATTCCAGATTCCAGACAGATGTTTTAAAATACAGTCACAGTTGTATGATTTTTAGAACAATTCCTATTCTATGAATAGTCTACATTGTATATTTATCAATTGTAACATACATGATTGTTCTACGTATTTGTAATATCAGATTTGTCGCGATGTTACAGATAAAAATCGTGCCAAGTGTCGATTGCAGTTGCAATCGTTCACTTAGGTATCGTAAGTTGTGAAACTGGTTCACAACGACAGACAGGACTTAGCAGATACGACCAATCGCACGTTACGTTAAGTTTCATGCCGGTGATGAATGTGTTCTGTGGTGCGGATAGCCACTTGGACGCGTGCAACTGTGTATTGTGTGCGCCAAGTTCTTATCGTGGACGTTCAGCGCACCGTGCCAGCCGAAAACCATACTTCAAGTTGACAGTTCGTATTATTCTGAAACGCGAAAACTAAGACCTATCTTTCATGTGACAAATTTGATGCATACTTTTGGAATGTCGTTTTTCATTCATGCTCCTTTTTCTTGATATATGCGTACGGTTTCAGTGAACTGACTGCAATATCCTTGATACGAATTATTTATATTAGTAACTTATTTTAAGATGTCGCAGTTGAGCAATGTAATAATCAATAAAGCGCACCCGTCAACTATCTACGGAAGTGAAATACGAATACGTAAACTTATATAACTGTTAAATAGTGCAAAGGACAGTCTTTTTGAAATGGTACCATGCATAGTAATACTATAGTTTATCCTTTCACGCACTACCGCACTAAGTATTCTATAATATTCCGTTATCTATGGAACTAGTTGAGCTGTGCGCGCTCGTGTTGCTTGAGGATATCCTGTCCGGAGTAAGTTACAATTTAACGGTTGGCCAAACATAGTCCAGGACTGTTCCTTGTTATACAGGATAAAGGCTGTAGTTAGCCACATATAACATAGGATTTCTCGGAACTACGGTTACATGATCCCTACTTAAGTTTGTCAAGAGATGCGATTTGAGTTACGCTTCATAGTTCTGCTGAATAATACAAAATATTATATTATTTATGTCCGTAATAAGAATACAGCATGAAATAGGATATGAAAATGATATGTAAAATTGATTGAGAATGTCCTAGCTTATTTGGTATATTTGTTATTCAAAAGTACAATGAACCGTTATCGTAATCATTTGACAATATGTCAGTAAGGTTTTTGTCTGATTAAGAAAACGTGTAAGAGATAAATGCTGTTCCGAATTAACGTTTGCTACTTACTGCAAATGCCAGACGAACGAACAAACAGAACGTCACCATCATTCCGGGTGAATGTTGCGCGTTGCGCCGAGAAAAGCCATCAGTGAAATGTCCAGGAGGATCATTTATTTTCGTGTCGGTGAGTTCTACACGTCTATTGTCCGTGTTCGGTGTGCTGCGGAAGTCACGTGACCATGGGCCAGTGATCGTGGACTACCTCATATTGTTGGCTGGACCCTTGCATTTGCTGGAAATTTTCCAGTGCAATGCGATTTAAAGACTTTATCCTACCTTTCTACTGCAGCCCGATGTTAAAACTCAAGTTGAATGGATAACTAAGTTTACATGGGCAATTTGAAACAGAATTTATGTCCAGTATAAAACCAAAAATATCTCAACTGACCGTGCAATCCAACCGTTCCGGGGTTCAACAAAATTTCAGATCAGCACATAAAACTGCTGGATATAATAAAGAGTTTCAGTGTAATCGCAAGACTCCAGGTCTTACAACTGGACTATTACATTCCTGTCTTGAATGCAGTAGTATCGGAAATATACGAACGAAGAAATAGATACACAGGTAATAGTATCAACAACTGTTGAATAATGAACCAGGTAGAATACACAAGTATGTACGTTCTTTGTACGAACTTTTAGTATGCCTTACAAGCAATATTACACTAGAACAATGAATAAAGTGTGTCGCACGGTCATTTTTCATACGAATCTAATTAGTTAAATCCGGCGATAAATTTCATAGACCATTTATTAGTTTGGGCGACGTTCATTCTTGCTTCGTATTTATCCACAGTGACTAATTATGACGTTCAAAATTATTTTCGGTATGTCCTATAAGCGTGCTCCAGATGTTGCCCGTAATCCGACCGTGTTTTACACAAACCTATAAAATTAATATTCTAAAGTGCACGACCGCAAATCACCTAGAATAGTTATTGTTTCACAGATTATATCGATTTTGTTCATTCGCAGTTTAGTTTCATTCAATTGGTGAATCGACCACAACAATAAATCCTTTCCTCTATGAAAACAACAATATAATACACAATTTTTACCAATCACATGCACAATATAGAAAGTTTGATAATTGATTCATTTGTGCACAATTACCTTTCTCGATAACAGTATTCATTTTTAATCGAGATGGTTGTACATTACGTATTTAATATCTTGTTCATATTTCTTCTTTTGAACTACATATAGTAGTTTATAATATTTTGTTAAGTAACTCTCTAAACATTTTATTTGCATCTGACAGCATAGTAATGAATCTCTCTGTTGCATGTAGTGCTATTAAAAGTGTTTATTGCCAAGTGTTACAACGTGCTAAGAAAACACAGATCTTATCATGTTTATAAGTACTTTTATGTTGTTAATGTATTCACAGAATTACAAATTATTCCCCTCAGAGAGATAAAGTACATTCTGTGAAACTTTTATACTTTTACATGTATAGTTTGTATACACGTTTAGTATTTGCGTTATGTGTTTCGTCGTGCGTTTGTAGTAATTGGGCTGCGTAACGATGCAGGTGAAACTTCTAAAAGGGAAAGTTTTCTCTACGCACTCGTACATAAATGCTGTCAACTTACTTTAATGAAACTAATTATCTTATTTGCTGAAAGTTATATTTACTTTACATACAGTCTTTGCGTGTGCTAATTGAACTATATGCATTCTCTATGTTTTTCATCCTTGCATATTTATTTATTAGTTTAATGTTGATGTTTTTATTGTGTATTCCGTAGAATGTTAAGTTCGCAGTAAATGGCATTAAATTTTCCAAAAATATATTATATTATATTTACGAATTCAATTAAAATTTCTTTAAATATAAAATAGTATTTTCATTTACTTTGTGAAAATCCATATTCAATTAATTATATAAATATATATATTATATATAAATAGATACTTTGTTTATTTTCACGTGTTTTATTTTATTCGAAAGCTACATGTTTCGTCGACATTGCGACATCATCAGGCCTGATGATGTCGCAATGTCGACGAAACATGTAGCTTTCGAATAAAATAAAGCACGTGAAAATAAACAAAGTATCTATTTATATATAATATATATATTTATATAATTAATTAAAATTTCTTTATTTTTCATCTATTATTTACTCTGCTTAAATCAACGTACGCAATAAAAATTAAAGTAATGCAAGAGATCTCATTTGTACGTATTATTTAAACAAAAAACCGTTGATATTAAACATGAAAAACAGATTTAATATTTGTACATTTTGTGATACGAATGTACGAAGAGGTAAGAGATAAAAAAGAAGATATATAACAAGTGGAACATTCTCCGACACTATATTAAAATTGCAGACGTTCCGGTATCCTGCGTGTCCAGAGGAATTTTGCAATATTAACAAAATAATATACAAGGGCGCATTATCATCCATCAACCGATGTTATATAGGTACATGTATACGCGTCCCACCCCGTTACGCTAGTTTGACACCCTCCGACCGTTCGCATAAGCGTTCAATCTGAGAATTAACTAAAAATAAAATAATGAAGTTAATTCCCCGGATATTGATTTAAAAACTGTGGTTGCTGTGCGAACAATTCCATATATTTGTTTCCTAATATTTGTTTATGTAAAAATATTTATAAATAACTTTATACTTTGGAATTTTGGATATAAATACATACACATATACATTCATAAAATCGTTTATGATAAATATTAAAATGTACATGTATATTCGTAAAAATGTCGAGGTCAATTTTATTCACAGCACTTTGCTATATATAACGTTAGGGAGAAAATTAAAACACTGCCGTGAAAGCATTTTTCGTGTTGATTAAAAAAGTTCTGTTCTGCCAAGTCAGCATATTTCATTTTCATACTCTTTTTTTATTATACTGATATAATATTTAGAGCAGCATAAATTAACTCGACATCAGTTAACAAATTAGACTTTCAAAAAATTAAGCTTTCATTATTATTTGCCGTTTTCATGCTGCAATTAAGATCAGAAATGTTAATTGTAATTACGTGTAAAGTACACACGTTTAATGCAATAATGATAGTGTAGAAATGTGTATTAAATTTCTCTTTCGTATATAATATTTTTTAAATGGCCCAACGAAATTTTAAAATGGACGCCAATGATGGAATAACAAAAAAAAAACTCTGATCTGCGTATCCCAGAGCGGTCAACTCTGCCGGTGTTTAATAATTAAAATGAGATATTGTGCGCACAAAGCGAGTTAAAAATGTCCCCTAGTGATACATTGAAGTTGTCACAGCACGGGCGGGCAGTGTATGTATTACGACAGCAGCGACTCCACGCTACCGGATGTCAGCCACATGTATATGCGTTAGAAGGGAAAGAGCCATTCGGATACCACAGCATCCACATGTTTTAAGCTCTTCCATTATTCGTATTCGTTTTCTCCTTTTATTTTCCCCCGGTTCTGATGTACATACATATATTACAGCTTATGCATATGAATATTGCTTTTTAAAATAGTCATCTTTTTTCGAATATAGAGTGGACACACCAGATGTACACGCATATAGGTGGGTATATCATTTTGCAATTATTTTTGTACCCTTTCAACATATTTCATTTTGATCGCCATGATTTTAGTCAAAGTGAAATGTATTTTTTTAAATAATGTATCTAATTGTCCTCAGTTCAACAGTTGAAGATTTCATTTTCATTTCTTGTAAGCGTACGGGAAAGGTACATTATTTCTCGAAGGAATACTACTCCCTGCTACATTTATCGCTGTTCCACAAGCTTTTAAGAAGAAATTTGCAAATGGAGACTTTGGGTCGATCATGCAGGTATTTACATATCTGATTGCTTGAGGGAAAATCGTTTGAACGTCGTAGAAACTCTGTCTTTTGCACATTCTCAGCAGCAACGAGCGTACCAATGAGTGTTTTATCAAATGGAAGGTGGAACCAGTGACGGCCATATCATACGAATGCGCGACAGGGATCGTTAAGTTCACGAGCATTCGCCACGTACAAAAAATACACAAAGTTCACTGCATTTTAACTACTGCTAGTGAATTTACCGAAACTATTTGTGTTTGCATACCAATTTAAATTTGTTACATTACTTAATGAATTATATTAAGTGTAACAAAATTAAACAAGTCGTTATAAGTAATGGAACAACGACGTACACAGATAATACACAATAACCAAACTATCAGATGTAAAGAAACTGCTTACAATGATCAATTAATACATTTTGGAGCCACTTTCGTTGCACATTTGAAAAACAAGAAATCGATAAATTGTTTAGAGGGCAGAAAGGAAAGGAATGCAATCATTCGTAGGGCCGACCCGCCCCTGATATAACGTCGTTAGTTTACTTCCATAGTGTTGGGTGGTTTTTGTTTTCTGTTGGATTTTTATAGCTGGTATAAATGGTTTCGGAATGTATGTTTCACCATTTTATGTGGAGAGCTTTTTTATTTTTATTGTCGATTAAAAACACTGCGGTTTATTTATATGTAAAGTGCTTTATCCTGAAGTTCTTCCTTTTGTCTAATGGAAATATACAAGCCCAGCACAACATCCCCGTAATAAACCTTACATGTGATCGTTTTAAACATTGGATTTTAACATCAACGAGGAAGGCCTATTTTTATTTATTTTTGGATATACGATAAACACGAATCTCATGAACAAAAATCAACATCTCAATATTCAGTATTATTGAATATTCATTTTGTCAATATCCATATATATATATATATATATATATATATATATATATATATATATATATATATATATATATATATATATATATATATATACATACATATATATATATATATATATATATATAATATACCTACTTATATACCTAATTTATTTTTTCCTACATGTGCCTTTAATCTACGCGTTTGATTAGAAAAAAGAGCATATCAAAGGAAACATTTTGTTTGAGATTTGATTTTCTTCAAGTTCATTTCGAAGTAAATAAAATATTCATAATATTTTTTGCCATTTAAAACGTGTAAAATATAAATGTTAAAATTTCCATGCAAGTAGTTATGAACAAAATTCTAGAAATAGTTTTCCTTGAGAATTAGGGCGACAGTATGATATTAGCCGGAATTTTAGGTTTAAAAGCTTTCCTATCAAATATTTAACCATGATCTACTTCTTAACAACTTCTTGTGAGAGGTAAATATGTTAAGATGCATCGCAATGATTAATATAATTACTGGATACTCTCTTATTTTTAATATACACAACAATTATTATCTCATCCGTATCTTAAAATACTTCCACAGCAGTTTTCTCTAAAGCGTATAGTCCATTAGTGTACTTTACTTTGCTCTTCTTCATAATTAGACATTTCACATTTATATACAAATAATGTTGTACAGATAAGATTTTGTCAGTTAGCTATTTAAATTGCTTAATGATGAAAATTAAGATGATATAAAGCAAACGAATAAATATTAAATAGAAATGAATTTGTAGGTACTAAAAACAACAAAATTCATGCCTTGTAGTTGAAATGTGGACGCAGACTTTCGCACAAACGTATTTTAATTTAGTGTAATAACGAGTTAACCTCCTGCAGTGAATTGAATGCGTTTCTAGTTTTAATTATACTGGTACTGAATTGCAAATGCTTTATTTCAGAACATGTATAACGCAGTAAATGTCAACGAACATGTTATCAGATTTTGTTTTGTAGTTTGTAAACTTTTGTTCGGTTCTGTGTATTTTACCTGCTGTAACATGTTTGTTGTACAAATGAATATTGTACTGGCAGTTTTCTGACAATATCTAGGTATGTAGAGAAATAAAACCAGAAACTCATACGTATATGCATACGCAGTTTTGAAATTAGTTTTTCCGAAGAAATCTAAGAAGTAAAAATCAAATATGCATTTATGAATAACTACTGATCTAAGAAGTAAAAGTCAAGTATGCATTTATGAATAACTACTGATTTTGATCTGAGTGAACTTTGAATAAAGTTTTATACATGTTAACAGCATAATTCACTTGCGAACATATATTTTCCAACACACCGCCCCTCTGTACCACGCCCAATGATACGTGTATGGTTTGAACTTTCACTGGTAGTTATAAATAAGTAAAAAAACATATTTCAAATAGTGACACGCCTTTCCATGCGATTGATAGGATTATAAGTTCCGTTATAAGTTATAACGTCATATTCCTTTGAAGTTAAAATATTCAGTTTTATGAAGAATATGCAATGGTAATATGTTATACAAATTTTAAAATAAAAGTAATGTTTACAATTTAAAGACGAGGTAAGGGAATATCGTGCCCCATTTACGCAACTCTTGAGATACTTCTTAATAATCATTGATATTTTATTAAAAGCTAAAATGAAAATAACAAAAAACATACATAAACAAATTAAATAAATTAAAGTTATTTTTATTGAAATAAATAGTAAATAACGTAAAAGATGTAAGAGAACACAAATATAAACATGAGTTACATCTACTGTATTTCTAATTTATAAAAACAATAAAGAAATAACGAGGGAGATGATATATAGAAAATAAAATTATTACTTTCACATTACGTACACCTACGCATATTTAACATATATCATAACCAATAATAAATATAATGATCTATTTCAATAACTAGTACCTATTTTATATATTATTCTCTACAATTTATTGCTCGAAAATGATGAATATCTAGATTCCAGATCTACATTTGACAATAACATCAATCTATTATATTTATGCTGTGTTGGATGAATGCCGTAATTTATAATTTTCACAATGCACATAAATCATTTCGATTTTACGTCACGTGATCGCTGTATACATACCTGATATAACTGGTATTTTTTCACAAAGAATCATTCAAGAACACGCATTATGAGTTTTACATTTAAATTAACAAAAATATTCTGATTTTGTCTTTTAAAGATTTGTTATTATTATTATTATTATTATTTACCGATAACCATTAAAAAACACACATTCATGTCAAATATAATGTTGGCATAATATTTTGTCGAAATTTTACCGTTGTCCTGTTTCAAACATATATGTTTTATGATAAAGAAAATGTAGCTGCACAAAAATTTATATTTTTTTATAGCAACCGGTAATGTAATATGCAAACAAGGTAAAATATACTTACATACTTATTTATCTACCACAGAACGACACAGTTTTTATTAGTACGGGTGTTACTTTCCATTTCCAACCCCTGATGCGGAATTATTAATATTTATTTTAGAGTATGTTTAGAAAGCTGTGAAAACAATGTTATTTTTCTTTTGAGTACTCGTAAATCAGTCAAAATACGGGTAATTTATTTGACCATAACATTGACGAATAAATTCACCATAAATAAAAGTTACACACTGAATTTAGACAGACACATGCAAACGTTGCTTAATAAATCAATACATGCACATGCCGAGTAAATTTGTTCCATGCATGCAAAGGAACTAGTCAAAGTAGTACGTTCCATTTCGTAGGCAGCAACTCCGTTAATATACACAGCACACATACCCACCTATATTTATATCGGTACCGCGGTAAAATTATTCTTTTTACTTTTCGGGCACGATTTTCACATTTTCTTACGTACAATAATGTGTCGCACGTGTTTGTTGAACCGAATGAGCGGCCTGAAATTATGCAGGGCTTCTAGTGGCTTTACAGGATACCGTGTTCTATCGAATTCTGATTCTGTGATAGTTTCACGACATCTGTTGTGTACAACGACTTAACGACACTGTATGCACTGTATACACTGTGAAAATAAATGGAATTGCATCTGATTGTGATCTTAATTAAGCATCCTTATTCAAGCAGACGGTTTCGTTCTCCTAACTGGCTGTTATTGATGGGGAACGGGAGCAGACAAATATGATATAATTGGTTGTAGTTTCAGGGCAAAGTTCACTGTTATTACAGATACCATCTCTGTACCTAGATACCTCAGGCCTACAAATAGATAAGTAAGATTTGATTATTAATTAATATTAATTGTAGGTAAATTATTTACATAGTTATGTTATTGAAATACGTAGTACAATGAAGGGGACGGATCCATTTGCGGATTAATATTTATTTATAAATTTCTTGATATACCTAGGAGCTATATTAAGGTAAAACAATTGAATGTGAAGGATGTGCAGTTACTACAGACAGCACATAATTCAGAAGTACCCTCATCTGTAAAGTCTGACAAAAAGAATATCCTATGTTGAACGGAAAATATAAAGAACACTCAGTTAAACTTGTTTCTTGAACATAAATTAGTGAAGCAGTATTTTAGCTACTGTTTAAATAACAAAAAATTCGCGCTGTTCTCATTTAAGCAATTACCAACTATAAACAACCGAGGAACAAAAAAGAGAAAACCTAGAACAAGTTTCCGAACAATTTTAAAAACAAAACTTTATAAAACTAAAGCGTACTGTTTCATTTTTGTTTGAGATTAATTATTTTTTAATGAATAATCTATTTCTTACAATTCTTTTTTTTAAACTTCTAGAATTAAACTTGATGGTACGAGAAATAGTCTTCAGATATTTAGAAAAGAATTATAGTTGAAAGAATAGTCGTAATGAATTAGAACTTAGTTTATAATTGGTTTAAAGTGTTAACAAACGTTTTAATTGTTTGAACTGCATTTGAAATTTATCTAACACAGTTTTTATCCTGTCTGACTAGCACAATTGATATAACAGCAATAAACTAGAATATTTATTTTGCCCATACACTAAAACTTCTCAAGCCATGTATGTAACTGCTTTAACATAAAATCTTAAACAATCTACTACAACCTTTACCCTATGTACGTGCTGAAAGTTATTAATTCCGTAAGTAAATGCGGTAGACAGGTTCCATTTATCTAAAAGTTTCCCGCAACCAGCCAGGCGGCTTCTTTTCATAAACAACACTGATTATCCGTGTCGAAACATGATTCGATCGATGCACACTCGTCGGTTTTGATAAAGTTTAACAGCTTAGTGATCGTAGCACAGCGTCTTCGGTTGTCTGGACAAAATTAATTATCAAACGTTGGCTTGCCGAAGGCGCGGTATTCGTACATCCCCCGATCGCTGACGTCACATCGAGTCGAGCTGAGCCGAGCCGAACCTTGTACGCTGATACTCGTGAGTGGTTTGCGGTGGATAGTGGAAGATATCCAATGAATTCAGAACATTATGGGTTCGAGGATATTGAAACCTTTATGAAGTTTGCTCTCAAATATTGACTGCATAAATACATGAGTTTATTTTGGTTTTCATGTGACGAAAAATTCGCAATGAATAATATAACGAATCGAAAAAAGTCACTTTTATGATCCAGTGCATCGAACCAAATAAATTGAATCCTGAAGTTCAATGAACAGCAAGCTTGGCTAGAGATAGAGGTTCAGAAATGCCGATAAGTTTCTTGTTATCGGTACTGTAAAGAAAAAGGTTCCTTCCATGACTTATGAATTTGATACATGAACGAACATGAAATATCAATATTGGCACTAAAACATAAGTGTACTAGATTATATAAAAAGAAAACTGAAAAGTATATCACAAAGAAAATTTATATTATCTTTATTGTAATATTCATAATAAGTAAATGAAAATAAGCGCTATCCTAGAAATGATATTGCATGTCATATTACTTTTAAGGATAGTGCTACAATACCGGTACTATGGAACAATACCCCCTTCAAACCTAAGCACACATAACAACTGTGCCGAGAAGGATAATCCTCTTTGTATATATGTACTCATGTTGAAATTTTTCTAGTTACGTATTTCGTTGGTGTTTGATAAACTGACGTATAACGTGTTGAACTAAAAATAATGAAATTGCATAGAAGCATGCAGAAAGTTTGGTATATCGAAACTTTGTTCATCTAACTTACGTGGCAAGTAACTTTGTAACTTTATGTATAATATTTCACAGTATGTTCTATTTTAGTTATGTATTAGAGAGAAAAAAATATTTATACAAAATACCACTACGTGGTAATTAATAAAGTAATTTATGTTTCCTTTTTGTATAAAATGTTTGTTACTATCACTATATTTTACAGGAATTCTTTGTACTCATCACTTGAAGATAGTCATTAATTAAAATAACAGTAATAAAAAAAATGTTATATCTTTACGCCATTTATTATTTATTGTTGAAATTAACTAGTTGAATATCCTCTTTTGTCTTGCTGTCGTCTTGCAGAGCAAGACAAATGCCACTGATTACATGTTGCAGCGGGTCGTGCGAAACTGAACATATTTCGTGCAATATCGCTCAACAGCAAATTGGACGCTTACTTCGAAACAGGTACATAGCTCATGGCTTCAACTCGACATGTCTCGCGCTCAAATACCGTCTGTTCTCAACGATAAATATCGTGAAATCTGTATCCATGTTAGCATCGGTGCAAGACACTTGCATTATGTACATACGTATGTTATACCATGTTGCTTGAATTGTTATATTGTAGTCGATATGATATACACTCAATACAATATTTCAATAAAAACTAACCGAATAATGAGTAAGAAACAGTTTTTAAAAATTATTCAACAACAAATTATATAACAAGAGACGATAGATATTGAATTTTCTTTTTATACAATTGAAACTAAATTTTATCAGAACTAAAAATGTCAGCTTATATTTCGTACAACCACTCCATATTTTGTAAGATGTAATAATAAATTTTCGGAGACTTAAACTTCGTAAAAATATCCTCGTATCATGAGAGTTGTAGAAAAACTTCTACTGCTAGATTTGAAAGAACTAAAATTCTATTAAACTTTGTGCTTCACGTAGTCTTACAATGTTATTGAAATTGACCTGGATGCTGCGAAGTTATTGAAAATTTTATGTAGAAAATTTAAGAGCATGTACATGGCTAATATTGATATGAAAATACGGATCTTTGACATTTTACTACATGCATAAAATATGTTTTTATCCTGTTTACACGACTATGTATTTAGTGAAAATAAAACAATTTTCAATGACTTTGCTGGGGACTAACTAGATATGAGTATTTCATCATGTTGATCTGAATAGTGATAGTGATCTATATCTTAGCACAGCTGAGATTATTTTACATTACAAATAATTTCAATTCTGTGTGAAAATATAGTTAAAAGTTGGAAAAGAAATTCGAGTACATTAAATTTTACATCGCTGGCTACGAAATCAATGATTTTTATAAATGCATTAGTAAATTTTAAATTCAATACAGCCTGAATGTATGGTCGAATGCGATGGACAAGTTTCAGAAAAAAGTTTTGAAATATGTGAGCGCCAAATCAAGTTTATGTGCAATCCCATATACACTTCACGAATTTTTATTGCACTCCTGTGCTATAAAGTTTTGACTTTTCTTCTTCGTACTCAATTCTGAGACTGAAAGAAAAAAAATTAAAATCATTTTTGATTACACCAAGAATCACGTACATTATTTAGGGACGTATTTCGTAACGAATAGCTTTACTTTTCTTATACGATAGAATTATTGAAATGATTGTGAAAGTATATTGACATTTCTTCTGATTAATTTTTTAATTATTTTATATTACACTTGCCTATTATTAGCTTTTTTCACCTTGGATACGAAATATGTACATAAACAAGCTGAGCTATTATGAGTGGGCATAATGACTTTTACGCCCGCTAATCATTAGGCTTTATTTTCCAATTTCCAGTCACCAAATATTTTTCGTAAATTTCCTTCGATTTCGTAGGTAATAAATCTTTGCTCTGGTTAAAATATCTTTTAACATATCATCAAAAACAAGTAATGCAGTCGACGCGATTTTCAAGAATAAATTCAATGGGTAAATAAATAAATAAATAAAAATCAAAGTCCTTGGCAACGCATATGTCGTAATCGATTTGCACTGTCACTGGCAATTTATTTTTGACAAAAATAATAGGAAAGTGTAATATAAAGTCTTGTATGCACCACGGGTGTTACTAGATGATTATGCCCATCGGGCGACATCCTTCCCTCGAGCCGAAGGCCCTCGTCCTCCTCCTTGCATAATCATCGTCATATAACACCCTTGGTACATAAATAACTAGTATCAAACGAAAAATACATCTATTAAAATTGTTTATATACAACAAAAAAATTCAAAAATATTTTATAATTAATCAAAATAGTGCGTTATAGAAAATAAATAGGTATGGCAGAAACTCCATTTATATCAATCTTTTTGGAGATTACCGTATAAAATTAATGTAAAATTTATAGTAGACATTGGTCGATTTTATCGCTTCGTAGTTCTTAGTGCAAAAATTTCAAAATCCACCGTATTTTTCGATTCTTTTGGATATTCGGTATTTTCATCCCGTAATTTATTGCCATCGAGTCTCACTTTTTTACCTTCGATCGCCACTTTTCGGTTTACTGGCGTTGATCCCCGCTCAGGTAAGAGCAATATCCTATCAAATATTTCTATATTGATGCCAAATAAAACCGTTCTCGATAAATTTAGTTTTATTTTTCTATGAAGCAATATGTAGTGTAGTCATTTCTGACGAAAATCCATATTGAACTTGAAATTTTGGCATTTAATAGCCCTAAAGTAACCACAAATATTTCATTAATTTTCCTTTGCGTTTTATTTATAATTATTCATTTATAAGTAATCAACATTTTATAATAGCGCAGAAGAAATTTAAAGAAATCAATCTAAATTGTATTTTAATCATTTATAAGTGTCTTGTAACCGTATTTCCATCGATCAAAGTTTAACAAAATTATGTTTAAATTTCGTTAAAGATAAATTTTAGGAACATAATTTCCATAAAACGTTTAAAACTGAACAACCCTCGCCTATACCTCATATAGCATGTCGTATAATCTGTTTAACACTTTGCAAGACTATAATTAGATAAAATGGGAAATTAAACCCCCGCCCCACCCTCATCCGTTCGCTGCAAATCAAGTTGCAGTGTACTACTTCTTATCCAGTATTTTATCACGTCATTGCAAAGAACTTTATGTAGTGGCTTCAGGGTGTTTCTCTCATAAACAATACGTATTTAATATCTGGTTTAGAAAGCGGAAATTTCTGATTCAACTTTGTTTATACAGTTAAAGATAATTCTCAGTCACGTTTGTCCTTCAATGTGGATGAATATATTAAAATTATTTGTGTCCGGCATACATATGAGTACCTACTAAATTTTTAAATAGCACTGTAGTAACATTTTCGCACCGGAATAAAATAAAATCCCAGAGATATTTAAACACAAAGAATTCGGTGCCTCGCTGGTCATTAAGTTAATCCCCGTCATCCCATTAATTAATAAAGGCATTAGTGTGGGAATGAAGTGGGATTTATTTTTTAAATGAGCCATCTTCGGGATCTTTTAAAGCGCGTCGAAAATTTGCTGGGCACCAAAGTGGCGCCAATTAGGGTGCTAATGTGATTGCAAATCATTCGACTCAGGGCGTGATAGACACAAACAGTCCTTTGTGTTGAGTCGCGTGTATAATGACATCGACGATGCTTTATTCCATGCTGACACCACCACCATCACCATCACCGCCAGTATCACGGCACATCGTGTCCTATTGTATGATAAGGAGCAACGACGATTCACAGTTCTTCCGCTATTTATACACACAGTTCACTAATCCAAGGATTATATGGGCTTATAAGGATTTATAAGCATTTATCACCAAACAGAAGAGTTTGAAGTAAATGTTGTTTAACAAATATAACTTACTGTCGATCCACAATAATATGACTGAGTTTCATTGTCATCAAAGTTTGACGGAGAAAATTAAATATCTGAATCGTTATTTCAGCAACTGGTTTAGATAAAACTTGGTATACATTGTTTACTAATAAATATGAAAAAAAAATAAAGCATACGTAATAAATATATCTTTGTTATGTTAGTACTTAAAGATATGTGAAAATTATTTCAAGTAACGACAGATATTCTTACACTGATGCAAATTTAATCGTAAATGAATATTGTATAGGACACATTGCTTTTATATATTCATAGAATCAAAAGAATCTGTAAAAAGAACAGTGCAAAAACTTATACGTGCCGCTCATACATATTTATATTGAATATGTTCACATGCGTGTCCGAAAAGGTTTCGCTCGACAATGTTTAGCGGAACAATGCGTAACAGAACTAATGAAAGTCGAGCAAATAAGACACGTAGTTACATAATATTATGCAAATGTGCAATTTGTTTTCATGCAGCGGCACCATTGTTTCTAATATCTGGGATCATCGCGCTCAAATTAACAAAGAACCATTGTTGCTTTGTACATATTTACATTTATAATTTCACAATTATAATATCTACTAAGTAATCTTTAGCATTACTTACTTAATCGTTCCAACGGCGTAATTTTCCACAGGGTAAAATAACACGTTTTGAATAATCAATAGAATATTAGAATTAAAGTGTGTATACCTTTTGTATGTATAAAGCTATTAGGAATGAAGAATATTTGACTGTTGAACAAGTTGAGTTAATATAGGGCAGATGATACATAACAAAGCTTTCATTGTGTAATTACTCGGAGTGCAATTAATATTTCTGTAGGTACTTCTATAGTGAATTTACAAAACAAGTTAGACCAATATAGTCAAAGTGTACAATACCGAATTATCTCGACGAAATAATATTATGGCAATGTTTTCATTAATCAGTTATCAAACAAACTTCGTTAATTATTTAAGTAACCGCGAATATTCATCATAAATATTCAACATTGAATGCTATTCGTGTTCGGGACTCGAATGTTAATAATTATACAGTGCTTGCTGGAAACCAATTAGAGAAGTTCCATTTACGGAGCGAGTTGTGCCCTCTGTATTATATAAGCGCTATATGCCAACCTCCATCTAGAGTAGTACGTAGCTGTATATATACATGTATGTCTGTGTATGCATGCAGGCTATTATTATCACTGAGTGACTGACAAACTAACGCTTCACTGACTACCACATTATACCTACGTACGTTGGCACATGATGATGTTTATTTCAAATATGAGATGTCCAGTTGTATGGCTCCATAATGAACTTAGATAGTCGAATACATAGACATTTTACATTTTGAATTAATACTCTTTGTTTATAAATACATACAGCTATTCATTTCGAATCAAATATACATTACAATGATGAAATGCAAGTTTCGAGTCAAGCTGCATTGAAACGTAATGTACGAAAGTGACCGAGTTTGCTCACTTTTATGCACAAAACCTATTGTAACGTGCAGAAACAGAACACTCGTGTAACATCAAGTACAGAAGAACCGTGACATGTACAAGATGTATTCAGTGTGTGAATGTGTTCACGCGTGTAAGGTGCATACAAGCATGCATATATGCATTGTTGACAGAAGGGAAGCCAGTTCGAGGACTCATGAAGATAACAAGCAAATCCTACGGGAGCGGTCTTATTTTAGTGCTTGTCTGGGCGCATATAGAGCACATGTACACCAACCGGAATTTGTTAAAGCTGCGGGACTTCGTTCTGGAGATAAAGGCGTTCAACACTGTTACCAACAGGAACATGGAAACTTCTATGCGCAGCACAGTTTTCAACAAAATTATCAACGAAATGTTCACAACCACCGTTGTTACTTATGTATGTCTCTAACTGAATAATGCAATGTGCACTTATCTGTTTAAGTTTTGTAAAATAGTAATTCACCTTCACGCAGCTTGACGTAATAACTACTGCATCATTTTAGTTAATATAATGTTTACATTGCTTTATGTTATACCATTTACTTACGATATATAACATATATATATCGTATATAAAAGGTGTGAATACACACATTTCAAATAATTCTAATGTTCTTGTTGGGATTCTTTAAATAATATAAATAAGTCTCACACTTATATCACATCACTGAACAATATAATTTATTATTCTTCATTACGTCACTAGTTGAAAAAGTATATGCGTAAATGAAAACTAATAAAGTTAAATATAAATCGACAGTATACGTAATATTTTCAAATTAAGTTCGGTATTTAATACGATAATCTTATTTACAAAACATTGTTATAATGTATGAAATTAAATACCAATCACATCATTTTAAACATGATTTCTGAAATCAAATAGATTGTTATCGAAACTGATACATAATATGTAATAATTATACGTTGATGATAAAGATACAGAATCAGTAATACTTTTTAAGTGTAAATAATGCTCTAAGAAAAATCCTATATGCACAAAAACTGTCAATCAGAAGAACTCTTCGTACACGTATGTGGCAGACAATTAAAAATTTCACCGTCTATCTGAAACGTTTTAACGATTCTTGGAACGGCTATGCTGTCAGCTCTAACAACGGGGTTTAGTATGTCCGAGTACAAAATAGATCAGTCGTGCACGGTCTTGTCAAAGGGTTCTTTTATCGATGTGTACCCTTCGTTTTCTACCAGACTGGATTCGCTAGCTAAAGATTTCAACTTGATCGATATTGTAAGCCGTTACAATCCGACAGACTCATGCCATACAAGTTTCAGAGAATCTTGACACTTGGCCCTTTGTTCAGCAATGACACTCTTTTATTGTATTCTCGAAAAGATATGTGAAACATATTATTCTATAGTTACATTATACTGCAATTTTACATAAATATTTTATTCATTTTAACAATTACGCAATTAAATACGAAAAAAAAAACAATATAATTCACTTCAGATACATATATATTTATGTAAATTCTATGATTCTTTCCACCGAATTTTAAATTTGAACAAATTTAGATGCATAATGCAGAGGGTTATAAATGTAGATAGCTGTAACCTACTTTAAATTCGTGTCAGAAATATGAACGCTTATAAAAAAATATACCGAGAAAATTACTATCATCTACATTATATATATACATACATATATATATATATATATATATATATATATATATATATATATATTTACTATCGTATCTACTATCTACATACATATTTGTATGTATTGAAATCCATTTGAATCTCAAAATCCAATGTAATTTAAACTAATTTGAACAAGTTTCTATGTAATTCCAAACATGTGTTATTACAAATTAAACCAAAAGTGCTTATGTGCAGAATTCAACTGCTTAAGAATATGTCTCTTGAGTCGTCTACAACTAAGTTTCATGTTCTGTTATGAGAGAAAATGCTCTTTGAAGCGAATATGTTATTGTGGACTTTTAGAATTCACAATAAGAACAAATGCACTTATTACTGTTTATACTAACAAGGAGACATTGTCACGACCGGAACACGGATTTGGCTAAAACCAGTCGGTATTTTGAACGCTTATGTAAACAGTGCTTTAAAGCCCTTTTTCTCGAAAAGGTCAAAACGTTGCGCGCTATTACTTGGCCACGAATCACTAATAGTGTACAGATACTTCTAACAAAAAATTCAGTTAAATTCGTGTTCCGGTCGTGACAATGTCTTCTTGTAAGATGAATAATAGGTGAAGTAAACTACACAACGAGGACTAGGAAGAGAAAACATATCTGATATCAAGATAATGACGACAAAAATATACTTACCTAGTTTTGACGGATACCCAGCATTTTTTGTTGAAATTTCTTAGTTATTAATTTTAATGAAGGTTCAATTTACCTGCAAAAAAATAAAGAATAAAATTGAAAGTTTATACCTACAATATACAATTAAATGTTGATAAGTATAAATACAGCATATATTGCGTTGTAACGAATGAAAATAAGCTCAGAAATAATTTACACATGAATTTATATTTCGTTACATGTAACATCGTTCTGGTTGAATATTCATTACTGAGATATACGCGTGGTAATACTAGATTTTTCATTTATTAGCAAAGAATATAAAATGATATATTTCATCGCGATATTCGAGTATTTCGTTATTGGAATAAAACCAAACCTGGAAAAAAAACACGGGTCATTAATCAGCAACAGGAAAACGAGTACTGGTCGATAAGCATCGATGACAACAGAGAAACCACATTATGCTTTGCAATCGACGAACCGAAAGCGGGACAGAGGGAAAAGAGCTTGAATAAATGTTTTTAAACAAGATTTTCCAACGATAAAAATAGATTAGTGAAACTCTGCATGTTGAAAGCGATCTGTCTAAACCATTTCCAAGACCCAACAAAAAAAAAATCCCAACAAAAAAGAAAAACTGTCGAGAGCAGTTTTTAATAATATGTCTCAACGGAAAATTAATTACCTAGGTAGATATGATGCAAAAATCCTTTTCTACTTCGAATATAGAATTGCAACGTGTAATTAGTATATGTTCACTTTCACTAATGTGAATTTTTATTTTCAGTATTGTATTACAAATAAATTTAATAATAAAATGTATGTATATGTGATAAAGTATCAACTACATTCCTATTTGTACATATAATAGCATCAGTGACGTATTGCTATCTCAAAATCATGTTCTACATTAATATTTCAGGTTTCGATCAAAACAACAGTCCATATATATTCATAAGTGAAAGTTAGATTGTGAAATGGAGCTGGCGGGTGAGTTCAGTATCCATGAATTCAGAGTCACAGTCAGTGAATGTAAATAAACATACCAGGACTATAAGTAGAAATGTGCCAGAAGTTCTATGAGCAAATACTTGTATTTGCATTTTACAGACCTGGCTATATATGCAAACATAAAACCATGTTTGTGTTGCTAATTGCATCATGACATATGTGCCTACTACACGATACCTAGGGCTAAATCGCGTAAAAATTTAATATTGGTAACTAGATGGATCACTGGAGGAAATATATTATTTGACATATTTGAATCATTGTTTCAAAGTGCAAGCTTATATTAAAATTGTAATATCTTGAGTAAATGCCATACCAGAAGGCAGATATTATTCGTGTTTGTTCATAACTGTCAGCCGGTTAAACGTTAGAAAATTAACCTGCTGACAAGGGGATATTGCTTCCTTTGTGTAAGGTCCCAGTTCAATATTTAATTAATCTATAAAGTACGCCACTGAAAGTTTACTCCGGTATAACTGTTTCTTTGTACTGTCATGAAATTTGTTCAAGATAAAATATACACAAATTATTACGTGAATGTCTAATTCTCAAACAAGTTAATTAATTTTAATAACTTATAACATTTTGACCTGTCAAAAATACATGCACAATTAATAATTTAATAGCACCGTATTGCTTGCAAGCCAACAAAAAAAGAAAAAAAGAATTCATCCTGAAGCAGTGTTTGTTCGCAGATCATGGAAAACAACTTGACCCATGAAGTTTTTAATCTTTGCTGGAAGTAGACGTACAATGCGTACAGAATCACAACACCCCGGGCGAACATTGTATGCCGTATATGAGAAAGAACTGGAGAATGTACTTGGGAAAACGAGAGGCGGGAATAGGATTGGGAACAATCTTCAAAATTACTTCGGACTTCCATTCCGTACAACACATAAGAACACAGAGGCAGTAAACACTTGAACATTGATCACACAAGCTCACCCATGATCGCATCACGATGTAGTGTCATTTATTTTTATTATTAAATCCTAAAAAATATTATAGAAATATAGCCTGATAGTTTGATATCAATATTACACATCTTATGTATGAAAATAAAAATACTATTGTCCAAAGTGGATATTTAAAACCAAACCTTCAATTTTACAAGTAAGAAATAATACTAACATAATACATATATAGAAATCTATGATCGAAATATAAAGATTTTATTTTTATTTCCAACACAACCTGGAGGTATATTTTTCGGCAAATTTTCAAACAATCTACGTATTTCATATACGATTCACGTTTCATGAGGATAACAATATTAATCCTATTGCGAAAGGAATATCTGTTACTCGCACTAACTAAATTCAAGGACTTTTATGCTACTTCACAACTTCTTGGCTGGAAGGCGAGATGCGCGATTTAGAAACACTGGTGATCAGGAACGGAAACATACAATCAACGAGACGGAATCAGTTGTTGCCGTGGATTTCGGCAGCGAAAGAGAAACTTTGTTCGTAATTGGATGTATCGATTAGAAGTAGGATGAGGTCGACAGGATCTAGCTAGCGAGTGAAAAGAGGGAGATGGTGGCGGGAAAGGCGACGTCAATGAGGAGGAGGTGGAGATAGGAATGGGTCATACTCTCCTATGTTAACTTGCTAAAGAGACTGTCGGCTTGTGCATTTGCCACTGGAACACGCAGCTAACAGCGCCGCCAGCACGTTGCGGTTGTCTAGAACAATTTGTAATTCCAGTCCTTCTAATTGCTGTACAATTCATGTTATTCCTTACAGTTAACAAGGATTTTAGCCAAACTACAATTAGGTTTACGTGTTTCACGGAAAAATTGAAAAGTTATTTTGAAATATTCCAAAGTGATTAATTTCATTAATGTTTACGAATAAAATGAAATTACTGGCATACAATGAGAATTAAATTTCTGAGAAAGATTTAAAATTGTCAAACTTTTAACTATACAAAGTGAAATTGTTTCTCTGCTAATACAGAAATATACGTAGCACATTGTGGGTGTGATTGAAGAACTGATTTAGGGATGTTTTGTAACAAAACTGGAATGTGATAAAGTGAAATGTGCATTTCTCAATGACAGTGCTACACATGTGTGCATTACCGTACAACAAAGGAACAACTAGTTCCTGGTGGACGTATGTACGAACAGTTGCCGACAGCATGTTACTGGATGAATGGATGTGGTATAACTTTTTCTTTCCTCGACTTATTTATGTCCCTGGCGTCTTATCCTTTGTTCGACGGCGAATGCGATCCTCGCATCGTTCAATCACGAACGTAGAACTTCATTTCCAATATGAGAGTCGTTCTCTCTGTCGTATGACGGAGCAATCAACGCCGCGACATTCTCTGGAGAAAATCGAATAACGTTTAAATATCCATGACGTCTAAGTAATCTATCCGCAACTGCTGCAGAAACTAACTAGTTAGCAGTTTCAACCAAAATGAACCAATCAGCATTCAAAATTAATCTCTTTGTGAATGCGCCACCACCTTCTTGCTCACTGACGACGATGCTCTATCGCAAGAGCTTCATCGTAGTCCGACACCACAAACTCGACATGTTCAAAGCTCTTGATCCCCGTGCGCTACTAAATATGCTGCCAACATTACACTTGGTTGTTTGACTTCACTGACTCAGCTAATAACGATAATGTTCTGATTAGCAACACCTACTTTGTATTGAAATTGTAATCAACCAATAATTTATATTATCACGTTGGTTTGTATTTTAATTGGACTGTCAAACTCAACGCAATATTATAAAGTTCTATAGAAAATATTTCATAATGTATAGTACCCGAAATCTATAAAATTTTACGTTTGTTATGCTGGTTCCCTTTACATGACCCTTCGAAATACGGCATTAAAGCGTAACATTTGATAATTGAGGACGTACGGTATAGTACCCATATGGAAACAGTTCATTCTGAAATTGTACACGTATATTGTAAATTCTGCGTGACACCGAAGTCAAGGGAACTACATTTGTAGAAAATGAAGGAGGGTGAGCGGAAGGTGTATAATTATGAAGCGGCAGAACGACCCCGTAGTTGTGCGACATCTGGCAGATGGGTAATTATCACAGTTCCATTATAAACAGCAGCAACCTTTGCTTTCGGATGCGAGAAACAACAGCTCGACAGTTTTCATGAATACAAATGTCCGTGTCGTGACCCATAACCTCATCGACATTTTCCGCCTCTAGATCAACCTTAAATTCATCCTAACCTCAAAATCGGTATACCCTAGGACTCCTCGTACACATTCAAACCGCCATCTCTCGGTTCGCAGTTGGATTAATGTTATCGGGAATTCAGTTCAATGCGAACAACTTGGCTATGCCGTAAAACAGTCGACGTGCCGGCAATTTTCTCTTATCCCCACAACTACCGTTTCCCTCTAATTTTTGTTCCATATTTTTGTATGGCCATTTCCATTCTCTCCTTTCCTCTTTATTGGTGCCAAGACACATTTCTAGAGTGAATTTTAATAGGAGTCTTGCTTTTTCAGATGTTCGTTTTGGGTCCACTGAACAAACTCGAATGTTTGAGTTGAGAATTAATTGACGAAAATGGCTAGATTGCAAATTTTAATGCTTCAAACTGACATGAAAACTGGCACTATTTTCATCTTGGTCGAGAGACAATGAAACTGCAACTGAAGAATATTCCATTAATTCTAAAATACGCGTTACTGAGAAGGAATTTCAATTATCATATTCTATGTGTGATGAAATGCACCTGAGCTGCACATCAATATAAAGTAAAATATTCTTTTTGTGTTACTTGCAGTAAGAAGGTCGTAAATTCTTTCGACATTTTAAAAAATAAGGGGAATAGCGAGAATGAGCTGAAATTACCTTAGGAGTTTTGGTAACAAAAAAGCAATTGGTTTTAGATGCCGTATAGGAAAAACAAGTGAGTAACTTCCGTTCCAAAGATAACTGGATAAAGGTGGAACGGGCGTGTTAACTTAACGGTGTTCGACGAAAAACATCAGCTGCACTAGTTCTGTGACGAAGCGGGTCTGTGCAAGTTCACAGTTTTTACGTGCTGTTGTTCAAGCGTATCGTGAAACAAACTATTAAAGTACGCTTATACGTTCCGAGACATGGGCACTTGACAAGTATTGATCAAGGACCAGCCGTCGATGTGCTGCTTATTTAAAGCAAATTAACACTCGGCCTTTGCATCCGGCAAACATTTCTTTTGCAATCAACCATTCGGAAAAAGTTTAAATGTCAAGACAAATGTAACATTAACGTAACGTAACGTTAATGTTCGTACGAAAACTTTTACTATATATAACACATGCGCACAATGATTACTAAGTTTTAGTTTTCAGCTTTTACTCGCTGAACAACGTCAATTAAGAATTAATATTGCTGAATTAACAACAGTTAAATGCATGTAAAGCGTAATGCAAAGTGTATATGGTTGCTTGGTAAAATGGTTGCTTTGACCCCGATGCTAAAATGTAAAGCTACGCTGTTGCCTTCTACTACATTATTCAAAATCAGTACATAAGCTTTATCCTACCTTATCCGGTCCTAAATTCCGGTAAACAGCTAAACATAACAGTTTAATTTCGTACATATCGATCTACGGTCTTATGTACCAAACAGTGGATAATTGAAAGGGACAAATTTCCCAAGCGAACTGATCCATCTAAATCTAAAACGAACGCATACGTATGAGTAAAATAGAGTAAGAAGTTCTAATGCGTTCAGTCAATTTATACTCTATATGTGCAACATCAATAAAGTTTACTTTAACGTACATATATAGTAAATAATATTTTAAAAAAGAAATCGCTTCTCTATCTAAGGTACATACATCTGAATTTTACTGTAATATTTATTTACGTGTGTGTTGTTAATATATCGTACGTTATCCTCGCAAGCATTGGCGAGGGGTAGAGAGAAGAAGGATGGGGTGGTTTTGAAATGTGGCCACGGATTATCTAAATACCATACTCGCTACACGAACGATAAACCAAGCTTATGTGTACGCTACCGACAAATGTATACGAATGTCTACGCCCGCGTACACACATATGTTAGTGTTGCTGGTAAATCTGTTATTTAGCGTGCGATTGTACAGCCAAGCATGCCACGCGCTAAGCGTCAGACTAAATTTGTATTTACTGTGTATAATGAAACTCTACGGTGCACGCATATGTCTAAAGAAGATCCTCTGCAAGGTCAGATAGCGAAAACATGATTTCATATATGCTACATTGTTATGTGACTATTTCACAATGACAAATCTTGATGATATTAAAAAAGAAATTAACAGCTTCATAGTTATATCTATTTAACTACAGTGACTGAGGTTACTGGGGATAAACTTACTCAGAGACATCTCTTATTCGCGAAGTGTAAGATTATTTGAATTTGTGCGTTGCTGGTTCATTGTTTTTAACAGAAAGTACAATCTTCTTCTTAACTTTAAGCGTAACAAGATTTTCCTTTTCGCGAAATGAACAATGACAGTGCTCTGGCAATTAATCTACGACGAATTAGAGTTTCCTGGATAAATTCGGCACGCATAGTCACGAAAACTTCTAATTATACAGATACGTAACACAAGGCAAGCCCACATCCAGCAACTAAACTCTGTTAAACGATTAACGAAAATCTAACCGCGCGTTATACGGTATAATTCGTACGCTGAGATTCACTTGCTATGCTGGTATAAAGTGGAACACCTATGATTTTAATTATTTTACATGTTGATGAACATTTGCTCATTTAAGCACCTTGTCACTTAAATGGAAATTATTGTCGAAGCAACGGACCAAAACAGTGGCAAGAACATGCATCTAGTTGCTAGATTTACATTGAATCTACTAGATTAAAATCGTTCTCAAATATCCAGTACATAACTAATGAACTACCGAATTTTAACATTGATACAGAGGCAATTTTGAAAATAACCACGTACGCAATTCATCTACATTGAAATAGCAAATATTTCCAATCAAATCGTTACATTCCATTCAATTAGTATGAGTATACATTTTATGTGTAAAATCAATTCACATGAATCTGTTTTAACTGTTCTACTACTGAAAACAATAGTTTTTTTTTCGGTTTGCCAATTGACGTGTGTGTAACACATTAACGAAACATTCTGCACTTGAATTGAAATGGATGCGTGCGTTCACTCCTGGCAAACAGCTTTATGTTATGTTTCATGGCACGAATCCGGCCACAATTACGTAACAATCAATCACGTATCGGCTCGAATTAATTAACGGTAATCCTCGCAATGTGTCCTTGAACAGACACGAACCAGATTATAATATTTAAAACTTTATAAATCTACTTATACTAGTATAAAAATGATAATACTTGTAAATTTTCGGCTAATGATATAAGTTTCATTTAACATTGATAAGTAAAGAAATAAGTAACGAACTTTAGTCAAATGTATGATTTCCAAAAGATAATAGAAACTACAACATTACATGTTACCAGCGAAGAGCTTTGAAGATTACGTTAAACAATATGCCTGGTACATATATGTTTCGATGGGTTACGCATAGATTTCTAATACCCTGTCTGAAAGAAAAATTGTCTGTATAGATATATATGTAGAGGGTTAAAAATAGATATGAAAACCAAACTGGCTTGTCAGAAATGTCTTGAGAAAGAAATATACTAGCTCGAATTTTTACAAATTTCAGTTCCGTGAACGCACATTGGGTGGCCGGCTTCAGCCCAAGAGATGAATTAGTCTTAGCCGTCCGCGATAGAAGTTGGCAGCCCAATTTAGCTGTCCGAATCCTCCTTATTTCTGCAGATTTTACGCGTACTGAATACCACAGCTTGTTTGTTGCCCAACAATTCAACAGCAGAATAAACTAGCTTATGTCAAGTTTGCTCTGAAACTCGGGGCTAATTATCATTTTGTTTTTTACAGTCCAAAGTTATACTCCCTGTAACACGTCCATAAATAAGTAATTTTAATTTAGATATATGTACGTAATTAATTTTAAAATTGCGTTCTATGCTAATGTAATAAACTGAGTGAATATTAAATTTAACAGTATTCTTTATATGTACATACTATATTAAAATACAACGAGTTATATACAGATATATGAACTATATAATAAAAGTTAATATTTCATTTTCGTTGGATTACCATAGGAAAATATACGCATTTATGTAAATTTAAATGTTTGCACGACACTGCAGATGAACATCATTCTCCACATTTTACACGCCATATAATGTCATTATTTATAAATAATTTCCGACGCATTTAGAATTGTCCAACCAACTCATGAAATGGACTCGTCCACCGCAGTCAAGCTCGGTCATGTGTTTCACGTAAATAAAAATCACATTACACATCACAAAGAGTAATGTCTGTAGCGCTCTAACAATACTAGTATGATAAAAGTAAATACGAGTATATATCCCAGAAACAAACCACCACACATCACACGTTATGATAACACAGCAGCAGCACTGCAGCCTTTTGTCAGAGAAAAAAACTAGAACTCAATCAGTCAATGGCATATTAAAAGTTGGTCCGCTAAAGCCGACAAAAATCCAAGTTTCGCGTAGCGTATTCAAACATTCAGGGAAAATCCGTAGTAATGCATTACGTGCTGTATATTCCTTGTTCTATTCTGTATTTGACATAAACTGTTATTGCTTTGAAAGCTTTTGGTGAATCCGTTGTGCAAATCATAGATATTCAGTATTTTATTAAAAATGCATTACTTGCTTTGTGATTCTATATTATCCCTATAGATTTTCCTTTCAGTTTATTTATTTATTTATTTGTAAAAATACTATCAACACTAGAAACTGCATTGTAATATCAAAGTTGATATTTTAATATTTTTTATTCATCGACTTAGTTTCAGAACTATCATTCATTCTTGTTAATACAATACAATTCAATTAGTCTATAAGTTGTGTTATTTTTATATCGGTATACATAACATATTGTGTGTAAGCATATTGTTTCACATAAAGCTATATTCGAAATCTTAGCACGTCCGGCTTACATCTGAAGGGTTCTTATAAAAAGTAAACACGAACACTTATCACATACAAAACAACGCCGTACATCTTTCATCCTCTTCGACGCGACGTGTGGCCGAAAAGAGTCAGATCGATTAAGTCCCATTTTGGACAAAACATAAAATAACGTACAATATATTATCGTGTATGTATAGAATAGGCAGAAATAATCACAGATTTTCATGAAAAGAATTACGCGAAGATTACTTGAATAATAAATAAGTAATATCATATTTTGTATTCATAATAATTAAATATTTATAAACAAGCAAAACTTTATGTATATATAAATATTGTTAACTATTCTAATTGTATTCAATTTCCGAAACACCGAAAATGACCCTTATAAAATCGAATTACATTGTTTGCCAGTTACTGCAAATTGTTGTCGTTTTTTGAATAGCTTTGGTCATCCGAGCGTTTGATAAAATTGACGTGAAGGATTTTGTATAGCACGGTAGCTATAGTATGTATGTAGAGGCTACCGATGCGTGTCGGAGCCGCGAAACCCCCGTCTATTTCGCCATGCGCAATCCTTCATTTCAGTCACGTATTCCTCTTATATCTCGTACGGGTCCCGCGTTGTAGATTACGACTCTTGCGTCATCCGTTATTCGTTAAAACGGGCGTTGTAGTGCATGATGGAGTATAGACATTTAAAATGTATGAGAGCAATTTTTTAAAAGTTTTGCACATGGTGCGTCGTATGCCAAGTACATACATGCGAGTCCGTTGTTGGCAAAAGTATGACGTGCCGATAGCGACCAGTTTACCACCAGTTATCAGTTTTTCTTATCTACTATCATTTGTCAAAACGTGAACGCACACTTTCTTGTTTTGTTGCACATTCAATTAATACGAAAGATTCACTTGAATACTTGAACATTTGTGTTTGTATCATAACGTCTATCAAATTTAGATCATTCTGATTTGAATTTGTATTGAGTATAATTATAATTACGTATATAATATTTATGAATGAACTTTATATTCATTTATTAATCAAATATACATGATGCTGCTGTAAATCCTTGAGAACAGTATGTAATTAAAGTAAAAAATATTAAAAATGCATAAACAAACTACATTATAACAAATCTTGCTTTTCGAAATGAAATGAAAGAAATGACCATCCTGAATTTTACATAACCCTTCTTACGCTTGATTCTAATTTTGTAATTTTTAATCATATTCTCAACCCTTTGTGTCCGGACTTTTCCATTTCAAAAGAAAACATGGCACTTGTAATTTAATATTAACAAACACTCACTGTCGCAGCTAATGAATAATTCGGAAATAATTTATGTTGTTTATTTTGCCCAAAAAAAGTATTTCGTAATCAACTTTTGCATGTTATAGTTGAAAATCAGCTTTATTTACAAAGAGAAATAATATTTTAAAATTATTTACTCAAATCGCATTAAATTCACATGATCAGTGTTATGGTTTCAGCTGATAATGTAAAATCTTGATATGTTTCGTCCTATAGCGTTTTGAAATAAAATTATCCATGATTAATAGAAGGATCCAGTGGCGTAGCTACTGTAGAGCAAACGTGTGCAATGCATAGGGGCCCGCGAGTGTAGGGGGCCCTAACTTTTACAAGTGAACTGAGAAAAAATACATAATATCATCAAGATAAAAGAAAATAAAAATATAAGAAAAAATTAAGAAGGAAAATAAATATTTTGTATTTTTTTAAAATTATGACCAAAATGGGAGGGGGGCCTTCCGTCCATACTTGCATAGGGGCCCAAAATTTCTAGCTACGCCACTGGAAGGATCTCTGATTATTTAGGTCAAACTTGACACGACAATATCAATTATGTATGTTGAGTCGACCATAAAGATTTGGATTTCATTGCAAATTTGCTGCAGGTCGTTGAAACCCTTGGTTGCACCATTGGGAAAGAGTGTACCAGAAGTCAACTGGCACTGGAGCTATATCGAAATTTTAAACTTAACTCCGGATCGCCATTAATTTTTTAGCTGGCCACACGGGGCTCGGTGACGTGGCATGCAGAATTCACGGGCGCTACCATGTCCCGTGTGAGACATCACTTAGACTTTTTACAATTCCTTAGCGGCAATATATCTTCTATGATTATTGATGATGTGAGGCGTCTGGTCCCTCGGTAATATTTTGAAAGCATAAAAGAAACTTTTAAAAAGTCATTTTTATTAATTTTTAAACCATTCGCCGCCTGAGATACATTCTGTACATATTATCCACATATGCATGTGTTCCACGCGAAAAATAGTTTAAATTTTGTATCGTTCAATTTCGCATGCATTGCATGTTTTCAGCAGACGCTACAGAAGAATTCCAAAGTATTTTCTTTCTTTTCACTTTGTATTCTAGTTCTTTATATGTATGTAAATAGGGTATTGGCAAAATAAACTTACGTTGAATTAGAACAAATCTGATTGAATATCAATATAAATATTGATTTAAATCGGAAAGTGCGTAGGGTCTTCCATTTCCGTAAACGGCCAATTCAAGTCGAGCTTTTTATTCGGCAGTATTTGAATGTATAGTCGGTTGGCTCGATGGAATCGTTTCTTGGATACGCCAGACCAGTCAAGTGGAAAAAAAGAAAAATCGACGGATAGTAGAGGCCGGGACACGGTTAAGAGAATGTGTAGCTCGTACTCATCAGAAGCAATTTATTATCGCAATCTAAAACTCGGGAATATGTTACAGTTGTCTTTATGTTCTTCGCGTTTTTTTCATTATTGTTATTGCGGTGTCGTAGAGACTAATACACATATGTATTTTGTAAATGGATGTAATGACCTTAGTATAAGTTATCAGATTCGCTAGATTAATTTTATAGGTCAATATTAATGAATACTAATCGGAAGGGTTCGAATTCAAATCCAGGATTTACTGTGATAAATTTTAATAGTCCATCTTGTGTAAAGAACCTTAATACATTAATAATATAATCAATTAGTAAAATGTGTCATGGCAACTGACAAATGTTTCCAATTTAATTAACACGTTTGTTTTTAGATGCTGTAAATGATTAATAATAAAAAATACCCTTGTACCACAATTTCAACGCGCGCGCTGCGTTTCATAGGACAAAAGTTCATTTTTATTTCCCAGGTCTGTCAAAGATCCTGAACCAATTACACAACTCACAGAACTGAATGTGAAGTTTTCTATTAGTGGACCTAGCGAATTAATACATTGTGCTGGCCATTCTCTCTGCAAAAATGCACTCAAAATTTAGCTAGCTGTGACCGTTAGCGAGTATAATTTTTAACTCAATTAGGAATTATTAATCCATGCACGGTGTAAAAAAATCCTGGGATACTGCAATTTTTTTTATATCTGAAATTTAATTTTCACCAAACTTAATTTGATGATACCAAATTTGAAAGGCTTATAAAAAACACGTGAACCGTCATTACATGTTTATTAAAACATACTGTATAAATGTAAATAAAGAATATCAAATAAGATAATTTCAAATTATTAAAATGAATTATATTAGAAATAAATAAGTGTAAAACTGTAATATTTATATAAATTACTAGGGTAATAAACGCTTATTTTTCCCTTAGCCATTACTTTTGAAATGCTAAGAATTTTCCTTAGTTTCGGTTTGCATTTCGCACATCAGGACGTTTCGCATTGGGAACTTTTCTATTTGAATATGACTAGTCATTATTATAAATGTACTTGTAGTTTAGTTGTGGCTATGCAGTTCTGTGGTACAGTACGAAATTTCAAATGGCAGTTCATGTCTAGTGCACGAAATGCCAATATACAAGTTTGGAACGAACCGAGCGCACCTCCATCCGGTGCGAGATGAGTTGTAGACATGTGTTTCAAATGGGATTATATCTCGTTGATCGCATTACCGGAAATCACTTTCGGAACTCTCGTATAAGTTCCTCGCTATGAAGCTAGGTAGGCTATCAGCCTCAATCATTTTTTTTGCTTGCTGAATGCAAAATAGAACATAAAAAGCGTGTTACACAACGTTCCTCTGTCCTTGGTAAGCCTACCTATGTGTGTGTTTTGCAAATGGAAGCGTCACGCATAGTGAATATCATATTTCTTTATTCTGATCGCATCCTGGCACGTTTTTTTTATCAGTTAATATAAAAGTAAGTCTCATACTTTTCAAACAAGACCAACAGGGAAAAGAAAGTTTGTTTTCTCTTGTAATTGTCAGAATAAAACAACGAAATTTTTACAGCTATGCTTCTATGCTAATTGACCCAAAGTATCGCCGAGCAGCCATTAAAAATAATGCATAAAATTTGTACATAATATTAAAATGATTTTAATTATTTTTATTCACCGTTTAGTAATAAAATATAAATTCTATTTTTTATACTGTACAAGAAAATAATATATTCTGAGAGCTTAAGAGGATAAATTGTATTTAATTGAAAGACGTGATAAAATAAAACTGCAAACATTAGTTCTTAACAAATCAAAGCGCTTAGTTATAAAGTAGTAGGAAAGTTCACTAATTTAGTCGCTCATTAAGCAGTAAACATGTCAATGGACATAAATAACGGTGCCAGGACGTATCTTAGTCCTTACACCTCGCTCCACACATAAATAGTTATTAAGAACCGCTAGTTAACTTGTAAATGGTTTGCATCGACTAATGAGTTTTTCCTAGCACTCTCATTACCCCATACACCGTAATCAGTGTAAACTTCTAGAAATATCGACCGATATGAACTCCCAACTTGGCGCACGTATTTTTCGAGATACGATGAACGTCGAAATTCAGAAAATTGTTCAACCGAACTATTGGGCAGTAACGTTTAATATAAAATGAGAGCGTGTCCGCACAAGAGACGTGCCCGGTTTAACAATGTGTAATTATTATTGATTTTAGCGGCCGGACTACACTCCATCAGTGAGTTCTATATCCGGGCAACGTACCGTACCATACCGCACCGCACTACTTCAATAGTGCCACACACTAATTGCTCTTATCAGTAATGATACAGTTGACTAATATCCAATTGTTTCATATTTGCATTACACTCTCTTTTATAATACTCCTGTTTCGGGATTATACCATTTAAATGATTCCACTCATTTGTAAAAACCATTTATAGCGAATCGATTAAATACAATTTAAATTAAACACTGTCATATGATATGGCAGCAAAAGTGTAAATATCATTTTCCAATTTAAATTCTAGTTAATGTGTATATGGTAACTGTTTAAACATTTAAATTAAAATGGGTACATACATATAAAATCTCTATATAAGTGTAATTAAATTCTACAAGTTATTTCGTATTACGTTTGGTTAAATATCAAAAATTAATGCAAAATAAGACTTCTCTAATCTCGAATTAAAGTTAATTCTTATAACTTTCAGAATGTACTATTATTCTGTTCACATGTGTTTGCACAAGAAAACTTAAATGGAAAAATGATATTAATAATAAAATGATAATGTTACTACGGATTCTAAAACGATATAATCACTTTCATTCTGAGTGAATGTCATTCTTACAATAGACCGTGATATTGCGTTTATACCGCAGAATACAAATACAACTAGTTAGCAGCTGCAACTTTAGAATTGCTTATATTTTTTATTGCTTTTCATTTCTTTACGTATTGTTAGAAGTGTTTTCAAGGCACGCGATGTTGATGCTAACAATATAGAAGAACCACGACAGTTCAAATAATCGTATTTAGCCCTATTCAATTGAAGCAGTGTAACACAACATTCAGAATTGCGGTGGAATGAAACACAGTGAAAAATGAAACGATATTGGCTTTCAGAATTTCATGGTATTAATATTTACTATAAAATGAAGCACGGAAACATGCGATTCATGTAAAACATTTACATTTCAAAGAGCCAAATGTCAATCTACTGTTATGCTTATTATTTTTTTCGTAACATGTTTGCTACAAATGCTGCCATTGATAAAAATGAAAGAAATACATATCTGGAATTATTCGTATATCAACATATTTTTGGTGATTTTAAAATGGAGACCTTGGAGATATAGAACGATATTTCAAATTACATAATATCGTTCTTTTCATTATAAATATACTATTAAATGAAATTTCAACATCAAATTGTTATTATTTTCTTATGTATACAATTGTATATTACCCAATCGCAATAAATACAATTACATAATTCTGATAACCAGTCAAATAGATAAATCATAAGGAAAACAAGTAATCATAACAAGTAGGCGGTGCAACACACATTTCGACCCTATGCTCTGTCATTCCCAGCACAATTTGAAACCGTCGAGTGACACAAGGTGGCGTTTCAAAACAGATACATCCGACATTTTGACAAATGAATATTGTCGAATTATTACGTTATCTGTCACTTAACAGACATTATCGCATTGCACGAAACTGATCTGACAGTAGGTGTATCCGTATCTTCTGTCGGTATGTCGACTACAAATGATAAAGCACGCCCTGCACAGACCAACTTGTGCGTTCAATGGGGTATGCCAAAAATCATATTGCCCTGGCATAATATAAGACTGATAATCATATTGACACATATTTTCAATGGATTTGCTGTTATATTTTCGCTAGGTTTATTGTTGGCAGCTATAAATACAAAGGCAAACATTGGTGATTTTCTGAATATGGTCACTGACGGTGACGGAACTCAGTTACCAATCGTTCTTGGCGTGTCCGGTACATTGTGTGCACCACTGAATATTGTAATGATCGTGTTTATATGGAAAATGACGGGCAGTAACACAAGTCGCCTTGTAAATACCGTGTTGTTCACATTGGTGTTAATATCATGCTGTGTGATACTGGTACTGTTATCTCTGGCTATTTTCGCCCTTTCTCATTCATACAGTGTACATCACAGTTTACATGATGGAATAACGGAGGCTATGAACAATTACAAGAGTGATTCACGTGTAAAAATCCGATTAGATATACTACAAATCTCGTTCCATTGTTGTGGAAGTAGGAAATATAAAGAATGGTTCGAAATACCATGGTTTGATTCTAATATAACAACAAATGAGTAAGTTTCATTATTTAATTATTATTATTACTAATTTAAAAGAATTTTTAAATGTAATATTAGTAAGACATAGACTGTCATGCATATTTTTGATTTCCATACAAATGTATATAAAAGCTAATCATTGTTCCTCTTTATTAATTATTTCATAATCGACAATTTATTACTGATTAAAGCTAAAGCTTTGTATTCGTGTGTATATGGTTATATAAATATGTTTCATTCATGTATAGTAAATTCATATACACTAAATATGAATAATAATAAATGGGTAGATTTATGTGGAAATTATATCCTCATTCTGGCGTCCCTCTTGTTATACAAAAGAAAGTCATTTTTGCGAATGTTCTCACGGAAAAAGAAGAAGAAGTACGTATCCCTTGAGTGTCATTTAGATAAGTAGGCCTCTCCAACGCACTTTTTACTGTGTGCGCATTTACGCATTATACATAAAATTCTGTCTTCATCAGCATCGCGGCTTTATCACCCAGCGACCTTATTTTAAAAAAGTAAATCACACAGGGATGAGTTACTTGTTCATGTCGAGACCTGTATTATAATACCTACTGTTTTGTACTGTCAACCATCAAATCACGACTATATAAGCACGTTAAGCAAACAGAACTTTCAGATTTAAATTTGGGAAAAGGTCATTTAATGATCCATAACGTGACTAGTCAGTACTAAAGTCACTCACTTTCTGAATAATAAACTAGAATTACATTATTGTCTCACATTTTATATACCATGTAAAATAATTTTAATAGATTTCATCCTTCCATATTTTTTTAAAATTCAATTTAAATATTTATATACTTCAAGTAAGTTTTAAATACAATAGATATAAAGCATTGCTGAGTTCTAAAGAACTTAGAGAATTTAAGCTTTACAGTAAATTTTTTACGTAATTTATTATTCATGATTTAAAAAGACAATTTTGAACGAAATTTATCCTCCAATAACTTTCTTAAATGAATAATTTATTACCTTTTTCAGCAAGAAAAATACCGATACATTATACATTGATGTGATGCTAAACACATTTGCAGTGATTGATTTCCAGGCAATATTCATTTCGACGGTATCATTACATCCCCGTTATATAACACTGTTGTTGATCTAATATAATCAATTTAATTTATTTCATCCTAAATTTATTTTTTAGCCATATCGATTGCTGATATATTATGCGTATACATGAAACATAACGAAGACCTTTCAAATACTTTACATACATTTAATACAGATATTTTTGCTGCTATTTTCAATTAGAATATAACTTCATCTATTTAACGTACTAAGATTTTTCTTACAATAAATCTGATGTAACTTTTCTTTTAGCTGAAAAGATACATGCTTTATCTACACATATCTGTACATAAGACAGAATTAATTAATTCTTAGTGTACTCTAAACATTATCATGTTGGAAACATTTTAATAGATTCATAATATAATATCTAAATAAAAACTTATGCAAAGATGAAAGTTGTTTGAAGTTTTGCATAAAGATAGAAATCTGTTTTGTCAACACAAAACATCTGTCAGCGTCCTCTAAAAACTACATTCACATTTCGTCACGTACGACAGTTGCTCCGGGATAAGCATACTCCGCCATTCTCGGAAATTCAGAGTAGCATCCTGTCTCACTCTAGACGTTTGTGTGATTTGCAGACAGAATCAAGTGACACGAGACGATACACCGTTCAGTTGCTGCTCGATGAGAACACCGTACCCGTGCATCCATCATGACGTCATGTCCGTCGGTAGTTCATTCCTTTACGCGCCGGAAACAAACCTGAGCGTCTCTGAACATGGCTGTCATACAGTACTGGTCAGGCATACGAAGAATGTAGCTTGGAAAACTGCACTCGCTTTATTCTGTTTCTCCATTTTACAGGTTCGTGTTTAATACAAAAGTTTATTTCTATAATATATAAAATTGTATGTTGCAGTTTTCACCCAGCTGAAAGTTTTACATATATTTTATAGGGCGCATTATGCATAGCAACGCGTTTACTTCAGACCAGCCATATTGAAAAGTATCGTTTTGAAAAAAATCACTGGTACATGGCATGGATATTTGGTTATTACAAAGGAAAGTCATCTAACCGAACCTCTGATCGTCGACCTAGTCGTAGACACTAATAAAACACAATTATATATTACATATAAACCTTAGTCAGTTGGCATATGTTTATTCATTTTTAATATGTATTTGTATTCACCCAAGCACAGAGTAAAACCGATCCATCAACAAATTAAAAGCACGGATGATCTGTATGTTTATCTCTACAACTCTACATCATGTATCCTTTGTTACCCGAACTTTTATTAATATCATCTATTTTATTACTGACATAATACGTCCAAATTATATGTTCTTGAATGATGAAAACGAGCGAATCCCTTCGTATGTTGGTTATATGTGAATTCATTTAACTAGTCTGTAATTATTTTCGCATTTTTACTCTCGGATATTAAATAGAAATATCATTAAAACTAAATAATTTTACGCAGAACTTTATTTGAACATGGTCATTAAATTCTCAACTTTTATATACAAATTAACTAACATACGATTCAAATCACGACCTTCTCGAATAAAAGTGTAAAAGAGTACACTGTTATCGAGCAAGTCGTAACTGAAATGTAGAAAAACTGATTCGTAACACCTTGACGGTTATGCTTAGTTAGTTCAAACATGAGGATTATAAATTATTGCTTTTAAAAACTCTTTGCTAGAAGCTATACTGTATGTATGTACGTATAATATAACAATGGCGTCACAATAGTTGCAGTACTGTCAACAGTGGACACATTCGCGTTGAAGAGCGTGTATACAAATGTGTTGGGTTCGTGCAAACAAATGAAAAAAAAAACAATTTGTTTAGTAATTGTGACAGACGAACCGTACATCCAAACTGTCCGCGAGCGAACGTTCTATTTCACTGAATTCGCATGCGAGTTGCTACTTCGCACACTCTCTCTCTACATATTTAATAAAACAACCGTTATGTGTCGCTACAACAAAAACAGTTTAATTTTCCAAAAAATAATTTTAATTTATTTACAAATTCAAATTTATTTTCATTGTCCAAACTCCTATGACAGGCGACAAAAATAATTTTAAACAAAAATTATTTTTATATTTTCGAGAGAAAAATGTAGAACATTTTTAAATTAACTAATAATTATTTTTCTCTTTTGAAAAAAAAGTGAACAAATGCTTATACCGTGTGTCTCATGACGATCTACACATAGAAACGTTGCATACGCTCTTGATCGTGAAATATTAATTTGATTGTTTTAGTTTTTTACAATCTAGAGGGTATAATTGTTAATTTTATAATTACTATTTTATTTCCTTTGATATTCTAGTATAATTTTGTAACATATTCGACGTAATAGTACATTTTCAACGAATTTAAATGTCAAATTGACATTTTAATTACAAAAAAAAGAACAAAAACAATCAGATTAATATTTTGATTCAAAAATCAAATGAGCGCGCAACGTTCCTATGTGTAGATCGTCATGAGACACACGGTATAGTAATAATATAAATGGCAAATTATGGTGACTTCGAATGCCTTATTCGTGAAATACACACACATATATACTTATACACTTGGTATAAAGTTTGTATACATGAACTCTGATATTTACACGAGCAGTTTCATAGGCCAACCAACCCTCACCATCGTAAAAAGCACCGCATCAGAGAGATATAACAAACGTAGCCGCAAGCGTAGTTTGAATTGCATGTACTCCGAGTACTGCGTATGTCAAAGTTAAAGACAAAACAGAATGAAGCTTTGCTTGTAACACACAGCTGACTGTCAATATTGTATTATATGGTTTCGCTCGTTGTTCACGCAAATTCACAAATAATGTTTTCAAAGAAACAGTACAATGACACATTTGAAAATAACCATGTATCAATGTCATTGTTGAACTGATACAAATACCATGTCCGGCATCAATGAGATGGGGTCAATCGTCAATCAATGCGTACAGTTAATATGTTTTACAGTGATCTATATAATATTAAAAGATACGCAATATTATTATAAGGGTAATTTTATAGGAGAAATATAAATCTTATGGCATATACATGTAGATATGAAACCAATTTATATGAAAAATTATTAGCATCAAGTTTGACTAATGATTACAAAGTTCGTGTTTTATAAAACGAAAAAGAAACTACATGGTACATAATACAGCCTGTAATTTGGTTCATGTTTCTGAATTTCGCCGTTTTCCCTCGGTAAATATAAATACCGAGGCGCGTGATAGTAAATTCAACTTTAATATAAGCAATACAATTTCTTGGGTAGGTAGCAGGTATAAACCCGAATGTGATAGCACACCACATTTTACCAGAGGCTCAATAAATTCGTAGATTTTATTTTTCAACGAAAATTACAGGATTTTATTCTCATCTGCTTGTCGTATTTTACAATATTCTGTCACATATATACACATTTGATAAATATCGCTACTGGAATATATAATACAGTCGAATTTTAAATCATAATAAAACTGTTTGAAATATGTAAAAACATTACATGTTCAATATATTACACGAGATATGTTTGAATGGAAAATATTAAATAAAGTTAATAAATGAAGTAAACTGTTATTAAATAAATAACCTTTGCAGAGCAATATTAGAACAAACACATTGTTCAGTTGATAATGTTTGTAAAATTCACGTAGGTACCTGTGCATAACACTATAAGAACACTGTGTAAACAAATAGATTATAATGTAAGGTGTGTTTACACACAGGCTGCATCTTCTTTACCGGACCGGGTAAGAGAAGCTAGGTAGGGATTTCATAATGTTACCATATTACTTCAATTAATCACGTATGCGTTAGGCTCTGGAACTCTGCCTGTCGGCCCTTATTAGATGTTGTTTAATAGACTTGTCGTATATTTAATTCAAAGATTTTGCTCACACACATTTCAACGGAGTTGCGCGTTACAACCATATAACAATGACAATATTGATTTTACAATGTTTGTGTATTGTTCAGATCCGGTTGCGATGACAAAATTTTGAAATGAGTTTGGTTACATGATACAGTAAAAAACAGAATCATCAAATCAGAAACAGATATTACAAAAGGGGGAGGTGGAAAGAGAAAATGTAATTCACTAGAATTAAATTGATACAAAATACAACATGTATGTATTACAAAATAATAAAAAACAAAATCCGTATGTACGAATTTTCAAAAATATTTAATTTGAAAATAAATTACGTATCCAATAAATAAAACGAATGAAAATTTTAATTATCTGCACTGCTAATGTTTTGCAATGCATTTACATTGATACATCAATAGTAACAAAATGTTTACATACGTAGCTAAATATAAATGTGTTTTTGTAAAAAGATAACTCGAATATCGTACCTACGTAATTTACGTAATGGTTCAAGTCGTATCTACTCTTGAAAGCTTCTTTACAATTTTCTATGCATGTGTATTTCTGTAGAGTGGATACAACTAAACCTACAGGCGAGGAATACCGGTTGCAGCATGCTTGCGGGCAACTCTCTGAGTCTGACAGCGCATCAACGTTGCTTTATTTATTAACATATTACATTCAGATATTACATATCTTGTCTAGTCATACTCGCGCCAAACATCTGTAATGCTATTTGAACAATTCTTAATTGATACGTAACACGCATCACTTCACTTAATAACAGAACTTATTTAACCTTAAGTTGTACACTAAACTCGATTTATAAAATCTTAATAATATTGAGCTGTTACGTTACTAATCTCCATTCGTCTAATTATGTAGGTATTCGTTTTGTAATATTTATGTCTAGATTACTTGAACTATGACATTCGAAATTGGTATAAACATTTAACGATTGTTGGAATAAATAAATATGTTTCTTTAAGTAATAAATACAACAGTGAACACATAAATCTGATGAGAAAAAAAAATATAAACATCTGAACGTTACAAATCATAACCAATGCATAATAGTACATATGACAGTTTCAAGCCGTCAGTATTCTTGAACATGATTTTGCAATATATCTGCATTTTTCTTGTTAGCTTGCGATTTAATATAATAAAGTTTTATTTTTGAACAAATATGACGGAGTAAAATCCGACATTGCTTACCTGTATGATCGGAGGTCGTCAGTGACGTAGAATCGTTGTCCTAGTTCTCATCACGCGGTCCAGTCCATCAGTCGATACGGCACGACACGGTGGCGCTGTATTCATCTTCTGATTTCATCTTATTCGCGCACTTTAAACTTAACTATTTGTTCTCTTCAAAGAAATAGTAACATCCACAACGGCTAGACATTAATCAGTTCGATGAACAACAACTGTCTCTGGTGCGACCCGAATTCTAATGAATATAAAATAATAAATCTATAATTTGTCTCATGTATAATCAGAACTAGTATGGCCATTCGTTTTATTAAGTTACTTAATCACATGCAAAATACACACACACGCATGCATCAGTATCACACATATGCCTAATGAACTTCACAACTTTTGGACATTGACCATTGCAATTCACAATTAACCAAAAAATAAACAAACCTTGAATGAATACAAACACTTATTCAGCACTCATGTATCATATATTCCAGCATTTGCACCCTACTCAATCCATCCTGTTTGCCAGAGAACAATAAAAATACTCAAAGTACACACATTAAATTTCTTCAATTCGTTCTCTCCTGCCAGAACCCGTTTAGTTCTCAATGACCATCACATTCACGCGTCTTTAATTTCACGTAGTTATTACAAACAACATTCTACGTACACTAACAAACTCCTTACGTCGCAAAGTCTTCTAAGAGTAAATGCACAATTTGTTACTAATTAAATAGATAAAATGTAATGTTCACTGCAATAATTTTCACTTGACATTTAGTTTTTGATTATAACCGAATGAACACTGTACGAGGAACACCGAAAGCAGGACCGAATTAATGAGGTAACGGAGAAGCAATGTCACTGTGACGCCTACGGGGAAGGCGTCCACGCGTCGTCGTTCACGCACACGTCGAAGCGCCACACACTGCGGTAAGCCGGTGACTGAAGCTCCCGGCAGCGTTACGACCGCCTCCCGGCCGCCGCCAGCGCCACCGTTCCACCGACGCCCCGGCACCGGCTGCGCAATCCACACCATCGATCCTTCCGCGGGGCCTCGCCACTCTGTGCAAACATCTCATCACACCTCCTCCTTCATTCCAGCTTCGCCAGCCGACTACGCTCTTACGCTGCATTCGTACCTGTATTTACGCACGCTCTCACCTGCAAATTCTAGCAGAAGCAAGGCCAACGTCACTGCAATACTCGGAAATGTTATCTATCCATGTGTATATTAGAATGATATTACTCTACACATCTGCAATCAACCATATGGAACTGAGCCAGCTCACCTCGCCACTACCGCCAATGCAATACCATTTAATCTTCACTCTCTTCATTGCGAATGTAGATGCATTAAAATATCCGTAAATTACATACGCGTAATATCGACTAAACATAGGTACCATGTCACGTGTTCCAACAATCATACCAGAATTTCTTACAAATATGTGCAGGATGAGTATAGCATATTTCTTTATAGACACACTAATATTATTAATGAAATATACTGATCTCAATTTTATATTTATTTGAATACGTAACTAGTTTAGACAGACTTCGCAATGTGGCTAGTTTGGATTTCTCAATTTCCAATTTTAAACCCTTGTGCATACAACTGTTGCCGGTTAAAATAAGTCAATTATATAATTAAGGCAATGTTAATACTAGACGATTCTAAATAATAAATGATCAGCCGTTCCTAACTAATATGGCAAGCTGTACAATGCACACGCTATGAATTCAAGTAATATTTAATGTATGAAATGTTGTGAGACAAGTTCTTCAGCTGGTATAGGTCTGTTCATTAGAGGATTAGCAGTGGGGCGTGTGGCCAGGCAACTTGTAAGGATGGTGCAGCGGGCGGGTCGGGCGACAGTGTCATACAATTAGGAATTAAAGCATCGGGCAGACCGTTAACTGTGAGTGGTCAGCTTATCTCAGGCGCTTGTAACCGGAACAATCGAATGGCACAACGAAGGACTTCCAAATGCACTGCAATATGTTGATTCAGGCACTGAGAATGTGCTCCGAACTAACTTAAATGTATCGATTGTCGTACAGATATTGGTTTAGTCAATTCCTGTCTTGCATTCTCTGCAAATCAATTCCTGTGATCTGTTATTTCAATGGTCACCAAGATATATTCAAGAGAATAGCTGACGTTTCCTGAAATATGATATGAAATGAGGTATGTGAGTGAATTTGTAATTTCTTTATAATCATTTCACGGTATACTAAATTCTAATAATCTAGAATGTCAAGATTGCAAGTCTTTTGGTTTTTTTACATGAAACTTGTATGTGTGTAGCATTATAGTTTTGTTCTGATGTGAGCCGGAAAATCCTTACAAATCTCTACATTCATTGCTAAATCGCCCGTAGCTGAAATTACAGGAATAACACCTGGTGGTATGCTATAGCTGCCCATATCCATATTAATTATAGCATTGCCAATGCATACTGATTCTGTACACAGCATATAACAATGGGCTAAGCTTGTCAATGCATATTCAGTAAAGAGATGTTAGTACATGTAACACAATCCAAACTCGTATGCTACACGAAATGTTATACATACATTTGATCTTATTGACTATATGGCTCTGATACAGAATACATCAAATGATGTTAAAGCATTAGTCATATGAAACATTCACAAAATAAACTAATCATTATGTTATATCAAAATTATTATCGGCTATACAGTCTCCTTATTGAAAAATTATGAGTACTTTTAACAAAAATACCTTCCGGTAGGATTTAACAAAGTACAAAATGTGGAAAACATTTAAATACAAAGGTAAGTTCTCAATACAATGGTTGTCGTGGTGGCAAGTCGATTTAGCCGCGAATTATTGAGTGCGGGATCGGGCACGCCACCATTTTATCTCCGCTGTCCAGAGTATAAACGAATGTCTCTTTTGATTTCGTTCGCTTTTTATTCGCGTTCTTTCTTTTTCTACATTGATAGCAGATTGCTTCATCGATTCAGAACTTCTGTCTCACACGCGCTCAATCAGAGCTGCTTATTCGTGAAAACAGGTAGATCGCCAACATTTTTACACGTAAATAACTTCAAGCCGCATACAATATATCTCTATCTACTTATTCAGCATAAAGCGTATACAGAAGAACAGCTTATACTATAAGCTGTTCTGTAAATCCCATTGAAGCTTAATTTTATATTTCAATTTGAACTTTTTTCGAAAGTTTATTTACTGAAGTAAGTATTTTACTGTTGAATTTATAATGTAAATTTGCAGAATTTCTAACCATAATCGCAAAAATATTGATTTTAATAAAAAAAAACAATGAAGTAGGTTTTCCTCATATTTGCGTGTTATAATAGTTGGAAGATTTTAAAATCTTTGTAGCTAAAAATAGCAATTATAAAATATAAAGTTTTCTTTAAATTATTCTAAAATTCTCCATTTATCTCTATAAATCGAGGAATTTAAGTCGCCGCATCTGAAATGCATTTGAATTTAATAAATTACTCGCATATCAAAATAAATACTATCATTTCAAACTGTCAATCAAAGTCATTATTCACTTCATTTGAAAACTTGTGGTAATAGAATTTGCGGTGCGCATATAATTTAAAAACTTTCATATATAATAATTATTCTGGAAAACTTATTCCATTTTATATTATTCATTCATTCTGAATAAAACAAAAGGAGTTGCAGTAGACGAGAATTTCTTCAAATATGAAGTTTCAGCATATTTTGTTTTTTTTTATGCAATTTATTTTCTGTAACGTAATTTAATAGATTTATCATTTTCTATGTTAAGTGAAAATGATATTATTTAGCTACCTATTTCCTGGTTTTTAAATTTTTAATTATTTAGCACTAAATGTGTAATGATAAATTTTATACTTATTTTAAATTCTTTTTTACCGCGCATATATTTTTCCTTTGAGTTTCGAAAATAGACACTACAGTATTATATAAAACTGAAAAAATGCTTATTCATATGTATATGCTTTCATTTGTTAGAAAATTTAAATAAATCTCAAAATTCCAATTTGATAAATGAACAAACTGATTTAAATTATTCAATTCTTTTTAAATGTTTAAATTAAATTTAGTTGCCTTTGGTTTTCGTTTAAATAATAATAAGAAAAATTTTTACTTGTTTTTGTTTTTGTTTCTGGTTGTTATGTATTTTGAATTTGTAATTTTTGTTCCCGATGATGACATATTATGTCGAAACATGTAGAACATTTAAAAAATATAAAAGTAGTAAAACAATGTAATTTTTATTAATTTATTATAATACAATGAATTACTACAAAGTAAAAGAAGAATCTATTTCATATTTAAATAAAATGGCGTTTATACATTTTATATTAAATATAATTAAACAAAGCATGGTAAAACTATTTCATTTAGTTCAAAGCACAGAGTTTCGAATTACAACATACACGTATCTGAAATTTGTACAGTAATAAATAGACCAATAGTGATTTATGAAATAAAACAATTAGATTTAAATTAGATACATACTAGATATTTGTAAAAAAAGTATTCATCTCAAACCTTTGTAATTGGTAAAGACACAATGAATTCACATAGCATTGAAAGTTTGAGTACTGTTGTCAGTTGACAAAGAGAGTTAATCTAGTCCGGTGGAGTAACCTTATTATCGGAGTTGTGTTTGCGTATTCAGGCAGTTCCACCACAAGCTGACCTCTCGCCTAGCACGTGGGATAAGGTTATGCGGATGCCATCGTTGTTCTAGCCAAATAACGGACGATGTTAGCTCCGCATCTCCAGGGACTCTGCTGAATACATCACTACCTGCATAGTGCTGATGCTGGACACACAAACGCAACAGCTTACATATGGCGTCCATGTTTGGATCACCCTTCTCAATTACTAACTTTTTACTAAAAAGCACCTAACACGCTAGGATTAACAAACGGGTTCCATTTACAGAATTCTAAAGTCTACGTACCAATATTGAAACTACATACATATATACAATTATTCATATATTTTCTATATTTTTTCATGACAAAGAACTCTCTGAATTGTAACTGTGTTCAAGATGTTGTTTTTATGTTCATAAGAAATTGAAAATATTGATTCTTATACAAACTTCAATATTACCTATTTTGGTAAACATTTCCGAATTGGATGCGAAAGAAAACAAACATATTTGAAATCTCCCAACATAGATTTATAGTTACTGATGGATGTTGATATCACCTACAATTTTTTCCTGAATTACTTACTAAAATTCATTGTGTTGTTTTTTTTTTCAACTGAAATGATCAAACTGGTGAATAGTATTGGATAGAATTTTAATCGGCGACATGATAACATATTTTTTTTATTCATAATAAACTAAGTATCAATTGCGTGACAGGCATTGCAGATTCTATTTTGTTTAAATTACATTCTGCACACTTTCAATGAAAACAAGCAGAAACACGCGAAGTGCAATATAACTTTACAAGCGGAACAACTAAACTCACGCGTTCTGTAAACGACATCATTTAGAGAAAGTAGATGGCCATGCCAACATGCTTACATTAAGCTGCATTAAGCTATCCATGCAGTTTTCTCGTAACATTAACACACAATGGATACTGAGAGTTGTCTTTTTGCACCATACAGCCACTATGTGCTGCTCATATTCATTTAAATGCATTTTTATCACAATTTTTTTTTTAATCCCAGTAATATCAGCTTGACATTTGATAAAAGCCAAACATATTTATTAATGTTAAATACGATAATAATTGGTTTCTCAATTGGGCTAAATTAAAAATAAGTAATCTATAATCTGGATAAATAATTACAGTGTTCGGTAATCTAATTTTACATTACATTAATACGTGAATGGTTGAAGGACAAGTTAACAGTTGTGAATTGAGTAACAGGATATTCAGACACGCAGACGCAAGTTCAATCTTATCAATAACCCCTAAAGCAAGTAATCCTTGTTAGTTTCGTAAACACCTAATAAAAGTTATCCCTATTCAAAGATAGGGTAGCGACCATGTGATGCGATTGTTTACCTATGTTTATCTTGAAGTTTAGCTCTGCTGTTATGCAATAGGTACGTACTATAAATCACACCAATCGTTGTTGTACATAACATAAATCATAGCGTTATGATACTACAATAAATAATTATAATGTTTATGAAGTACAGTAAGGTCATTAGTATAGGTTCTTAAATAACAATTTTCAATATTTACATATATATATAGAGCAACGTTTCTAATTATTTGCGAATATTAAATAATTTTTATTAAGAATATGTCGTTAATATTCTGTAACGAAATATTCGTATACTTTCGTATACAGTGTATTTCAATGATGACTAGAAAAGAAAATTTCGATTCAGCTATGCTCGCAATGTAAGAAACGAACACAATCTTTGAAAAATTCATGAATTTTTTATCGATCTCCTCACATTTAATGCACAATTCGAGACTGACGAGAAGTTACGGCAACGTTCACCGACTCACAAACGTACGTAGTCGATCCACGAATTGCGTGCATGTTTTATTTAGACGAATGAATGTATTTATGTTTGTATTATAACATTTTCAAATATCGATACCGAACATTTTCAAATAAAACAGAAATCTGAGTCCATTTACTTTTAGAATATTAAAGTCTTCGATATATGTACAATGTACATATATAGAATTTACTTCTTTTCAAACTGTATAGAACCTACAGAACAGAACAAATAAATAAATACATTTTGTTAAATCAAATTATATATTTTTCATTTAGGTTATATTTTTTATAATAACAGTCTTTTTAAGTCGTTTGATGTATTTATAATTAGAAAATTCCGTAATTAACGCATGGCTGTGAAATAATAAATGTATTGTTTTTATACAGCGATAACAGGCTTAAAAACACAATATATTATGCAACCCATAATGCTTCTGTGATTATAGGGAAACTGTTTTCAATGGTTCGTTTTATTAACTTTTCATTTACATAATTCGAAATCTTTTACAGATTATTTTAGAAAAGTTTATATTAAATTAATATTATTATTTCAATAAGAAAAGGTAAGTTATCCAATAATAAGCATTAACGAATTACATGTAATATTAGTATGTACATACATAAATGATCATTATGTGAACCTATATTTGATGTTTGATGTGTCATTAATTTTATAAATCTTTTTCAGATATTTTTGATAGTATGACATTATTTAACACGTTTATCTAATAATAACTAATTGCAGTTTATATTTATCAATTCGCATTTATAATTATTAATTGGTCATATATTAAATACAATTCTAAGTGAATGTTGTAAAATAGATCACAGTTATTACTTTCAATTAATATAATAAATGTAACCCGGGATAGTGGGCTAATAACGAAATGGAATCATTAAATTATACTATCATTAAGGGAGATATTCCCATTGCATATCTAACGCTAAAGCTGCTTAATAAATAGCACCGTTCGAACAATGCAATAATTTGCATTAATTTCTAATTTGGCAGAAACTTGCACACATGACTGTTCCACACAATACCATTTATTTCTGGTACAATCAGGAGGATAGCAAAACAACTAATATTTATTGAACACCACAGATAGCGGCGTGCGTATTGTGATATCAATGTAACATTTATTGTACGTAGTATAAATTACATGTTTATATCCGTGTTCCTATATACGTATGTATAGTCTATCCATAGATATAAGAACTTGACATGATTCCTTAATAGGTAGGGTGGTACCCTTCACAGCAGGAGAGGCCATAAACTACTAGTAGTGGCGGTATTCAGGTACATTTGTAATGCTCTTAGCGGGAAAGACAAGAGACATTTTGTCTATAATTAAGACGTAATAATAATTTATTGAATATTACATTTATTTATGTTAATTTGTATTATTATTGTTAAGATGTATATCATATTTTTGTTGTTATTTTTCAAAATGTATTTATAAATTTCTGAATACAGCTCTGCTTTTTATTCATTTACTGTGTCGTATAATTTGGGATAATCCTCTGTTAATAGCATGCTGCGTTTAGTCAAGTTCTTATATCTATGGATACACTATACCCGTCCACTTTTGTGGGCATGATATCACAAGAGCAACAAAATAGCTAAATTGTTGATTAAAATTTCCATTTTTTCTAACTGAACTAAAAAAAATGTCTATTACGTGTTATAATAATCATATAACGAATTTCGGTCTTAACATTTTGTTGAATAAGGCTAAATGAGGAAGGATATTTACACAAATTTGTTGAACCAATATAAATGTGAGATAAATTCTCATATCATTCACATGAACATATACAGAAGTCAAATATTTAATGGTACATACAATTTATACCTGTGTAACTCGTAACAATTCCAGCCAGTTGAGTTTGTGCTGCGTTTGTGAAATACATGAAGTTATTTCAGAACTTTGAGTCTACAAACTACTCTCTGTGGAGTTTACAGTGGAGCACATTGCAAAGCTAATTTAACACCATCGACTACTCCTTCAACCTGAAAGATAGATAAATCAGAATTCATACCAAATTTCAGTGTAAGAATGTTTACTTAGGTCTACCACAAAATGAACATATTTTGTTCCGAAGGCTACTCAAATAAAAGATCTTTTTGGAATTAATTCGATTTAAATTAACTGTCCAAATGTCTATTATCAAATTCAAATGACTTATTACAATTAGGTAGTTCTTAAAATGGAAACAGCAAACTTTCCACAATTTATATTCAATTCCTCTTGTTACTACACAAAGAAAAATGTTGTAATTACTTGCATTTATAAATGATAAAAAATAGTAATGATTATGTCACAAGCATTTTTACAGCAATACCCAGATACCAAGTTGTTCGTAGTACATTATTAAAAGAACGAGAGCACTATAATTCAAAAAAATATATATCTGTTGGTACATGACATTTGCTAAATGGAACGAAGAATAATATTCGAAATGCCTACACGCATTATCGCCCGAGTTTATGACCTATTCGAGTTATGATGGATTCTATATTTTATTGGTTTATATCGGTGTAATATTATTGGATTGCAAATGTTCGTCGTGTGGTAACATACACACACTTTCCAAACGATCTTTTTTTCCATTTTGGCATAATAACGCGATTATTGAGCACTCTCCTGAATTTTTATTTGCAATTATAAGATTCCTATAAAAAAAATTGTACTTAATGTTTAACTAAAATCTGCTGAGATGTTGATGCATATTCTATATGCTATATGAAAATCGTTCATCAACATTATTGGCTTTTAACCACCAGTACAATGCTGCACACAATGTCTATCACTTCAGAAACGCTTATGTACGTCAAACACACTAACCCAATCTGGCGATGATATTATTTGTGGTCGAAACTACAAGTTTCAGCTTCGAAAACAAATCAAATATACCTCAAATAAGTCTCAGAAACAAACAAATATTGGTTAACCCTATAATTAATTCTGTTCTGCAGAAATGAACACACAAGTTCCTGAGTAAACCGTTTCAATAATTCCGGCAGAATCACGTTAAATTGAACAAAAACAATTATGTTATACATACAACGAAAAAAGGATTAACAGTCAAATTTGAGTAAGTATATTTTTACCTATGCTAACTTCATAACTTTCCAGTTAAACAGCTACTCTAATAAAGAACCATAGTTACGGAATGGGAAGAGGGTAGGGGTGAAGTAATTAATATAGTCATGGACATGTATTCGTACAGTGCGCGTTGCCCGTGGCATCCGGAACACGGATAATTCAATTACGGATGAAACTCCGCTACACATCGAAACAAACTTACCTTTTCGGAAATTATTGTATGCAATGAATGAAACTTTCTGCCATGCCGGAATATCCTAATTAACATTTTAACTACAGCCGAGGTCCCTGCTAACATAATTAAATTTTTAACTACACCAATACAATCTGATCTGTAAACTATAAACTCGTAAAACTTAATTAATTAAATTTTTAATTTTGATTTATGATTGCTTTTACTTCAGTGAACCTCATTCGAAGAACTGCAGTTTCCAGCGTAATAATATTTATAAAACATAAAATATTTCAGAAGAATAAACAAAGTGAAAAAAATAGAACAAAATGTTGAAAAAAAATGGCTCAATGTTTTATACGACAAAAACATTATCAGTCTATTTCAGATTTAATGATATAATTATATCACATAAGGCTGCGAGCGGTAATAATATTTATAAACAATTTTAAGCGTGTAAGGCTGTGTTCGAATTCAAGATTTTAGTATTTTAGGCAACGAAATTAGGGAGATTTTTTGATCTTGGCGGTCAATTTAGGGTATGCAATTCAGGGCGTAGTGTGCTTTTACAAATCCTAATGCCTATTTCTAAAATCCTAACGTTATTTAGTGCACAATTTAAGTTATAAAACCAGTCACGTGGTACATTAGTGCACTAAATAGTCCAATTCGAACGCAGCCTAAATTAATTATTATTATATACTGCAATACTACAAATATAACAAAAATAGAATGTTCCCGACATTACACTACACTCCCCTATTAGACGCAATTAGTTGTACTCCACGCAGTTCTCTTTTCTCATTTTAGTATGTACCAGTATGTACTCAATAATCCGAGTCAATTTCAGCAATCATCGCTAAATTCTCGCAAAGAAACGGTAATGTTGTTAGTTTTTATAAAAAATGAACAATAAAAATGCACTAATCGAAATTACTAAATAAAGTTGCGTCAAAGATGTTCAGCGACGTAAAAACACCAAATGTATAAATAGAAATTAAAAAATCCAAGCGATATGGTTATAACTCAAGGTAATAGTGTGATAGCCCTGGTTATAATTTATTAATTCTTAGTCGAATCTACAATATTCAGTACACAACTTTATGAACCAATAGTACTATAGATGGTAATTAGATTTCGTGAATTGATTCAACTTCAGACCGTAACTAACCATATGTAATTCGAAGTTTTTGTTATATTATTAATATTACTGTATTGCTTGATAATTATTAATCTGAATTCTAAGAATCTATAACTAAACTTGTATGTTAGAATGACAATAACAGGACAATCAAACAATAATACATCCACTACCATCGATGATAAACAAAACATTGCAGAAAGTGATGTGAAAGATTGGGGTTATGATTTGTATCCCGAAAGAAGGGGCGCAAAACATAAGCCTAGCTGGAGAAATGTTTTATTCGGAGGTGAAGGAAAAGAAGATCTGGACAAAATGAAATGTGAGAGAAATGTATATAAATGTGTTAAGAACAGTCCTATTGTGAAACTAATGATGGGAGCCTTAAAGAGTTCGGGATGTAGCATTGACATTCGCAGACACATCGCTTGTGAATACTGTGACACATCTGTAAGTGGTGGATATGATCCTTTGCTGAACCAAGTTGTCATATGTCAAAACACTGCCAGAAGTGAGGGAATTGTCCAGGGAATTTTAACTCATGAAATGATACATATGTTTGATTATTGTAACAACAAATTAGACTTTAAAAACATTGATCATTTGGCTTGTACGGAAATTAGGGCAGCAAACCTGACTCACTGCAGTTTCCTAAGTGCTTGGGTACAAGGTGATGCGTCACCTATAAGAATAAAACAACAGCATGAGCATTGTGTTAAAACAAAGGCAATGTATTCAGTGCTGGCCGTAAGGAACGTTACGAAGGAACAAGCTATAGATGCTATTGAACGAGTATTCCCTAGATGTTATGCAGACTTGGAACCTATTGGTAGAAGAATAAGGAGGAATTCTGCAGACATGCAAAAAGCGCACTTCGAAGGTACTATGTACGGGTACGATATTTAATATTTCAATTAGTACATGTAAATAATTTGTATAATAGAAAATAAAAACTGGTTACATAGATAAAAATTTAATATACATATTAATAACAGTTATTAAAATTTCACTAAATATCATATAGTACAAAGATTTTCTATAGTACTATAACACAAGTAGTGTCCTAATTAAATAAATACTGCTATTATTTATTTAATAGAATAGCGAGCTCTTTCATAGAGTCCATATGTTGGTACATATATACCTTACTCTCCCAAAGCATTCTTGCTAGTTTTTCATCCGATTTCTCATCCATAACTATATCCTCTGACATTTGGGGTGAAAATCTGTAGTATGGAACTCCTATCATTGAACACCAAGCCCTAGCACGATCCACAACTCGGCCATCACTCGATGTAGCCTGAAGTCACAAGATAATCGTTATTATTTTACATAATTTGCTAATATTTAAATATAAATATGTAATTACCTGATCTACCAGTAGAGCTCCGATTGCTGATATACCAATGACTAATTTAGCACTATCCCATATACTCTCTGGTCTAAACACATCGATTTCTTTCAATTCTGTAACGGGTACAACGCCTGTACCTAGTGATACAACTACTTTCAGAGGAATAATATCGGCTTCCTTTCCTGTAGCACGCAGAGCTAAATTATACTCGTGTATTTCAGTCAATGCATCTAGTGTCGGATTGTTTGCAATCAAGCCTCCATCCAGAAATCGTTCAAACGCTCTACAATTTAATTAAAATGTAAGTACAACTGAATTAAGCAGGGATATACGCCAAGCTGAAGAATAAAATTGAAAGTATGAGAACTTTTGACTTGCCTAAAATATGATGGTGCTGCACCTGTAGCTCTGCCAACGTGCCAAAGCAGCTGTTCTTCTGGTGGTGCTGGTAAATTATATGGTCCATTGTGCTCAACTTGTAAAATGTTACTTGGACTTTCATAATTCCTAAATATATGCAAATCTACCGGTTTCCTGTCAGCCAAAACCCCGCAAATCAACAATTTTGGATATTTTATATCAGCCATCACAGTTTCTTCACCAAAACATTCTTTTAATATTTTTTCTAATGCTTCACTGGGATACGGTCTGCTTCCAACAAACGTGAGCTCTTTCATCCGGAAATATAGACATAATATTTCATGTAAAGTTTTCCCAGACGCTAGACCTAAAGCTAAAATGCCGCCCGTGCTTGTGCCAGCTATCCAATCAAAACAACTGACTATTGGTCTTTGCACTACCTTTTGTAGTTCGATTAACATTTGAATTAAAATCAAACCACGAATTCCACCGCCATCTAGACAGAGCAATCGGCCAACCTTTGGTTTTCCCTTGTTGTGTGTCTCAGCACATGCTTCCATTCCTGCAACCGATAACATCTGATTCAACACATCGCGGTTTTGTGGACCTTTCACATCCGGCGGTGGTATTCCAGCATAGTTCCCGTTGTGCATACAACCATCTGTACACCCTACCATGTCCGGTACACATCGTCTCGCCCCGATTGCATGTAAATAATATAATATTTTTTGTTCTTGATCAGCCGTAATCAAATGCCTTGAAGTTGCTCCCTCGTTATTCAAAATATCGATGTCTGCTTCAAAAACAATAAGACTTTGTATAATGGATGCATTGCCGTTTTTAACCGCCAAATGCAATGGAGTATTTCCCTCGTAGTCTCTGATGTTGGGATCAGCATTGTTACTTAGCAATGCTACTACACATTCAAGTCGATTCCGCAACACCATGATATGTAAAGCAGTTCTTTCATCAAAGTTCAAAGCATTAATATTACAATTTTTCTGAATCAATGTTTCTATAACTTGACGAGAACAAGACCAATGCAATGGTGTTCCACCGAATTTCATGTCTTGTTGATATAGTTTATTCGGATTGTCCTGGATAAAATCTACTACATAACCGGGTGGACTCTCGGTAACTGGTGAAACCTTAGTGCATGCTATGTTAACATCCGCACCGGCTAGTAATAAAGCTTTAACGCAATCTTGTTTATCTGCTAAACATGCCAGATGTAATGGAGTGTGTCCGTTTTTATTACGAGAATTTAAACAACGGGTTGATCCTCTACTTAAAACCTAAAATGAATATATCAAGTATGATAGACAAAATTAAGTGCGAACTATCATCCGATAAAATCCATTACTTACCAAAATTATATCTTTATTTGTACTAGAAGCGTAATGGAACACTGAATTCGCATCATGATCCAAATGTTCCAGAGAACTTTGAGAATTAACCAAGGCCTCAACAGTTTTTAAATGATTTGAGGTAACTGCAACTTGCAATGGTGACATTCCAGTTGAAGAATCGGAACTATTCAAATGACCAGAAATTATTACATTGTTAAATGCATCGGACAATCCCATGTGAGCTGCCAAATGAGCTAGAGACCATGATGGATGGTCTATCAATGTGTCACAGATTCTTTGTAATGCGTACGCATTACACAACTAAAAATTAATAATACATATAAATAATCTACTTGATATTAACGTGTCAAAACCAAACACTACCTCTTTATTAACTTCTACGAAAGGGGGAATTTTGTCCTTGTATGTTATAAATCGCATTTCTGCTTCATCTTTACTATCTGAACGGAATAAGCTAAAAGAAAATGATTCAGTTTACAAAAAAATCTATACATTTTAATACAGAGTATTACCTAAATGCTACATTAAGCGATTCGGTATAAGGTCGATGCAATACAACTTCGTATTGTTTTTTGGGTTTCTGGATTGGTGCATATAATACCATCCCATCTTCTCGGTACAGAATTTCTCTAGTGGTGTATGTATCCGCTTTTACATCAAGAACTTTTGTAGATGGAGTGTCAAAGCAGAGTAGGTTACGAAAGACTGCATCATAAATATATCTTATGGAATAAGTCATTTAAATTATAGCCATTATTGAAACGTATTTAATACAATGTTAACCACTAATCTGTCAATATGGTTTACTAACAACAAATGACTGTACTTACCATTAAACATTCTGCTGTTTTCCTTCAATAAATATTACAAAATAAATATTTTTTACAGTACAAAACAGTGCAACAATACAACTTAATTCACAATTCGAATTACCTTGAAAGTACAAATATGTTGCCTTGAATTTTTTTAAAAAACTTTGCGGTGCGTAGAACGTTCAGTAATCATTGACGTTTGACATTTCGTGTAAATACAAGTATAAAAAAATAATTCACCTTAGGTCTAATTCCCAAAGTTATAGACAGCACCCTGATCTTAAAACATGAAGTTCTTTACTAATTGGATCATAATATACTTTTAGATAAATTTACAATAATAATAATTTAGAAAACCTGCAATAGAAATAATTAACAGAAAATAATATTGAGGAATAAATACATATTTTTGTAAAAATATGTTGGGCCTTTTTTCATAATATTGTCAGCAATATATTTGTAAACTACTGTATTGTTCCAACTTCATAGCTGTTCACGGCTTCTTGTAATGACGAAAATGGTGGAATTTGTGTGAGGAAGTGGTAACTGGATGTTGAAGTACCATAATTTCTAGAAAAATAAGCAAATATACCATTAAAATGTTTTCGGAAGATTTCGAGCAGGTAAGTCTTTTTGGTGTATAGTTATTATTTCTCTATGTAATAAAACATATATATACCCGTACACACCATGTGGCAATTTGATTTCTCTTTGTCCACACATTTTAAAGAGAATAAAAAAAAACTGAGTTGAATTTTTATTTCAGGGTTTTGATTACAACTATGAAGCCAGGGGTGAATATGAAGCTCATACCGGCGACCCTCATCTCGATATTGAATATGACCGGCAGTATTACAAAATGCCAGAAATGGTAAAGAAGTTTCTGACATATTTCCGGAATGTCATAAGTGAAGGTTTAATCTTTGAGATACAAAATCTGTACGAAAATTCTTTCCCGAAACTTACTGAACAATATTTTGAGAAACGTCCATGGCCTGATGAGTCTGAAGTGGCACACATTGTTGATCATGATCCCGTAAGTATTATTATTCACAATTATTTGTATTTTTTAATATAAAAGGCATTAATAGTTTAGGATTGTAACCAAACATTTTAAGCATACTCAAATTTAACTTTACGATACGAAACATATTCATAGGTAGGATTATCACATAATGCAACTAAAAATGGTAAATAAATATAATCAACAATTAGATAATTTTAGTACGAAATCCAAAATTTCAATGTTTTAATATTCAGTTTATATTTGTTGTAGGTGTTCATGATTTTGTACAAGGAATTGTACTTCCGTCATATATATGCACGAATTCAAGGCGGTCCAACGCTAGAACAACGTTTTAATTCATTTTATAATTATTGCGACTTGTTCAACTACATTCTGAGTGCTGAAAATCCCGTTCCTCTGGAACTTCCCGACCAATGGCTTTGGGAACTAGTGGACGAGTTTGTATACCAGTTCCAGTCATTCGCACAGTACCGTGCCAGGCTTCAGAAGAAAACTCCCGAGGAGTTGGAGGCGTTGAACACTAACAATAAAGTGTGGAATGTATTGTGCATTTTGAATGTTCTCCATTCATTGGTGGATAAATCCAACATTAAGCGACAGTTGGAAGTGTACGCTAGTGGTGGTGATCCTGACTCAGTAGCTGGGGAATTCGGTCGTCATTCCCTGTACAAAATGTTGGGATACTTCTCACTGGTTGGCTTACTTCGTCTTCATTCGCTGTTAGGTGACTATTATCAAGCGATTAAAGTACTTGAGAACATTGAGCTACATAAGAAGTCACAGTATTCTCATGTACCCGCCTGTCAAATCTCTACATCATATTACGTTGGCTTTGCCTATATGATGATGCGTCGATATTCTGATGCCATTCGTACATTCAGCTCAATTCTGCTGTACATTCAACGCACAAAACAGTTGTTCAGTTCACGTAGTTACCAGAACGATCAAATCAACAAACAAACTGATCAGATGTACAATTTGTTGGCCATCTGTCTGGTACTCCATCCACAGTGCATTGACGAGTCCATTCAGCAAGTGTTGAGGGAGAAGAACTATCACGAAAAAATGTATAAAATGCAGTACGGAGATTTGGCCGAGTTTGAAAGTTGCTTCCTATACGCTTGTCCGAAATTCCTCTCACCCGTACCACCACCAGCGGATGCTCCACCAGAAGATTATACCAAGGAAGCGATCAAACACCAGACACAAGTGTTTATGGGCGAAGTGCAACAACAGCGTATGTTGCCCACGATTAGAAGTTACTTGAAATTGTACACTACTCTGCCGTTGAGTAAACTTGCTACATTCATGGGCCAGACACAACGCAACGCGGACGGAGCCAATTGGGATCTGGGCAAGGAGATGCGCTCGTTAATTATCCACTTACTGTGTTTCAAACATAAAATGAAGAATGTCGTATGGACGAAAGGAGCTTCTGGATTAGAAGGAAAGTTCCAATCTGGTTCAGAGGTAAGTTGATTATAATAGTCATTATTTACATAATACATTACGAGTATATTCAACGCTACAATCAATTTGCTTAAATGAAAAATAGATACAGTAACATTGTATAATTTTTGTTTCAGGTGGACTTTTACATCGATAACGATATGATCCACATAGCCGATACAAAAGTAGCTAATCGCTATGGAGATTTCTTCATTAGAAAAATTCTTAAATTCGAAGAACTCAATCGAAAACTACACCACATTAAAATATAATCGTTTTATGACTATGTGGATTTGGTATGAAATAAAACACTTTTTACAAAGTACATCGATTATTTATTCAATGCGCCAGTCTTTTGCCTATAACGAGATGTAATTTTTGGTTTAAATTTAGTAGTTGTCCATTTAAATTTCGTTGTGTTAGTTTCCGTAGGTTGACGGAATTGCGTCCACGGATGAACATCTTCCTTATTGTCAATGTTTATTTCCTCTAACCAAGATTTGTATCGCATTCTAAACAGTTTGAAACCTTTCGTAAAAAATGCTCCTTTCTGAAATAAATAATTCATTTTACAAATTGAAATAAGTTTTTCCGTATGTACTATTATATATCTATACCTTTTCGGGAGATTCTTTTTTGCATCTTTTATACAGATCTTCCAAATGTTTAATGAATATTTTATTGGGATGAATTTGTTCTTTAATAGTCAATTCCATAATATCTATTACGTATACAAAATTTAATTTTATACAAGCTTGTTTCAACATCGCTCCAAGTATTTCCATATTGGCGCTGTAACAAAAGTAATTATAAATAGTGCAAAAATTATAACTAATTTACTTTATAATTAAAATCATACAAATAAGGAATAATATCATACCGATATCCTGCATCTTTCATTTCCTTCAAAAGCGAATCTGCTTGTTCTTTATTTTGACATCCTAATGCAAGAACACCGTAAGTAATTATATCTGGTCTGAGTTTACATTGTATAAACATATTTGTAACATCCTGAAAATATTTTTTGTTAAAAATTATTTAGTCATATGAATAACAGAATTTAAATATATTTTAAAATTCTGAACAATATTACCTTCGCATTTAAGTAGTCAAATCGCATACTTCTCTTCTTTATTAACATATTTAGAAAATCTACATCTGGTTTGATTCCGGCCTTTTTCATAGTAGATAACAGAGCTTTTTCAGCAGCTAACGTACTCGGTATACAATCCAATAACTGAGTATATGTCTTGATATCAGGTGTTATGTTGAATTGTTGCATATTTTTAAGAAATCCTGAGTAGCCTCCGACTAATAACAATCTATCCTCAGCTTTTGTGATTTCATTTAATTGAATCAAATTTCCTAAATGTGGTGCCGCAGCCATTAAGTTTGGTGCATGATTATATTCAGTAACTCCTTCAATCATACTTTCTTGATTACCCTCTACTATATTTGCAGGTATGTTTGTAGCTTGTTTATTCGGTTGCGCCAATTTTTTGGAAGCACTAATACTATTAGTACCTAATAACTGAAATTCTTGTGATTTCAATAAATTATTCATAACATCTGAATCACCCAAATTACAATCCCTAATACATCTGAGCATAAGATTAAAACTAAAAATGTTTGGCGTAATATTTTTCTGGTGAAATTTTCTCCACACCAGTAATGCGTGCCGAAATCCTGCTTCATTGTCGCTAATACAAGATTGTAATAAAAAATTAAGTGTTTCTTCTTTTAATGGAATTTTATTTTCAGTCATTTCATCAACCAAAGCAAATGCGGTCTGAATATCTCCACACCGACCAAATGCTTTTATCATAGCGTTATAGTTCGTATCATTCAATATTTCCCGTTTTTCTAGTAATAACTGTCGTAATTTTGTTGCTCTTGATAAGCCATCCTCAATCCATGGACTATTAGCACAAGCATTAAATAATGCAGTATATGTACCACCTGCTGGTTTCAAACCACGTTTTTTCATGTCATTGTATAATTTGAAAGCCATTTTTGAGTAACCTACTCTTCCACAGGCTCCCAATACTAGGTTATATATGTAACTTTCTGGTTTCACTCTATCTTCTTTTATCATTCTTACTTCTAGTACATCAATAGCTTCTTTTATTTCTCTTTTTCGTATATGAGCTTTTATTATATCAGCATATTGTTTAGTACGCAACTTTTTTGATTTCGATACAGGTGTTTCCAAGAACGTTTCTTCCTTAAAATCTCCATCATCAACGGAATTGTCATGTAACAAATCTTTTGCGGCTGTGCTAAGTGTACCAAAAACGTCAGGATTGTCTTTCACGAAATACTGTTTACTCTCTTTATCGTCATTAATCGAATTCTGCAACAGAGTTGTGTTGGCCGAAATGACATTTTCTGCTTTATTACGTACATGACGTACATCTAATGTGTATACAGGTACATAACGTAACAAGTTAACTTGTTTTAAATAAGTAATATAACGTAAATTTAATGTTTTCATCATATTTTTAAGGTTATATTTTCTTACTGGCACATGTTGACATATGACAAATTCATATCACAAAGCCAAATTCCTGTAGATGTGAAAACCACGTTCAATTTTATTATACTAATTATCTAACAAAAAACCGCACTAATTATTCTTACCATAATTCTTTATGTACGTTTCTTATAATATATCTAAAAAATATTCTAAATATAAATAATTGTAGTTATTAATATTTCAGCAATGAAAAGGAATGTTTGCATGTATGTAATGTAAAAATCCATGGAATGAAAAAGTGAATTTTTAAATTAACTTGATACAACCTTCTGCCTGTAATTAGGCTGTTATAACAGTAAAAGGCTATATTTTCGCGAGTTCCAATAAAGCCAATAAAAGTTTGAAAATCATGCACACCTTGTTAGGTCTTAATTTATGTATGTAAGCAAAAAGCGGTAGACAAAATTCGTGCCAACAGATCGTTGATGAACTAAATATTTCTAAATCTACATATTAATCTCAAATTTAATTAAATAGCAGCTTTCGTATTATTTTTATTTCAAATGTTTCTTTAGTTTTTTTGTGGTATGTAAACGTCAAAGCTATGATTGATCATAATTCATCAACTTCAAACAAATCATATAATAACTAGTTTTATAATAACATTTGTAGAAGTGGGTTAATGGACTTGTTATGAAATAGCTATTGCAATTACTTATGAGAAGTACATAGCAAAACATAGAATACAATACCCAATTAGTTTTTATATTTCTCATATTCCAAATAAATTTTATTTAATATCATTTCCTTTATAGTACAATTAATTATAAAGATATTAAATAGAAAAATGTACTAGAGAACGTAATTTGTAAGGAAGTTTTGTGTGCTATACGATCATTAAAATTTCCTGGAATTCAATAGCAGCAAGATGTATTATATCATCTTGCTGCTTGGATTCCATTTATTTTTTATTCGATACAGTTTATCCTCTTAAGTTGATGTTATATAATTTTCTTTCTTGCATGATCCCTTTATTCCTTTTAAAGGAATAATGAATCTACTATTTACGCAATAAAAAAGCGTGATGTTATGAAAGAATGAATTAATATTTTAACAATTTGCCTAAGTTCGAACAACTCCGGTTAAATAGATATGGTTAAAACGGAAGTGACACTAAAATTATATTAATATATGTTTCCCTGCCTTGAAACGCTGTAAACATAAATATTTCAGGAAATTGTCAATCCGGTTTTTCAAATAAACTACATACGTACAACGTACAGTAGATAAAAAGTACCAATCCAGTTGAACGAGAAAATTTGTGTTGGTTTTTTTCTGCGGTGGTGGTTTGTACATAAGAATTGGCCAAATAAGGCTGGTGGACTAGACCAGTTCAGTTGCACAAATCTTGGTCACTGGGGCATACTAGCGGGTCACCATATAATTACTTCGATCGTTCAACACATCTTCCGAACCGGGCAGGACAGAACGTTCGTGTCGCATCGTTTGTTTTGCAGTTGTCCCCACAGACGAACACGCATAACCTACCGCGCGTGCTGGGAACGAGTTTGAATCACATGTTTATGCACTAATAGACAAATGGTTATGTATTATTCGTATGTGTGTAACGGGAACTGCAATGCTATAAGTTAAATTACACATGCTTTGCAAATGAATCGTACTTGTCAGTGCTTGTCAGCTTGCATCTATACTGGTTAGTGTTTCCAAAGATACTGTTGTGAAGTGATGTGTGTCTGGTTTTCCGGGTGATTTCATTCATCTAATCGTGACCAATAGATTGTTGTGTTGTGTTCCATAACATCCGTACTACTAACTATAAAACGTCTTATTTGTTTTCCAAAAATGGCTTTTTCGAGCAGGTAAATATATTAGTTTACATATATTAATTGTGCAGTTCCTATATTAAACTGATTTTTTTTTTGAAATTGTGTAAATAATTTTACTTTGGGACTAGATATTGAACGCGCATTATGTAAGGTCAAGATATTTGCGTGACATTGATGCACTTACACAGTTCTGTATTGGAGCGTAACTGGTTATTTTTTTAAATGCAGTTTTAAATTCAGATTTATGCGTATTTAATTTCCATAAAATACACACCATAAAGTATATACAAACCAGTGTAATTCTATTTATAAATTGATTAATTTCTGAATTAAGTTTTTCAATTGCGATGTTTTTTGTATCTTTAAATACTATTATTAAATTTGTACTTCTAATAGTTCTTCTAGTTCCAGTGAAGTAGTCCGTTTAGAAAGTTAAATGTTTTTTAATACTAAAGAAACAAATTCCTACTGTATTATAACATCGTATATTATAACTCGTATATGAAAACATGGCACCGGATATACTAAATAAAGTCATTATTTTCCCGAAATTTGGCCTAGTTGTGTGAGCGTGTTTTGTGAACATAAATAATGTGACTTGAAACTATGTTGAATTAGGAACAATTAAATTCAGTATAACTATGTTATTTTGAATATCTAAAATCAATATCTTGACCATTAATTAACTGATATTCTACATGACATTATATTTCTCCGATCATACATGTAGTGCATATTACGCAATCCTGTCCTATAAGTAAAACTAATAATTGCATTGGAATTGAGGTTGAACAAGAAATAATTGTACCAAGTATTTAATATTAATTTCTACACTTAAAATGACATTAAAATGATGAATTTCCTGCTTTTAAATGTGCACCATTCTGCTTTTATTGTATTCTAAGCTACGTTTTCCTTATTTACTTCCTCAAACAAGCAGAATACACAAGTAATTAATCTTATTTTTTAGATTACCTTTCCATTTATTGTTAATTCTACTTTCAAACAACTTTTACACGAATGAGGCAAATACCGAAGAAACATCTGCTTTGGGCTCTGAGTACCTTCAAAATGCAATTAGAGATATACAGCAAAAAAATTCAGACTACATGGCCTCATTTGTCACAAATACACGAAAAATGATAACTCCAACGGTAAGACATCTGGAACCAAGCAGGAGAATATATTCATCACTAAATTCAGAAAATAGACGATCAGATACTATTTACCAAACACCCGATGTTACAAGTAACACACGCGTGCCTTCTTTATCCTTGACAAAGGGTGAACTGATGGCGATATATCAGTCAGCTCTAGCCAATGGAAATACGGTCAAATTAAATGGTCTAAGCGACGATGGACATCAACCATTACAGGCAGCAGTTCATGAAATACAAGAACCGTATGAGAAAAGTGCATTGCAAGATTCTGTTGCATCAGGTAGTAACAATCAACATTCCGGATATTATTACTATTACTATCCACTGAAAAGTTTCTTTGATGAACTACAAAATCAAGTGAGTTAATAAGAAGATAATAAATAGATAATACCTATAAAAATATAGATAAATAATTTTTTTATATATTACTTGTGCTTTTTTATCAGGTTCCAAAAGATGATTATACTAAACTAGATACCTCATTACAATCTGCTCTCCATTCTCATCACATACATCAGGTATGTATCCGTATGCGTCTAATTATATAATGCTAGTAAATGGGATTTCTTTAACACTAGATTTCTTTTCAGCACAATGTTAAAATTGAACCTATTAAAGCCATGATGGAAATGTCAACAAAAAGCAAAGCTTTGGAACCACTTTTTATGGCAATTAGCGGGTTCATAGGAATGGCAGTAATGTTCGTATTTTCCATGGTACTCCTACCGAAGCTAAAACCCAAAAAATCACGAGAAATGAGATCATTTGGAAACACTTATGATCAAATATATTCTTTAGGTTCTGTACTTTCAGAAATAATTGAAAATTACGAATGCAAATCGTGCAATACGCACAGAAGTTCAAAAATGCTAAATGTTCACAATAACAGTTTTATAAAGTAAGTATCCAGTTCAAATAATTTTTAGATAAAATGTGCTGATTGAATTATAATTTAAAACAATTTCTAGAAGCTGATTTTAAGAAAAGAAGAAAAAACATTCTGGTGGTATTTCCTTCACGGGTTATTTAATCGTATAAATGTGGAAAATGTGTATAAATGTGTATTACTTAAGAAATAAATTATTTATTTATATTTATTATTGCAAAATGTTGTTTTTATTTCATACTTTCTTAGACTGCATACGGGTATAATTCAACAGTCACACTAAGATTTTGGAAGGTATATTATACATATGAAATGCACCTCTTTACTCATACCACAGTTTATATCAAATATATAATTCATAATTTTCCCTTAATTGCAGAAACTGCTCTGCAAGAATTTGTTTCAATATTTTTTTGCGTTGGTCCGTCAACACGATTGAATGCAGCGCATGTATTTAACAACTGCGCCGCTGTACTTAAACGGAATGCTGGTTGCAGTACTGAATTTACGATCAAACTTTCACAACTCAGATCACCATTATCCACAAAAAAGTTAGACTTATGGAGACTTCGAGTTATAGAAATGTTCATCAAAACTAGCGATTTTATTTAAAGACATTACAGTAGTTTAATTACACACGTTTTTATTGCATCAAAATCATGTACTAGGAATACATATATACTAATTTCGGTTAAAATATTCAGTAATTTGCCTCGTTCCCGTTCATGCTCAGAAAACTTATAAGGAATATGAAATAGTTTTCTCCTCTACTTTGTAGTAATTAATTAATTATAAGGAATAAATGTGTATCTATTCGTTTTACAAATGCAGACTTCCCCGAACAATTGAAAACTCAATACGAAAAAACGCAGTTTGAGGTAAGGGCGTGTTTTTGTGTGAGTGAGTGTTGCTATAAACCAGGTATATTCCACATATCATACATTTTTGCACCAAAAAGTATACGACCTGTTCAAAAAAATCACAACAGAACCATGTTTTTATCCGTGATTGATCTTTCGTTCTCACTCTAATTTTTTTGCATTGAGACGCAACTACTCGTGACAAACGAAAAGGGACTCCCCGAATAAAATAAAACGAAAACAAAAAGAACCAAGCGTACTACACAAACAAGGATTTCTCTTAAAAATACGGCTTATGGAATGCACGTGTCAATCATTTTATTCGAGTGATGGAAGTTTGAGTTATAGAAGTAAAATTGCATGTAATTTGCTCCCTAAACTCAATTGCCACTTGATTCATTTCGACTAGAAATTTCGAATTATAGATGTTCAAGTTATGGAAGTTTGACTGTATTTAATATTATATTTAGAAATGTTTCATTTCTTCAGTTGCAAGGTATTTATCGCTTGTATGTTCGAGTATATTGATTCATAAATTCTTAAGATGTTATTTAATGTTATAAAGCGAATATGTATGCAGTTATATGTTATTCAAAGTGCCGAAAACTATTCACTAAACTATGGAACAAGTTTGAACTTTTACAGAAATTTTCGGAGTCTTCATTGGCCAAAGTAGAGGTGATTATGACTGACGGGTAATATAGTATTTGGTTTAGAAACTTTAATATTTTGTCTTATTTCACTTATACATATATGGAATAGTACAGGAATAATAAATAATTATTTTTAAATTAAATACTTTTTTATTAACTGCTAACACAGAATGCATATACTCGTACATACATACGTATTTGAGCGTGCATTCATAGTTTCACAGATTTATACATTTATATTATAAATAAATAAATATCTAGTTTTGTCATTTACATTTTTCTACTTAAATTTTAATATAATTTGTCATAAATTAATATATCTCTCGTAATTATTTGATTCTAGTTCTTATTATTAAATAATTAATACGTATTGTAGATTTTCTTTACTCAATTGTAGATCTTGAGATGGAAAAATATTAAATCCAAAATGGTTGGAATAAATGACTATAGTTCAAGGTGTTGTGAAATAATTAATTTATATTTATATAATCGAATCCCTTTTATGCGCTGTCATCATAATCATCATCATCGTCGTCGTCGTCATCATCTTCATCTGTGGATCCACTTAGACCTCCACCATCCTCAGGTGGGACAACAGCGACCCCTGATGCACCAAGGCGTATACAGTCGAATGATACATGATAAACAGTAAAACCTTCCCAATCAGCTTCCAAATCGATGCATGTATGCATGTTTGCTCCCGAAAAATACAGATTTGAAAAACGAACGCACACTTGGATGGCTTGATAACGGGGTAATCTTATACAAATTGGTCTTGGATTTTTACCTGCAAAGTAAATACAATCGATACATACGACGCAATGTAAAAACAAACACTCAAAACACTTTTCTTTGAAATATACTTTTTAATTACCCGACATTCTAGTTTTATAAAGTAATTTTCCGTTCAAGTTCATTGATGCTGTAAAAGCAAATTCTTCCGGTTCGTAGGTAATATTCATGCACGCTTTTTGGTTGAATGATTGTAGAAATTGTCCTGTACAGCAACCGCACTGACCATGAGCGCATGAACACGGTAATCTCGAACCAAGTGTCGTGGTATTATTAGCCTGCTTAGATAGTTGCATTTGATCTAAAAGAATTTTTAGAATTAAGTTACCTGGTTTATTCGCAATATAAATTGTGCTTACTTCTTAATTTGGCTAATGTGACGTATGTCTCGATCTGAATAATTTTCTGTGAATTGCCGTTTGTCACTTCGTTATCTGACAATTTAAAAAAAAATGCCATGAAAGGTATTATATTAGTATATTAGACATCAATCATATTTCGCATTTAAATGTAAAATAAACGATGGTATATATATTTTTAAATTACATACCTACACTTGAATCCATTTTTACAAATGCACACTTCGCACTTAATATTAAAAACAATAATACATTAGTATTCATCATGAAATTAGTTTCAAAAAAGCACAATCGAAATTGACATCAAATGTATTACGAACAAATACTAATAAGTACCTACTTCACGCTTCTATGCCGTGAAGTGTACTGATCTGGCATCCTTTCTCTTTACATCTTTGATATTTTAAGCTACTTTCTCTCAATGTCAGTGTCACGCATCTTTTTTCACACAATACAGTGGTTCTTAACTTATTTATGAGCTAAATTATGAATTTGAAAATATTTGAAAAATAATATGAAAATGAAGAAAACATTTTCACGTTATTATAACTTTTTTTTATTACATTATATAATTTTTCTTATTATATATAAAAATTCTTATTGGGTCTGTAGGTAGAAAAAAACATTTATTTTTGTATACGTACATACATATATTCATACAATTTTACAGTCACAAAATACAACTAATTTTTTACAGAGATTATACAATTATAAACATATCACGAGAATCCTGCTACCGGAAACTTTTTTAAATGATTAGTGAGTACCTCTGGAAAAAGTGAAAGAAGTTTGAATTTTTTCCCCATTTTATCATGATCAATCATCATTTCAACGGCGAATTTCAGTGCTTTTTCTTGTTCCGCAGAAGCATGTTGAAGTAACTGTTCTAAACGAACTGTAATTCCCATTCTATTCAAAAATTCACTTTGTAATACTGGACCGAAAGCAACAGTCTTATTTTCCATTGTTGCAACGTTTTTCAATAGATTAAAATCAATATCAGCTGTTAAATCTGCTGATCCTGGTTCAAGTAAAGGATCGTGCAATTTGTGTTTCTTAAACGCCTGCAAATACATATATGTTAATACGTGATTTTAATTATGATCTACAATAATTAAATTAACTATAAGTATTATTGTATTTCAACTATGTAAGTATTATTGTCACGTCTTAATATTTTTAATTATCTTATATTAGTTATATTATTTACCCTAAATGTATCAGTGCCTTCGCCGGTATGACCATAGTCGGCAATAAGTGCAATGCCACCATTTTCCTCTAATCTTTCAGCCAAATGTTTAATCAAAACAATAGAATCCTTTGAAATTTCTACATGACTTCTATTTTCATTGCTGGGTATCAAAAATTTTGAACCTGGTGTCTCTACATTTGATAATACAAATTTAAATTTATTTTCACTATTATCATCAATGTCTACTAGAATTTCTCGCCAGCCTTTCTCCGTTTTCTGTAATTACATGTATACAAAATTAGTAATTATATAAAAAAATAGTATTCATAAAAAAATTTTATACGTCAACATACCTGAAATTTTTGTATTGGTAAAGCATCAAAAAATTCATGCGCCAAAACTAATGAAAATTCTCTTGGAACATCATCTAATCGAGTGTACCAGGAAAAAGAAACACCTGATGCATTTTCTCCTTTTCGATAAGATTTAGAAGCATCATCTTTAATATTTCGTGTCGTAAGACATAAGTTGCGTGCTTGCAAATCACTCAGAAAAGGGCTTACTTCTACTAAATGTACACTTACATCAGTTAGCTCATTAAAATGTTTGAAAACCTGCGTAACTAAAGTTCAATTAATGAATTAAAATAATAATACTAACATTTCCCTGTACCTTGAGCATATCCTGGCAGAGTGAACCTCGACCTGGACCTAATTCGATAATTTGTAGGGGTTTCGGTGAGCCAACTTTTTTCCATTCATTTATAAACCATACTGCTATCATCTAACAGAGAGTAATGTTATAAAATGCATCATTTGCACCTCATATTTTTCTTACTTCTCCAAATAGTTGCCCTAGTTCAGGGGACGTTATAAAATCTCCTGTTTGACCAAATACATCATTGTGCATGTAATATCCAGAAATTGGATTTGTTAATACTTCTTTCATATAATCCGCTACACTAATAGGACCTTTCATTTTAATTTTAACTTGAAGTTGTTTTGTTAGTTTGTTCTGTGCTTCAACATTTTTCTTATTTAAATTATTTGAACCTACTGTATAATAACACCGACATTTCATTGAATTTCTGAATAACTTTCGAAACATGTTTTGACAGTATAATTTTAGGTTAAGTTGCTTCAAAGTCTGCAAACTTTGCAGTGCAAAGAGCGCCAAAGTAGAATAGCATTGAATACCATGGAATAGCGTAATGAATGTTAGAGTTAGATGGAAGTTGAAATATAAATAATCAGAGATATATATTGTACTTACATAATGCTAATATATTTTTAAATAAGTTTTTCGTACGTACAGTATAAAAATAAACTTATTATGTATTACTAAAAATAAAACTTAATATTTATCATACTTTTACCTACTATGAAATAGAAATAATATAAATTTATAGAATATATGTATTTAAATTTATTACATAATTTTGTACACAGTTATGCATTTTCATACTTATCAAGAACCTGTAAAATTTCTATTTTTGCTTTTGTTATAAATTTTGTTGGTATTTTACTCAAAGGTTCCTGTAACGATAAACAAAAATGCATAGTCGAATCTTCTGAATTTGCTGGTTCTGTTTCAAATGAAACATTTTTATTATTAACTATTTCACAAAAACTATTCCCCGATGAATCTGGATTCCTCTTTTCCAATATATTTTCAAGTTGTGGCACAACAATAGCAGGTTTGTATCTGTTAGATTCATCATCATCATCTCTAAAAGACGAATCTGACTGATCGGAATATGTAAAATTACGACACATTTTTTCCGTACTGTTATGATCGATTTTGACTTCATCTATTATTATTTCTTCCCATTTGCCTACTTTTGTTGCCGGGTGCTCTTCTAGATATATTTCATTTTGGTCAGATGTGGGTTTAAATGATCTGTAAATAGCATAACAATTATTGGATTTGGTGAAACATATTACAAAGAATCAAATATAATTACTTTCTTGTCTTTACATGTACATCCAAAAAATCAAATGATTTCAGTAATGACCATTCTCTTCTATTTAGATCAAGTATGTTGCTTTCTCGTTTTTCTTTAGCATACCGATTTCTTAGTACGCACCATCTTCTTTGACAATCTTCCGCTATTCAAAAATAATATTCAATTATAAGTTTTAAAATGTTTGATTAATTAATTTTATATGTATAATATATGAGTTTTTAGTCGAATTATTGATTTGGACTACAGCAAAATTCAAACATAATAATAAACTAATTTTACATACGAAATTAAATTATAAATATTCTATATAAATTAACTATAAGTAAAATATAGTATTTAATTTAACGCACAACTAGTTTTCATGTTGCTTGCAATCACACGCCAAGATTTCTCAATCAATGGCTTATTCTTGAAATTTGTATCACCCCTATCATATAAATACGGATACTGTTTCACTAAAGCAATTAATTTGATGTCTCTCTCTTCCATTTCGCTGCAAATAAATTTACAACCTTTAAGTTAAATTAATTTCAAATTCTGTAAATTTCACTGCTTGAATTAAATATTTGATCAGAATGAATGTTCTTAAATTGAATGTGATTGAATGTAATAAATACAAGGTTATATGTATTTACAACCGGTCTGACGTCTTGTTTATTAGTTGAAGAATAATACATTTGTAGGTTATATTTAAAATTTACTTGCGTTAATTTAAGAAAATTTAGTTTGGTTTGCGCAGAATCTACGCGATTGATCAAAACGCACTACATAAAATTAATTATGAAAACTTTTCACTAATTAATATTTAAATGATGCATACATTGAAAATACAGTATAGCTAACTTCTTTGTTTAGAAAAATCAGAGTAACGTTAAACATTTTAAAATTTTAATATAATTTAATTTAGAGTCGCAATGAATTTCGTATAAAATTCATATATGCCGCCAAATGAGTATTACTTTCTAAGTTATGACGTCACAGGACTCCAAAGTGACATTTATGGTTTGTTGCAGTTTGTTGTCATTTATCGTGAACACGAAAGGTTATGCGTGGTATCTATGTTTTATTTATGATAGTATGGATAGCTTAGCATTTGGAACACAAGTAAGAAAAATGTTACGAGATAATAGTTCATTACATATTTTGAATGTATTTTACAGGTTTTAGTGCATTTAGATTTCAAAGGTGCCCCTCCACGAATTTCTTATTTAGAAAAGGTAATATTCAAATATACGTATGTTTAGTATGTATTATATAATTATGTACAATATTCCAGTTCTTTCCATTTTTACGTGAAATCGGTATTACTGGAATTTTGTTAGAATGGGAGGATACATTTCCATACACCAAGGACTTAATGCCACTCGGCGGTTTGTCATATGGAGCATTAGCGTCTGGATCACCTTATAGCATAGAAGATGCTAAACAAATATTGCAAATTGCTGCGGACTGTGGACTTACAGTGATACCTTTACTACAAACATTCGGACATCTTGAGTTCGTCTTGAAACATGAACAATGGCGATGTCTACGAGAAGTAGAAGCTTATCCGAGTTCAATGTGTCCACTGAAGAGTGGTACTATGCCGTTGGTTCGAAGTCTCATAAAGCAAATCATTGCATTTCATCCAGATATACAGTATATTCATATAGGAGCTGATGAGGTTAATACAGATATTAAATCATTTATTACAATCTATGTGGAATCTCATTTACATTTAGCCAATTTTTAACAAACATTTAGACATACAATTTATTATTTAATAGGTATGGCATTTAGGTCTTTGCCCGGAATGCACTAGAAAAGCACAAGGTAGTAAACATGGTAAAGCATCGTTATTTCTTGATCATGTGACTAGTGTAGCACAATATATAAAAGATAATTTTCCTAATCTTAAAATTATAATGTGGGATGATATGTTAAGAAATATAGATATCACTGCATTGCAAGGTAATTGAAGACAGTTTTTTTACTTACTTTTCATAATGTCACATATTCAAATGCTTCACTGATTCATTATATATCAAATTATTTACCTTGTTTTAGAATACTTCATAGGGAATTTAGTAGAACCTATGGTATGGCATTACAATAATAAACAGACGTTTGCTCTGGGTTATGCTTTATGGGAAAAGTACAGTAACATTTTTAGTCATATCTGGGGTGCATCCGCGTTCAAAGGTGCTTCAGGCAGTTGTCAAATTGTACCTGTTAACAAACACTATGTGGAAAATCATGAAGCATGGTTATCTGAGTTAGGTGCACATGGAAGTAAAATAAATTCTTTTAGAGGGATGGTGTTGACAGGATGGTCTAGGTGAGTAACTATAATTACATAACTGTCATTTAAAACCATGCCATTTGAACAGTATCGAGATATAATGAACTAGTAAAAATAGACATTTAAAAATTGTTTCTGTACTATCGTTTAATTTCTAGATACGATCATTATGCGACTCTTTGTGAGCTTCTTCCAACGGCAGTCCCTTCACTAGCGCTTTGTCTGAAAACGTGGCAATCTGGAGGGTATACACAACAAATTCATGAGTAAATATACTTACCTAATGTGTAATTGAAATATACCTAATATATGTTATTTTCCGTAGTTCAGTAAGTAAGTTTTTAGGCTACACTGAACCGCCACTTTATTTACAATCACCGATAAGGCCTTATTCTATTGCACATGAGTTATCCTTCCCTGGATGGCAAATACTGGTTGGCGTAGAGTGGTTTGCAAATATAAAAGCCAAGTATCGAAATATTGTTGATAGTGACCAGTGAGTATCATACATGTTATTCACTACTGAACTTTCATATTATTTCTTTACAGTTAATTTTCACTTCTAAATTCTCTACTTCAAAATAAAACTTATGTATTTTTGAGTGTTGTAAACTGTTAATAACACTTTAAATTATGCAAAAATACATAGTTTATTTAATTTAAGCAATATTTTTAATGTAACAGCAGAATTACGCATATGTTAAACCAGAGATATTACTTTACAGAGTGCAAACTTGGTTGAACCAGTGGCAGATTTTAAATAATTATACTAATCCGATGCAGATTGAAAGTATGCTTCCTGTTTTAACTGAGTAAGTACATATTTTAATATGAATTTCGAAAATCATAATGGACCCACATGAAATTATTAGATATTGCGTTATATTCGGGCTTATATACTAAATGAAATACTTGGATCTAGTTAACCAACGAAAATAACAATGCACTCCAATGTTGTTTCTTAGTTGTCAAAATTTAATGTGACATTTCTAGAATTGTAATTATTTATAATATTTAAATATTTCGTGTTAAAATTTTATGTTTATTAGAATCAGGTAATATAATATATTATTTGGAAATATGCCGTATATTCATTACTGATTTGTTCAATAAATAATTTTTTTGCAATAGGCTTTTACTGGAAATAACAACGCTGGAAATTTTTTTGAAAACTAATTTGGATATGTTCTTCTTTCCTTCAACTGCCGAAGAATTTTTAGGTACCTGGTTAATGCCTATAAAACAGCAAATAAGTCAATTGAAATGCGATTGTGAGACTCAAATATCTATTGGTTGTCGTGTTAGAGGTATAAAAAAGATTATATAATTGTAATACTATTTCTGTTCATCTGTGATACTATGTCAATACATTCATTTGTATTATTCGATAAGCTTGTTGATTTATAATCCTGCAGAATCCTTGTTGATTACATTTATTTTGAAATTGTACGGAACTGAATATTATTTCTTGTTATATTTGCTTTAGTAAACGTACTAATGACGATAAGGGATAATTTTTAGAAATTCATTCTCATTGTATATCCTTATCCTTATTCCTAAAACAAAAATTAATATAAATATATATTAGTAATTCGCTGTCTTAAAAAATAAAATTTCCATCGCTACATCTTTAAGATTTAGCGTAAATAATTTATGAATGTTAATGTATTCATATTATTTTCTTCCAGTTTTCTAATGGTCTCCGTAACAACTGAATACTAACTTTGTTTTTTTAATGATTTTTATGTAATGTCATTATTTTTTATACATTTTTTAAATAATTCTACAATATACAATTGATTTTACATTGCATTTTATGGTAATGCAAAAATGGACCTACATACAAAATTGGATGAAGAGTATAGGAATTGTCTAAAGTTTTTAAGGGCATATGTTATTGGCACATCAAATCCGAGTTATATGTCACATTGTTCAGTATGGATAGAAAAGATGAGTAAATGCTCGGCGAATGAAAAAGATGTCAGAAATAAATACATGAATGAACTTTGTCGTCAAATACAAAGTGGCAAACTTGAAGAACCGTTCACTTTGCCACCACCACCTTTTGGTGATATTAGTACTTTGACACCCCATATAACACAGGTAGCCGAATATACTTCGTAAAGAAATAAAATACAGTTTGACTATAAAAATGTAATTTGGATATGTATTATTAAAATAGACTAACTCATGGTCAGATATGTCCACTATCAGCACTACGACTATTGAAGTTGCTGCATCTGGCGATTCTCAAGCTGATGAACCGGCGAAAAAGAGTTCAGATAAGTTTATGAATATTTATGAAAATAAATTAAATGAACAAAATGACATTATTGAAGAATTAAAACAGAAAAATTATGCTCTATCAGAAGAACTAAATGATTGTTCTGCTCAAATTAATACACGTACGATAAGTTTCCTTTGATTAATCGATATTTTTTATTACGTATGCTGTTAAGTAATATTTTTAGAAAATACTGAAACTGAAATGGGAATTAATATGCTCGCAAATGAGGTAGAATATTTAAAAAACAGATTAAAGGTAAAAATCTTTATTTTCTAAATGTAATACAAGTGTCATGAATATTATTTTCAATTATGATGAGACAGGAACTTATAACTATGAAAAGAAATTTACAAGATGAACATAATACAATAGTTATAGAGTGGCAAAGTACAACTCATGGCTTGCAATCCAGACTTGATGAAGAACAAAATAAAAATAATGAATTGAGTGCAACGATACAAGAATTGGAAAATAAACTGAAAGTATTTGAAGAATGTGATCTAACCACTAGTGTAATTATTTATTTTATCATTAAAATTCATTCTAAAATATATCTGAGAAACAATGCAATAGAAATTCTGCTTTATATCTAGATTAATTTTAATTTAGTTACAACTCAGTATTATTTATAAACATAAATATTACTAAATTGTTTTTGTGTTTATTTTGATGAAACAGCCTATAAATAATATGTTATTTGTAGGTAGGTGAAAATATACAACAAAATTTATTGGATTTGCATCAAGCAGAAATTTCAGCACTTGAAGACAAACATAGTGAAATATTGAAGAACCTTGAAGAAAAGTATGTTAATATGTTAAGTATTAAGGATAAAGAGACTGAAGAAAAAATTAGAGATATTAAATTATCTTATGACCAGAAAATCGCAGAAATTATTTCTGATGCTGAAAGAAATTATAAGTTAAAGAATGACGAAATAGTGAAGCTTGAGAAAGTGGTTGAAGAACAATGTGAGAGGTTTGTTTAATTATAGATCATTTATTGTTTTATATCAACAATAATTATTCTTAAGAATGCAACAAGAAGTTGTTATTATCAGATCACAAATGGAACATGATACTTCATGTAATAATGAAACATTAGTAGAAAAAGTATCATTTATGCAACAATGTATATTGAAAATGGAAAGATTATTGCGAAAATATGAGAGTAATTACACGAAAAAAATATATGCATTGAATAAAGAATTACAGATGAAAGAAAATACTGTACAGGTACTTTAGATTAAATTTGTATACCCTCTAAATCGATCAATAATTAGTTATTAGCAAAATGTACACAATTAATATAAAAAAAAAACTTAAAAATAAGTTCACATACTGATTTTACTTTATCATGGTTGATACTATATCCAGCATAAATGTTATAATTCTAAAAAGTTAATGTATTTACGGGTTCGAGCACGATTTGGGTTTAAAATATAATTTTTCATTAAATTTTAATTCAAGATTCAACTAACAACCCAGAGAGCGCAGTTATTGGCTCAAGCGAATTCAGAAAAACACTTGGAAATAGAAGCAATTATTTCTCAGTTAGAATGTCGTTACAGAACATTACTTGAAGAACAACAAGCACAATCTCAAAAAATGCGACAAGAAGATTTAGAAACTATTAAACAATTAACAAATAAATTAGAAGAAAAAATATAAATATATACTATTTAACAAATGGGTTAATTTCTATCTATACTATATAAGACACGTTATCAGATCATCCACTATTTTTCTAGTTAAACAAATAAAAACTATATAGTATATAAATAAGTAGTGTGATGTAAAACTTATTTTCATAAACCTGTTATAAATAATACTCCTGTTAGATGTACAACATTATATGTGCAAACCTTTTATCAATTCAGATATAATATTTGAATTTACCGCCGTTTTGAGTAAAAAAATTTCTCCAGCAGGAAGCAGTGCAGTCGCCTGTTAGAAAATGGCGTGTTTTAATTATTGTTAATGCACGGGAATGGTGATGTGTTGACAATAAATGTATTGTTTTGACAATGTCCAGTACGCCGTCGAACAGACGAAATGGAGCACAAAAAATTAGGTTAACAAGTAAGTAATTGTTATTTTACTTAGATGTAAAATTGTATATTTAGTTAAATCATTATCGTTGTTGAACTGTCATTTTATGCATACCAATATGGCTTCAGTGGGGGGTACCTCCCAAGCGTAATGTAATTTATGTAAATGCTTTCATTTACTTTACAGAACTTTGATCATAGAAATTTCTAGCTACTATGCAAATACATTCTATTATATATTTGACAATAAAATTTATACTTTCGCTTATCCAAATTTGCTGCACATGTATACTTGTCTCAAGTAAACGTAAATATTTTTTTAACCTTTCCTATCATTGAACAGTTAATTCTTCAGTAAATACTTTAGTTTTTATGTTTCATACTTCCGGATCTTATTAATTTATTTATCTACTAAATAAATATATCCTTGTCTGTTGATTGTGCAGTTGAATGTATGAATTACTGTAGTACGTCTGTGGATTAATTAAGCTTCTAGAATTAGTCATCTGTTCTTCATTCTGTTAACAAGTGCAAACCATTTTAAATAAGCAACCATTCATTTCCATTAATATTTTCATTTGTTTACTGTATATGTTTTTAAATGATGCAATTAAAATAATTATTAACTTTCAGTACTTTGTGCTCGAAATCTTGTAAGGAAGGATCTATTTCGTAAGTATTTTTGTAATTATATCATCCGCAATAGCATAGCTGAGTAATTTTCTTTTGTTTTTAAGGCTTGCCTGACCCATTTGCTAAAATATCCGTAGACGGAAGCGGCCAATGTCATTCCACGGAGACAGCACGCGCGACATTAGATCCAAAATGGAATTCACATTACGATCTTTATCTAGGGAAAACTGACAATATCACAATATCCGTTTGGAATTACAGAAAAATTCATAAAAAACAAGGAGGTGGATTTTTAGGATGCGTTCGGATTGTTAGTTCTCTTATTCAGAGACTAAAAGATACCGGATGTAAGTTTAATTTACAGTAATTACTTATGTATATTTAAAATATTGGTATTTGTTACAGTTTACATTTATTGTATTGTATATTACGTATTTCAGATCAACGTTTAGATTTGTGCAAAGCATCAGTCGATGATACAGAACCGGTGAAAGGTCAGATAATAATATCCTTATTATCTAGGGATGGTCCATGCGGTGGCACTCCTCTCGCAGTTGTCGGTCCATTGGGAGAGTTGCGTGGCCCAAATGACTGCGATAATTCCACGTCTGAAAATGATGTGTTACCGCCCGGTTGGGAGGAACGTCGTACTGATACAGGCAGAGTCTATTACGTGAATCATAGATCACGTACGACACAATGGGTACGTCCGGCATATAGTAAAAACACCACAAACGCATTGGTTAACAATCCACCAAGACGACAACCAATATTGAATGGTGATGCGAACAGTAACATCGAGAGCAATCATATTGCCGAGCCTATTAACAACAATGTAGTTATTGAAAGTCCTGAAGATACTCCGTCCAATATAGGTAGTCCGTCGTCCAGCTCTTCAACTATTCCAGCCACGCCTGTTATCAGTCCGTGTAAGCAGACTCCATTATCTCCGAGAAGCTTACCAGTTGTCACGCCGACTACGGCGGTTACAATAGCGCCGAATAACACATCGTGCAATGTACCGGCTACCAATACCAGTGTTCATAATTCCAATGTGCTCACGCAATCATCCGTACAGACGCCGCGAGCTCAACCCAGAGACAGGCGACAATCGCGATCCGTGGAAGAACGGCGAGGCGATGGAAGTGGTCGCAGGAGAACTGGTAGAAATAGAAATTCTCTGAATGCAGTGCAAATGTTAGCTGCACAACCGCAGACTTCGTCCAGTACACCAGCTTCTAGACTAGATCTGCCGCCCGGATATGGTATGTTCACTTATCAAAAAAAAGTAATCACTCAAACTAAACAGTTAGTAGTGTCTGTATTTATAATATACTATCATATTAATTTATTAAATTATACAATTGCAGAGTTAAGAACAACACAGCAAGGTCAAGTGTATTTCTATCACATACCCAGTGGAGTGTCTACTTGGCATGATCCAAGAATACCACGAGATTTTGCTCCGCAAGGTTTGGCGCTCGACTCTTTAGGGCCCTTGCCGCCTGGCTGGGAAATGCGACAAACGCAATCAGGAAGGGTGAGTTAATGTTTTTTAAAAATATATGTAAGATAACTAATGTCTATTATTATTTAATATACATATTCGGTATTGCAATATACAACACTAAATTCAGAAATTATTAACTTTTTTTTTTATCTTTTAGGTATATTTTGTCGATCACAACAACCGTACTACCCAGTTTACTGATCCACGTTTGAATGCTCAAATTCTAACGAATCTGTTACGTAAAGGCCCGCAATCTAGTGCACCAGCCGCTCCAACATCAACTACCACTACCACCGTTACATCACCTGTGAGTACCAGCACAGCGTCTACAGTAACTACAGCGACAACTACAACGGCCGCCCCCTTGTCTCCCCGCACGAGACCAGGTGAGGAGGATCTGCCGCAGAGTCTGCTGAATGATTCCGAATTATTGCCGAAATATCGCCGAGATCTAGTTGGTAAATTGAGAGCACTTAGGGCTGAATTAACAGCGCTGCAACCGCAAAGTGGACATTGTAGATTAGAAGTGTCCCGATCGGAGGTGTTTGAAGAATCGTACCGGTGAGTAAATATTCGTATGCTTACATAATACATAATTTGTAAAAGTTTTAATTAATTGCTATTACATCACACACTTACACAGTTAATTATTAAAATCGTTTCTGAATTCAATAATAAAATACATAGTGTCCTACAATATGCGAATAAATATAACATAAATTTATTATTACGTAATTGTATTTGGAGGCCATAAATTAACATTTAAATACATAAAGTATATCTCAGCAGTATTTGTTATTTGCTTAAACTTTCTTCAAGAATATATTAACAATTTCATTATACACGGTTCGAATGTTTTGCAATTTAAAAATTGTGCTACGTAATTGTACATAATGAATTTTTATATTTACGTAATATATTACAGGTTGGTAATGAAAATGCGTCCGAAAGATATGCGCAAACGTTTAATGGTGAAATTCCGTGGAGAAGAAGGACTGGACTACGGCGGTGTTGCCCGTGAATGGTTGCACCTGTTGTCACGTGAAATGCTCAACCCTCAATACGGACTGTTTCAATATAGCAGGGACGATCATTATACATTGCAAATTAATCCCGATTCCGGTATCAATCCAGAACATTTGTCATATTTCCATTTTGTCGGAAGAATACTTGGCATTGCTGTGTTCCATAATCATCAACTTGAAGGAGGATTCACTACACCATTCTACAAACAGCTTTTAAATAAACCAATAACATTACATGATATTGAAGGCGTTGACCCGGAATTACATAGGAGTTTGTTGTGGATGCTGTAAGTTTCTTTCATTAAAAACTAGTGATATTTGTACACATTATCAAAAATGTCATATTCTAAAAAGTATTATATTATGTTCATTTTGTAAATTCTTCTTGCAGAGAAAACAACATTGACGGTGTTCTGGACACAACATTTTCGGTGGAAAATAACAGTTTCGGTGTTTTGAAAGTGCATGAATTGAAACCCGGTGGCGCAAGTATCGCTGTCACAGAAGATAATAAACGTGAATACGTCCGATTATATGTAAACTATAGATTCATGCGCGGAATCGAGCAACAGTTCCTTGCCTTACAGAAAGGTTTCACCGAATTGATACCGCCAGCGTTGTTGCGTCCGTTTGACGAACGAGAATTGGAATTGGTGATCGGTGGCATTAGCTCAATTGACATAGCAGATTGGCGCTCAAATACTAGACTGAGACACTGTACGCCCGATACGCCGATTGTACAATGGTTCTGGCAAGTGGTCGAGTCCTATTCGGAGGAGATGCGTGCCCGATTGTTACAGTTTGTGACAGGATCATCTAGAGTACCACTGCAAGGATTCCGTGCTCTACAAGGATCAACAGGTGCAGCTGGACCACGACTATTCACCATACACTGTGTTGATGTGTCACCGCTGAATTTACCGAAAGCACATACATGCTTTAACCGAATAGACATACCGCCGTACGACTGTTATCAAAAGTTAGTCGACAAGTTAACGCAAGCCGTGGAAGAAACGTGTGGCTTTGCTGTGGAATAGACGAACGAATGCATATTGTGTACATTTCTCCTCTACTAGATAGCTGAAGTGATATTAGATAATTATAAGCAGAAAGACATTTGGTATAAAATGTGATTCATATAAATATTAATTATCATTGGGGTTAATCAAATATTGTAGATACATGTTGTTGTCTGCACGGAAGTAATTTAAATTTTGGTAATGACCAAATTATATAAGTTAATGGAAGCAACAGACTAGGACATTAATTAAAAATAAATGAAAAATTTCATTACGAACATGAAAGTAGAGTTACGAGACTGCTTCTATATTTGTATTTTAAAATTATATTTAAATTTAAGAGATTGTGTAATTAAAGAAGTTAATGATGTCACGTAATTGAAAAACGTAACTGTATTTTTGCGGTAATTATAACTTTAATTCATAATTAATTACTCATTGTATATGGAAAGTACATATTTGTTTAGCCCTGGTTATAGTGTAATAGAGTAATACGTTACTGAATTAAGTTAAATTCGTATAAACGGATAAATAGTAATACATTTCTAAATGCTTTTTTTATCGTGGTACTTGGATAAAGATCACATGTATGTAACATATGCACAAAGTTTATATTGTTGAATTTAAGATTATTAGAAACGGATAATGATATTATTATATAATTGTCTTCCTTATTTTTAAAGATATTAGTTCAGTAGGGGAAGAAGTTAATACATTTTGAAAATAAAATTAGAAAATAAATCAGTTATACAATTATGCATAATAACATCAGGTGTGATTTTGCAATATATTTACCATATTTTTTTAATATACAAATATATAATATAATACAATTTGTGTGTTGCTACATTAACTAATCTAAAATATTGCTTAGTGGTATCCCAGTGTAGACAAAGGACTTGAGTATTAGTGAATTAATGTTATTAAAAAAAAAACTTTTATTTCAGTTTGACCAATTATAATATGTAATGCCTTATCGTGATAATCCAATCATGTGGTGTTAATAGAATGTCTAATTAAGATGATAATTAGTTGATATACCGCCCTCCCCCGTTCTATATTATAAAATAATGTATGACTACAGCAAAATTGAAAGAACTAAGAAAATCAGAATTCTAGATTAAAGTATTGTTAAACATATTTTGATGTTTGATGTTACATTTATTAATCTCTTTGAATATAAGGAAGACAATGATTTAAAGATGTATATTTTAAATAATTATAGATCTGCCATATTGGCTAATATGATGCATATCAATGCATTAACGTAAATTATAAATTGAGTCGTGATATTCACAAATTACATAATTACGAAACAAAATATTTTATTGTCAGAAAAATTATTATTATTATTATAATTATGTATATTTTGATGTATTATACACCGATTTATGTTTAAATGTGGGCCCAAATAATGTAAAATGTTTTCAAGAAATATGTGCATGATAAGTGTTTTTATTGTATTTATATAATGGTGATTTATTTTTAATAACTACTTAAACAATTGAAGTATTTTAATAAATTAATCATGAAAAAAAGATTCGTCTAAATTATTATTATTCATATGGTTGAAAAGTTGATTGTATTTATTTTATTCCCGATTTTACATCATTTGGGTCTTACGCTGTACTGAATAATTAAAAAGCAGCTTTTTTATATGATAATTTAAGCACAGGTTATAGATCCTAATTTAATACATAATCAAAAAATATGATACGGTTACAATAATTCGTCCTAATTATAGCTAGAAACTTATTGAAATCTGCACAAAATTACACTTTAATATAATGAATAAAATCACTAGAATCAGCATGTAGGATGTGCTTTACATTAGTTCCAATTATTGATACCGTATTATACATGTAATTATGATTAATATTATTTACACTGTTTCTCGCTCAATGTTTAGCATTGGCGAAATTTTCTATAATTTCACGCAATATTATATAAACTTCTAATGACAAATAACGTTTGAAAATGTTATGTTTTACATTAAACCAAATTATTAAATGCAAGATAATATGTTTGTAATTATATTTTTGTTTTATATACAAAATCTATTTAAAATTTAATTGAAACATTTTTTAATTCTGTATAGGTTACCTAAATTCAATTAAGATTCTGTTCACATTGACTGAAATATTTAAAAAATATTTGTTACTCCATCTTCTAAACCTAACGAGATTAAAAATGTCTGTATCATTAACATTCTCACAGGCAGAAAGAAAAAACCAAACAATATAAACAAAAATTGTAATACATTATTTATTAATTTTATGCCCGCTAAAAATTGTCCAGTACAGCAGCAAAACACACAAAAATTATTTTGATTTAATTACGCTTCCCATTTTATCCACCTCGAATCTCTATTCCTAAATATTGTGCTGAAAAGCTGGACTGGGTGTATTATTAATATCAAATTTTGTTTTATTTCAAAGCCAACAAAAAGACATTTGATTAGACTAGGTCGTTTTTTATTCGCTAATTATTTGTTGAACTTTTAATAGTTTCATGTGTTCACAGGATAAAAAACTGATATGTGAAGTACAAAAATGGAAGTAACAGGCACAAACTTATAAAATTCTCATCTGTGTGACTAAAATAAAAATATCACAAATTTTTAAATAGGTTAAAATACGTATACTTTTTGTTATTTATATTTTCTCAGAGAATATTTTATCAAATTAGTTTAAATTTCTACAGGTCGCACATTTCATCATTGAATATACCGTATGAATTTAATCTTTTATTTATTAAAATGCAACATTTTGATAATTAAATGACAGTTGTGAGAAATATTAAACAACAAATCGTATTAATATTAAATATTTGATTATTCACCACCGGCAGACCCCTTCATTAATTCCGTCACTTTTTAACATATTATATATTTTAGTGGGCGTTGCATAATATGATCATTTTATTTGGTTACAGTAACAGAGAATGTATTTATTTTTATGAAATTTTACTTACTATTAGTTTTATTTTATTGTCAGCATCGTGTTTAACGTAATTGTATTTTTATAACTTTGCTGATAAGGAATCAAAATATAATAAAGAGTTGATCATAATATTTAACGCCCAATGTCGAAAATATAATATATATATTGTTAGAATTTTATGTATATTTTCATGTATTATGGTGATAAAAATATGTTTATTGCAATATATTCATTTTTCATTTTAGTTAATAAGTTTTAAGAAAGACTGGTCAGTGCCTTCACCAATATTTCTAACCATCAGTGCTACACGGTTAATGGTTCATTCGCAAGTGCCTCACGCTAGTCATTTATCACGCTATTGAGAGAACAACAGCTTAGGTAACTAGTATTAGCTTTGCTAAATATGTAAAACACGCATCTATTATAAAATATAACATACGTAGTATCCTATGTAAGAATACGTAGTTTATATTATATATTCAATGTATAAGTAAGTATTAGACTTATTTATGTAAATATATTTTTATCAGTTTAAATTTCGTTACATTTCTCTCTAGTTTTACATTATCACTAAAATTATGTTATTATCTAGTTGGTGTATAATTCACATGAACAAAAATTATATATTTTAAAGCAATAATTTCTGAGATTTATTATATCCCATACGATTTAACATACATACATACGAAGACAGACGCTCATCCATAAAGCGCAGAATTATGTACTTTACTTACTTCCTAATTATTTTTTTTTATATATAACAATTACTTTTTCAATATTCATTTTTTATGTTTACGTAAAGAATACAGAAGTACAAAATATAAATTTCGTGTTTGGTCACACGAACAATTAGTTACGTCGTAATTATGAAATGATACTAAATAGGCTTTTCATTCTTATAAAAATGAATACGCTCAAATATGTAATAATATTTATTTTGAGCACACCTAAACATTTAATATTTTGAACACACCTAAATCTGCAATCAAAATTTTTTTACAAAGATTTATATGTATTAGTAACTTAATTATTTATGCAATTAAGAACCGACGATTATTTTCTTGTTTATAGCAGAAATGATTCAGTAATACGAATAATAGTAGTTGACGTTAATACAGTATTTGAGTTATCGTGTTAAATACAAGACGGGAGAAAATTTATGGGTAAATATTAATTTAATTTTGAAATTTATCGACATGTTTTATGTCTGAAAAGAATAAACATGGAACTTTATGTTTTTATATATACATACACTTACCTACGTAATCGTTTTCAAATAAATCACAACGAGTATGTAATATATTTTATTTCAACAATTCTATAAAATATTTTTGGTACAATATACAATATTTGGTACATACATTTACAATTAAACATAATAAATTACATTACATTTTGTGGCTAATCGATGTTGTTTTTTCATTATTTTTCTAATAAATATACATTACTGATTTAAGAAAGTCTATACGATTTAAATGGTCATTTAATTACTAACATAAAATGTTGTTTTTAACTTTGTTTAAACATATTTAAGTTGGTATATTACTGTCTATGTTTTAAATACTGTGTTTTAAATATCATATACTTAAGGTATGTAATTAAAATAAATTTTCCTTTAATTGCGCAATGTAATTACATTTTTAAACAACATAGATATACATAATTGTGTTGTTATTAGAAAATATTATATTTTTAAGTTTTTTACTTGGCCACCTATAACAGAGCCACGAGCTTTATGTATGACTTTGATGAACATAATGCGTAGCGTAAATATGACTTTTTTGACACCATTAGTGCCTTAAACATACATGTATATAATGCATTGGTCCCATATACAGTTATTAAAGAATTACAATCAATAGATGAGGTTACATTAATCTGATTAAGATATATGTTTAATTAGACATGATAACTAAAGCATATTAAATTTGAAATTTTACCTACATTGATTTGTTTGTAATTTTATTAGTTGAACATTTTCGTGAATATTATTGGTAATAGTGATAAACAAATTATCGTTGTTCCTTTCACAGTGGGTGCTGAATCTCCAGGACTATCATTTTCGTGATTTACTGTGCTAGTTTCAGGCATTTTTGTGGTATTGTATGTCTCGTAATATAAAGAACTGTTTTTGTCAGGTATATTCTGTGTTCCCATTTTATTTGACACGTCCTGTGTACCCGTGTTTTCTGGCACAATACTGGACATATGTACAGATGATATTTCCTGTGGTGTGCTGTACAAATAACTCTTTGCTCCTACATTCGCTACTAAAATCCTAAAATTCGCTTCATTCAAATCCATGCTGCCAAAAATGAACTTTTGCAATTTATTCGTTACAACATATAAATTTCCGGATAGATCGAAACAAAGTGAATCGGGCCACTGCAAATAGGCTCTGTCACGAGCTATTACTTTCTGGCCTGAAGTAAATGGTGTTCTTGAGTCCCACCTGGCAATACTGCTATCAGAGAGTAGACCATAGTACAAGACACCGTTCTCATCCATGACCATTCCATCAGTTTGTGATGCTTTACGTCCGAGATCTCGTACTTTGGATCTTATACCAATTTCAGCTGATCTTTCATCCCGTAAAACTGCACTACTGACTGCATACATTCGATAACTGGACAACGGACAATAATACACTGTACGATCTTGCGTTACAATTTCATGATTACCACGGATAGACATTCGCGGTCCTAATGCGATACCGGCGATGTTGATTCTAGCTTGAACTGCTGTACCATTCACTGTAAATTCATCCGCATCCGGTGACGCTTTCATTGTATCGTCTCGAATGATCCACGCCTGTGATTTTCTCATTGAATAAACAATTATAGCTGGATCCACTCCACTGTTGTCAGATATATACGCATACCCACCATCCACATCATCCACCACCAAATCATACAAGAAACTTCCGTTATTGGTAATTTCTTGCGGGAAAGTATAAGTGTTGACGGTAGTATTGGACTTAATGTCGAAAATCACCAAGCGCGGTGGACATTTAATACTGGGCGTTTTTGTCAAGGTTCCGGTTCGACCTCCGTCCAAGATCCATAACAATCCCGTAGGATCGATTTCAATATTCTGCACGTTCTGCAAAGCAGTACAGTCACCTTCTACGTTCATTTCCCAAGATGGAAATGGTGCGAGAAGTGGTGCTGTATCATTCTTATTGGCATTTACTGGAATACGCGCCAATGTTGCTGGTACACCTACTTTCATTCTTGGTACAGTCAAGTATAGGTAATCCTCGAAATACGTCACACCAGAAATGTGAACATTTTTTGGATTATATTTTCCAGTCTTCATGGCTGTGTCCAAAACATCTTCGGATGGCCAAGTAAAGTTAATCAAATTCCATTCGTAGGCTACTTGAAATCTCGTCGGTTTTTGGGCACCCACAAAACAGACACAGACACCCACTAAATAGAAGAGTACACGAAACATTTTCATTCGTTCACGTTGATTAACTGATGAAACACTGACCGACTGTTGTCATTACTTTTGTATTGTTGCGTTGTGTTTATTATTCGATGCGTGTGTGTGCGCGGAGACCGTGACGAGCAACTAAGTCGGAAACCTACGTCCTCAGGTCTTATATGTGATAAGTTGCCGGGGTATCGGGGTACCGCGAATAATTTAGCAGCGAATGTTTGTTTACTAATAGGTCTAATCGCTGACTCAACAGCGAACGTGCGCAACAAACAATGACGTGTTTAAGTGCCCCGCCAATGATGGTACGATCACTAAGGTCCCAGGTATTTTCTACACCTCTGGTTTTACCAACCTGAGTAGGAAATACAAATTTAAATTAAACTTGTGGAGAATATATACATATATTGAATATTGCTTACAATTGAACAATAATTTTTCACCAAATATGTAATTTTATTAAAAATGTTAATATTAGTTGCACGACTTACTATTATGTTAATAGCAGACTGTGGAAAATTTTAGTTCTTTATATTATACTGAAAATTCAGGTTATTAAACAATAAAATATTTTAACATATAATACGTGTCTTTGTTGATGGTTATATTATATGAGAGATCGGAAATTTAAGAGGCCATTGTTAAAAATTTCATTGCTCAACACTCCATCATTAAACCTTGTTAATGCGACGATCATATTCGATATTGAAACAATAATATATTTATATCTATTCAACGCACGGCAAAAGGACGTCAGCATAGTTTTTATTTCACACATAATGCAACATTTATTTTTAAATCACGTTCATATGAGGTATATTTTATTTTATATCTTCATAGATAATTATTAATTGTTTAGCACTTGCATAATAAATTATATAATATTTTATGTACATAGAAGTGATGTATTTGTTTCAAAAGTACTATGCATTCCATTGTTACACTTTGGTATTTATTTAGGCATAAAATATAAATTAAGCGCAACAGTTTTTTTTATGTTTAATAAGAAATTATTCTTGTTTGATTGGACTATAAATCAATCAGAACATTTTTGATTACCTCATATTTTTCAATATGTAGTACGTAGAAACAGCGCTGTAATTTAGGTAAATGTTAATTTTAGCTTTTTACGTGTTTCAGGTGAATGAAAAGTGCTTCGATAACAAAGTTTGAATATAATAAGCCAATCTCTACATATACATATATAGACATTATTCTAATTATATTTTAATATATATGATATAGATAATTTTTATTCTCGTACTGAATCACTGTGCTTTATTTTTAGAAGCACTCAGATTAATTATACCGTTCATTGTCAGTAAAGTAGCAAACTTCATACATACTTACATCCTTATCCATATAGCATGCGAACTTACACTTTGACAGTTTCGCATTTCACGTTTCATAAAGTACTGAGATTCATGAAATGTCAAAATATGTTGAAAATTTAATTACTGAAGAATTAAAAATATGTGTGTCTTAATAGATTTTACTTTTATGTTAAATAAAAATTAGCTTGTATAGAAAAGAAATAAACTATATATATAATTGTATTTAGGATTCTTTGAACCATTGCAACATTATTATATACTCACTTAAGGTAAATAGGTAACCAATTACTGGAATATTTCATAATAATTGCTCTGTTACGTATCTATTAAAGTTTCAAACGGAATTATGTATATTACTTGCACCGTCATATCGACATATGGTGTATTTCACCAATAAATAATCTATAGTACATGAATATGCATTAATGCTAAGTTATATTCCAAATATTCAAATAGTATTTGTTCAAACACAAATGCGTTATTAGTATCATATGGCCTAATTACATTGATAAACTAAATGGGTTTATGTTGTAAAAACTACGCAATATAAGTTCAATATGCAATACCAATATCCAATATACGTGTGATTTATCGCCGTAAACATTAAAGCTTGGATGAATTTTAACTTTTATGAGTAATTCATTCTCATTGATTAGTCATAGTTCATGGTTATGGACATACACGTTGATACATGTTGAAATGATTCTTGATCTCAACAAATTTCTCTTCACAATAACAGCCTACAGAGTTTATTTCAAGGTACACTTAAATAAGTTTCATCATTAAATATGTAATAGGAACGCCTATACAAATATATTTATTTTGTTTGTTATAACAAGCAATCAATGTTAACCAAGAGTGAAATTTAATCTGAATCAATTAAAACAATTGACGAGGTCATACAGCCATAGAATTAAGTATCTATTTTAAGGTTAGTGTGATCTTTGTATTCAGCACGAGATCCGCAACAGTACCTGATGCACGGGACCCGGTACGAATGCTGTTGTATGTCCGTCTGCTAGTCACGTATTTCTAGATAACTAGGAATAGTAAATAGCATTGGGTCCATGTTGTGTAATACCCGCATGTGTCTGCTGGAGGTTGCGAGGAGCGGAGCATGTACTCCACCTGGCTTGTTCGCCGTGACATTGTGACGGCCACGCCAGTGAAGTCATATCCCAGTGCTGCCAGAACGTTCCGCAACAATACCTATCCGTGATCAAATAATAAACTAGCTCGCGATATTTCGTTTTCATGTAGCCAACATATTCTATGCGACTTGCAAAAACATAACCATTTGCCGACAGTTAAAAAATATTTGTAGATTTGATGCAAACTAAACTGAATTATCTCTATTCGTTGTAGATACCTATTTAAAATCCACAGTTTTAAGTAGCCTGTTTTATTGTTGACAGTACGTGTGTCCTCTACGATGACACTAGTGCGTCATTGCGTTGTAAAGAACATAAATAAAATAACCTGTATATACAGGACTAGACTAAAGTATCATTCTGGCGTAAATATATGTATGTAAATCTTATTTGAAATAATTACGTGTTTTTTTGTCTTGTAATTAAGACACACGACGTTTCAACTGATTACACATGCGGTTACAATTAAGTACATATGCATAAACATGTTATGTACATTTTCAAAATGATTCAAAACTTCATTAACCATAAAAACAATATTCTTTTTATATTTAAATATAATGAAAGAAAAATTACATCATCAACAGTTTTCATATAATCAAGTTTTAATAGAAATCATGGCCATGGTATAAAATTGTAAAATATGTACAGAAAAGAAATCAATATTTATCAGTTAAAAGAATTAGTTGTTTATTACTTAATGCGTTTAGAATAATGATGTGAAAAGAGATTATCAAAGTAAATTTGCGTAGTTGTAAATAACTATTAAATGACTAGGATTGCTTGGAGCTGGAACCTACTAGAGCTCCTTTGCTTTTTTGTGTCTTGAAGCTCCAATATTGTGAGCGTCACGCTAGATCCATCACAAATTCTAAGTATTTCGTCAGTTTCAGAGGAACACAGTTTGTTTTTTAAGAATTCAAAAAAATCTAATGTGTCGCACAGTATTCATTTCTGGATACAAAGAAATATTTACATATCTGCGAAGGACATCACATGTTATTTTGCTTGCAAATAAAAGAAAATATTAAAACAAATATGTTTTATTATTCCCCAGATAATAAATTTAGCTGACCATAGTTATAGTGTCAAGTAAATAACTGGTTTGCGAATCTAAAGAAATTTAGAATATGAAAGTAACAAACTAAACAAAATATATTATAATATTTTTTTTTTTATATACGAGTATGTATTGTTAATTCGGAACTTGTATGTAGGTGTTTTTCTTCTCGCAGTATAATTTACTAGTATTTTTTTTCTACAAATTTGTTAAATGATGACATCTTTAAAATCATTTGTATTTGTTTCTTGAAGGAAGTGTTTAATTTTCAAGCAATCTTTTTGTTGTAAATAAACACAATTTTCATATTACCTGCTTCAATGTTTAGTGTTGCGTGCTGTTTGAATGATTTTCGAAGGCCATTTGTGGTGGTTTTTTTTTTCTATTTATAGAAACATTGCATGTAAATTTGTACAGAAAACAATATACGTATATTCAGGTGTACGTATCTCGGCTTACAGTTCGAAATATTTCGGAACACTATCTGCGAGTATAAGATATAAATATGTGTACATGGTAACCTATATCTACCAAATATTTGTAATTCAAAGTTTGAGTTAAATTTGAGTCCAACAGATTTACTTCAGGCGTACACAATCCCCAGATCTTAATCAAAGTAACCATAATTTTACTCGTGCTTATTGTATTATTAAATCCCACGCTGTGCACAAACACATAAAAACATAAAATAGCACATATTTTCTATTCATCTTAGGTAAAATAGCACATTGTGAGAAAACAGCACTTTTAATGTAATGTAAGAGTAATAATTATATGCAGAATGCTAATAAGCTTGGCCTTACAGACAATTAACACATTTAAAACGTGCATCACCGACATGTTAGTAAATAAATTAATAAACAGATTTATTTTACACAATTTTTATTTGACTACAATCTGCTAAAAAGTTTGTTTAGATCTTCATAAGTTTGTTTTTCTTATTTGTAAACTATTGGGTGCCTGAAATATCAATAATCTGCTAATGTATTTATTGTGAAATTATGTGTACTTATTACCAGCTAAATATATGACTTATAAAACATTTTAACACTGTAGATTTCGATAAATGTAAATTCAAAACCAATTATAATCTTTGAAGGGAAATGTACAAATACATAATTCTTCTTATAATAAAAATAATAATTCACAATTGATATTAGATTCTTAAAAACTGTACAGACTACTGACAAATTGCACAAATATTTATGTCAAATAATTTCACTGATGACTTCATAAAATCGGTTACCTATTCAATAATAATTCTCACGTGATGATATAAGCGTTAAATATAGAAGACATAAATAATTAAGCTAACATTTTTTTAAGAATTTTCTATATGCACGAATATTTTGAGTAATTTAATTTAATTATTTTTATGCAGTATTATTTTCAATAACTTCTTTTGTACTTATTGTATGTAATCATTTCTTTACTATACGTATAGATTTTAAAACCAGTATAATCTTAAAATAAGAAACAATGAAAGCGATTATATTTGTAAATAGTGTTGCGAGATTTGCATTTGTTTTACGAATAAATATAGTACTTCTATTATTGCATATATACATATTTTAATCATTTTCTATATTGTAAAATTCGTGCTGACATCTAGTGAGGTACTTGTATAACAGTATAACGCTTACAGCAGCATCTATCGGAAGGTGTCTGTATTTACATAGAGTACATAGCAATGATTACACAACAGGCGGCCACATAAACTTGTAGATTTCTTAAAAACCGAATTCTAACGTTATTTCTGAGTTATTCTAATGATTCCCAAGTTGCAGAATTGTACATAAGAAAAACTATTAATATATGTATGTCTGTAAAATAATATTTGTCGATAAATTATGTTATAAGTTTTATAATACCATTTTAATGGTTTTATAATACAACCACTTAAATTATTCATCACAACACGGAACTCATAGTGCAAAGTAATGGTGACATAAGCAAACTTGCAAATATATTTTAGTATCAGCGCTTTATAGTATAACTATAAAATATATTAAAACTTTGAGCAAATACGATATTTAAAAATAATACATAAAGATTTATACAAAGAATAAATCTGTATTTTAAAAATAAGGTTTATTATTAATGTTTTAAATATTCAGAGCTTTTTTTCAAAAACTCATAATATGACTACAAATGTGTCACTTTTAGCATATTTTTAAAATAAATAATTTTTTTTACACGTCCGGGAGTATAAGTCGGTTTCTATGGCATCAAAATCGTGACCACAGTGAAGCATTTACTCCCTAGGTTTGTTGTCATGGTACGCGTTGCATGGAATCGTGAAAAAATAGTATATACATCTCGGGAGAGACCACCATTTTTCCCTCGATGTATTTGTAGCCCTCGGGCTTCAATTTACGCGTCAGGAAAAATTAGAGGTTACTCTCTCTTGGTGTATAATGTACTATTACTCTATATTTTTTTCTTCAAAATCTATTAAGAAGGTAAATATTGTAGCTTGTCCAAAATGACGTGTTGATTCTGTATATAATATTGCAGACGACACCTGATTACCGGCTGGGAATTTTGCGGAGCCTCGTGAAAATATTTTATTGTGGGGCGCCCCGAAAAAAAGGAAGAATAATGTGAGGTTATAAAGAGTGACCCAAGTATCGTGCTCATCATTGGGATCTGCGAAACTGTAGAAGATACAAAGTCGGTTAAATTAGACAAAAATTATGCATTTATAGGCTGATGTTGATGGTCATTTGGTTATTTTTCAAAATATTACATGACTCACTAGATAATGACAAAAGTGCTATTTTTTCGCTTTTCAATGATGTATTCGTTTACATGAATATCTTTTTTAGTTTCAAAGAAAAGCTAAAAAGTTTGATAAAAAGAATGATTTTCGTAGTGTGCCTTGAAAATTCAATATAAAACACCTGCATCTAAATATGTTTAGTATATGCAAAACAATTGAAATTCAATATCATTTGATAAATAAAACAAACTTCATTCAGTATACTAACTAGAATGGGTAAAGACACCCATGCGGGTATCTCATCGACGCACCTGTATGTCCAATTCAGTAATGGGAAAAGCGTGATGTTATGTTTGTATGTATTTCGTGAGTAAACAATCATCAGTAGCTTTCCTCGCTTTGGTTAAAATATCTTCTAACATATCATTAAAAACACGTAATGCAGTCGATCCGATTTTTAAGAATAAACTAATTGAATGGGTAAAAAAAATAAAATTGAATTTTGAATTGTAGCGGGCAATTTATTTTTGATAAAAATAATAGGAAAGTGTAATATAAAGTATGTACCATGGGTGTTACTAGATGATTTTGTCCTTCGGGCGACATCTTTCTCTCGGGTCCTCGAGCTGGAACATCGTCATCCTCCGTGCATAATCACAATACCCTTGGTCCATAAATAACTATTATGTTTATTCATCATTTCTATTAATTATATTATAGTTTGCAATAGAAAATTATTGTAAATATTAATTCATTATTGAAAATAGTTTACATGTGTAATTCATAGATACAGGTACGATATGAAGTTATCAGTACCTATTCTATTTATAGAGTGAAATTGAATTATTTATTAATTTTATATTTATTTTTATTGAATAATGAAATTTAAATATTATGTTCATACCGAATTTCAAACTTAGAAATCTTTTGTGGTTTATTTATGTATAATTATATAAAAAAAAATAATTATGAAGACTATGTGCAGATGATCCAGATCTGATTTCTTTGAAAACACCAGTGTAATATTTTTTTTTCATTTAAAGGAAAGAATATCACATTTCCGAGAAATGGTGGTTTGGGATATTTTTAAAATGAAAACCCCCAGCTCGATATCGTATTCTCTACTTAATAATAACGTGATTTACAGTCGTGTCAGATTCTGTAGTGGTGATATACGTCGATATACACAACTTAATGTACCGACTAAATACTACACCTCTTTAAAAAGATATCGGTGAACTAAAATTGATCTTACTACGTACAACTATGTTTTCAATATCATCAATGAAGTTGTTTTTATAAATAATCTTGATAATCACTAACCCGTACCACCCCTACATGCAATTAGTCCACTTTCGCAAGTGTATACTGTATGTAGTTTTAATTTCTTTTACAAAATTAGTGTGATTCAGTTCGATTCTGCGTCTGCTTCAAACCATCAATAACCAGCTTGTGAAGTGGAGTACATCAGTGCCGTAACAATATATTTTCCATAGCTATGTAAAGAAACCAAAATCGTCCCTAATGCCAATTAAATACGTTTAGTAGTAATGTTAGTACCGAATTAAAGTATTAAATAGAACAGGAAAAGATTCGACTGGAGTGTATTTCCTGGGCGACTATAATGCAGACTGTATGGACCAATTTTTTAATTCCCGACGATTAGATATGTTTGACTAATTGTTCTTGTAGGATGGTATGTAATGAACACAATGAGAATTTCCGGGTCTTAAGCAACGGAATATTAATTTATAGTCACTGACGTCAGATTTGTTCTCAAGAAGTTCTTATTACGGAAATGCACATATGTAAAATATGCATTTGGGCGTTTTAAAAATTTCCATTTGCGTAGATACTCGCAAGCATGTAAGTGATATAGTTATTTTTGATAGTTTCTTTAATTTGGTCCGATTTTTTTATGATCAGATAAGTGTATTTTCTGACATTAAATTAACCCTAATAATGATGTATTAATGAGAGGTAATTAATCATGTTTACGTTTTTTAAAAAAAATATACTAAAATTATGAAACATATATCACAAAAAGAAAAATAAATATAAATGCGCATAACACAAATTGAAAATTATGATAAATGAAGTATTTAAAAGATATATGTATTATTGTATTTGTTTCTATATGTACAATAAACTATAAATATTACAATATGGTTAATAGCAGGACTGCACAATATTATATTGTAACTTCATACGGATATATGCAACAGACAGAGTGAAACTGACTCCCCAAGTAAATCAGACAATCTACGCCCATGATCTGGTTTTACGTACGACGCGTAAAGTAGCAGCACGAGTAGTATAACAGAATGGTCGCAGTTTTGTTTTCGTATTAGTGCAACTGCTGCCGTCAAGGAAGGAAGTGCTAACGGGAGATACATAATCCTTGCGTGCGGTCTGTTTATCACTGAAAGTAAAACAATATGAAACCACACGTGTCTGGTGTAAACGAACCTTTTTAATCATCGTAATTTACAAGTTACTCTGGAACAATAATTAACTGTTGTGATTTGAGTGTTATAACGAAAACATTATTCTATTCAGTGATTTAAAAGTGATAATGTGAAAAGTGTTTCGCTAGTGCAAATTAATGCATTTCTAAGTATTTATTTTGGCACTTATTCTGTTTTTAATGAAACGTATTCTTTGCCAAAATTTTATCTTTTGAAGTATGTACATAGTACACATTTAAAACATGTTTTATTTGACAACTATTTCAGTTAAAATATTATGCAAAGTCTTGATTGAAATATGAGTTGTTTGTGACAAGTATTGAACTTTTTAAGAAATTATTTGTCAAATGACGTCTGTGTTTGAAATGCATACGTAAAATTATAAATAAATCATTTTGAGTAATTACATAAGGTACTTGAAAGTTTTTGTGTCATGAACTGCAAATAAGGAAAGTGTGATTTATTAACGTCTGATCTCGGATATCGGTAAATAACTGAACGGTTTACTAAAACATTACTCGAATAACAGACGCATCACTTTCTAGTTTATGTTAATTTTTACATAGAAATTTTCCTTGCTTAGTGTATTCTTTGACAAGAACTTATTTTTAAAATAATTTACGAAATATTCCTAGTTCCTTGCAAATGTTTTACATACATACAAACTGTCATGTGTGTGAGTGCTGAATCTAAAAATAATTTCGCTGTGGGTCCATTGGTTAAAAAACTGGGATGAATGTAAGGAAGGTATGCTTGTGAAATAAAAGAACCGTGACGGAAATTTTGAGGTCGCAATGCCGGAGGAAACGGCGAATGAAGGCAGTACTTCTGGCCCATGGGATAGGTTGCTGGGCGACGGAGGTGCACCTCCCACGGTCGTTGCACCTAACGTAGAGGCGCCCGATGCAGACAAACAAGGTCGTACAGACACCGGCTTCCTGCGGTCCTTTCAACGTAGTTTCAAACTCTCCGTGGGTGGAAAGGATCCGCAACACGTGTTTTCCAGGTATCGAAGGTGTTTGTAATATTTTATTCAAGTACATGCTTATCCATATCGTTACATACATATAACTTTCCGTCAAATTACCTTGGCTATACCAATAAATATGATTTATGTTACGAAGTGCGTAAATATATAAGAGAATGTTATCAACAATGAGATCATTGTCAACCAGTGAATCATTTCAGTTTGTTATTGAAATACGAAAGTTTTTTGTGTTTAATTAAATTTAGACTATTCTAATAGTGCATTAATTGATTATTTAAAATGGATAAATATCATATAAAAATACTCTTATTAGATTTGTTCTCATCTTGGAAATTGTTAGATTTTTTTGCACACGGAAATAGAGGTAGATTTTTTCTCAGTTTATATGCGACAGCGACAGACTGTTCCATTGATTTTGTAAGTGCCAAAGAAACGATGAAAATAAACGAAGTGTATGACGAACTTACAGTTTTATGTTTTAACAGTAGATATTTCGTTATAAATAGAACTATGCACTATAAATTATGTATTTTTATTACTTTTCAATATTTTTTTTTGCATTATTGCTACTTAACATCTTATCAATATATATTTATAAGATTGCATCTCTTGAATATAGAATATAAAATTAGCAGATTGTTTATTAATATTTTTCTATATAATGTTTAACGATATTAACAGTGAAATCCCGTCAAGGTTTCCCTGAAAAAAATTATCTTTATGTTGCTGATACTTGGAAATTAAATTATAATTCAGAATAATTTAGCAAGACAATTTAAAGAAGGAAGGTTATCAGTGTTATGTGGCATTATATAATTCAAGGAAAAAAATATCAAATCGTATACTATCATAAATGTGCCAAATGATTTTGAGATTAAAATACATATTTCTATACCTACTACCTTATGTTAAGTTGGTAAACTTTTATTTTGTAATATTTTCTTATTTATGAAATTAAATTGGTACATGTTTCATATATCCAAAATAGAGTACCTACTCTAGAAAAATTATAATTATATGAAAGTTATATAAAGAAAAAAATCAATTAACTTGAATATGATAGGATTATAATTATGATTACTAAATTTATAAGTGTAGAAAACATAGTCGGTTACATAAACAGTAGTGATGAAAGTAAATTAGATGTTGCAGTGAATACCAGGTGTCCCAAGAAATCAGGGACATGGAATTAATTTATAAATATAGACAAATTATGATTACTTCTTTATGATACATTTTAGAGCAAAGGTGTAAATCTAAAAGTTACTCGGAATTAAAAATTGCATAATATAATGTTTCAGTGTACAAATATTTTTGAGTAAATCAATTTTCATATACATACCTACCTTACAGATTAGATAATGAAACAAAAACACCATGTTTTGATTATTTGTTGTTTTGTATGACGTATAAACACGCCAAATCATTTGACATATGTATGTACATATATGATATAATAAATACGTACAGCTGTAATTTTATCTACGTCAACAATTGAATTAGATGTTACCCGTATCTCATATGTTTGTGTTAACCTACAACATAAACTTTTTACTTTTGTTTACATTCAGTCACTTTATATATTATGCAATTCATTCATACCTCTCCTATAAATTTGGATTGTTCAAACAGCTTGTATGTACAAATATAATTTATGGGTGCACACAAAAGTTAATTATCGTTTATATAGTATGATTGAAGTAAATAATTATATTGTACATTTTATTTTGTAATTGTTGTGTCGTGATATACAGAATATACTCATCTTTTTAATTAATATTAGATTTTTCAAAGTACGCTGAAGATTTATTTATTTATCATCGACCTTTTTTACAAACCCGGAAGTAAATAGGTATTGTGGAAACGGACATTGAGGAGAATGACTGAAAATGTTAGCGAAACACTCTTACTGAAACCGTCGATCAAAACGAAAGGATCTATTTACTAAACCAAGTCATTAGGCTCTTGGCTAGGATTTCTTTAATTGTTTTACTCAATGATTTCCGTCAATGTCCGTAATTGAATGCCTTTATTTTTACCTAGAAATATAAAGATATTAAATGTTATTTGACACAAGCAAATGTTATCAGGATATTATTGTAGCTTATATTTGCCTGAAATAGCACAATTATTCTATCATATATATTTTCTAATTTTAAATGAAACATATTTATTTGTGTTGATAATATATATCACTAATTTATTATAACATAAAAATGTCACTATACCGCTAACTTATTGGTTATCATTGCAAAAATATTGTTATTTAAAGAAAATCCTAATCAGAAACATTATCATGAATTTATGCTATATGCAACGGAGTCCTCTGCTTACGTAATTAAATGCAAAAATGGGTAAATTATATGCAAGATAGGAAATAAACGTGTACGTTCATAACTAAATTGGATTCAATTGGTATTGTTACTTTATGGTAGGGGGTCGGCAACCTGCGGCCCGGCACATGCTTTGATGTGGCCCGTGAGGTAATAATCAAAATACATAGAGTGATAAAAAAAATTCCATTTGTAGCTAAAAAAATAAACCTTACTCGAAAGTATTTTACCTAAAGAATAACCTCTCAGCCGAATGGATATTTGCTAAGAAAAACCACTGCTAAATATTCGGCCATTCGCTGCCGTTGTGGCCTAATGTGCAGCTCGCCTGAAAATATTATTGTTTAATTTGGCCCGCCATCTACAAAAGGGCACCGATCCCTGCTTTATGGCACACAGATAAATTTAAAGTAATAAAATAAAGCACTATAACTATAGATTTTATAGAGATGACTTTATGCATGTACATTAGTTAAATAAATTCATACTGGACAGTACTCATGATTGTCAGACACAACTAGAGATCGTTTATAAATAACTTTCATCATAAAATGTTTATTAGTAGTAACACCTGTTGCAGTAGCGTAAAACTTTTATAAAAAACACTGGTTGTGCTCAGTAATAAATATTTTAAACAAGTGAGATTGAAAGGTGCGTACTAAATTCGTAGTTGTTAGCACACCAGTTGCTATTGTGCAGCAAGCGAAAACTTTCCCATTGACAGTAAATAACATAACAAACTTGTATTGTCTCATGTTATGCTTGGGGATCTGGAAAATAACTATCTTCTCCAAAGTGGCTTCTTGGTATCTACATGTTGCAAGTACTGGATTCAAGCAGTTCTTCTTTATGCTTAGCATAATATGCCAGACAGGAATAACTAAAAAAAGTATACAAACCTGTGATGACAAATGATCCATGTAGAGTAATTTTTAGCTAACCTATGTATGGATAATGCTACTATATTATTAAATATAAAGTATTATATAGTTGTGCGTATTACAGTAACTGAGATATGTGTTATAATCATTTATTTGGAACATCGTTTCATTTATTCTCATCTATATCCGTCGTGAATTATGATGGAAAGACAAGAATAGTATCTATATCCTTCGTTGATGTTTGTTTTCATCCCAATACCGCAATAATTCGATTGTTTCATAGTCTTCTATTTGTAATACGATGTATTAATCAGCGCTTCCTGGAGTGAGCATGATTCTTATCATCTCTATTTATTTTCAAAATGCGTTGGCATTGACGGATAAATTTAGGTTAATCTGTATACATATAGAAAATAGTAACCGGGTTAACAATAGTTTCAGTAATTTTACTTCACACTTGTGTTTACAATATTCAATCATCGTCCGCTGAAGCATATGTTATATTTTTAGATGACCATTGCCGACAATATTCTAAATCTATATACAATATTGAAATCATTTTAGAAGTCTGTCAACAAAATTTAATGGCAGTGTTATTTTTAGTATCGGATTTATTTTTAAATACATTCAAAAAGAAATATGTGTTTAGTCACCATATGTTAATATTACTTTTACAACTTTTAGTATTTTTTGCAATATATTTCTGGTTCAGTTACAATTTGTAGAATCAAATATAATTATTGTTCATAGACTACGAATCGTAGTAGATATAGCTGCATGTAAGTTGCTTATACGTAAGTTCTTACGAATGAGTCATGTGTAATATTTTAAAGGAAGTTTATCAGTGTAATTGATAATATAATATCATAATATAGTATATATGCAATGCAGCGAAAAATAAACAATTATGTATTTTCTATTTTGATGTATGCTGACATTTTTAATGTAAGCATGGTAATTATATTCTTATAAGTGTAGATAAATTTTTTATTTATATATATATATATATATATATATATATATTTTATATATATATATATATATATATATATATATGTATATATCCACATCTGTAGAAAAATTTTAATATCGTAAATTTAAAAGTAGTACATATGTATATATAATTAAAATAAATTTAACTATCTTAATTTATGAATTTGATAAAAATATACTTATACATATTTACCAAACCAAGAAATCTGACACGAAGTATTCTGTTCAGCTAGCTAAATAATATACGACGGATACGTGACACCATACAGGAAATGTGATGACAAATGCATACATTTAAACTAATGCAAATGTGTATTTAAAATTCTATTTTGTTCACATAACAAAAACATTACATTTTCTTTAATTCATGGTGGGTTGGCTATTTGAAACATGTGTCGTTACGCTGTTAGTTTTTGTCTGAATATTTTAATAAACATTGACTACTATTTCGATAAAAAATCTCAGCCAAAATTGGTGTTTATGTTCGAAGTTTTTTGAAATATGTTTTAATCGCTAATGAAATCACCGTTATTTAAACGTACTATATCGAATTATGTGGGCATTTTTAAACGAATCTAGGTATCGTTTAACTCCGATATTTCTGTAAAATTGTCTGTACAGTTTTTCGTTTGTTTTTTTGTTCGGTTTATAACTATTTTGATATATTTTTTTGTAAGCACTGATGTAAAATAAAGGTCACCTTTTTTAACATTTACTATGTGTTTGCACAAATAAGCACGTATATAAATGTTAAATATTATGTAGAAATATGTTAATTTAATAGATATGACTAAGAAATTTTGGAATTTCTAAAAAAAGTATTGAGACAATTAGAATAATAAATCAGTAGAATAAATTTAGAATATGAGTAGCGTAATACTCTGCACAGTACGGTTAATCGGTTCCGCTAATATGCCGTACTATCTGAATCCACACTATATATATATATATATATATATATATATATATATATATATATATATATATATATATATATATATATATATATATATATATACTAAAAATAATAAGTTTTAATTGTCGCAATGACACCTTGATCCATTGTTTGAATAAAGGAAGTCGTATTTTGTGGAAGAAATGTAATTTATACGTTTTGATTAAGGTCACAGAGACCACTTAGATGACCTGGAGCATTAATAAAAATAAAAAAATTGACTTTTTAAAAACCGTGCTATAGCGAATCCGTACTGTACGAAGCCGCATTGTGCGGGGCATTACTGTACATCTTTTAGCAATAAATTTATAAATTATTAGTTGAACCGAAATAGTACATTTGTATTATGTAAATATCAGGGAAAAAGCTAATGTTGTATGTCTAAATAGGATGTCTTTGATTTAGAGCGTATTTGATGTTGCCCCAATTCTGAAATTTCGATGTCTGCAATCTGAATAGATAGACAAACAATCAATTAGCTAAAAATAATTGGCAATTTGGCAATGGTAGTGAATAATTGTACGCGATTAACCCTCCGTTCTAAAACGAAATGCCCCAGATTTTTTTTAGATTTGTTTCTTCGCCAAAATTTTTAATGTCAACAAATCCTTCATATAATACATTCTGTTTCATATTTAGGAAGCTTATGGCAGCGATAGTATCTTATAAAATTAGATATTTCGAATAATAAATATTGAATATATCATAATGACTACTAATAATATATGTAGTATGTAACAAAATTATTTGTTCTTTAAGATTCTAAATTCATCTCTTATATTAATGTGTTGATCATTGAAATAATATTTTGTACCTATGACTATGAAGATTTATGCTGGGAAAATATATTCATATACCTACATGATATTAAAATAGAATTCAAATCTGCGTATACTTATTTATGTAAGAAGTCCCTGTATGTTTTATTCAAAAAAAAAAACCGAGGCATTATTTTTAGCATAATCTATATACATGATCAAGGATGTCCTAACGTACGTGTTTCTAAATATGATTTATTAATTGTAACATGTTGCATTAATAAGCCAAGAAAATTGTTTTCGTTTCAAAATTACTCAAATTGATCTTAGGATAATTATTTATTATTAGTCGTTACTTAACTTGATCAGATGACGTCAAACATGGTTACGTGCCAAAAAAAGAAGAATTGTATTGTTCTAATGGTGGTCAGTTTTATTTTAAATTTATTTACTTTAAATTTCATCGGTCGACTTGTTTTTTAAATAAATTTATTTACAAAAAAATCTATATTTACTAAGTCTTTAGTTTAGAGTTTGTGGTTAGTATTGCTAAGAACAAAATTTTAATTTCAATATATTAGAATAATTAATATATACCCTAATGTACCAACCGTAAATACGGTTTATTTCGTTTTACTTGTGGACTATTATTTGTTATATATTATTTTGTTGTATATTCCATATTGTCAGTTACGTTAATGTTATTCTATTTCTGTAAAATATTCGCTATGCATATATGTAGCTAATGTACGTGACAAGTGCATACCGTTACTGCGAAACTGTGCATAGGAAGTGTGTGTTTTGTCGAACTGCATCATACGTCCTTGTTGAGATTATAAACACATTGCGTGAAACTGTAGGCTGGTACAATATTTTTTACATAACATATTTCCTATACATCTGCTTGTTTTTACTTCCTACATAGATCTTAAATATACATAATTCGTATTGTTGTCAATACACATAACGTATTTTAGAATGTATTATATTTCGGTTTGATTAACATGAACAGTTCTATAAGAAGTGTACCACATGTATATATTTGTTTACTAAATAAGTATCAAAATAAAACAAAAAGTTTGACACAGTTTAAGTGAAAAATGTTCACTCTTCTTGAAGAATGTAAACTAGAGATGTTAGAACAGTCAGTCGCCGCGCCGGTAATTTGACAAATGTCGGGTTCGGTTTCCAATGAACGTCAAACGCATTTGTCATCTTGAAATTGAAAACGTATTTGCAGTTAATAACGTTTGTACGTTCTAATTCTTGAATTCACCATAAACTTGTTCTATATAAACTTAAAGGTTGATGTAGTTTGCAACCCCTATTGTAAACCTAGTGACATTTAAAATAATGATCTGAACAAGGATGACATTTATAGCAGAGTGTATCCGTTATTAAGTGTATACTTGCTGTTTCTACCGTTGTTCTAATTATAAGTGAGTAGTTTTTACCTCCACAACTATGTAATCTATTTTACGTACGTGTTGAGCGTTAACAAAAAAGTTATTTGGCGAAATTTAAACTGTCATTTATATATTCTTCTTTTTCTTCTACTTGTTCTATTTCTTCTTGCAATTTTAGTTTTAGTTGTACTAATTTGAATTCAAGAGAATTCTTGCAATAATGTGGAAATAGAAAAGAATGACAAATGCTATACGTATAATAATTTTCTCTGCACTACCCCATTATACCAACATTCTCTCGCTTCTTTAGTATTGACATACCTTCAGTAACTCAACTTGACAACCTGTAAACTGTTTACCGTAACCTGCGTTGCTATGTCTATGCACATTAACCAATGTCAGGTATATACGTACATTCGCTTATATCACATTTAATATTGCTTTGCGTGGGGTTATATTTGAAAAAAGTTTATTATTCCGAACTGTAACAACAACAGGTCTACCAAATTATTGTATTTATTGTACGTCCAATTCTAATTTCTCATTCCAGCTCAATACTCTTCAAACTTAATTTAACTTGAGTTTAATTTATGTACTGTACCCTTCCTTAACCTCTAGTGCCTTCTCCCCAAATCTATGACGCGTGGCAATAATAACTTGTTTATACTTGAAATCTCTATTTTGTACAGGGTATATATGAAAAAGCTATTGAATATCTACGGAAAATTTAATAAATGTGTATTTAAAAACTAACAAAGATTTTTATTTTATATTACAGAAGATATATTTTCGTATATTTATTATTATATCATATCATACTGTACATCTATTATGTATACATTTGCAAATACAATTCCTCAGTGCATTATGTAAGAGAATATGTATCGGCTATTCGCACAATATATTTACTTGACAGTAGTGCAGGAATATGCAGACTCACGTAGTACGGCTGTCAATACATTGCTGTCATCGTGCTAATATGTCGCTAAAAGAAAGTTTCACGTTATGCAGAACAATGTTCTTTACTTTTAAAAATATAGTAAAACCATGAGAGAATAATACAACTGTTAAGTTACCGTAATTGTTTCTTTGTTTAAGTACATTGAACCAGTTGCATTTTGAATTCACTATTACGTGGATTTAATTTATTCACAGCTTTTGCAGTACTAATAATAAACATAGACAATATATTTACACTACATTCTATAAATGTCTTCGTTTACGAGTGTATGCATGTAGTATACTATCTTATACACATATGTATATAATTAGCCGGTATTATATTCAAATATAAATGTACTCATTTCTTATAAACATCTGTATTCCATTTACGAGTGGTAAAAAAAGTTCATTAATCTTGAAACATTTCACGAATTTTTTTTATGGTTTTTTTAAGTATTTTTACTTTATTATTAGATTGAACTCTATCAGTGATTTGCATCATATTTCAAAACGTGTTCCTCGGGCCAATAATTAATTAGTAATGTTTCACATTTAGAAATTATTAAATGCTAGTTGATGAATGATGAAATACAATTTAAAAATACGTACACCACATCTAAACATTTCAATAATATAAACAATTACCGATTATCACAGGCAAGAACATGAATGAATTAATGTCAAAAAAATAATTATTCAGGCACAGAAAATACTTCGTGTAAACTAGTACCTTAGATAATAGCAAGAACGTTTGTTAAACATTACATTATTTTCATATTGTTTTGAAAATATTACAATGAAGTATACGTATAAAACGGTAACAAAATTAGTTTGTTTGTATTAAATAATCGCAATATCACTGTAAAAACTAAATGCTTTAAAAAATTGATTAGTGTTTACGGTTATGATTGAAAATGGGAGTATTTGTGAATGCTGTTAATAATGACAAAGTGGAAATCAAAAGTGAAAAACATGTGTTTCATGGACGTCTCTCGGAATTGCCAATCAAGTTAATGAAAGCGACAGATTCGACGGAACAAGTGTGGTTCAATGTTTGTCACAGGTTTTTTTTTAAATTTTTTTATATTAATTTTAATGGAAAATTTAATTGAATTGAAATCTATATCCTTTGTTTTTTAGTAAAGTCATAGGTAGAAAAATATAGGTAGATGATTTTTAGTTTTTTTTTTTATGTAGTCATAATGTAATCTCATTTTGTTTAGACGGAGAAATCAGTCACCGTTACGAAACAAAATTCTACCCAACAAATTTCCTGCTATATTGCAATATAAATACACGTTAGTGTTTCATGTATGATTTTTTTTATATCTGGAGAATGTTATTGTTTCTATTTAGAAATTTTACTACCAAGTGTTTTGAATACTGTGTTATTTCGGTTTTAACAAGTTATTTCTAGAATTCATTCCAGGAAACCCATAAAAACGCATTGAAATGAAACAAGTATCAATAGAAACGTGACTGAAAAATAAGATCAAAGTTAAGATGTTAAACATACTAAGATGTAGCACATCTGTTTCTTTCATATGTTAAATGGTTTATACCGAATCAATCAGATATCGCTCTAGTTTTGACTCGTATGTCACGCACAAGTTTCTGAAAATATGTATTCAAAAGAATTGCTTTTGACAGATGTTATTCTTTTAAATATGATCATACAGTACCGTATTCAGAAGTGAAGCACTCATTTTAATTATGTTGTGATTGCTTATTGAAAATATTTACTAAAAATTGTCAAATTATTGATATTACTTATATTACTAAAAGTTGGAAACAAAGCAATAAATATTTGGAAAACAAATGAATCGGTTTGAATTATAATTGACATGTAACATATACTTATTTAACGCGTATGTTTGTAAACATGTGTATTTTCTCTTCTTCGTCAAGCGTGCGTCTGTTCGCTAGTGGACTAAAATTAACCAATATTTTTGAATTTTCCCTTGACGCGCGGTTTACTGTCACCGGGACAACGGACAAGGGGGAAACCATTTGTCCTGGAGCTGTGAGCTGTGACTCAGCCATGCTCGATCCATACAATGATCCCCTTGCTTGCAGTGGCTGTACCCAAAGTTTTGTTGCACTAGGGTTGACTATATTTCCCCTTCGACACGTGTCACAGCGAACCGATGGAATTCTATAGATATAGGTTGTTCTTATACATATATACGAGTATGAACATGACCGGTCGTCGACATTGCTCCAATATTAATACCTGAATTTTTTATACATACTTCCATGCACACAGAATTGTGGGTGTACTTACTAAGAAGTGATACCTACACCGTTATAAATATGACAGTTTCGTTTAATTTAGACTTTGGTATATCATGTAATTATAAAAGTAAGATGCTAAATATTATATTGGACAAAGATTTGTAAATTTTGATCCTAAGGTTAGTAGATTTTGTCAAAAGATTCATTAGACGGTAAAGTTTCGTCATTGTTTATACTGCTTGTATCTACATTCATACAATTGACGTAATTGTATGTACCTGTTAGACAAGTTATCAGCTGTTTGCTTAATAGAAGTTGTCAGAGAATGAAAGTTACGATAGTTAAGATACTCTTACGTCGGCTATTAAGGATTCGCTTATTAGATTTACCTAACTAGAAGTTAAATTGTTTTATGTTGCACTTTATTTATTATATGCAATTGTCTGCTTGGTTATTTCATTTTTAACCTTTTTGTAAACGCTACTCGTGGTTCAAAAGGCACTAGTGACTCATCGGAAAATCCTGTTAAGATATTGATTGCCTTCTTTACCAATGCCATAAACTCTCGTTAATTTTAATATATTAAATATAAACGAATTATAATTATGTATAAAATGTTATTTGTTTTAAAATATATTGTTTTGGTTAGTGGTGACACGTAAATGTACAACTAGCATGATTAATAAACTTAGTTCCATCAATAATATTTATGATTCAATCGCTAGGAGATATATTACAATAAACGCCATAAGTATATGTAATATTATTACATCTTAAAGATCTTTCGCAGAAATCGTGGGGTTCGGAAAATATGTTTAGGACTGCTTGTTTCTATCTTGATCGACAAATTATATAGAGTTAATATAATCATCAGGCTATAATCTCATTTAATCAAATGTCACTGCATATCATTAAACATTAATCGACGTCAAACGAATACATATAAGTTATAAGAATACTAATAAGATAAATGAAAAATTAACAAATTTATGAATTATTCGTTTTGATTGAACATAAAGCATTTTCAGACATGTTATAACAGCTGTAATTAGTTGTAAACAAGTTTTCGTTTATTGTTTTAAGTAGTTTTGAAGAGTTTACATAAATCAGTCAGAAATTAATGTGCTTTTGACTGATTTTTTTGTTGTTAAAACTATCTGCGTCATCCGTCAAGTTTTGTTTTTATAATTCTCCGACAGAAGAAGTTTATTTCTGAACTTAATTTTAAATTTAGTTTCTATCAACAATGCAAAAAGAGTTTTTAGGAATTCGTAGGCATTTATTTTTATATTCATTTGTTTTGACGGTTACATTTAGATAATTTGCTTTAAAGAATGGATACGTTTATATTCTGGCATAAACATTTTCATTTTCCACACTGTACTATTTTGAGTTCGGCATTTTGTACAATTTTATATCATGCCAAATATATAAATAAAACGGTCTGTATGCATAATAAAATAGTTGTACATCATAATACAGGGATTCGATACGCATGGTATTATATATCATATTCTAGAAGTATGGCCAATAAATGAGAAAATGCATAATATGTACAAACGCATTGGTTTCATGTTCAATTATATAATTCTAGTATACAATTTTCTTGTTTCAACACTTATATTACAGACTATGTATGTCCCCTTATTTATATATGTGTTTGTTTGCAGATATCGTCAGTCTAGATTTTCAGCACGTCGTATACGGAAACGAGTTGTGTTCAAGCATGGCGATTGCAATGTTGTTCAAGCCAATGTAGCAAAGAGACGACGACGGTACCTGCAGGACATCTTCACGACGCTAGTGGATGCCCAGTGGCGCTGGACGCTGCTAGTATTCGCACTGAACTTCCTCCTTTCTTGGTTAGGGTTTGCCGTCGTCTGGTGGCTAATCGTGTTCACACATGGGGATCTACATCCTGACCATATGGTGCGTCTGTGTTACTATTTTTAACATAAAACAACGGTGAAATTTCTATGAAAACTAATATGAAAATAACTAATGTAAAATATCACGATTTCTTTCAAAAGTTACACAAAGGCAAACGTTTCCATACATTTGAAACGTATCACGAGTATTGTCAAACTACGCTATCCGTTATTTAATTACTTATAGATACGGAAAAGGGTTACATAACGAAAGTGCATCAGAAAAAAAAAAGAATTCAAGTGATTTCTCTCATAGAAAAGCAATAAAAGCTTAACACGTACTTACATATCATTTTTTTATATATATTTCAGGCTTCAATAATTTTAGTACGATTTTCTTTTTAATGGTTTTATTTAATATTATTTTGTGCCATATTTTCCCGAAGAATCTTAGTTTTTAATTATATTTCTGTATACATCCATATTCCCAAAGGATATAATAGTTCAATCAGAAAACGCTATTATTTGTGATATATTTTTTAGTAATTTTGTTGCGTATACTATCCTCATAATTTATTAAATATTCACACCCTACTTTTTGAGTTATAGCAGTCAGTGGCTAATATATCAAGGTACACTAGACGTGTCACTAGGGCAATATAACGTCAGGGTACTAAAAATAAGAACATAGTGCGTCAAAATAGACAAAAACTATATATAAATACTTATATAATCATACTCTAAAAATCTGCACTGCTGATCGTGTTAACGTAGATTAAAACAGATATTTTAATAAATGTATATTTTCATAGAATTGATAACTAAAAATGTATATTTGTCACGTAATTTGAAACGCATTGTGACGTCACTGGTTGCAATCCAATATTTTGTCCAATTACAGGAACTGATTTTCATTTATTCTTTTGCTCGAGTCATTTCCTAGTACTCCATATAAAAAAAACTCACAAGCTGTTTGACACTTTAAGTTCTCTGACGTCAGAGATTGAGTTATTTTTATCGTGTTTTTAGTATGTGAACCTTAGTTCATTCTATCTTAGATACGGATCATTTAAAAAATAATTATAATAACATTTCAGGTTACAAATAAAAGAAAATTAATTCGTTCATTCATGTTGTTATATTAAGATGAAATCGTACACAATATCGAAATGGATAAGTACAACTGACATTTTATTAGAAACTGACATTCTATTCGACATTATTTACAATTTTACACGTGGAAAGAATGAATGTTTAAAAGCCCTTCGATAGTCCACCCGCATTACACTCGTGATATGTTGGTTACCTAATATTTGAAAATGCTTTCTTCGAAAAAGTTTCGGAACAAAATTTGTTATTTCATTTTATTTTAAAGCTGGAGTTGTATTTGATGTCCCGTAATTAAATTTTGAAACTGTGAATTGTGTTATTTATCTTCATATCTTTTTAATTTAATTATTCGTCTTCAATGTTAGTTTAGTGAATAATATGTTTCTACAGTTATTAAAACAAATATGCATGCATTGCGACTTTTAATATTTCAGTAGCTCCAATTTCTGTTTACAGCCCCCGTTAAAGTTTTCATTTCATCCATGTACATCAATTTCATTCTGACCTACATCACGTAGGCCATTGACCCTTGTTGGTTCAATAAGAACATATCCGAACATTTTGATTAAAATTCTTCCGCGCTATATGCTTTAAATTAGTTTTTGTTTAACAAATGCACGCAAATTTAATTATGTTAAATATACATTCTAATTTTAGAAACATTAATTTGGTATAATTTTGATAAAATAAAGCTAACGGTGAACATTAGAGTATTAAAAGTAAATTTGAATTGTTGCAGAGTTCGAATTCTTCCTGGACGCCATGTGTAACTGAGATCTATGGTTTTACATCGTGCTTCCTGTTTAGTGTGGAGACACAACACACAATTGGTTATGGTGCGCGTACCACTACTGAAGAATGTCCGGAAGCCATTTTCATTATGTGCTTGCAGAGTATCACCGGTGTGTTCATACAAGTGAGTATCATTACAGACATTTATCAATTTTAATCGTAATGTTGTACTATAATTCAACGCTTCAGTAGATAGTGTAAAATTCCTACATTAATTTATAATCTCGATGTCAAACGAGAATAATGTCTGCAAAGTTATATAAATGAGTAATCCTTGGCATCTGTAAATCTTGAATGATATGAATGCTATTAAAATCTATTGAAACTATGAACTAATCATTATGATATTCTATTCCAGGCATTCATGGTAGGAATAGTATTCGCTAAACTTTCTCGTCCTAAAAAGCGCACACAAACACTCATGTTTTCCCGCAATGCCGTAATTTGTCAACGGGATGGACAGCCCTGTTTGATGTTCCGCGTTGGCGATATGCGGAAATCACACATTATTGAAGCACACGTTCGAGCACAATTGATCCGGAATAAGGTGACTCGAGAGGGAGAACATTTACCGTTTTTTCAGCAAGAGTTAAAAGTAAGTTTCACCTTTTAATACTACTGACATTTTGTCGTACTGCAGTCTTTTCACAAACTATATTCTAACATGCAACATTAACAACTATAATATAGTCTAATTATGCACATGTTATTAGTTTTGCATGAGCAAATTTAGGTCTTGCAAATCTGACACGCAATACCGTCAAATAGTGTTCTGTAAATTGTGTTATGTAAGGGTTGCGGCAAATTTAAATTAGTTTTTTTCTTCTTTTCTACGAGGACAATATGGAAAAAAATTACTTCTTTCAGAAGTGTGTCAAATAGTAGATTGCTACCTAGTAAATCACTGAAGCAAAAACTTCTTACTACGAAAATACGTATAAAAACTATTACTAAATATCTATGTTTATTTCTAAAGTATGTACGTTCAAATTAAACTGGTTTTAATGACTTTAGAATGTATATATTTTTAACATTATGAATTTTATCATACAATTTTTTAAATTACATATGGTTTTGCTGATATATTTTGTTGTTTCTACTTGCTGTTGATATTTTTATTGCCATTGTTTAATTATACGTATATAATATTTAAACTATCGGTAATAATAATTATAATGTAATTTTTATGTTTTATAGATTTACAACGTTGCTCAGTACAATGAGAAACTACTTATAAAATCGGCAAGTATATATGTCAAAATATTCAGCACATTAGTATCTGGAATTTGCTTTTATATTTTACATTATTTAATTTTGCTAACATTCATTTCGCTCAGTATAGTTGTTATGTGCTAGCATGTTACAAACAAATAAATACCATGTTACAATTCAGTAAATATTCTAAAACATGTAATAAATATTTTTCAGTATAGTCCACTCTATAAAAAACGGTATTGTTTAATGTTAACTCATTACAGTTGTGCAAAAGATATGTTTAATTCATTAATGAAAAACATGTATAAAATATTTTACTATTTGCATGCTCATTTAATCTTAATAAAAAAAATATCTAGTAAACTCTATTAAGATCAAGTTGGAAAATTTAATGTTTTTAACGTATTATGGTATTTGGTTTCTCTTCCGGCATTTTTGTGCAAAATTTACTGCGCTTCAAGAATGTTTAAGTACACGATAATAGTCTGAAAATGATCATTTCAGTATTTCGATATTTACATATTCTACAACCATATTATAGTGCATATTTTCTGCTGGGTAATAGTACTTTTGATGCATATCATACATATTAAACTGGCCAGCACAGTGGTTCGATAACCTAGTAATGCAGTTATATTTTCAGAATATCGTGAATTTCAGTTAGCTTGGTTTTATATCAGTATGTATTCATATAAAGGTAAAATCAATTGAAGATGAAATAGGAGTGTATATCTGAAATACGTCCAAATCTTAAAGAACTGTCAATAGTAATACAATAAACTGTTATTTTATAAATATTAAAAATTACCTGCGATGAATTAACTTTTTATGTTATTGTTATCATCACGTATTGTTACTAATCTTGGCTCGTTGTTTTATCAATTTTGTTATTCCTTTGTTTGATGGGATTTTATTTTATATTTCAGGTTGGCGGTGATGGTGAAGAAGACAGAATATTCTTCATCTGGCCTACAACAATAGTACACAAGATTGATCAATCATCGCCACTTTATAGAATGTCAGCAACGGACCTGTTGAGGGAGAGATTTGAGATCGTCGTTATATTGGGTATGTTTTACAAAATATTTGATATTTATGTGTCTCGATATACATGCGTACATAAACGTATTGTAAGTGGCCTAACGGCAAGGCTTCATAACTGTCAACATTTACAAAACATCATACCACTTGATATTAGTACATATTACTATTGTATAAACAAATTTTGCATTACAAGATTACACAGAGCATAAGGGCGAACGTGTCATTGAATATCAAATGAAATATAAATGTATTTCACTGCTATTCCTTATGTTTTATTCCAACGATCAATATTGATTAACAAGTATTGGCTATAAATATATATTGCATTTGTTTTATTGCCGTATCTTATACAAGATAATTGAAAATATAAAACTTCCTAATGTTTATAAAAATTCTATTTTTATTATTTGCAATTGCAAGCTTGATTATTAAAACAAATATGCATCTCAGTATTACGTAAGATTGGATCGATTATGTTGATTTGTTTCAGAGGGTGTAATTGAGTCAACAGGTATGACGACACAGGCACGGTCTAGTTATTTACCGTCGGAAATCTTGTGGGGACATAGGTTCGAAACCCTAATGTCGTTCAAAAAAGAGTCCGGCGAGTACGAAGTGGACTACGCCCTATTTAACAATACGCGCGAGGTGGACACACCTTTATGTAGCGCCAAACAGCTAGATGAACATCGTGCCATGTTCAACACACAAGATAGTGTGGGTAAGAATCAGAACACATTGTAACTGAAACCTACTCGTATTACATTCAAAGAGTTCACAGTTTAATTTCCTCACAGTTTACATGTTTGTCTGTTAAACATACTTTGTTTCACTGAAATCAATAGTTCTCGAAACGTTCAAAGAAAAAATAAACAAGTAAAGTACAATTCTTAATTCGTCCTGCTGTTAAACGTAAACATTTTCTACAAATAATTCGTTCCATCTTGGCAAAACTTTTCAACAAAAAGTTATAGAAGTTATATTCCTGGAAAATTTCGAATTGGTTACATTTACAAGTGTTTTTTATATGTAGGTGTATTTTAGTTTTGTTTTAAAGAATTGTTATTCAGATTCTGTATTAATTAAGACTCTCATTATGAATCTCTTAATTTAAGAGATTCATTCATATTATTTCGACACTAAATCGTGTTCTGAGCATCTCAAAACGAGGAATCTTGATGTTGTTTATTTACTAATACAATACTTTCACATTATACGTCATGGAGAATATAAAAATATGCTGAAAATAATTTATTTGATCCTTATATCATTTTTATTCAACTATATACCCGTATATGCCCTTCCAAGTAATTTACAATGATAATTATTTTTCAGATCACACTTAAAAATCTCGTTACAACTAGATCGGAAAAAGTTACTGTGAAAATATCGGTGTGTACGCTATTATCTATGAATTATTGTGTTAAACTACGCGCTTCAGCTTTAAATATTGTTTTACGTTAACAACTAAAATTATTTCCTGACACTAATTCAAATAACTTTGTGTTTATTCGCTGCCACGTAGAAGATAGAATTCAAATTTGCGTCTTCAAAGAATATTTCTGGTAAACCCACTATTACCTTTAAAGTTGAACATTGTAATATTGTTTAGTTTATCTGTGTACATGTGGATTTGGTTTTTTTCGTAATTTCATTTTTATATGAATTAAAATGTTGTTTTTCTTAACAGAACGTCTAACGACGGGTCTCTTTCCAACAATCCGTTCGCATTCCAGCGATACCTTGGATCTTTGCAGTATGGATTCTTTATCCTTGGACGACCATTTGGTAGTTCGACAAACACCGACGCCTACGCCACCCGTAGCTGTCACGGTAACTGCACCGGAAGGAATTGCCGTTAAACATTGTGTGAAAAAAGTTAACCAAAAAGTTACACCTGAGTGTGTATAGTATTGTTTATTCCAGTGAACCAGTCGAATGAGTGAATATAGTTTGTGTGTTTTAATACACAAATGTGCTTTAACATTTATCGTTTAATTTTTATTTTATTCGTTCTATGAAATGCATGAAATAATGTAGTAAGGAGTATTTATTCATTTTACGTTTTTGTAAAATGTATTGTTAGTAATTTAGTTAGTCTAATACTTTTTTTTGTATTTAAAAACGAATTTTTATAGCGATATTTTTAATGATGAGCGTTAGCTTAATATCAATAACAATATTATCAATAGACTTATTTAAATTATTACCATTAATAATGTATGTGATATTGTTTATGATTTCATGTTAACGCTCAGTATAAATACGTATACTTATGCAAAATATCAGAATCAGGGGAGCAACTGAGGGAGAAGACTATCGGGTTTCAGTTCTCCGCATATCAAATACATGATTTGATTTTTTGACTAACATCAACAGCAAAACCCTCGAGAGTGTACAAGAGATACTCGAAACATTACTATTTGGAATACATTGGTTTAATCTTTTATAAGAGATTTCAATTATGAAGTATAGGGCATATTTTTTATATCGTCTGCGGATAATTTATTTCTTATAAAATGCATTAGTATTAATATGTCTTGTACGTGATAAAAAATAAATAATGATAACCAACATATGAATGAATAAGAATATCAAAATTTGTACCGAATTTACACATGTAACATATGTATCTACATTTCCATTAGATATTATTTTATTTTATATTTCCTGTAGTTAATATTTTGTTTTAATTTATCAAAAAACAAAATAAACAAAACTCCGGTGTATTATATTTCTAAATTATGAGGATATACGAGTTGATTTCAAATGAAGTTTGTAATTTGCATATTTGCTAATGCGTGACCCACTCAACATACACACGCCAATAACGCAAGTTAAGTGATAAATAAGGGCTCAAACTGACAAAATTGGACTGTAAAAGGATGTAGTGGGAACATCCTTAGTTAACGGTACACTCATTGCGAAATCGCTTCCCATCAAACAATATATATTGCAAGCATCATTCAGAATATTTGTAATCAATGTTTAAGTAACGTGTATTTATTATCTACAATTTATAATATATTACAAATGAAAATGTTTGCCATTACACATCCTTATATTTATTATTTTTACATTGTCACGTACGAACTAAAGCTGTAGCAAGATTTTATGAATGAACTGTGTCATTAAGTTTGCTAGATAAAAACACAAGAATGCAATTTAATGTCTTAGTACAGCAAAGAAAACCTGAGTAATGTACCCAACTAAGTACAGCGGACACTGTCAAAGCTAAAGACACATAACCTCATTATTCGAATAAATGAATCATGCGAAATGTGCATTACTAGCATTGAAATAGAAAGTTAACCTAGAAATGTAGATGAGTCGTTGTATCATTTACGATTCACCGCATGTCATATGATCGTTTCATAACATACGGTTTACATGTGTTGATGTGCGTGTACGTACGCATTGTGTACATGTTCCAATGATTATGGAAGTGATTGTGTTGTACAACAGGTGAAACGTATTTGAACTGTGATGTCACGTGTGTTGTGATTGCATCGGAGCGTAAATTCATGAAATAAAAGCATTATTTTTTTGCGAAATATTGTCGTATTTTCAGTACATTGACATTTACTTCATTCGGTGTTTATGAGAATAGTTTTTTTTAGTTAGTATGCACGTGAACTACGGATAGTTATTTTATACTGGATGCTAGTGAGTGTTTATTAATGTCATATTAATTCGCGCTCATCTTCGTAGAAAATATATAAGGTAAGTATTTTATTGTTTTAGTAAAGTTCTAAATAAAGCGTTACGGACCTGTATATGCAAATATTTTTGTATGCGACATGTTTGTTATTGAAATTTCTATAGTTAATAATGCATAATTCAAATCCACGTGTATGTATTATAAAATTAAATTAATTTATTATTTAAAAGTTGCTACCAGCCCATATTTTATGTAAATATGGAAGAAAATGTTTCCGGAACTGTAATATCAACATATTCTTGAATTCATACAAAAAAATATTTAAGAATTTTAATTCATGTCACAATGTATTATTATATTTTAAATATTAAAATAATGACCAAATAACGAAGAAATCATTTAATTTTATTACACCTGTAGAATTGTTTTAGCTATGGCTTTTTGCGGTATAATATTAATTTGTACTCCTAATACATTAATATTTTTTTTTGTATTTGGGTCATCTTCCTGCGATAATATTTTTTTTTTACAATTTACTTCGGAAAAATAATTCAATGTTTTTATGTGGCAAATTTATAAACATATTGCGGTTTTGTGAACTTCATAACAAATGATTAAAAATAACAGACACCATTCTGAAAAAAATTACGTGCGACTTTCAATGTCTATCTGTTAAATAATTTACTATACGCAGATGGAACAAAAACATGTATTGCAATTTCCAGGAAATCAGCGTAGCGCGGGATTTATGATAATTACAAAACGATTTCCATCTCATCTCCTGACGGTGATAACTTGTAGAAATTTAAATGAAGTCTTCCCGGACAGATGAAGATACTTCCAAGAGTCCGGCACCGGTAGAGTCGTCACAAAAATTGTTCTTCAAGCCAGGCACCATCGAGGAGGAAACAGACGAAGTTATGACTGTTATGGATACTGACTCACCACTGATTGTCATCACACCCAAGCATACCATTACCTCTGGCATTAGCAGAGTGCCTACGTATAGCAGCATCCTGGGCCAAACTATTACTAGGCAAGATAGTGCCAGGTTAGTGTAGAACTTTTTATTTTCTTACATATTTCATTTACGGTTTTAAACAATGTATAGGGTAACAACAATTTGTAAGTATTTGTGACAAAGTAGTAGTTTTATTTATACATATATGTATTATCTAAGCCAAGTAGGAAACTTCTTATTTACCTAGTTACCACAAATTATTTTTGACATGGACACGTCTGTTTACTTAAACAGATCTCTCAATTATAATTGACGTGTAATTGTATGCAGTAGCGGAACTGACAATTATCTTCCATTCGCTAATCTTAATAGTCTTTGTTTATATAATAAAAGATAAGGAATATAGTACTATTGTTACAAAATTAGCCATTTTACTTAATGTAAAAATTAACTGTTAAATAGTGCTTTAAATTTAATAGGAAAGCGCTCACCTTAAATTTTTGACTACATCCAATACTTTTCGGTAAAACCCACTGACAAAAATTCCCAAATCGGCAACCCGTTTATTAAAGCATTATTATTATTTTAACATTAAATATAAGTTTTTGACTTCATAAAAAATATGTTTAATGATGTAATTACCGCAGTAAAAAAATATAATCGATATACATAAATGATTAATTCATGAAATATAGAAGCGCGGTATTTGTCATAGATACAATTAATTTAGCAGAGGCACTGAATAAGACTTATCTTACTGATTGTTTGTAAACAATGATATCATAGCTGAATAAATTACTAGATTTGCATAATTAATCATGCATGAACACCTATGCGCATAAATTTTCAGTATTCAAACTGATTTTCCAGGATGTCTAATAAATCGTATATGTATGACGATTACTGTTTGAAAGTATAATTAATTTTCTTCATAGAATATTATCTACTTTACTAACTTTATTTTATTCTATGATTTTTATCAAACTTGACTATGAATGCAGTTATTTTATATAACTTTCTCCAAAAACATATTCACTGGATCCGTAATCTTTCTCGCGCTAATGAGATATTAAATATAGAATAAAACAAACGGACTCCAGGTTAATTTAGCAAACTGAACATGAACAATGTCAAATGGATTATTTTTATCACGCAACTTCGCCACATCGTGTCTTATACCGAATATGAAACGTTAGTACATTTACCATATTGCAAGTATTCCAATAATAGATTCGGTATTTTAGTGAATGAATAGAAAGTTTTGTTTGAATTAATTGTATAAGTTGTTCAGATGTAGCGCATTTTTCATAAGTAGTGTGCAATGTGCATTGATCAACTTGAAGGTCATGGAAAACTATTTTCTCATAAGATTGATTTATTATTTCCTGATTATAGTTGATATGCTAGGAGGATGTCTATTCCTAAGTAATGAAGACAATTTTAGTTTGAATATCATCCGTATGTACATGCAATGATGCAATCCTGAAGCAATGAGGTTTGTTATGTGTAAACGTGCTTTACCGGTTTTTAATGTATGTTGAAATTTTCTAACTCTGTAAATACGTGATGTATCGCCTGTGTGATTTAAAAATCGTTTCGAAACTTTTAACTTCATATAATACATATACGATACGCATGGTGTTATCCTTCTCATTTAATAATCTTTGCATTGCAAGTATGAATATATGTAGAACATGTAGGACGACCTGAATTAAATATGCTGGCAACCTTGAAACCATCCAATACCTATTTATTATGCAACCACGTGTGTTTCGCATCGCCTGTATACGGGCAACCAAGGTAACATGGGTACTTAACTAAGAAGTTTGGTCCAGTGTATTGCAAGCTATCGGTTTATCGGTATATACCCAGTCGTCTGTACTGGTTTCTTGGTTACGCTTCATCTGCAATTAAACATCACAGTGTCAACAAGGCAAGATAAACGATGACCACGTGACATTACAGAGGTATGGCTCCATTCTAGTTACTACTGATAGCGGTTATCATTGCTGTATCGTAAGGAACTGTGTATATGTAAGAATGTACATTTCGGTGTCGCGCAAATAAATCATTTATATGTGACCGTTCTTGTTTGATGTGTATATTAAATGTGCGGTTAAAAATAGTGCAATAAGAATTTGTGTGTGTAAACAAGTTATATTGGAAAATAATAATATGTAGGTGCTCGTATTTTTGCAAACAAATAATTTTACTCAAATTACAAAGAAATATATATACGAGTATATTCAATTTGAAAGTATAACTAATTGTTGTAATAATTGAATTCGTACAAAAAATAATAATATTTATTCTTTAGCGTAGTAATAAATATCAATATCAATGGTGCAGTTTTTTAGCGAGCTGTTTTGTATTTGTTAATTTCACTTATCAACTTTGATTTAAAAACACCATATCTTTGCTGTAATTTCTTTTTTTTTTGTATTGATAACATGTTTTATGAATATCAAAACGTGATATACTTTTTTATTTACATTAACTTAAATTATTGTGAGTTCCATTACTATTTCTGCCCAAACTTCAATTCAATAAATCTCCGGGACTGATTTAATTGAGTCCGATCCTGTACATAGTACTTATTTTTTCTGCATATACTGTTGGCAGATAAACAATACTAATAGAGCTAATGACTCGTGACAAGTAAAATATACTCGCTAATTTTTAGATTCGTACATAAATTTATTATCACATGGCGTCATATATATTTTTTTTCATCAACGACATAAGTGAACATTTTCGAATTTCTTTGTGGTAAATCAGTGTGTTACGTGCATTGAAACCGTCACCATGGACTCGCCGGGAGACGATGCAAGACAACTACTCACGAGTAATTTGCAGAACCTAAAGATTATTAGGACTGGCGATATGACACCGGGAATATATACGCCTAAAACTCCGACAACACCGACTTCAAGAAAATTTGGGTATGCTATTATTGAAATTTTAATGTGTATTATTAACTTTCTAATAGAAGTTATAAATAGTAGCATTACTGTTAAACCATAAATATGTCATGATGAATATTTAGAAATGGTTTTACTCAATAATTATTTATTTTCAAAGAATATCTAATCGGAAAATTCCTTTGTGAGAAAAAGTAATTAAAAGAATATACGAAGGAAAACCAAAGATTTATATTGTGATATTTTTTCCGTATGTAGAATATGGTACAGCCGGCTTATTTAAATATAATACCAAATGAATTTGGTGTATTTTTTCGGTATGAATTAGTAATTGTGTACGAAATTCGTATTTATATAATTGTATATACATACAAACAAATACATATTTTGTTTAATTGTAGTATTAAGTTCAAATTTATTCCTTTAGTACATGTTGTTTTCGATATTACTAATTGGGGTCATGCAAATATCCGTGTGAACATATTAGCAAGAAAATATTATAAATGAAATAGCGCTACTTACACTCAAGTTATATCTGTATTTATTTGTTGTGTTCAAGGTTAACAAAATATAATATGCCTGGTGTCAACGAAATCCAAATACGAAATAATATTAAATTTCTTCACAAATATTAAAAAAAAACATTCAATACGAGATAATCGGATAACACGTATTTTTGGTTCTCATATTTCCATCAAAGAAAGATAATCTGATATTATGAAAGATCATAATATGTAATATTCCACTTTTTATAGATAAATTAGCTGTTCTTTCGGATATATTTGTATCTACATATTCACAAATAAATATAAACAATTAAATGTAAATCTTATATACTTGATTCGAAATAAATTATTTAAATCCTATTCATGGTTGCCAGACGCGAATAATAAATTCATATTATCATTTTAAATTTTTATGTACGTGACGTAAGAAGAACAACGCAGTACAATAGTTATTTTATTGGACGTGTATTAGCAGACAACAATTCTTACATACCTAAACATGAATGTTTAAATATGTTCTGCCATTCATAACTTCATTTAGTTATACATAAATGTAATAATATAATTGTCACAATACATATTTTTAATGTATTATTATTATATGTTTATGTATCACACTACAAAATATTTATACCACATAAATAAATTAAATGAAATTAATAGCACGTAATTCGCAAAGTTACTGAAGAAGATTTTATCATCGGATACTAATATCATGTAACGTGCATATTCTTTGCATTATGTATGCATCAGCAATTGCAAAATATTTTAATTTATATCATATGCACACAGCGCAAACTACAAGTGCAAACCTAATATGCTATTTAAAAAGAATCACTTTAATTCAAACAAATTGCCATAAAACGATTTGTCAATTGCGCATTATGGTATATCACGGTGTTAAATATGTTACCTCCTGCCCACTGGAAACCAGCTCATTATAATTGGAACGTTTAATTTAGAGATTAACAATCCTTGAAATAAAAACTCAATTCAGTGGATCTCCGGTTTGCGATAAGTTCAGGATACGATCAAATTTTACTATGGACTATCCACCATAAAAAAGACGAATAGACCTTAATAACTCTACTTTGTTTACTCTGAATGTGATTTAGTTTTTATTAATCAGTAATATTTAACTATCTACAAAGATATTAATAAAGAATATTGTCTCAATAATTGTTTTCTTCTCTGTAGAAGTCGATTTCGCTATGGAGTTCGAAAAATCCGGCGCAGAGCTGTTTTTAAAAATGGAGACTGCAACATACTCCAGTCTCGCATTTCCCGACGTCGCCTTCGTTTCTTACAAGATATATTTACAACTTTAGTCGACACACAATGGCGATGGACGCTTTTAGTGTTTGCACTGAGTTTTCTATTGTCCTGGTTAGGCTTCGCATTGATTTGGTGGTTGATTGCATTTACCCATGGTGATTTAGAACCAGAACACTTACCACCATTCCAAGAAGAAAATGGTTGGCAACCGTGCGTAGTAAGTATATTCTCCTTCACTTCCTGCTTCTTATTCAGCATTGAAACACAACACACGATTGGGTACGGGTCAAGAGGAACAACTGAAGAATGTCCTGAGGCCATCTTCGTGATGTGCATGCAAAGTATAGCCGGTGTCATGATTCAAGCTTTTATGGTTGGAATCGTGTTTGCAAAAATGACAAGACCTAAACACAGAACGCAAACGTTACTTTTCTCTAAGTATGCAGTTATCTGCCAACGTGATGGAGAACTATGCTTGATGTTCAGGGTGGGTGATATGAGAAAGTCACACATCATTGGAGCGAATATAAGAGCTCAGTTGATCAGACCAAAAACGACAAAAGAGGGTGAAATTCTAAACCAGTTCCAAACTGAGTTAACAGTTGGAGCTGATGGTTGTAATGGAGACCTATTTTTCATCTGGCCAATGACGATTGTTCATAAAATTGATGAGGATTCACCTTTTTATTGTCTATCAGCAGGTGATATATTACAAGATCGGTTTGAAATAGTTGTCATTCTGGAAGGAACAATTGAATCTACTGGACAGACTACACAAGCAAGATCTAGTTATTTGTCACAAGAAATTTTATGGGGACACAGGTTTGAACCAGTTGTCACGTATAACAAGGATAGGCAAGGTTATGAAGTTGATTACTCAAGATTTGATTCCACTACACCTGTAGACACACCACTATGTTCTGGCAGAGATCTTGCTGAATTTTATCGCATACAAGGAAACCGATCAAACGGTGAGTACTTTTTATATTTGACTAATTAGCTAAACTAATCGTCTTTCATGTGCGTCTATATTAATTGCTTAATACTATTTCTGATCAAGCAAGTAAATAATACATATCTTATTCTAGCTAATTAAGAATTAATTAGTTATTCGATTTAATTTGTTATTTATTATAAAAAAACATTATTTCACGATGCGTAAGTACCTTATTAATTATAGGCTTATTGATAATACTTACTTAATCCTAAAGCCTTTCTACCTTTATTGATAATGTGAAGTCAAAAAGTGATTTCTTGAAAGATAGATAGATAAAAATAATTGCGTATCATTCAAAAAATGCGACTGACAACAAAATACTCACTGATTTTATCATTTAATATTAGTTTTCATGATTGCCATGTCTTTCTTATTCATTTAATGTCAAATAGTACATATTACTAATTCCTAATAGCTATATTAACCAATGCATTCATAGCATACAATTATTAATAATTACAAATTATCCCATAGAGTTATCATCTGCATGATTTAGAACAAAAATAGTTTAAATCGAATATAACTGGGTTATTTTGTTTTATTAATATTGATTTATATTTGTTTACTAACAGATTCTACTGATAATCTATCAATTCGTCGAATTCCTAGTGAACTGCAAGCTATTGAAAATACGAACATGTCTCTGTGAACCATTGTTGTGTTCTTAAATTAATCAATATGTGTTTCTGTAATACTTATTTCTATATTTGTGAACTACCATATATGTTGATTTTATAATATAAACACATATTCAAATGATAGCAATGAAATGCCTTCATAAGTGAAATAAATTATATTTAGCAATGTTACATATTATAAAATTCAAAAACACTTTTATGATCTTGGATACACACACAAATGCAAGTTCAAAATGACAAATTTATATGCACTAGATGCGCCAGTTACTCATAACGAACGTAGTTTTTTTTTCTTATACTCATCGTAAAATTATATATAATTTATTACTATAAAAGATCATATAAGAGACCGAAATGCGCAAAAAATTAATCTGTAACGCAGACGTCCAATTGAAGTTGCAATCAGTGTTTATACATGGTACTTTTTTTTGTCTTATTTGTGTAACAAGTTCATGGCCGATCATGAAGAATAAAAAAATGCATCAATATGGTGGTGCCGCTCAATTCTTTGTAAATTCTTTGTTAAAACTCAAGTCATCAAATATACTTGGAATTACATTTACGAACTTTAGAATAATAAAATTGTGTTCAGCCTATTATATGACATGAATTATTAATATATTGTTATTTACAAAATTCATTATTTAATATATTATGTACATAGAAATATTTTGAAAAGTCTATGTTTATGTAATTTGTTTCTTGTGATAATTTATGTGGGTGTTTAGAAATAACTAATTTTCTTTGCCAACTAATTATTCATTGTTAACGTCATGTGTTGCTATGTATATTTAATATGTTCTAATTTTAAAATTTCACATACAATAACTAATCGTTTAAACTAATACTTCATATAAATAATTTGTCTTGTATTCGAAATTTGATTATTTGATGTATGATTTTAAAATCAGTTTTAGTTCTAATTGTATATTAATTTTGGGCATTATTCCGTCTTTTATAGCATAATATGTATTTAGAATAATATTATGTTCTAATAATGAACGATTCATTCTGAATATATTGATGTACAATTAGATTATATAGAAACTTATTCTGCGGTGGATTCGGGGTCTAAGCGGCCCACGCCCAAGGGATCACCTCAGTCATCCAGGTTCACCAATACAACATCAGGAATCAATTCAAACAGTGACAGTGAGGAAAATGCCAATGAGTGTACCGTTAGTCTAACAAACGTTGTGTCTTAAACCTTAGTTAAGATTACAGACCAGCAACAGAGCTGGATTATTTTACATAAACTAATGCCATTTATAAGGTATTGGCTGTTTGTTCCATAATAAGTTAATTCGGCTCTGGTTATAACGACAATAAATAAATATTTGTATACAATATTATGAAAAGCGTGGCATAATATAAATATTAAAACATTATTAAAATCGATATATGTAATATTTTTAATGTTTATTTTTGTGAATATAAAAATAAAATTCATGTAATACTATGCAAATTTCAACAAAATATTTCCAAAAATAAATCGATATGTATATGACAATTATGTTGTAGAATCAGATAGATTCTAATGTCTGTATGGGAATGTACAAATATTATTTACTCATTTGTATTATTTAAATACATGAATAGCGTTATATTATGGAAAGAACTTATAACTGTTTATTTTTTCTGAAAATAAATGAAAATATTTATAAAATTTTATTGTGTTTCATTTTACCTAATACAATACTTATGTAGTCATATATTTAATAAAATAAGTATTGAACTACTAAATGGTAAATTGTAAAAATACAGTAAAAATACAACTGCCGCATCGATAAACAACGCTTTGCGTCTGATTTTAATAAGCGTACCACTTAATTTTTTGTAAAAAAAAGTTCTGCCAATACAACATTTTTAAATTGATTAATATTTCTGCACATATTTGAAATTCCCGAATCACCTTATTGGTCTTATTTATATATCAACATAATATATATTTAACCGCATATGATGATACAAGTGGTAATCAATCAAATTTAGGTAATTTGATTTCTTTGTTTCTCGAGTATCAATTATAATAATGGTATCACCCCCTTCCTCGGCCTCTGGTCCGTGAGATGTCAACATTATTCACAGTACACATCTGGAAAACGAGACGCTTTTTTGTTGTAATGATTCTGTATAAACAGCGTACTTGAGTTGCTTATGTGTGAACTGCGTTTAGTATGAAACAATCATTGTTTCAAGCAAGTTCTCATCAAACAAACTGGTAATTTATTTACAAATATGTAATACAATTCGAAACTTTAGTTAAGTTTAAATTATAAATGATTTGTTTATTTAGTTTGTTAAGTGTAGTATTTGCTGTGTGTTACTAATTTATTTATAAAACATAAATAGCGACGAAATGGCGCTTCTTTCACTGGCAATATTAATTGTTTATTTGCTTTGCTGTGGTTTTAAATGTAAATATGTATTTATATCGTGTGTCTATTTCATTTATGTTTAATAATTTTGCAGAGCTCAATAATCTGTCTTAATAATCATATAATCAATTAACTTTGGATCAATTTTCGTTTTCATTAAATTAATTATAATATGCATGTGATATTAAAATTCTATATCTAATAAGTATGTAATATTTTCTCTCACAGATCACAACAGAAATGCATATATATTTATATTTGTTTGCCTTTTTGGCACTTGTTTGTAATTGCCTTGGGGTTCCACCGAGTCCAACAGATCGCTTGTGGGAAGAACTTAGAAGCGCCAAAGGTGTAATAACAAACATTGCATGTAAGTATTCTATCATAAATATAGTTAAATGCATATAGTGCATATCCAGTTTTAGTTTATCCTATCTACTTTAATAATACAAATTTATAATCAGTACATTTTGTTTTCCTGTTCTAAAATATGAAAAACAGGAAAAAATTATTAATTTTCATACTTGTTTCCTCCTAGCTCAATTGGATAAATTCAACTCTTTGTATTTGACGAAATTAGAACAACGAATGATTTCGCTGGTTAGCACTATGGCTAGCATTGACAGCAATGTAAAGAATCTGCAAGAACGTGCACACGTGTGGGATACCTTTCAGTTGCACGTATCCGCTTGGAATGAACAAATAAATACATTAGATAAGAAAGTGGAGATTATTAGCAAGTATATTCACTGATACCAATACATATTTATTTTAAACCTTATTTTTTATATATTTTTTTAATGAAAATTGTTAAAATATGTAATATTTCTTTTCAAGGGGACAGGAGAAAATGTTCATGCTAGATGGGAAAATAAATTCTATATCCAATATTGATTACAAAACGGAACGAATTATTGGAAAGCTAGATGATAATCAAGCAACATTACAAACAGTTATAAAAACAGTTGAAAACCACAATCACGACCCTCTTTATGGAGAATTTACTACAAGAGGAGTGTTAAGCACTTTGAAAATTATTGAAAGAAAATTAGACAAGTTACAATTGCAACACACTAGTAGCCAAGCAATACTCGCAAAACAGATCAATGAAAGGAAACAGTCAGATGAAGATGGACAAAAGGGCAAACTATTAATAAAATGTAATACACCACCAATTGTAGAAGAACTTCTCAATGATGTGGCATCAAAGGTAGATGTAATGTTTGACAAATTTACGGGCCCAGAAGAACAAAATGATGAGAGTAATGCGGATGACCAAGATAATAGTAATGGAGACTTGTCGCAAGAAACAAAAACAGATTCAGACTTAAAACTTATTAAAGGATTGCTTAAACGATTGAATCAACCTTGTAAACGAACATTTAAAATCCTTGAAAACTTAGAATCATCTATTAAAGTTATAGATAATACAACATTCGCCATTTTCGAAGATGGACAATCATTTCATAATGATCTCATAACTTATAGTCAGAGTACCGATAAGAAGATTCTATCAACTTCATCGAAAACTGAAAAGCTAATAAATAAAATTGAAGATTATCTAACACTCGTCGATAGAAAACTTTTAAGTCAGCAAGAATCACTTGAGAGTTATTTTTCAGAACAAAGATCACATTTTACAGGAATTTTAAATTCGGAATTTCAGAAAAATTGTGTTGACACATCTAGGAATTCCTATGGAATATCGACAGATGATACAGAAATATATGAAGATCATTCTGTAAATGTTAATAATAAAATATATTCTGACAATACACCAATATATTCCGATAAAAATAATTGCGGAGATTTGAGTGCTTCTGAAACGAGTGGGGTGTACATCTTGGGACGGGGTGAATATAAGAATTCAGCCGGTCGAAGTTCCAATATTCGTTATTGTGAAGTAAACCACGATGGTGCTTGGACAGTAATACAGAGAAGGGGTGTTAATCCACTAGAACAGTCATTCAACTATTCTTGGCCCTACTATAAAGATGGATTCGGACTTTTAGATAAGGATTTCTGGTTTGGTAATGATTTCATTCACAATCTTGTATATAACAGAACAGTGATTTTACGTGTGGAATTAGAAGATTTTGAAGGCAATATGGCCTGGGCTGAATATACAACATTTGTTGTAGCAAGTGAAGATGAACATTACCAGCTCACAATTGGTGGATATCGCGGTAATGCCTCAGATTCCTTTTCAGCTCATAATAATTCATCATTTAGTACATATGATCGAACAAATGATGAAGCACCACCCTGCTGTCCGTGTTCACCATCATACGGCGGTGGATGGTGGTTCTACAGGTAATGTAGTAGAAATAATTAATCTTAATATAACATAAAATTATTCGAATATTTGTTCCAGTTGTTTTGAGGCGAATTTGAATGGAATATATTATAAAGAACCGAATTCCAACGACTATTTTCGCGGACTGATATGGGAACATTGGCTCGGAAATTACTCTCTCCGTAAAACCAAACTACTGATTCGACCAAATATAAATACGGAAAGTGAATCAGGTTCAGGATCAGAACCTGATACAGAAGATCCGTTTGAAATTCCTGAAGATCCCTGATTTTAACATTTGTAATTAAATCAGATATTATTATACATTCATACATACACATATGTTCATACAGTATACATGATTATACCATATATTCTGTAGTTTAAATACCAAAGAGTTTTAAATCAAATATTTGTACTGATATATCTCTATAAATATACTGTAATCTATAATGATATATGCCAGTAAAATGAAAACATGACGCGTTTAAAGTAACAAGACGAAAATATAATAATTATATTTATTTATTACCACAATATATTAACTTTCTTTCATAGAAAACAACCAGAATGATACATTTATATTTTGTATAGAATAAACAAATTTTGTAATATCGTATTATACAATGTTTATAGATTATATAACTCTATAAGATGTGTGTTTGATTTAAATATATGATTACTTTTTAATTTTATTTCTTATTGTTTATGGAGATAAAAAAATATTTCTGAATACAAATATAATAAATACTGTAGTCCCCGCAGAAATGCCCACGGTGCCAATAAACTCTGAACAAAGTTATTTTACATTGCGCTTTCAGTCTCTGCCCAATCGCCATCAAGGCCATCATTTAAAAAGCAATGCGCAATCGTCAGTATCTATTTCATAACAATACATTGAATATATATTGTAATTTATTTCTACAGATAAATAAAACGCAAGTTTGTGCTCAAATTTAAATTATTTGAATATTAAAACATTTATACGCAGTAACGTGCATGCGCTCAAATTTTGATATGCGCACGAATGCTCATGTCAATACGTAACTTTAAATACCCCCTGACTTCATACTTCGTAGTGACATTTAATTTGATAAATTGCATAAATTAAATAAAACTATCATAAACTAACTTTTCTGTCTCAACATCACAATTTTAATTCAAATATATTTAGTTTTCATTGTATACAGATGGCAGCACATAAAGCGAAATTGAACAAAATTATCAGCTAGAGAACTTTGACATCTGGGTTGCTGCTTGCTGTCATAATCTTGTGATTTAAAATACCTACTAAATCATTGCAGTTGTACAGACTAATTGGAAATGTTTCGTACATCATCTACATTTGATAAATTGCTTGGTAAGTTTATTTTTGTTCTTAGATATCAGGTATACAAAGGAATACGCCCTTTTACTAAGTGATTGAATATGTCAAATTATTTCATATTTGTTTTTATTGTTTAATATGTGTATTTTAGAAAAGGCAACCAGCAATCTACTGTTGGAACCAGACTGGCCATCTATTCTGCTAATATGTGATTTAATTCGTCAAAATGATGTGCAGTAAGTCATATACGTCTTTTTTACTTTTTTTAGTCATAATAATATACGACGTATTATATTTTGTTTTGTTTTAGACCGAAGTATGCTATATTAGCTATTAAGAAAAGGCTTTATTCACCTAATCCTCATTGTGCTATGTACGCATTACAAGTTTTGGAAAGCATTGTTAAAAATTGTGGTATGTATATAATTAAAATTGCTAGATGTGGGAAGAGGAATACATATTAAAAGTATAATTCTCCTGTTATACCTATTCGATAATTGTTTTCAAATGCAATAGGATCGGCTGTACATGATGAATTAACAACCAAAGCAAATTGTGAAATGCTCCGAGAGTTGGCCAAAACAAGCCTACATGAAAACGTTAGACAAAAAGTCCTAGAACTTATTCAAGCTTGGACTTTTGCATTCCGAAAATCTACCAAATATCGATCTTTGAAGGTATATTTAGCCACACATATTGAAATGTTTCACAGGACTTCATTGTTTTTTTATATATTTTTTACATTTTGCAGGTAACATAAAATTCTTCAACATTATTTAGATATTACTTATATATTTTTGTTTACTAATTCAAATATCATGAACATAACCAAACAGTTGTAAATAATTCCTAAAGTGCATTCGTACATATTTCATGATGTATGAGTCACGTGATTGCACAATCTGTTTGTGACGTACATTGATTTTTTTCCTTAATTAAATTAACAGGATACAATGAATCTGATGAAAACAGAAGGATTCAAGTTTCCAACATTAAGAGAAAGTGACGCAATGTTTAGTGCCGATTCTGCTCCGGAATGGACAGATGGTGATGTCTGTCATCGGTGTCGTGTGGCATTTAGTTTTGTTCAACGAAAACATCATTGTCGTGCTTGTGGAAATGTGTTTTGTCATCAGTGTTCTCAAAAAACAACTACTTTACCAAAGTTTGGAATTGAAAAAGAGGTAGATGTTCGGTTGTTTTACGAATGTTCTGGTGGATAATACGTGGCTAATTTATAGGTTAGAGTCTGCGATTCTTGCTATGAACAAAGTACAAAACCAACTACAGCCACAGCAGCTACTCCTGCTCCTGCAGACAAAGAAAAGGATACCGATCTTCCGGCTGAATATCTTGCTAGTTCGTTAGCGCAACAAAATCAAGTATGTAATTTCCTTGTGATTCTTTGAATTATAATTATATCTTATTCTATGTGTAGGCTCCCCCACGTAAGACTGAAGAAGAACTTCGGGAAGAAGAAGAATTACAACTTGCACTTGCTTTGAGCAAATCGGAAGCAGAACATAAAGAAAAAGAGAAAATGAGAGTGACTAGTGCTTTACACGCGAATACAGGTACTTACATCTATTATCTAGGTCTAATACTGTTTTCTGATTAGCATCTAGCAATCAGTATTATTCTTATCTTATTTCCTGGAAACAATTTTGATTATTTTTGTTTTATAATTGTAGAAGCTCGCCAGTCACCGGTAAATAATCCCGTACCGCGTAGCCCGAGCCCTCAAGAGGACCAAAACATGGATCCTGAACTGGCGCGTTATTTAAACCGTACTTATTGGGAATCCCGTCATTCGGAAGACGTAGATAGACCGGCCAGTCCGTCAGCACCGTCGCCATTGCAAAACAATGTTGCCAAACCGCAGGTAAACGGTATAACGGATCCGGAAATGGAGGAATTCGTGCAAACATTGAAGTCTCAAGTGGAAATATTCGTCAACCGAATGAAGAGTAACTCTAGTCGTGGCCGTTCTGTCGCCAATGACAGCAGTGTACAAACACTGTTCATGAACATTACGGCTATGCATTCACGTCTGTTACGTTACATCCAACAACAGGATGATGCACGGTTGCATTATGAAGGATTACAAGACAAACTCACCCAGGTGAAAGATGCGAGAGCCGCCTTGGATGATCTGCGTGAAGAACACCGAGAACAACTTCGACGCCAAGCAGAAGAAGCTGAACGTCAACGTCAGTTGCAGATGGCACATAAGTTAGAGATTATGCGCAAGAAGAAACAAGAGTACCTACAGTACCAGCACCAGTTAGCTTTGCAGCGAGTTCAAGAGCAGGAACGTGAGATGCAAATGCGCCAGGAACAACAAAAGCAACAATATCTTATGGGACCGCAGTACGGGTATATCGGTTCACCAGTACATGGCAACACGCAGCAATATAGACCACCGATGGGATCGGCATCAATGTATTATCCATTTAATCATCCCGTAATGAACATGCAAAGTCCTCATGTGTCTCCACAAAGTGGAAATCAACCGTTACCGTCTATGGGACCGCCAGTAATGCATCCACCACAAAGTATATTTCGTTTTCTGTTTATATTAATATATAGTCAAATATAAATTTTTCGCTGATTTTCCATTAAATCATATGTAATTTCTTCAGGTGCACCATCGCAAGGCCCTATACCGATGGGAATGGGACCCCAACAATCACAGCAACCCACACAGGGTCCACCACCTCCAGGTGTACATTCCATTCCCCCTATGGCCTCTATGCCTCCTCAATCATTGGCAACAGCGCAGCAGGTTCCAGCCGTAGCTCATGTACCGAGCACCCCTCAGTCTGCAATAGGTATACCCATGAATGCGCCAGCACAGAGGCCGAATACAGCGCCCAATCAGGCTCCTCTACCACCGCAACAGTACCAACCTGTGAGCGCACCACCAGCCAATATTGGCGCACCACAACAGCAACCACAACCGCCAGTAGAAATTCACAATGCACAGAATAATACTGCTGAATTAATTAGCTTTGATTAAAGAACATATAAGCAAAATTATAGGCTTTCTGTACGGCATATTGTATATAATAAGTGATGTATTCAACTAGTACTACAGTGTGTATATTTCACATGAAGTATTCTGTATTTATCATGTTATTAACTATACTTTATTTACCAGTCAATATATAACTTCGCAAATTCAACGAACAATCAAAAGCTGAAATAATTCGTGAATACAGGTACCAGTTTGTGTACACTAGTATAAAAAATAAAACAAGTACTATTTAAATCATATTTACGGCAAATTATTTTATAATATATTTAATGTTTTTTAAATTTTATTTGCATTTATATAGATGTTCAAGAGTTAACATAATTTTAATGTATTATCGTAGTCAATTATAAAATAGAATTGTGCTAATTTAAATTTATAACATGATTGTGGTAATGTGAAATTATTTGATAAGCTTGTGTATGTATTGGAAACAATTTATTTGAAATACTGACGTTGTAAGGCATTATTAAGATAATATATTGTAAAAAGATTATCGGAAAGGTTTCGGTGTAACAGACATGTAACAAAACACCCCACCATCTATTTCTTTGGCAGCGACAACTGCTGTACCATCTGAAGCTTGATGTTGAAGCATTGGTGCAAGCGGCCCCACTCTAGGCAAAGACGGTATCTATTTTTAATTATTAATTTATTTCGTTCTTACTCATGATTTTACCTTTTGTGACATCATGTTTCCAAGATTTTCTGACAATGATGCAAGGTTACGAGATTCAGGAGGTGAAGCTTTAAATATTCCATGCAGACATTTATTTCGTACTTGTATACGAAGATATTGAGCATACTCGTTTCGTTTTCGTATTAATTCTAAGTCATCGTCAGACATTTGTGTTAATTTTTTAATCCACTGAGTGCATCTTACTCTGTCTATAGATTAAATGCGAACATAATGATTAATTACTTTGAACTGAAATTGATTACGCATTAATATAGGACATAATTACCGTATGGACTTTCTAAATTACAAGCTTTTAGTGCGATTTCTCGCAATGCATATTTAAATTCACTGTTATCTTGTACTGCCATATTAACAAAATTATATTACTGTAAATTTGGAAAAATTAATACCTGTATTTGCTTTAAACGTATCTGTCACATTTATTACTTGAAAACAAAAATTAAACGTCAGATATATAGGTTTCTTATAGTCGCATTGACAGAACTACACAGTATTTACAAAAATCCTTATTTTATTCATATTTAATAGTATAATTGAGTATAAGTAATTTAAATACGTGCTATAATATAAATGATCAGTTCTTAAAAATCATATTATTTTACATCAAGCAAACATGATTATCCAGGTTTAATGAATTATATTACCTCCATTTTGCAGTTTTTCGAGGAACATGTTAGAGAATGTATAAATACTTATTTTTAAAAAGTTTTTATTGTAGCAAAGATCAATAAAAGTTGACAAAATACGAAAATAAAGATAATAAAGCATATTTCACTAACCCAGGTGCTATACAGAAAGTAAAAGTAATCAGTCAGCTGAGTAATATTATTGAAGTTCACAATTTCACATAATTTTCCTGAGATTTACAAATGTAAAAATACGATGGAATAGGACTAATATGATATTAAATATTTCACAATACATAGGAAAAGTTTTTAAATAAGACAATAAAAAAATATATAATTAAAAGGTACATAAAAATATAAATCTGATGAAAAATCGTCATGATCAAATAAAAAAATCATATATACAATAAATATTATAATAAAGAAGAAAAAACCTTATGTTTTATAGAATCATTTAATTATTCGTATTCCAAAATATGCTTGTGGTAAAACAGTAAATATCTGAAAATAATTCATAATTAATTTATATAATATTAAACAGTAGATGTTCTTACTGATATTTGTACGAGAAAAATGTATAATTTTAAATGTTTGCATAAAAACAATATTGAATAAATATCAATAAGTGAAAAAGTACGTAGTATTTTATAGAATCATTTACCCTTCAGACTCCAACACTTCGTCCAGGTTAGCTCTGGCGATAACATCGTCATCACACTTGTACCAGTAATCCCTCTGTTGACGCACGTATGCAATATAATGACCAGCGTTGATTTTGTGTCCACGATGATTTATAACAGCAAACAGCGAATAGCGATTATCTGTTGCCATAGTATTATCCTCTGAAGTACTCTGGCTCATGAATGGTGACATATCCAACATTTCAGGAAATGAAATGAACGTTGATATTTTTTTATCAATCTATAATTATAGATAAATAGTACTATATTTTTGCTAATATGTGTTGTATAGTATAAGTATGAAAATGTGCGATTGCGCTACGCCGTTAAGGGTACTTACATTTTTCGATCTCTCAAAACGCTTCAGATGAAAACTAACAACAACGGGTAAAGTTTTTACAGTTAGTTGCTTAGTTGACTCTTGATAAGATTCACAGTTAGAGCAAAGAATTTTAGCACTGGAACCTAGATGTTCTGCCCTCGTGTATCTCTCGAGACAATCACCCAGAGAAGAAGGTGGCGTACTGCCCAATTGAGAACATGCTAGATCCAAGGATATCACTGATATTGGATCTATAGTTGTGGATACACCACTGAAAAATGTAAATATAAGGGACGAAATGCAATCAGTTACGACAAATAGCATATTACTTGCACTTCTGACATACGACATCTGATTGCAGTCCGCCGGAAAATATCTGATCTATGATACAAGTACAGTGATAAGGTTTGCCGGGCGTTGTTTCTAAAGGAGGCATGGCCCCAAGGCAGTGTCTGTGTAATACGTCCAATGTCGCTAGGAAAAATTCATGAGCATCCTTTTGTTCATAACCAGCTAAACTTTTTGCATTTGTCCAAATAAGATGTAGCAAATGATGAAGAGCAAGAGGTCCTCTTGCACCTTTGTAAAATTCCTGTAAATTAAATATATTAGTGACTGGTACGGGGTGTAATAACAGATATAAGTTCTACCTGAAATAGTCTAGAAAGTTCACACACAAGACATGATCCCGTCGATTTTTTACATTGATGCCTTTCGGCCAGAAAGTAATCACGTAACAGTGGAGTATGCATTAGGGCCTGTGAAAGAATACAGTACATACGATATTAAATATTTAGTTCAATTTCGTATACAATAATACTTACTTGTACAATACAGTTCATAAAACAGGTAGAGCCTAAATTCAGTAATCCCCTGAGTCCTATTGTTGAATGAGGAGTGACGCATACTCTTTTCCAATGGTATTTTAATAGATCTCTCTCTAGTGAGGACGGATCCCAAGCTGCCCATGTTAATGTTCTATTTTTCCACTGAGACGCCACTAATTCATTTGCTTTACTAATTTCTTCTAATTCAGCATCGTAAACATAATCACCGCATTCCAGGCATAATACGTGACCAAAAGTTAGGTCCACAGACAAACAATGTTTGGCTTCAACGAAGTGTTCCTCAATGTGATCTATGCATGCAAAGAATACGCAGTGGAGACAAGAATGTAAGCGTTTCAAAGATTTCCCGCATACGTGACAAAAGAAATGTACTGCCTGTAAAATAAATATGTATGTATACTGTTTATCACAGATTCAAACCAAATAATAGGAATCTGTCTAATGTCAATATACTACTGTAGAGACCTCAGGTGGATAATATCAAAATAATAAACAAAGAAACAATGTTCATTTATATACATCTATACATACATATATTTAATCAATTCAAATACATACAAGGAACAAGGTATAGTATTCAAATAATAACCTTGTATTTTCTTGATCCTGGAGCTGAACACACCACAAAATATGCATGGATTATTTTATAGGGTTGTACACCTTCTTTTGTTTTAAAACTCGTCAAATGATCGCAGCCATTAACGTTCATTTCAGTAAAGTTGCACGAGTTTAAAAGAGTATTACGAATGTAACAAGTACTTTGCGAAATAACACTGTCACATACTAATAGTACAAGGGGGTGCGGCAATACCAAACAGCACACGCGCAACCATAAATGATTTTAAACCAGAAACAATATACTACAGTTGTTCACTTGTTTTAGAACTAGATGTTTGTCAAAAACGAAAGAAAAATTCCCCTAACACTTTTCAGTAGAAGATAATACTAATTTGGATAGAAGATAATACAAATATATCCGACTTGAACTTGTATTTATACGATAGTTATTTTGCAATAATATATAATTACCAAGTCTGTTTATTATGTCTGAAAATATCATGGTATTTTTTTAAATTATTGGTACCTCTTGCAATCAGCTGTCTGACACGTTTCATTCAAGTCTCGACATATGTTTTGTATTTATTGAATGAATTTCACAAATGCAGGTTTAAATGGTATGTCTATGATTGAACCATATTAGTAAATATGTAATGAAAATTTTACACGTAGATGCAAGATGACATGTACGCATAGTTGAAATGAGCTACAAGCAAAGTAAAATAAAAATGTATTAATTTTGGATGCATTTTATACTATTAATATATCATTTTAATGTGATTATCAATACTGAAGTAGTGATTGTATAAAAAAAAGTAGACTATTGTTAATATACAAATAATTAAATTAGATGCAGGTAGATTTTGATACTTGCAACTATGTTCAAATTATATTTTATTGCTTACGGAAATTTTAGGTACATGTTTGACTAGTGCGCTTATTTTATCAACCACCACATCAACATTTATGCCACGATGGCTGCAAATGTTATAGGTGATCCAAATATTAAAACTGGAGGAAATATGATGCCTCCAGAAAATTCTACTGTTCCGAATAATGTTGACAGTAAATCAAATGTAAGTACAGTTTTTGAATGTATGTCAACAGAGCAAACTGACAGTTGACTATTATTGTTGTAGCAATTTTCGGTGCCAGAAATTGCAATTGAAGCATCTCAGATTGTAAGTCGATTAGAACAGGTAGCAGAAGGAGCCACTTTAAATGATGCAGCATTTTCACAATCGACTGTGTTTCTGGGTCTTGAACAGAAGAAGAGTTCTGATATAATGAATATCGTTGAAGGCTTGATACATGGCGACGATAATAATGACAGTAACCATGTTTCGTCATTAGATGACATTGGGAAGCTTGTAATTACGTCCCACACCATTGCAGCATATTGTGGAGGCTTGGAGAAAACACGCCTGAAGAAAATTAGTACTCGATTGACAACTGACACATCACGATGGGTCAGTCAAATGTTTGGGTAAGTAATATATCATTTCTTTAAATTTAATATAAATTAATGCATTTAAATGATTTAATTTTATATTAATGTAAAGTATAGTTTTCTAGAGTGTGGTGTTTGTTATCACGATGATCAACTAGAAGGTCTAGTCCGCGTAACTAGAATGGTTTTACATTATAAGTATCCACGATATGTTGAAGATGGTGCATTAGCCCTGACAACTGCGCCACCGACAATATACAGCAGCGTAGCTAGTCCACTTGGAGTAGTGCAACATCTTTGTCGACAACTGGGCTTACCATTATCATGTGTACGGCCTGTACCAGTCAATACATTGTTTGGTAGGTATTATATTTGACAAAATTAGAAATGAATGTTTTGGTTACATTGCAATATTAATAAAAATAACAGTTATATATTGTTAATATATGAAACTAGCTGGATATATAATCAGATAATGTGTATGTAGGTTCACAACATACAATGGATGTCACAGTTCTTCAGAGAATGTTGGCTGAAGATGCCGCTGCGGGCCGCACACCATTAGTTGTGATTGCTGACGTGGGAACACCCATTGCTGGACACGTGGATAATGTACCAAGGCTACAAGAACTATGTAAAGCGCACGACGCCTGGCTTCATCTCAGAGGCCATGGTTTAGCGTCCCTCATCTTACCTTTTCAACATAATGGACATGTATACTGCTTTTATATATTTCTGCTTTTTAAACAAAAATACAATTCCTTGTTTTTATCGCATTTTTATTTTGTATTTTTTTTTTAATATATGCCGTATGTGTTTTGAAATTTAGGACGTAGGGAATTGTCATACATAATTTAAAGAGATGATTTATAATTTTAACAATCAGTTTAACTTGTGTAATTCAAATTTAAACAATTTTTCCTTTTTTTCTTCTAAAACGTATTGATCCAATATTCCCAAAACATTTTCATCATAGATAAAGCACATTTAAGTATACAAAAGGTAATATTTGATACGCATATGTTTTGTAATTTTTATTTGTAGTATTATGTTCATTTTTATACTTCTTCGATACTGAATAATCTAAAGTAAAAGGTTTTTTTCAGACTCCAAACATCGCTGATAGTTTTACCGTACCAGTCGGGTCATGGCTAGGCATTCCAGGTTTACCAATGGTTGTATCCTTTTTTTAAATATGTATAATTCGAAATTGTTTTCATTTTCTTACATAAAGTATTGTGGCGTACCGATAGAAAGTAAATATTTGTATGAATTAATCAGAATTTGCTCTACAATACTGTATTGAATTGTGTGTCTATTTTCTTTAACGTCACTTTTGTTCAGACTTTGTACAGGCTGTGGGATACTGGTATGATTACCTTAGGAACAGTGAAGGGTCGACAAGTGGGCACTAGTCGGGAGAGTACATTGCCAATGGTCGCAGGTCTGAGTACAGATCATCAGCAGCGACGTGTTATATGTCTGCCCCTGTGGACCTGTTTGCAAGCCCTTGGCCGTGAAGGTATTCATACAAGAGTGAAAGATGGTTTCTTGGCGTGCGAAAGAATTTGGGCAGCAGTTGATGTATACAGACATGTTAGAGTTTTGGTATGTATAGTTTCATGGTTAAACATTTCGCTAAATAATCATATTCCCTTATCTGGATGATAAATGTTCATTCGGCTTTATCAGTAATGCATATCGCTTAGTTTTAAATATATTGCAAATGCAATCAAGTAATATAATTTTTTGGCGATAAATAATTATTTAATTTATTGTGTAACAATTTCAGATATCGTATAATGTTGCGTGTTATTACTTTTTTATTTAACTTAAAAGTGCAACAAATCGAACCACTTATGTAAATGTTGTTTAATATCAACAAATTAATTATTGTGTGCCAAATATGTTTAAGTACCAGAACAGACACTTTCATCTAGATAGTAGATAGATGGATAGATATGTATAATATTTTATCGTGGTTAATTTGCAGAGTCAAAAACCCGGCGGTGAAGGAGGTACTTATACAATAGCAGATCTTGTGTCAAAACTCACAAACATATCGGTAATTTATAAACTGAAATAATATTGGTTGCGTAAATATGCATGTATTTCATATATTCTAGACGTTATTCGAAGTGACTGCAACTTCTGTTGTATTTCAATTCATACCGGAATTTAGTGATGATGAAGTACTGAGTAGAGTACCACCGTATTATGACAAGTTAAATTCGTGGTTAGGACAGATATTGCAGTTAGATGCTCCACAGGTACATGTAACAATTATTCTATTTTTTTGTCTCTGAAAAATAAATCATTTTTCTTTGAATAGATTCCGTTAGAAATCTGTGAACTGGAAAATAGCGGTGTAGTCATTCGATTTTGTCCTTTTGAAAATGCGACCGGACGTCAACCAACTGTGGAAGAAATAGATGCTTTTGTGCAGTGTTTGGAACAACAATTGGTCATACTGCAGGCAACTGTACAACAAAAAGAGTATTTTATGAAATTGGTAGAAGAATCTCCAGTATTAAAACTTGTAGAAATGTCAGATTGGGCAGGTAAGTTTTCTGTTGTAAATAAAAGTGTATATCGTTGTCTTTTCTCTTTACATTCACGTTGTATGTTTATTAAATATTTTCATAGGTCTAGGAGGTGTTAGATATGCACCAGAAGTTTGGGAACAACTTCTCACAGATCAAGCAAAAGAGGAATTAAATAATTTAAACATTGCTCTTGTGGATGCTCTAAGATCTACCGATTCAGCGTTTTCACTTGGCGAAGGTGCCGATGGACTCGTATGCGTTAGGTATTTTAGATTGTACCCAAATGCTTTCTGTTTAAAATAAACTTTGAATTAATTTTATAGGTTTGGAATGTTGACTGCACAATCAGATGTAGAAGAATTGTTAAATTTAGTAATGCGAGTAGGAAAATCTGTTGAAGAAAATTCACGAGTTTTAGATTCAATGAGCGAAATTGTAAAACGAGGTTTGTGTGAATCGCTACTAAATTTATTAAATAATAATCACAATAATTATTTACAATATAGTATACATTTTTTAATGCGGAATAAATATGAACATTTTTGTTGCGAAATTTTTAGGAATTGAAACGGCAACTTTGGATCTTCAAAAGGAGAATGAAGAACGATTATGGCAAGAAGGAATTCTTCGGCACGTACCGGTTGTTGGTTCTTTCGTTAATTGGTGGTCACCAAAAAAGTAAATTTATTTTATTTCATATTGAATTCTGTCAAATATACTGACATGAATACATGTTTATTTTGAATAGCAAAGAGTCTGGTGTGAAAGGGCGTAGTCTAAACTTGACCCAGGGTGTTGTCGAGTCTACGGAGAATATTTACCGGTACCATATGCAGCTGCAGAGTGGTGCACCGACAGGTACGAAGAGTCCACCCACACCCTTGGTACAGACACCGGTCGGACACTCTAGGTCGAGCAGTCACGCATCAGCCTCCAGTCAAGGGGCTCCTCCGTCAATACCACCACCACCCTCTAGCCCTGTGCGAGAAACTAAGGAGACTGAAAAAGTATTACAATAATTTATTGTAGGATTATGAAACAAGTGACCTATATTTAAACTGTATTTAGTTATGTAATAATTGAATAACCACACTAATAGTGGAATATGTCAACTATCAAGGCATAATATTCACACGTAGGTGCAATACTTATACATATGATTTTCTTTTATAACAAATTATTTATGGAAATTTCAAGTTTATACATACATACAATACATAATCTAGTTTTGCATGTAGACGTGTGTTTCTTATGTGATAATTATTGTTGATTATTTTAATGCGAAAGACACACAAATGTAGTTATAACATTTTCTAATTCTAGAATCCCGTTCCACACTATTTTGTATCTAGGTTGTTGAGAACACTTACCAAAGATGTTTTCATTTTTGCTTTATATTATAAAAAAAAAATAAAATTTGCTTAAGAGATCTTCCCTACTTAAATAGACTTTTAAACTGTTACTGCGCAAACAATGTTTCCTTTCATGATGTTCAAAATCGAATTGGATAAATAAATAAAGTGTTTCAATAATAATGTTGTTCGACACAGTGGTTCTTCATCAAAAAGAAATATTTAATTTTCAGTTACATTTTACTTAAAATTTACATACAGAATAAAATGAACATTTTTACATTTGTATTCACATCAACACAATGAATGGATGAAATAAATAATATATTTATTTGCAACGAATGTGTCTGTCGACTAATGTATATATGAACCATATCATAAATAACAGATGTGTAAAGGGTGTGTTGGTGTAAGTGTAGTGGTGTACCGGTGTGGTGTGGATAGTTTTATAAACAAATGCTTATAAAAAGTTGAAATATTGTTATTACGTGCTACAGGCCTGTAAGTCGATGTATAATTCATATATAAAAAAATGCATTAGGAATAAAAATATGTATACATATTTCAATATAGACACTTAATTACACACTAATTGAATCATATGCGCGCACACATACACACACGCACGAGCGACCAACATGCATTCAATGTACAGTCACGCAACACTCATACAGTACGTAATCGGAGTTTATTATAATTCTTTGGCAGTTATCAATATAACATTACAGTAAGGATTTATTTCAATTGTAATTATTCATTCATATAATAATAATATATTACAAGCTATATCTTAGTTTAGTCAATCCTGTGCGCAGCTATCCGCGTACATTTCCAACGGTCCAGTGACGTAGGTACGTACATCAATAATGAATAACAATATAGATAACTGAGCACAGTATGGTGTTGTGCTAGTATTTGTGCTAATCTGCTATGATAACACACAATTATCCGAATAATATTCATTGGGCTGTTACTATCATATACATACACCAACGAATACCATCTGGCTTTTGACTTATTCATATCTTACAACATATCTCCACAACATAAGAAACCATGGAGAATAGACTAAATAATGGAATAAGATTGTAAAAATCTGACACATGAATTACGAACAATGTTTTATTATGGTATTATTGTATAGAAAGGTGAGTGTGACTCATGAGAAGTCCATTGTACTTTGGAGTCATGCCGGCGGGGACGTGACGGGCGATCTGACTGGACGCAGTTAGTTTGTGAGCATCCCGTCGGAGGATATTAACTCTAAAAATACTGCTCCGGTCACGTTACTACATGTTTCTATTTGTAAAGTAAATTGTTCCCATATATAAACTAGTAGTACTGGAATAATTCGTCTTTTACATTGTAATTATACATATATTCATCAAGGGGAAACAAAATAAAAAAGTATTAACACGCTCTATACAGAATATAATAATCATATGTAGTTGAAAAACAATAATAGACAAGCACCATTACACAAGTCGTTCGTTTCTTACAATTATATCGGATAGTACGAAACGGTGCCTGCACAGTAGAAGTAATAGATTGAAAAGAAAAACTCTATACTAAAATGACATGATATTTTGACTATGGTTTGGGTCTGCCTGCATATCCCGTAGTGAACTGAAGCATAACGGACAGTTCTACAGCTCGGTGACAGCATACAGTTGACGTTCGCTTTCGCTGTTGGTGTACATGTTCTCCGCGGGCGCGACAATGCCACGCTGGTCTTGAATCTTAACGGAACGAATCTGCGACGCGGCTTTGGCAGCGCTTGCACCACGCTGCAGCGACCGAAACTGGGCATTCGGCGGACGAAAAGTGCTGGTCTCTTGCCAAGCGGCGGCAACGCCGGCGGAACCGCGCTGCAACGATCGAAACTGAGTGAAATTCGATGCACTCAATGGCGTTTCAATGCTGGCCGGAACCTGGGGCATTGCTGGTTGTTTCATCGTCGCCGCCTTCTCGTCGGGCGTCTGCGGTAGTGGACGTCGTCCTAGCGAACTGAATTTCTGTATGTTGGCCACACGTTCGTGCTGATCGAACTTGAAACCTTTAAAATGTGGGAAGTCACTGCAGGCAGACCTATCTCAGTAGAAGTCCGACGACTCTAATGTCTTGCACTGTTTGCTCAGAGTCGCGTACTTGCCATTGTTGGGTCCTAGTCATCGAGTAACAATAAGACAGTTAGTACGTATTAGTTGTTGACTGTAATCACTAGTTAGTTACGTGCCTGTAAGTGAGATTGAGTGTTCTTGTGTGTTGTGGGATGGCAACCGTCCGAGAGTGTGACCCCGGATATGAGAGAGATGCCCAGCTGTCCCGCTGGATCTGGAGGACTCTGTTGACCGCATATCGCACCCATCTCTGTAACATCAGACACACTGCATTGCACACAGCTGCTAGAGGGGTGCGTTACCTGAACGCTGTATGTATCTAGAGGTTCACTAGCGTGTACCGTCTATACAATTATGCAACTGTTCCTTACGGGGGTGTTTCTACTCAAAATGAAACAATTAAAGCCGAGCATGTTCTGTTGATGCCATCAATAAACAAATTAAAATAAATAATCTCATATTACACAAATTGTACTAATTAAAATAAATAATGACTAATAATACAAATAAAAATATTCATGTATAATAATAAAATTCAATAATTGACTAGTTCTTGACTATTGTGTCGATGTAGAAAAATTTGAGGTGATGACAGCAATTTTTAAAAAGTAAAATGATTATAACATAATATGAAGGTAAATCTGAATTATTTGCAAAACGAACACTGTAACAATAATTAAAAATAAATAAACATAATAAAACCAAAGTAGTACATGAGGGACTGCATCTCAAGCGGATTTTGAGCAAGCTGTGCATGCGGATGCGGCTGGGCATGCATAACGACAGATGTGTAACTAGGCGGAGGAGTATCGGGGGTGTAACACGACCCTTGGCTCCGCTGAAGGGTGCGTGCTGCTATCGCCTGACTAGCGGCCGATGGCGGTAGATACTGGTCCGTTTCCTCGACCTGGTGATAGTCCCTCCTGCAAACACATATATACAACATCAGTTCATAATATGAACACTAGCAGATTTCGTATATTTAAATACCATATTTAAAGTTACCAAAAATATCGCAAGAGAAATTATATATATGAATTTAAATAGTCAAAGAATCATTATTTTTGGTATATAATATATACTAATACTTCTTCTTGATATGAATACTCAATTCAAGAAGTTCAAACATAAAAAAAACCGTGAAGAGTAAACATAAATGTAGTTTGAGAAACATAATACTATATGCATCAAAATGACGTGCTTTATACCCTGATAATCTGAAGTGCGTTTGTATGCAATATGTTTGAATACTGACCTTTTTCTTATGTAAATCCAGGTATGCGAATCGACCCAGACGAGTACGGTGAATAGCAAGCCAGCGAGAACCGAGGAGAGTAACATCAATGCGAGTCCGAGCAGTCCCACGTGACAGAGTGCACGTGTGCCCTCCAGATAGTGACCGTGCAGGGCTCGGCAGTCGACTAGTGTGGTCAACGAAGCAATTAAACGTTCTGCCGAGTTTACCTCGGTGTTTAGTAAACTAAACTTCGGTTCAAGACCCGAAGCCCTGAAAAGTTCTATTGCGGGTTGTTTCAATGCTGCGAGATTTTTTCTAGTCGACTCCATAGCGTTCCTCGCTTCACGTAACCTGAGGGTAAACGGGTTGGCTCTGGCAGTTTCACAGTGTGTATAATAGAGCAAAACTTCGGGTGGTAACTTCGGAGATGCTTCTGACGCGAGATATCTAAATATTTAATAATAACTACAGTCAATTTTGATATCCCATGTGAGTGATTGTTGTTATATCGACAACGTTACTCTAAATTAAATAGCAAACGTAATATTGTTTTGTAAATAAGTTAAAATTGTATGTCACGGAATGTTTATTATTAAATTACTCAGAGGCAATATATGTTGAACGACTATAACATGAAATATTATGAATCTAATAATAATGATTATTTGATTAATCATTTGATGTTTTTCTTCGGTAAATATATTACTTGTTTGAGAGTGTAATAAATACTGAAAGCTAAGTTAAAGGTTTAAATAATGGTACCTGTCCGGTGCCACGCAGAGGTCCGACAAGGCGACAGTACTGGCGAGGTATACACTAGCCATGAGCCAGCTGGCGATGACGGCGAGCAACCCGCAGACTGAGAATGTGATGAGGGCACACCTGCTGTGCCTGGCAACTCCGACAAGCAGGATGACACATAAAACAAGTAACACACTGAGAATGCCCATTGTGAGCGGCCACCGTATTGCTTCGCATTTTTCACCAATATTAAGAACTGGCGCGATCGTTATGCCACTCAAGAACTTCCGAATATCGCCGGTGGCGCTTGCAGCAATTTCATTTGTGCTGCTCACATTGTTCAGTCTGTTAGTTAATTGTTGCACTGCGGTCAAATTACTAACAGGCTCCTCGAAGATGTCTTTCAGTTCCATTAATTGTTTGCTGACGCGGTCCGTTAATGCTAATTCTATTGCTAACGTATGGTTTGTTACTGAAGTGATGAGGGTGTCAACGCGACGGCCTTCCGACAATAGATGTGTAATACCATTGTGGAGGTCATCGTTGCCGTAAAGGCCTAAACCGATAGCGCCGCAACACAGTACGGCTATGACGGCTAATGAAACTTTTAGCGCTGAAATGGACCGGCTGTGTCGATGTTCCCGATCGCAACATCTCGTCAGTAGGTATATGAGCAATACGAATAATGTCAGAATCAGCCATGCGGCCGGCACCGAACCCAGTATTCCGAGACTCTGAAATATACAAAAGAATCGTACATCACTCTAAAATCTTTACATTTGACAAATACAAATCATATATGCGTAGGCTACTAATATCTTGCATAAGAACTTGTTACAAATGTGATATAAATAATTAAATGAAAAAATTAGTATGCGCAGGTAAATGATTGAGAGAATTTATAACTTATGTTAATGCAATTACATAAAATGGTTCGAAATGACCTCCTGAAACTGTTATATATTCTAGCATTTCGTATAATTGGGGAGACAAGTCTCCGAAGAGGACGACAGTTTCTAAGAATGGATGCAAGCTTATTAAAAATTTCAGCTCTATTGCGTGAATTTCTTCCAGACGTTAACATTTCATGTGTCCCCAGAGATAACTGTCAAATGAAGGCCAGGTTTCAACCTATATCGTTGCTAATAATAATGTAAAATCTTTCTTCCAACTTGTTTTTATTTATAAACAGTCAACGAATCACATAAACAAATCACACATTATAAAAGAAAACAATTCTCTCCGAATGTTTTCAATTCAATGTTGATTCGAAATGGTTTTAGCTATTATTAGGAAATGGCGCATTATATATTACACACGTGATCTTTCAGACCCTAAGTAGATACGAGCGAATACTACGAAGACGAATGTTAATGAAGGACGCCAGTAGTATTTCATATCCTAACCGTGTACAGCATATTACGTTCATAGTAAAACGGTGCTCCGTGGCCAGGAAGGTCTTCCTGTACAATTGATCATTTCCTGTTGGGGGACCTGCATGTAGATGTTTTTTTCCCTGCTGGGAGATCTAAGGCATAATTCTTTGTGAAATTTATTTTGCAAAAAAAAATCCTCAACTGATTGTTATACAAATGAAAAGAAATAAGATATAATTTACAAAATAATACAAAAAACAAAAATGAATTAATCGTTTGTGGATTAATATATTGTTAAATATTGTTTACTACATTTTTAAGTTTTCATCTTGTAAACTGTATATAGATAAAATTTTAAATAAAACATGAAGTTTTGCTTGCAAGACTAACAATTAAAGTTCATCCAAAATTATAATAAACAGTGTGGAAGTAAATTTACTTTGTTTTGCTTGCAAGACTAACAATTAAAGTTCATCCAAAATTATAATAAACAGTGTGGAAGTAAATTTACTAATGTTTACCTAATGTATAATACTACGTAATACTAGAAAATATAGTGATATTGAACTAAGATGTTCATTTTCTAGGTACACAGTATGACGTGGATATAATTGAATATTGACGATATTGAAGCATACCATCATGAAGTTCAAGGTTATTGCTTGAATGCAGGTGTTCATTTTGTACGTTTATTTGTGGATATTTGATATAGATGCATTTGTTACAATAAACGCTGTTCGTAATAACTGGTCACCAGTATATGTGAATTTCTAAATTCACTTTTACTTTTTATTGATAAAAATGCCTATTTCGCGATTACATCTTTTTTAGTAAGAATTTGTGGAAAATCCATATTACTTTAGGATAATACAAGATTTATTTATTCTAGTGTATTCATTTCATCAGTGTTGGGGAAACACAGCTTAGGACATCAACACTGAAATCAGCATTGCAGTTAGTCATCGTTGACTAAATGCTTAATCATTTCGCTGACAATTAGAGATTTCAACAGTTACTGTTTCAATATAAATAAAGGTGCAGTTTATATGATGTAAATATTATTTATTCACCTAAGCATAATGCAGTATGATTTCGGTAGATCTTTTTTGTGACGAGGAATTTTCAGAGAGAGATAGAGTGTGATACCGACAGAAAGGTAGAAAACGAATCGCTTACCTCCAAATACACCTCGGAGTGCGGTGCAAACGTGGAGTTGACCCTGTGCAGGCTGACATTGAGGTGAGGCAGCGAATGCAATAGTTTCGCTAGTGCTGTGGGACGGTACGTCTCGTCCCCAGGGGGGCCCATACCAGCGGAGCCCTGTGCGGCGACGACAGACACACGGTCACGTCATCACTGACTAACGTACACCAACTTAGACCTTCCAACTCACTGTAAATGAGAAGCTATGTTTTAATCATCAAATTTTACAGTTAATATGAACTACAAAGATTACTTGGCATAACAGGAATTGGTATCTGTTTTCAAATATGAGTAACGGCTCATTCGGTTTGTTCAGTGTCGATTGGAAACCATAAGAAAAACAAAATATATACTGGTCGATATTAGTAACCGAATGGTTTTGTTAATTATTTTGTTTAAGAACAATGCGCATCAACCAGTTCCTCTTCTAGCAAAACAATCACCACTAACACGTAAATTCAATTTGAATTGAGCACTAAAAGTAAAATCTATGAGCAATCGACCTCATGGACACTATGCTTATAAAAATATACTGACTTTTTATTGCAAATATGGAGACAAAATAAATACGAAAAATTAAGATATACTCCTATATTAAGATAACGTATCAATAACAAATATAGGCGCCATGATAGATTGAAGCGCACCCAGGTGGCAAATTCTGAGAACGAATCAAATTAAAAGTTTTAATAACCGCTACAATATTAACAAATATGTATTATATTTCACATAACATTACGTTGTATGATTTAACATTTAACTTTCATTTCATGGATAATTACCACTTACAGGTACAATTTATTTTGTAATACGAACCGGCTGTATAGAAGAAGCGTGATCTACGTCTATTTGCGTCTACTACAGTAACATATTTTGCACTCGGATTAACTAACAAATACATAAGGCTAAAATGAGTCACATGCCACAATTTTTTCTTTAAATTAATGTTTATTAATTAATATCAGACTATAAAACACCGTATATCATATTTCAATTATAAATTGACACTTACTGCAATTATTAGCAGAATTGTCCTTGTTTGTACAAACTGTTATCTGACAGCAGTGATAACGACAAACAACACAACTTGGTGATAACAACTCTCTAACTGAATCATATAGTGGTTTATACCAAAGTATGTATCATATGCGTACCGACTATTCTTCGCATTTATATTCTTAAATATATCTTTCTACTTTTTCGTTATGAATTCTAATGGAAAGAAAATGAAAAGAAAAAAATTAAGATTTTCAAAATATCCTCACAGTTATTCGGATTTTGCCATCCGGGAAAATTTAGCGGTGTTTTTTACACTTATTGTTATGGTTCTGAAAGACGGAAACCGCAGCAAAGAGGAAACTCATAGCGGCAGGATTTCCGAGAGCGAAAAGCCAGATGCCAAGTGATGAGGCATTTATGTAGAGAAAAACAAAAAAAATATATATACAGTACATTATCATTACTATCCTATGAAGTGCAAAGAAACACGTCATTTACAAATCTGAAATCGTCACATATGTTTTAAATATCTGTCATTGAAAACATTTGAAAAATTAGTCATAATATAAAATGCGTCATATTATTATATAAGTAAAATAATGTATCAATGGTAAATATATTTTATAGCTTTATAAATTGTCATTATCTATTTTTAAGTATCTCGTAAACATGAATTCTACCATAAACATTGTAAATGACAAATATTAATATTTGAATCCTGTACATTTAGCAATACTTGATCAGTAGATTTAATTTTTAACATATCGCCAGATTATTGCCATCCCACTATTAATTAAAGTAGTTAATGACACTGTACATTGTTAACAGGACGTCGATGAGTTGATATCATCTTATATATCTAACAAATATTTCTTTAAAAAATGAATAGATTTGCAGATCATGTGATTGTGTTTATAAAATGGAACAATTGTTAAAGAAGATATATGAGAAAAACATGTTGTGAAGTTACTAGCTCTATTTAACATTTCATTGGGAGATCATTCAATTAATATAGGTAAAAATATGTCGCCTAAATAAGTAAAAATTAATACTTCAATATCTATGTCAAAATAGTAAATTGCGTTTTGTTGACAAGTCATTTTCTTAATTGTGACTCACCGATTACTGCCGTCATCATTTACCTTGTACTATGAACATTTCACGGATTCATGTTGAATGTTAAAAGCATTGCTTTGCGTTAGTATTCGAGTCATGTTGCTAAAATCAGATATTTGTAATACGTATTCAATGATTGTTTATTCCAACTGAATATAAATTGCATACAATTGACACATAGAAGAATAATAAAACATTTTTTCTGCGCAATCACTTTTGCAATTTATTGTTTACTTCTTTTTAAGTTGGTGCTTCGGGTTTTGTACGTGTTAAATCCAGGAACATGTTTTAAATGCCCGAGGGACGATAAGATTTTCTCTAATTAAAATAGTAATTTATTGTATAATACGCAAATAATATTTGTTCTCTGTTGGCATGTTAGAGGTGATACCTTTGGCGGGGTTCGGCAGTTGTAAGGGTGGTGCCGGGACAAGGGCGTGGCTCGCCGGTCATCGATCTGACAGCAACCCCAAACGTACGTGCGTACGCTGTTCTTACCCAGGAAAACTACCAAACAGTGCATTCATTGATACAGAACATTCGTTAGCTGTCGCTACTTACTAAGTCAACCACTGCCTGGCTGCCTGCTACTTTACCATGCCGACATTTTTATGCATCATGCATGCATCGTTTTTCTGTATAAGTATCCAATCGAGTGATTCACTCAAGTTTCAAGAAAGACGCAAAAGAAACCAGGCGTCGGAGAAACGAACATGTGGTTACATATGTTAAAACACATTATGAAAAACGAATTTGCAGCGACGTGGTGCACTTCACGAAATTGAATTTTAGTCCTGATTCAAGTATTCATATGTGATTTAAGTATCTATATTATATAAAGTAATTTATAAACTTAGAGGACTGTTACAATAAATACAGAAGTATCAAAAATTATTACAGTTAATGTTAATACATATAATAAATATTACAGTAGTTATCGTGATAAAGTAAATATGTAGTGTATAGAATGCTTAGTAAAACAAGTAACTCTTTTTACGATCATTTCTAATTTATTTAAATGCTTTGTAGATCATATCGGGAGTTTTATTAAAAAAAAACTTTGTGATTTTCCCATAGTACTGTAGCCATTATACCAGTATTGTCCACCAGTGTCCACTATTTCTTATGGCAGATCTACTTTTCTACTGAATTCCAATCTAACCACAATTTACTGTTTTACAGTTTCTTATTCGAATTTCTCAAAGCAATGCTTACAAATTATCGTAATATACTACTAATGTAATCTTTATACTATTTTCTATAAATCCATTATTTCTCTACGATTGATTTGAATGAATTTCTCATTAAATATGAGTAGATATACTAACAGGATTAATGATGTAATTCATTTTAGTATCTCTCTTCTCTTTTATGTTTAAAATATATTTGGCCTGTAAAAACAAGGTAGGTGATTTGGTCCGTATGTGAAAAAGTTCGACATTCCATTCGACGGAAATGTTTCATGAAAAAGTTTAAATTCACCAATAAATGAACAGATTTTACCACAGACGATTTTCCAATTAAACGCTTATTTTAAATGTCGGCTTTGATCATTTTCTCTTTGGGGAGTTCATAAAATTAATACTATCGGACATTGAATTAAAACTTGAAGACACGTTAAAAACAATTTTGTGAACCCAATCAAAGGGTTTTATAGTAATTACTTAACTACATACATTTTGTATATTGGAAAGTTAAAATTATTATACATAATTTTAATACAGTGTTCTGCTGTAAAAAGTGTTGATACCTATTGTTATGAATTTTATTGTATATTATAAATTTCTAAAGGTATCGCATACCTATGTCAAATGGCATTGTCAATAAAGGCTCTAATACGCCATATTGTTATGTAAGGTAACAAAAAGGCACTGCCTATAAAATATACTGAAACCATAAAGTACAGGTTTGCGGTAAAAATTTGGCTTCAATGACGTTAGATAACATGTTATTCAGACATTCGTGTGTCATCTGGTTCCTGGTTTTGTTTTTACTCAAAATTTGTACACAAAAACCATAACTAGTATTTGTTTGTACGTCACATCCATTTGTAAACAATTTATTTATTAGTTTTTGTATGACATTCTTCCAATTAAATTAGTATTTTTTTACAATAGCGTGTTTGCTTTTAGCATCATTTTGTAAGAATTTATTGATTGGTTATGCGGCTTTGAGTGAATGTTACTGAAGAAAAATTGGCCATTTGTTGATTAAAGGTTGTCAACCCCTGAACTAGATACATTCAAAACACAATGTAGTAATTACTTACTTTTGTTTTGCTTTATCAAAACTATTATAGATAAAATAATACCTATAATCGGAAAAAATAATGTATTTGTTTCCGTATGTTTAACGATGAAATCTGAAACCTGTTTGAAAATATTCTGTTGAGACTTTAAACTGAAGCTTTTAGTTAAATTAAATAAAATGTCAAATATAAGTATATAAACAAAATGTAAATTTTTTCGTATAAATTTTAAGGCTTGTCTGATGTAATAAAATAAGGAATAGTTGCTATGAATATGCTAAAATACAAAGTAAATGAATGTGTTTATTAAGATTATTTGTATTTTAACAAATAATCCAAATATGTTAAACATTAAACGAATTTTACATACGTATACAGTTAAGTTGCACAAAGCATGTTTTCAACAACATAATTTGTTTAAATTTTTCCATGAATAGAGATTGTGAACATTATATATTTACGCTTTGTAATGCAAAGTAATTACTGTATTGAAATAAACTAAAATAATATAAGTAAAAGTAGCAAAACATACTTTAGCCACAAGCGAAGCATTCTAGTTGTTAGAACTAATAATTACAATATAACTACATTCTACAGTGACTAAGGTAAAAATATAGAAATCAATAGTCATATGGATCGTAATACGAAAATTATATATTTTCATAGTAGACCTTTGAACTGGAAAATATTATGCCTGCAGTGATTATTTTCTTTTTGTATTCTGCATAGATTTGCTTAGCCGATATCGACCATACGTTGAAATCTGTTAATACGATTATTTAATCATAGCAATTTAATTATAAAAGAGTCTTAGATATTATCTGAAATTGAGCCGAAAACATTCAAGAATGTAGTTGTCATATATTTATCTTATTGTAATACTCCAGTAAAAAAATTGATTGCTATTACTATTTACCAAATTATAAGGCGAAAGAAGAAATTCTCAGAAAACCGTTCATAATAGTAAGGTTTTTATTTGGTTGCACCGCTAAGAACAGCAGAAAATAACAACTGTCATTAAAGTGTATATATTGATAAAAAATTCTTCACTTATATGAAGAAAAAAACATGGGCTCGTCTTATATTACAGTAATTGCAAGATTCAGGAGTAACGCACCCATTTACTTTTCACTTTCGTTTGCGGAATACAAAACAGCGAAACAAAATAATGGATTATATTAATATCCTACGTCCTTACATTTAATTGCCATTTCCGTTTAAATATCCCAAAATATCTTCATTCGGTTACAGTTAAATTCTTGAAATCCATATTTTCATGATTACGTATAAAAAAGATAAAATGTTTCAAATATAGCGTATAGAACAGACAATATTTTAATTATTATCCATTATTCAACTATTTTGTATCCTTCTCGAGATAAACAACATTTAAAATTCAGTATGATTAAAATGCCACTTCCGGTTGAGTATTCAAATTCTGATGATTTCTACATTTTGTCATAAATATTTGTCATTGAAATTTCACATTTGTACCTTGATTTGTTGACAGTCATGGTATATCTACACCGTCCGTATCAGTCAAGAAATTCATACAGTTGATTTAAAATATTTGTTCTATTTCAGCTAAGTATTTCACCCGTTTGTTCATCTTCCGTGCTATGTGAAGGGAAATACATGAAAAGTTGCTATGGAAACATACTTTGGGGGTAAATTTCGCTGAAAATTAATGAATTCTAAAGTCGTTCAAAGACATCATTGAAATCAGTATGATGCTTGGCACCTGATTAATTTATCTTATGATTATCATGTGATAATACAGCGAACATGGATGGTTGTGTACAAAAAGTAGGCGTTTACCTAAATAAACTAATAAACTAGGCACACAAAATTTACTGAAGCAAATATGTTGCAATTGTATTAATATATGTACACAGTTAAATAAAAATAAAACTATTACATTTTATTTATTTTTTCTATAGACATGAAACACTTTAAAAGCTTTCAGGCCATGAAAAATAAGATTTCAGTAATGAAACTGATGTGTAATAATAATAGGATAAAAAAATATATGTACCGGATTTTATATTGTCCATGGAACTGTAGTAAAAGTGATCTTATTGTGATAGTAAATATATAACACATATCATACTTATCGTTATGTTAACGCACATCTTATTAAAGAATAACACACTTAATTTTTCTTAAAATGTTCTAACAAATTCATAAAATTGATTGTAGTTCTTGACTCATTATGATTCATGTGACTTTTATGTTTGTGGGGGTACATTCAACTTGTATACTTACAAGACAAAAGTTGTATGAAAACGGTCGATTTATTTATAAAACATTGATTATTATTTGCAATGCATGTTTCAAATAATATTTACCTTCTAATTATGATATCCTTTATTTTTGACAAGTAACAACCAGCACATGCAACTACACACTTCAAGATCTCACAGAAGACTGAAGCAAAATGGCGTCATAAGATGTCACGTGATGACGGCACCGCCAGACCATTTAAGTTGGTAGTTCCGAATATACGGGCGTAATTCAAATGAAAGGCGTGTTTAACTTTAAATGGAATTACTTTTAAATAATTCCTTATATTTAGATTATAAACCTTGAATTAAAATCGCTAAATAAATTATAAGATATAACCAGCAACATCATGTTATTTTATCAGAATATCTACTTGTTTAATTGAATTTTATTCTTTGTTATAAATTATTTGGATAAAATTAATAACAAGTAAAATCATTGCAGATGACAGGTATATTATCGTAGAAATCCTTTATTTCCCTATTCGTAATCAAATGCATTATGTAAAATTGATTTGAATTATTTAGAAATTATAATGTAATTTTATTATAAACATTTGTACTATGTATTATTTTTAAATATTAATAAAAAAAATGACAGGAATGGATTAAGTTGTTATAATAAATTAAAAGCTCCACATAATGATGTTAAAATTATTGTTAACATGTATTTGTACATCTATTTAATTAATTTATAAATAATGAACTCTGAGGTCAAATGGGTAGGTTATGAATAAATACGCGTTTAGTATTATAATGCTGATATTCACCAAAATGTAGTGTATAAATCATAAATAATTGTACAGAAACATTATTACAAAGCTTTTAACATCATGTAGCTTTTTTTGAAATTCTAAATATTCTTCTTGTACTTTTCGTTTATTTTGAAATCCTACATTATAACTATAAAGTAGTTAATTTAATTTCAGACAGGATTCATAAAAATTAATACATTCCATTATAAGTTTATTTAATAATAAGAGACACATATACGTAAATTATTTATTATATTGTGAAGTAACCAAATAAATTACAAATTAATTTTTAAGGCACATTTTTCATAATTGTATTTTTGTCACATCTTACTTTCTATAAGCTATAAAATTTTGACATGCAATTCTTTTTACTAAATCTAGTAATTTCGGATAGATTATTATATAATCCGGAAAAAAAAATGACTAGCAATATCTTTATAATTATTATTTCATACTACACACATCAAATATAATAAAAATATTACATTAAAATTAAATGATCTTTGCAATATATTATTTGCACTAAGTGTTGGTTACTACACATATTTTCCATCTAAAATATAATTTTTAAAATCAAATTTCTTAGGCGATTGCTTTCAAATCACAGATGCCTACGAAATAAATATCCTATATATTGGAATGGATAAATTTTATAATTACAAAAAGAAAAAAATAAACAAACACAACAATAATAAGATTATCAACTATATAAAAAAAAAATTAAAATTGCTCAATATATATGTATTGCTAAAAGGCAACTGTGTTTTGTGTTTTCTATCTATGCATACAGATGTGATAAATAATGTGTGATATTTACAAAGAATACATGTGGTGTTATTGCAGTTACATCGATGATTGCGAGTGGTTCAGGTTCTGGTTAGGTTTCTGTGTTCCCTGAAACAGATCAAACATAAACATAAGTTATCTTACAAAAATTATCTAACACTACGCTACGCTCAAGATGATATTTTACAGTACTGTTAAATATATTCGTATTATCGTGTAGTATTCATGAATGCTTAACGAGAATGAAAATACTCTGATTTTGTTTTCAACAGATATTCATTTCATGAGATAGTCTGAATAGATTTGTTGCATATAAATTTATTTAATATTAAACAAATGTTACAAGTATTAAGTATATAGAATTTCCTTACAAGTGACACATTCATGCTGACCTTTATAGTATGTAGGTCAGGCGTTTTAAAACTTATATCAGGGCCACATCAACATTATTATAATGTATAACGGGTCTCACGTATGCATTATAATGATGTCGACATTATAAATTTGGGAACAAGCAGCTGGAAAGCAAAAAAAAAACTTACCAGTGCTAAGCGAATACACTGAAGCCAAACTGACGGATGTTACGCAATGTTTTTTTTTTATAGCATGAAATAAATTTTATGGCGCGACACAAAATGTACTATCGGAATGAGAATTTGAGACTCTATAGATTAGAGTGAGTTCAGCTAGTTATGTTAAGATTAAGATTAACGGTAATACTATATTATTTTGAAGTAAACACACAATTACTTTCTTTTCTGATTAAAATAAAACATACATCTAATGAAAGCCACAGCATGCGCACAAGTCATGTTCGGAAAATCAATAGAGAAAAGGTGTTTGAAATAAAGGAGAATAATGATTAAGATGAAGAACAAAACGTACCCAACTACTAGCGACAGGTGGTGCTTCATCATCGGAATGATAAACCTTATCCCCATCACCTGAATAGGTGTGCCGGTGCCCCACAGTGCTCAGTGTGGCATAGCCACGGTTACCTCTATAAAAGCCATTTCTCTCGTCCAGACTCACTTCCACGTCGGCATCGGACAGGCCGCTGATACGATGGTTACTGACGATCGGTGAACTTGACAAACAGTTCGTTGTGATGTCCACGTTGCCCGAAGCATTTATGTAAATGCTTGTAGTGTACTTCGGTTTCGGTGGTTCCCCACTTGGCGCCTGCGCAATGACAATGTTCACTTGACTAGAAGTGGGTGAATTAGTATTGGTCCCTTTTGTTTCCAGGGATTTTCGTGTGCTGCTTATCGAGGTATTTGAATTGGACGAATTCCGTAAGATTGGTTTGATTTCAGGTTGATTCTCTTGCGATTTAACCGGCTCTTTATTCTCGTTACTAGCCGTTGTTGGTTTTTTCTCCTGTATAATTTTCTTCGGTGGTACGTAACTGAATTTCGGCATTCTAGACACCCAGTGATCGCCAATACTACCAACTGAACTTGTACTAGCAGCAGAACTAGAGTTTGAACTCGAACCTACATAGATTCCACTGCGTTTTTGGTAGAATAAGATATATGCACTGTTGTTGACCAGTTCCGATCGTATGTCGTTTGTCGATTGGCTTACATTCGTAACTTTTGTGTCGTCGTACAAATACCACTGATTGTCGTACGGGTTTCTACAGGCGGCTGTGTAATGTCCAGTTTCCAAGTCGGTACCATGATGGTAACACACAGCGTACAAATCATATGTATTATCATTGCTGTGAGATTGTTTTCGCGCACGTTTCCATGGTGACCAGCCAACACCGCCTAAGATCACTGGATTGTGATGAGACTCCAGAGTGTTCGAATGGGAAATCGTTGAATTGTGTTTGCTGGCTAAATGTGGTGTCATATCAAAACCGTGTACCGGGAAGTCAACCATTGTAGTTAGTTTCGTACTGTTTCTTCCCTTGACAGTTTGTCTGCAAATAAAAAAAATGTATTTTGTTACAATTACGCACAGGCACATGTATGATAAATAATAAAATGTTCAGAGTATATAGATTTTAAAATTATGACTGAACTTACTGTCTAAATCTTTTAAAATGGACAACAAGTATATCGGGCAGAGACCACACATCCAATGTTTTCACAACTGGCAAATACTGTTGACAGTGTGGACAACGCCAAGCGTCTTCTACCGATAGCGTTTCAGCTTTCGTATAATGATTCAAACAATCTTCCAACGTTAACGGATAGCCGCCATGCAGTGATTGAGTTTTTAATTGTTTGACACTAGAATGTTCCTCGGCGAGATCCTTGTCAACTGCTATGATACTCATTTTACTCTCGACAGACCATTCTAATACCAGCTTCACATGTGCAGGACCACCGTCCTCGCTGCATAGAGCTAATTCTTGATCTACGCATTCCATAAAGAGGGGATGTGGAATTCCGGGGTCAAGGTAACAGTGCGGTTCGTTCTCAATACATGCGGGGTCCGATACTCGAATTTGGAACACCTGTGAAATTAGTACAATACGAATCATTGTAGAGTAAGTCTCAAAGAAAAACTAAAACTACTATAGCTATTGTTTTTCTTTTATAATCCTTTTTGTAAAACGAGCTTTTATATTTACAATTTGAATAGACAAGAGAAGGTAGTGATATTCATTAAATTATCAGGGAATTGATGACGTACACTGTGAGTAACGCAATTGTTTTCAATTAGACCATAATTATAAGGAAAAGAATGATATTAAATGTATGAGATTGAAATAGATTTAAGTTTGACATTCAGCTATCGCGTGTCATGTTCGTAATTATTTATCTTACCCCAGGTGGCTGTTCCGATGTTAAAATATCATCGTGAATTATAGGCGCCATTTCTTTAAGCATTAGCTTTTGTAAATCTTCGTACGATGTTTCTCTTGATATTTGCATCGTATACGGACTTCCTGTAAAACGGTAAAATCAGAAATGATTATAAGTAATTATAATAAGTAGTACATACATAGATGATTTCTTAACGAATACAAAATTTAAAAGTTAATTACATGATATTTACGTAATATTTTACATCAACTATTTTATTACACGGCTTATTTTGAAAATAGTATGTATTCAATGTAAACAATAAACAAAACAAGTTCGTAGCTAATTCAGCTTCCTGTTAAATGTCAATTATTTCAATTGTATTATTGTATTTAGGACATCTAAAAAAGCATATCCGTTGAAAACTCAAGGTCGATATTTTTACGATTCTCAACAAAAATATTAATATTTTTATATTATACATATTATAGGCGCAATTTACAGAATTACTTTTGTGATACATTTTTAATGATGAAAATTATTACTTCCGTTCAAGATTTCTGATATAATTATAACGGAATTTAAAAAAAATTACATATATTAAACTTGTTTTGAATAACTTTTATATTAACGTTACATAAAAACCTTAAAGTATGTGAACAAAATACAATTGTAAAATAATTAACTATTAAAATAATTATGAAAGAAAAAACCAAGAATCGTACGACTGGAAAAAACTACCTGACATATTCCGCATTTCGAATTATGACGTCAGATAGTTTAATTTCATTGGATGGATTGAAAGTATATAATAAAAGTATATGATGAAATATTTACCGAATTTCTCAACACCGCTGTCAGTGACTAAAACATTGATCCAGCACAGAAGTACATAAGCACTGGTGGTGGTTTCTTCAGCTGTGTCTTTAAGTGGTGTCACTTCTATACAGTAGATGGGATCGGCTTCAGTAATGACAGACACTTGTTGGGTGTCGCTGAATGTACGCAGAAAACCCGTCTCACAAATTTCAGTCAAAAGCATATTCGATCTTTCCACTGAAGTATCCGATTCCAGCACGTCTCGTAATTCGGATATCGTTGCTTCAGAAGGCAAACTCACACCAATTCTTACTTGACGCGGTTGCTGTGATGTATATAAAACCTGCACAACAATACACAATGTAACTAAAAAAATCATTGTTTTATAAACTTTTGTTTTACTCAAAACGCTATTGTTTGTAAGAATTCTATTGGTTTACCTAACGGAATGAATTGTGGAAATGTTAGAGAACTTACGGTAACATAAATGCTATGTCTGGATAGCTGTGGCAACTGTACAGAGATACAATGAAATGGATCGAAAGTGTTTGACTGAGTGAGGCATCTTTGGCACCTGAGGGAAGATCGAAACTGAGCTTGGAACACAGCTTGGACGAATGAGTTGTTGCATCGAATGTGATTCGCTAACATCTCGGCAGCTATCACATCATCTGGTCGACCAGAAGTCTGCAAATATATGTCTAGTGATACAAATTTTATAAACCAGTCATTCATTGCCTCAAGCTTACATATTAAATTCATTCATTATAATAACGTTGCAAATTTGTACACTCCGATGAATTAAGTAACTTGGAAAGATCTTATAATTGATTAGCAATTTCAATCATTTAGCAGCTGCTTTACAACTCCGGACGATCAGACAACTAATATAACAGGTTTCAATGTCGCACGTGAGTATAATCCTGTTAGCAGCTAAATTGATTTATGCAACTTGTCGTAAACGTGCTTGAATATAATGGTACTGCATTTTCAAAACAAATACCCGTGGCAGCTTGCAAAGCATGTGCCATAAAATATTTCTAATAATAAAACAAACACTTGTGAATTATGTATACATATTTACTTGTACTGTAGATTCACGTTACAACTAGATAAATTCTTACTGTTTAACAAACGTGCAATTTATATGTCACATTTTCAATTACAATAAATGTTAAAATATAATTTTATTTATTAACGTAACTGTAGAAGCTAGTTCACATAATTGTACAAAAATTAGAAAGAACATGTTGCCTTTTTTTATTTTGGACTACTATATTTCTACAAGTGACATAATTCGAGTACATAATTGAATTAGCATCTTTGATAATTTGTTTGTAATTGCCAAAATAATTTACACTGTTCAAGGACAAGATATAAACAAACATTTTACGAGGAAGAATTTGAGATATTTCAGAAATGAAAATAAATATCGCTGGCGAATGCAGATTTTTGTTCATGTGTTTAACAGCCAAATTTTAATATGCACTGTTGGTTTTAATGATTATTTCTCACTATACATATGTTAGCTTATGTTGCGTACAAATGCATAACTTAATTTAAACATGACATGCGTAAACATAGATTTCCAATTATTTTAATTATTCTGTTTGTATTCTAGCAATTTAAATGATATTTTTTTCTAAATACAAATTATATAAATGGAAACTACATTATGTAGCATATTATTCAAGCATTTGAAACGCATTATGTTAACAATTTATACATGCATTACACTAATTATTGAAACAAATTGTAAATTTAAGGAATAGTACTGTCTTCGTTAAATTTAGAATCTATTCACCTAATGTAAAGTCATATAAGTTCATACATTTTGTTGTTGTTTATCAGGATCAAACTTGAAATTCGAAAACAGTCCAGTGTTTTCATGATCATATTGTAATCTGTTGAAGTATTGTTTGAATGAAATATCTCTATGACATTGTCATCAAATGCTTATGAATACATGTCATGTAATAAAATGACTGTACACCAAAAATAACACATAAGAACTTTAATTATGGGTGGCACAATTTCAATGAAAATAAGTAGACCATGTTACAAAAATACGCGATAGCCATGACATGAGCGTGACGGCAAGTAAACACGTGACCAACTGTCATGGTTTGCGCGATAATGCTCGCATCTGAGGAATTCGGAGAATGTGTGTTACAAAGTTACATGTTGTAAAGAAATTATACATTTATTGTTGAATTACTGACAGTCAATATCAATTACAACGAAATGTAACTATAATTGTTTACGTGGCAGGTAATGGATGCGAGTTTGATAATACTAAATATATTTGAAGATAAAATTCAAAGAATTTATATATTTTATAAGAAAAGATAGTGGCCGTACTTAATGTAGAATTATAAAATTCAGACGCAGCAACACATTGTTAGTCAAACTATGACATCATAACACCAAATCTGTCAAATAATATACATATGCGTATAATAACAGCTATTGGCATAAAATGTAATACTGATATGTCCTCGATAATGTCATAAACAGTCTGAAATCTGTAGCTTCTGCCGATCATTGGAATGAGACCATGAGATTCTTTGAGACGTCATGTCAAAAATGTATAATATTTTAATTTTTAATGATGCTTCCGACATACGTAAAATAAATACGTAAGATTTTAATTGTGAAATAGTCACTTATCGATATGACAGTTTAATTAAAAATTGCAAAAAAATGTTGATTAGATTAAGAAACTGTATAATTATATACGAATCGACAACACCAGTAATACGAGTAGACAATAGATAAAATGGGACACTATAATGCATATACGTGACTACATATGATAACACTGAATGTATGAGAATATAAATTATATGTCATACTACAAACTTCAAAACTGAGGAAGGATATGTCGACATTAAACTTTTACAACGGTGAGTTATAATGCATATACGTATTCGAATCGGCGAAAGTTGTAGAAAAATGAACTGTATTTTTTTTCAAGGCAATTTGATACAATGTTTCAGTAACAATGATGTCTGCAAATGTGACGATCTGCACTAAATATTAGTGACATTGAAAATTTGACCTTGTAACCATTTTATTTTTAAACTAAATGTCACACGTTCATCAAAACTGGAGTCCCGCATGGCCTTGAGTATCACGAGATGAAAACGCACATCCAAATATAAACATAATAGTAGGTATGTCAAATCAATAACATTATTAAAAAACAGGAGTATGACTAATTTAGTAATGAACACTTATTTATTTTACGATAAAAAAAATATAAAAGAATACAGCTACTTAACACAAAGAAAAACAGTTACTTTTATAAACAACCGTATTATATTACAAATAATAAATAAAAGAAAGCAAATACACCATCGAATTCAATTATGGATTTTATTCATTCGCCTAAACGTCATTATGCACTTCCACTAGTACATAGGTACACTTTGTACTGTTTCATAATTATTTAACTAACCTTGATTGGCTTGTACTTCTTTTTTGAAGCCGTATTAAGGTCCTCATGCACTTTATCCAGTAGCCACTGCAGAAATTCCTGCGCATCCTGTTGCTGGGTTCCTTTAAACTGATTTCCGTGGCGTTCTACAATAACTTTGAATGCCGTACTTAATTCGGGATGGTACTGACAAGCCCACAGTGCTTTCAGCATCAATGCCAATTGCTCAGTCACCTCGCCCTTGGTACCAAACTTCTTAGAGTTTAATTTGTTCCGTCTAGACAGATCAACTTTGTACTGATCCAGTACAAAATATTCGGCAAGGATGTCAGTATGTGAGATACATTGCAGAACGGCGTTAATGAAACATGTGTTGCCATGGTTTCGAAGCCCAGTTACCCCGGGAGTCTGATCCGGACCCCATGTTTGTCCCGCCAGCGGAGGTACCCTGTTTTCAAAACTGGGACTCTTGACCGGCACGCCCCCGATGTGCTGTGCTATTTTATTGATAAACTTACGCCAAGACGGACGTCTGAACACTTTCTTGTTGTTTTTATCTTGCTCCGTATTCAAGTTCTGATCAGATGTATTTATAACACCATCCTTTGATTTTATCTTACGCTTAGACATCCTAGTCGTATGAAAAGGATTCCTCGGTAAAGTGAACGTGCGTTTTAGCCTAGAAGTTTCTACAGATTGAACCTTACTTCGTTCTGTATTCATTATCATATTATCATTTGCACTTAATAATTCACCATCAGAACACGATTTTAACACTGACACAACACTGTTCTCCGACATACTAGCATAGTTAAACCAAGTTAGTTTAAATGTCACTTACTAAATAACCATTCTAGCAAAGTAGACATGTAGATGTCACATCGGCCATTTGTCATCACGAAATGCAGCGAACAGCAACGAATAAGCGAGAGCACGCAGTCGTGGACCAATGATACGTAGGTTTAACTTATGCGCAGTTGTGAATGCGTCTGCCATCTAGTGACACAAAATAACAACATTTTACATATATTATACACAAATCACAACAGATATGCGTATTGCATATTTATAATACAGTACGGCGTACTTCAAATGCAAGATAGAAAAAAAAGTATTTAAATGATTTTTAATAAATAGAATACACAAAAATATATGATTTTAAAATCAATTGCTTTTTAAAGATACTCAAATTGATAGTTTTTAACTATAAATTTCATTCAAAAAAGCTTTGTTTTCAAGTATAGCGTATAACGTAATTAGGCATTTTAGAATGACGTCACAAGGTTGACGCCATTTTGCGTGGAGGACACACAAACTGTTATTCATATTAGTTTATGTGTAAAGTACATGCTATTTTTTTTCATTATGCCGTCGTTTTGTGCCGTTTTCAATTGTTCTATGCGTGGGGATAGGGATAAGGCATCATTCTTTAGGTTCCCTGCTGTTATTACAAATAGAGGAGACCATATAACATCAATTTCTAGACTGAGAAGAAAGAAGTGGGTTATGAGTTTGAAACGAGGCGAATTAAGCGAAACGCAATTAAAATACGGGCGTGTATGTTCAAAACACTTCATATCAGGTATTTTATATTACAACTGATATATTCTGATAGAAATATATATATTGTTAAATAAATTTACAGGTAAACCAGCAGATTTGCTGGATGTTCATAATCCTGACTGGGTGCCCTGTCAAAATTTAGGCTATGAAGTAGGTATAAATTTAAAAAAGAAAGCTGCACAAGAACGTCATTCTCGTTTTAGCAAACGTTTGAAACTGGATGAGGGTATATCCGATATTGCACAGGTTTGTATAGAAATATATATTACTGGAAAAGTAAGTAGATGTACACATTGTGTGCAATTTGCATGATTGTTCTAACTACAGAATATATTCAGGTATTAATAAAGAGTAGAATGCTTATATTATAATATATTTTTCTTTGCGATATGCAGGAAAATCGATTGGGAAATGTTATTATTAAATTACATGTGTATGTAGAGAATTGAATGTTTATCAGGTTCATGGTCAGCAAATGGTCGAAGATTCTACAGAAGTCAGTGCTACTGAAAGTGGAACATCAGTGCAAACTGATTTATGTATGAATGAAATTACCAATTTATTCAGTGCATTATCATTTGCGAATGCAAAATTATATCAATTACAATCCGACTACAAGCAATTTGCTTTAGATGAAGATTCGTTCTACGAAAATGATACTAAGACAAAATATTTTACTGGCATAACAAATTCAAAACTTCTATTTCTGATTCACAAAACAGTTTCCCCGTATTTAACATCACATCATAATTCTGCACTGACAACTTTCCAACAATTACTTTTGACTTTGATGAAATTTCGATTAAATTTTCCATTTAAATATTTATCATACAAGTTCGGTGTGTCTCCCGCTACAGCATCAGCAACTTTTTACAGATGTTTGAATGCCTTATATAGTTTGTTGAAAAATGTAGTATTCTGGCCGGATCGAGAATCATTATATAAAAATATTCCTACTTGTTTCAAGCAATGTTTTGGAAATAGGATAACAATAATTATTGACTGTTTTGAAATTTTTATTGAGAGTCATTCCGATTTATTAATAGCTGGTCAGTGTTGGAGTAATTATAAACACCATAAAACAATAAAATTTTTAATAGGCATTACACCGCAAGGCACTGTTTCATACATATCGGATGCATGGGGTGGTAGAACTAGTGATAAATTCATTACGGAAAATTCTGGGTTTCTAGATAAAATTTTGCCAAATGATATTATTATGGCTGACAGAGGATTTTTAATTAAGGATTCCGTCTCTCGGTTAGGAGGTAAATTAATAATACCAGCTTTTACCAAAGGGAAAAATCAATTAGAGGCAATAGATTTAGAAAACTCTCGGAATATAGCTCACGTCCGTATTCACGTAGAAAGAGTGATAGGGCTTTTGCGAAATAAATTTAAAATTTTGCAGGGTCCAATACCCATTTCCATGGTGAGTAAAGTAGAAAATGACAAAAGCGCATTAGACAAAATTATTGTAGTTTGTTGCGCTTTTACGAATTTGTGTCCCTCTATTATCCCTATGAATTAATTTCTGTACTTAGTATTTTAACATGTTATATTAGAATTATTTATATGTAGTTATTAGTTACTGTCTAGATATTTATATATAAGTATATATATTATATTATTTATTTTGTTGTTGTTTTATTAGTTACATATTACTTTAGTTACTGTTTACTTAAATAAAGAGACTGATTATACACAAATCTTATTTACAATTATTGCAATACCATAATTCATTTGGAATGTCATACATATTTAAACATTGTAAATGAAACCATTTAATTAGACAATCATCATTTTCACATTGAATCATTGGACTGCCGTCATCGGATTTTTTACACATACACCACAATTCTTCGGTAGTACATCCAGCACGTTCTGTATAATAACGTGCCAGTAACTCCGGTAAAATCACGTGTTTGTGGAAAAGTAATGTTTTAGGAATTTCTATTTGTAATAGGTTATCCTCTCGTATAATTCTCTCAATGAAAATTGTATGCGGTGCCCAAAGCACAAATTCACAATATTGTAACCCCGTTACAAACATTTGCATTTGCACCTGGTAATAATAATTGTGATTAGTATTTAAAGTGAACGTTTCATTTTCTTCGTTATATATCAAACAAGTCAATTTTTTCTTGGCATAATCCTTCATACTACATTCCTCGTTTTTCATGCTGAAGGGACATTTGATTTCAATGCACCCAATGCCACAACAACTGCATGTTATGATGCCATCGGGAGACGCACCAAGTTGTGGATGAGATATAGATATGTGTAATCCAGTTGACACAACAGAAACGTTTTCATGTTTAGTCTTCTGTATTTTTTCGAACGTATCCAATGCAGCCTTTTCGTGGCGTAGTCCGTAGTCGGTTTGTTTCGATCGGAAAATAATTTTCTGCGGGTAGCAGATACCTTTAATCAAGGATAACGAAGGATTGCTAAGGGACGTGCGGCACACAGCTTTAAATTTTGAAGCAGTTATCCTTCCTGATCTAAAATTATACCAGTTACTGCTTTCACTTTGGCTGATTGTAATTCGTTTTACAGCTTCACACTCTTCTGCGGTGATGCTTAACGAAATATCACTTCCGAGTGATAGTAATTGTGCGTGTGATAAATGTTTCAAATCGTCGTTGTATAACTCCGTCAAAATTAAAGGTAAATTTTCTTCATCCACAGTTGTAGATGCAATTTCAGACGCAAAGGGTTCAATTATTCTGAAAATGGCAGAATCGGTTCCTGTTTGTTGCACTTCTTTAAGAAAAGATATAAATGTGTCCCCCTCCAATGCAGGAATAGTAGTTTTCGGTTCTGTACATTGGGTTTTCCATGCCATATCTGCCAGTCGAGACATGCTTACATTCGACGTAGACGGTATTGGCCACAGAGCCAATTTCTCTGTACACGAATCGGTGTCTACAGAAGTTCGAGCTTGTATTGCAAAGAGCACAGCTGCTATGTGACTACAAACTTCACCTAGGCCAGCCATACAAGTGCAGTGAGCACTGGAAACACTGCCATTTTCGATTATGATAATCCAGACATCCACTGGTTTGTTTGAAAATTTTCTTGAATGTTTCACCTGTAATATGAGAAATATGTAATATTGTAAACAAAATTTAATTGTATTATAATTAAAACATACCTTCGCAACAACAACATAGAAATTATTAATTTTCTTGTATGCCATTTTTTCTATGAAGCCAGCATTGAAGTATTTGTAAGCTTCTAAACTTTTATATGCTTTTAGTTGTTGTCCCGTGTAATAACTATGTGTTAATATTAAATAGTTCACAAGATCTATCATCTCTATAGTCGGAAAATGTAGAAAATCAACACTCATATCTTTAAAATTTAAATAATACGGATCACAATTGTCTATAACCTTAATTTTTACGGCATATCGTTCAGCTGCTATACCACACAGGTTCTTGAAATATATACTTTTATCACACATGTTTATTAAAATAACACTACAAATGTTTATTTCCACGCAATTTTAGAAACCAACAGTATAAAATAAGTTCTATATAGCACTTCAAACATATATTACAAAGCACAGCAGACATAGACAGTTTGCAATGTGTGTCCTCCAAGCAAAATGGCCAACTTGTCAAAGTCACGTGTTCTAAAATGCCTAATAGAGATAATGATAAACTGCAATGTATGAAGGTTAATAATCACATTCTGTCTAGCGATAAATTTGTGCTTTAAATATTTTCATTTGCTCTATATACTTTAAACTTTACAATTATTTACTGTTAATTATATATCTATAAATTACATCTCACATATAACATATAACAATTTTTTTCTCCAGCGTTGATTGATAGCTAGTAAAATATAAATTAATGGTTCTAAACCGATAATTGAGACAGAAGTAATTAATACTTTACTCTAGCATATATTTGTACAAAAAACAATTTTTTTTTATTTGCTGAAAAAAGCATATTGAAATACTTTATTATATTAAATAGTTTCTTCGTTGACTTTGTAATAATTTATTTTTTAATAAATATATTATATGATATGGTATGTAAATAATAAGGAAGAGCATATGTTTGAAATTGGGTTGGGAATAATTTTGTGACAAAATAAAACCTTTCATTTAGAATTATTTCTCTTTATTGTTAAATTGCGTTTTCAACTGAAATTCAGTAGAATAAATTGCACAACATAAGTAATATTGAAATAATCTCTCAGGTGATATTTAGAAACATCCTTTGAGTACGTTAATCTGTTGAATGGCACCGCATCCTACAGTACCTTGAATATAATCCGGGAAGTTGCTTTCAAGAACACGCATCTGTCCTCTCTTGTAGTCTGCGAAAGTATGAGTGGCCAACATACAAGTGGCAGAACGATATACAGGTGTGAAATAACGCGGTTCACAAGCATGCTTTGTGTCCCAACGGTAAACTTCAGATTCTCCTTCATGCCGGAAGAATATACTTGAACCACCATCGGTACCAAGGAAGACGAGTTTGCCGTGTTTGATACCAACATCATGAACATGTCCTTTAGTAGAACCACATTGGAGATATTCAGTGCGGATAGAGAATATTCTGTTGGAACTCAAATAAGAGAAGTACAATACGTTGTCACCACAAGATTTGCGCACCAAAGCCAAGTAGAGAACATCTCTTCGCGAACATCCAGCAACGGTTGCTTTAGGAAGAACCACACGGTAGCCTTTACCAGCTGCAACATCGAAAACTAATATGGCCCGTGTGGCTGCGTCACTGACGTACACGAAACAACGACCATCGGCGGCAATATCAACAACTAAATACTGAAGGCGACTAGCAGCGCATACCAATCCGGACAGATCCAAAACTTTAACGACTTTCTTGGTTTTAACATCGATAGCGACGACCTTTGGAGGACAACGACGAACGGGATGCTCAAGGCTGTTAACAACACCAGTGTCCAACACCCAAAGGTTATCATGACCATCCATATAGATATCCACGACTGACTGGAGAGCTTTGCAGTTGCCTTCTTCTTGCATAGACCAACATGGAAACGGAACTAGGGTAGCAGAACATCCGGAACGACCTAAAGAAGTTACAGCTAATGTTGCAGCGATGCCGCATCTGTACCGAGGCATTGCAATGAACACTTGGTCTTTGTAGACCTGGGCGCGAGTCGCGATTACGTTCTTGTTGATGTAGCGACCAGAGTTCCTGTAAATCGCCTCAGTTTGTGGGCATGGCCACTTGAAAGATGCACCGGTCCATTGCAGAGGAGTAGACTTCTTCTCGTTAGTATTATCATCGCAACTGGCAGATACCAGGCCGATGGCAATAATAGCGAATATCGTGATCTTAATCATGGTTCACCTCTTCCAGGATCTAGAATTAACAGATTGTTAGTTTCTTTCAATATTCAATTGTTTGTAAATCAATAAGATTAACATGAGTAGAGTATTATTTTCAAAGATATGTTTGCGATTTTAATTGTGGTCATGATTGATATTTATATTATGGAGAAAGTTGTGTAGAGACCACACCAGTGACAAAACATGAATATACTATGGAGTGCTTACCCTATGTTTAGTCGTATACGTGATGACAGAATCACACCAATGAGAAGTGTAGTAACTAACTGCAATCCGTGGCATTATATACAAAATTATTGTTTTCATTTCAACGATGCCCTGCAAGCAGTTTCACTGTAATGTGTATACTCACACAAGGTATGTTTGTTAAAAATATAAACATATTTGGCATTGCTCCAGTTATAAACAATAACAAGCGTTCCATTAATAATTTAATTTAATTTAATTGTAAAACGGTTTCATGTACTTACATAACTCGTATCAAATCTATGAATTGTAGTAATTGATATTTATTTGATAATCGATATTCAAGCGTGAAAAGTAAACATTTCGTTTATAAGTTACTTATTGCGTAATATATTAACTGTAGGTGCATGCTCTGAAATGAATTATGGGCAAAAGTTCTTAAACTGCTTACATCTATTTGGTGACACAAGTGTGAATTCGAATTATATGTTTATACAATATAAAAAAAAAATACATACATGCATACATAACATCACGCCTTTTCCATTACTGGGGTAGCAGGCTCTTTATTTCCCTACAATCACCTCAAAATATTTAATATTATATATTATATAGAAGACTGCCTTTCATTCCTTATTTTCTAACAATTACTCGCCACATGCTCCTATCCATACATAACTGTCTCACACGTTAATATCCATACACCTTGTCATACATGCTCTCCTATTATTTCTGCTTATAATTTTAGGTTCAGTCAAAACATTTTCTATCATATTCATCCATTTATTCCTCGGTCTACCTCGCATTCGTGTTCCTTCAATTTCACTCAAATAATAATAAATGTTCTTAGTCAGTCTATCAGAAGAAAAAAAGGCGTAATAATAGTAAAAATTGAAATAACAGTTTATAATATTAAAAAAGAAATATTTTTTCCACGGTCGGAAGTAGAAGTCGCTTTCTATGGCATCAAAATTGTTACAGAAGTAAAACATTTACTCCCTAGGAATGAAATGAGACAACAATTTCCTTAGGGGAGTTTTTATTATAACAAAGGTTTTGTAAACAAATGTCCGTTATCATGATACGTTGCATGGAAACATTCCCAAAGGCTTCTATATATTGTAATTTCGCTCCTATTTTATGAATTCTTTATTTATGAAATTAAGTGTTTCTACTCCTGATCGTGGAAAAAATCAAATATACACCTCGGGAGAGACCACCAATTTATATAAAAGTTGATATGTAAGTTATGCATTTAATGAACTTGGAACTAAAAATTTAATTTTTATTATTAATGATAAAATAAGATCTGTTATTTTGTGAATAACTAAATTTTCGAAATTATAATAATATTTAAGCACATACGTATATCAAAACCAGAAATCGTTTTATTTTACAACTTTATATAACAAGAAATTGCATCCAAATGTGGGTGCCACAACATGTGATATCTTATTTTTTACTGCCGGTGTCGTTGACTATATCGAGGTCAGAGAATGGCAGCTATACCCGAGCTGTATGCGTATCTTGGTTATTATCAGGTTACAAGAAGTACCTACGCATTTAGTTACAGGAGCATATTGTATGATTTATAACAAAAACATTCCAATTGCAGTTAATTTTTACTGTAAGTGTCCATTGTCCATCATGTCCATCGACCATAATATCCAGTTATCATACAAAGACTTTTTATTCTTAAACAAGAAACATACAAGATTTAATTCGAGAGAAAGGGCAGTTTCAAATTATGAAATATAAAATAAAACTTAATGTAAATCAGGATAACTTCTATAGTTATTTATATTACAATGTCTAAATTTTCTGCATGCATTGCACGTTAATGTTATGGTTAAAAACTTGCTGACCAATACAACTATTTACATTTTAGTTGTTATAACATCAAGTTTGTATAAACAAACAAAATAAAGTAAGTAAGTATATAAGCCAAGAAAATATGCCAGAAAAACATTACCTTTTCATTGTTCATCAAGTGTTGGTAGCAATGGCCCCAGGTAAATAGAAGACATTTGCATAATTTGTATTTCAATAAGCATTCCTTGTTTTAATTTCATATTTAAATTTATAAATTTTAATGATTAATGCATACATTTTTTAATGAATTTTAAATGAATAAATCGATTTATAAATTGCTTGTTTTAAGTACTTTTTGGCATTATATTCCCAGCCAATAAAATTGAGACTTTATTAACTAATTGCTTCATAAATAAATTTCTGAATTAATAATTATTTATATTTGTTCCAGGTACAACCATGGCAGTCCGTTTGGTTCTAGCTGCAACTTTAATAGTTGCTGGAGTAAATGCCAGTTGTGACGATAAGCAAGATACGAATCTTGCAACCGACATGGCGATAACGCTAAACGGTGCCAACCTGGACTGGCCGTGTTTAAGTACACGTAACATCTACATGCAGTCCGGCCGTTATATCTCTCGCAATGTTATCGCTACTAGGACCCAGATGTATAACGATCAAGTGTTTGTTGCACTTCCCAGATACAAATCCGGTGTACCATTTACCCTTGGTACCTTTTCACTTGCATCAGAGTCCTGCTTGCCAACAATTAAACCGTACCCATGCTGGCCTATCCAGGAAGAAGGAAACTGTCACGCCCTTCAATCAGTTGTTGATTTGTATCTGTGTGGTAACAACATTTTGTGGGTTTTGGATGTTGGAATTGTGAACACTTTGGAACAACCGGTCCGTCGTTGTCCACCTAAGGTTGTTGCTATTTCCGTGAAAACTGGAAAGGTTGTCAAAGTGGTCGATTTATCTGGACTGGTAACGAGTGCAAGTCGACTTCAATATCTTGTTGTGGATTATGCTTCTGATGGCAGAGCTTTCATATACGTAAGCGATGCTGCAACGCGAGCTATACTAGTCTACGACGTTAGTGCTTGCAAGGGTTACCGTGTAGTTCTACCCAAGGCTGTAACAGCTGGATGTGCCCGTCGTGATGTTTTATACATTCAGTTGATTCGCAAATCATGCGGTAATGTTCTCTTCTTCACATATCTCAGTTCTTCAAGACTTTACTCCATCAAGACGTCATATCTCCGGAAAGGACAGTGTTCTGGAGCTGTTGTAGATGTGGGAGCTAAACCACAAGGCCAGAAAATTGTGTTACTTGGAACTGACAATGGAGCAAATTTGTTCTTCCGTCCTAAAGGAGAATCGGACATCTTTGTATGGAACTCAGAATCTTGCTTCAAATCCGATAATTGGATTCTAGCGCAGAAAGGTGGTGAATGTCGTCTGGCTACGCAAATTGTTCCTGGATCTAAGAAGATGATGTGGACCATTGAAAGTAACTTCCATGATTACATCACGAATTCTGTAGGATGTGTTGGTGCATCTGTCCTACTGCATCCCATGGTTTGCGATGATACTGGTCATTAAACATAGCATTTTTTGAAGAATATATTATGTTTTGATGTCATACATATTTAGGAGAAATTTCTGTTAAATTAATGTAAACATTTCTTCTTGACATAAAAATTGCAATAGTATTTTGTTGTACATATTTTTTTTAAATAACATGTGTCTGAATGAATTCCTTTTATATACCAAATTGTATAAAGGAAGTTTGTATTACTACAGCTTCTTATTGCATTTGAATACAATTCTGATACATATGTATATAATTTAAAACCTTTGAAATCAATCTCTGCAGTCAATCAACATTGATATTGTCAAGGTTTTACAATTGTAAAGGAAAAAACTTTGCAGGTTGTGGTATAGTATCTGCTCGTATTAAATTCTTTCAATATCATTATACTCAGTAGCCAATTACACAAAATTAACATATACAAATATTTTGTAAGAAAATCATTTGCCATTTTATTATTTATAATTTAGTATTACAATTTAATACTTTTTTGAATATTTTTAAAAATCACCTATAGACCTACATATACATACCTGTATGTGGGAAAGTAGGTACATGTATAACTAGAAGGCAGAAACGATATTCGAATGCATTGCATAAAACGATGTATTTTAATTAGTGATAGTTTTGTTGAATAATGGTTTATTTTAAATGGAAATATTATAAATGTGCACATTAAGGAAGATATAACACATATTTGCGAAAATAAATTCTTATTTATTATTACGCTACAGCAGAACAGTGAAAGTTATATGCCAGTGTTGTCTTTGAATACATTTTTATAGAATAAGTAAGTTATTAGTACTATTTAGTATAGAGCAGACTATTTCTGAGAAGTAGTAAACTGCTAAAAGGTGAATTCATTATTTGTGCAATACCGTTACGCAATTCGTGTAACCTCAGGGGTAATTGGAATAGTTTAGTTAATGATGTGTAGTGAATGACACGATAAAATATGTATTGTACTTAGATAACATCTATCAGAAATAAAGGTTGCCAGTTAATCAAAAATATCACTTCATGAAATGTCATTCATTTATCAATATTTTAGAATGTTATCAACGAAAAATTGAGTTGCAAGTAATTTCTTTTTGTACATATGTATTTTATTTAGCGAAAAGTAACAGAGCTGGTATAATTAATTATTCATTAAAAAATATTGTGTTAATGCTCGTGTGTATTGTTTTCTTTGATGTCACTATGGTGTATTCAAATCCATATAGAAGGGCAGTCACATCAGATAAATTTTATTCACGACATACACATAACAAGCTATCTCTTTCCTACACATTTGACTTGTATAAATCTATACGCACATCGTATTGCCATAACGCGCGGGGCTCGATGATTCGTTTGTTTTTTTATGACGTCACTCCTATGTGGATTTGAATACACTTTATTGAAATAAATTTCATTGAAATATATTTAAAAAAAAATGAAGAATAAAATGTACAGGAACTTATTCACATTACACTTTCCGTTTCCCAGTAACTAGATATGTGGTATATTCTAGATATGAAAGTGGTTTAAACATTTCTCTGTTCTAGTAATACGAGTATCATTCAACATTCTAGTAGACACTTATAATAGTATTTTTGAAATTCACACATTTATTATACGATCGACATTCATAATCATAAGAGTCACTACGGTTATTCAATATTCGTAGCTCGCTATTAATTTCACAGTTATAGCTGAAATGCGATCCAACATTTCTTACATACAAATCTATATTTTAGAAAATACCTATATCATTGAAGAAATCAATTATAATATATTGTAAAATAATGTATCACATGTTTGTAACAATGTTCCAAATTTAATATAACATTTAATAAAAATCCTATTATTATTAATAATAAATAAGTATATCTATATTCCTCGAAAATAGTGTGATGGGAGCACCATTATAGAGTAATAAAGTAAAATCTTCCAGAGAATTTCATTAGAGATAGTTGAAAATGTACATTTTAAGTGCAAAAAGCTATTTCGTGCCCTTAAACTTTTGTCTAGTAAAATGTGCATTATTTTCGAACCACGTAATAACTATGTTCTAAATATAATGTTTTTTTAAAGAATTTTGTATTTTATAATTACATTGACCTTTGTGATACATTATAAATCAACAAAAATATGAAAAAAACCAAATTATATTGAGTGGCCCACACCTACAATAACGAACATGATTAATAATGTAATATGTACCTATATAATTCAACTTTCAAATCTCAACCTATTTTGTGCATTTACTAAAGCACATAAAATAACTGACCTTCAAATTGTACTGTATTCAAATTTTGTCGGCTCGATATTTATCAATTTCAACAAAGTAATTATTGTTAGCATGTTTTGTATGAGCTATGACATTCCAAATTTTATTTTTTTTACCTCTTAACCTTTAGTAAGACAAATACAAGTTTTTATAACTACTCTTAATTACACATCGAGATTTTAAGACATATTATTTGGCGAATATAATTTATAAGAACAATGTTTAAAAAAAATACTATTTTTAATAATTCCCGTACAATTATTTTGAAACATTTTACTGGAAACTGAAAGTTGATTTTTGACTGGCTAGAAAGTTGAAATCTTACATATCAAGTAAATCGGGCATTCACTCTTTAAAAATGTAGCCAAAATTAATGTAACTGAAACCAAAATACTGCAGGTTAGTTAATCTTTGCTTAAGCTTTTTTAAAAATTTAAAAAAATGTAAGCATGAATATTTTCAAAAGAAACGAAACTGTCAAAGTAGTCCATGCCTATTTGATTGTATCTTTCTATGCCTAGAAGCTATGTTGGTCACTAAGCGAAATTTGTACTATGACTATACTTAATTGTTCGCGTGATTAATTATTTGTTATAGTTTGTAATACGTAAATAATCAAATTAAGGAAAGAAAATTAATCATGTAATATCTAAAGTTCATGATTATAACCTATTACCTATAACGTTCAGTGAATACATTTCCATTAAAAGTGAATCACCTTGATATTATTAGATAAAACGATTAAAATTTACGATTTTTCATGTTTAGAACATAGTGTTCGTAAGATTAGCCGGTCAGTACATCCTGACCTGCCGTAATTGCGGAAGCTGTTAATCATACCTATCTAAAATTGCAAACTTGCACATATTTATGTATATATACATAAATAAATTATGTATGTATGACACATAACATCACGCCTTTCCCATTACAGGGGTATCAGTGCCTATATTTCCCCACAATCACTCGCCACATACTTCATAAAGCATTTATATATTCAACAAAATGATAAATAACTTATTACTTTGTTGAACAATTTTGTTTTCGTGTCAATTTACAGAAAATTGTTTTCAGTTACAAACGTGATAAGGCGGAGGACGGCAAATTGTAAATCCCTTTTTTAAAGCCACTAAAGCCTATTAATTGCACATATTCATAAGTACAGCACTGGGCATGTTTACTAGAAATTGCAATACGTAATATAGGTTAGTATGTATGTCACATATCCTGTACATAAACCACCTCAGTATATGGTAGACGGACGTACGTATATAATAATTCAAGATCAACAAATAACAATTTACATTAAAACCTTGAACATATGAGTACAATTCTGTACTGACTTATATTTACCACACCCGTCATACTTTGAACTGGATATTAATTAAAAGTTATTAACCAATTATCAATTAATTGCAGGTAAGGGATACAGGCAGGAAGGATATTGTAAAATAATTTTAACATATGTAGATGTGATTACGAATTTCTTTTCAACAGAAATCTCATTCAGCTCATTAAATCAATTTTTTACATCAGATTTAAAAATGTTTTATTCATTAATAATTAATGACATGGATATCGTAAAATACTTGATTATCAGATAACACATCATTTAAATGCAGTTTTTATGCTCTATTTACAGGAATGAGTGTGTTTAAAGCAGTTGCCGTTTTTCTTCTCTAAGAAATTGTCTTTGTTGTTTTTTTCTCTATTTCTAAATTACAAAATACAAAATACATTTATAATTCGGCACTAGTAAAAGGGAATGGGATAATATTAGGTGTTCCATCGCCTAAGGACATGAAGGTTAAATAAAGTGATTAGTAAAAGTAACAGACGGATATAAAATACAAAGACCGACTGCAGTCCTGCCTGTATCATTGTTTACAAGTAAATATGTTATGATTAAATCTAAAGCTGACCTTTCAGAGTATTGCAGAAGACACGCCTATCACGTGCATACCACACAGGACACAACGCCTTGTAACAACGATGATCATGAGAAAGTAATAAAATGAAATAGTTGTATGAAACGTTAAGAGTTTATGGTTTATTCAATAATATAATATTAGCTAGAGTTGTTCAATGTTGTCTTGTGTTTCAGAATTAATACAAACTAAACTAATATATAATGTAGGTAGGCTGTTATGTCCATAGTAATACAATAAAACAAAAGTATCAATAAATTTATATACTTGCATGTAACATCAGCGATTATCAAGTTATAGAATGCTGTAAGAATTTATCTTGTCATGACAGGTTTGTAATTGATCCTTCATTCAATTTACTTAGAAATATTAATATATTTTGTTTTGTTGCTATCTGAAGTTCTGTGTTTGTGCTTCATTTAATTCTGTCTATATTATATAATTATATTTTCGTGGCATGTTACGTACTCCAGTTTGTATCACTGCAAGTTTGAATCAAAACAGGTTTGGCAAACGTAACTGTTGATTATTACAAAACGTATCAATCACCGATACTGTAAATACCTACGCAATGCAAGAGATGAAAGTTGGCCCTGCTTTGTTCGCGATCCAGTTTCTGAAAGACATTGAATGAACAATGAACTTATGTTGTAAACAAGATTGTTATCTTGATTGTCAAATTGTATTTTCTATTGTAAATAATACATTCGCACACCTATTTATTACCATTTTTTGTAAACTATAAATAAACTAAAACACAAAAAAAATTATTTGTGTTATTGGATCACAAATATCCATTACATACATATATGTACGTACGATGTACGTGTATTCAATGGTTAACAATTTTCTTCAATGTAGATAATATTCTTATTCAGCGTTCTCATTAGCACATTATTGTATGTTATGTAAAAATGAGAATGTAATTGAAGAATGTAAGGATTTTAGAAGTTTTTAAATTTCGTGCAATATTTCACAACTGATTTATTTTATGCAAAAAATGCACAAGTTACGTACGAGTGTAATGTGAAAATATATTTTTAAATGTCATAGTACATGTTTTAAGTTCATTAATTTTTATATCAGACAATTACATAAGAAAAATGTAAAATAAAAGCAACGAAAATTTGAACGAATTCTGTAAAGTACTCGTATATGTGTATTTACTTTCAAGCCTGTTGACTCAGCAATAATTATTCTGCGGGTTCTGTTCTGCTGTTCTCTGTGGTTTGTATGTAATTACATGTTTACTGTCAATAATCAACCGGCCGTGATTAATACTTGTGTACTTATATTTGTACTTAGATATCTAAATAATGTATGTATGGAATATAAAATAAATAAGAACAAAATTATTAAAATCAAGTCACAGTATTTATAAATTACAGTGCAATACACAAAAAACAAGTGAAACCTGAGAAATTGGTTTAAAATAAATAAATATATGTAATACCATACTTTCATATATACTTATATATACTGTTTTGCCTAATATAATGTATAAAAATTCAATCATATTTCGATAATTAAACTAATAAATACGTTTAAAATTAATTGCTGGTTCATGTAGGGTAATTATCAAATTTTTATATTTGCAATTAATGAATTATGAAATAAATCACGATTCACGCTCTGGATATTTTGAACAGAAATTTGTCGGTGAGTACCACGAAAGAAGGAAGTATATATGCAGTTAATTTAATTGACAATAAGGTTCAACCATTTTTAGATTTATAAACAAAAATTGTGAAAAGAAAAATTCAATTTATTAAAAATTTCCAGTTATGTCTAATAAAGGAATAAATCCTGTTACATGTGCAATGAGGTAATTAATAAAATATACTTATTACCAATGTTGTTATGCCTGAAATGGGAAAAGCGTAAAGTTATTCATGAATTATATATGAACTTGTCTAAATGTTAGTACTAACGCAATCGTAATTAATGCTGCCAATTATAAGACGTCAGTCGCGACATGAACTTCTAACTAATAATTTAACTAGTATCTAATATACATATTGTAACTAGGTTTGTTGTTCTCGGGCGTATGCATAATTATCTACGCTATTGTCAGATAATATTTACGAAATCATACATGTAACGTTCATAGTTGTGTCGGATTTTTCTCTGATATGCCTCAACATACAGTTCCACAATTTCAAGCCGGCCTCATGTGTAAAACACACCGTGCAGCTCAGAATAGACAGGAAATTTCAACATAATGAAAGTAGAAGAATTTTTGAATGGCAAGTAATGTGGTCTATATATGATAACATAGTCAGACACCGCCAACCTTGGGTCCGTATGTTGTATAGGGAGATCATGTCTGTAATTAGATAATATATTAATACACCATTAGGATATAAACGGAAAACAAGCTGCCAATATAGTGTACAATTATAAATTTATGTACACCTCTGACTACAATAAGATATTGGCTGAAAGTTATCTTTAAATAAGTGTCTTTATTACTAGTTATTATTTACACATTAATATTTATGAGCATCTGTTAATATATTAATGTTTAATGATAGTATGAAGTATGTATTTCATTAATATATTAAATCAGAATGAGGACGGTCACTTGGGATTTTGTATATTTCTAAACAATTACATTTTCATAATTTGAATACGTACTATTTAAATGAAGAATACAGAGTTTTGCAATGCAGTTGGGATATTTATTTCCTAGTGACAAGAGATGGAGGTTTTCAGAATATACTCGTACATAATATGTGTGTAATATGTTAATTTATTACCTACAATGTATAATATGCATATAAATTGTAAGACGTAAACTTTAAAACAATTCAAGCTTATCGTCTCTGATTATCGCTTACATAAAATTAACAATGGATTCCACTATATAATGAAAGAATCTATTTCTATGAAATGAAAATTTCATTTTTCTTGGCGAAAATTTCGAAATTAAAGAGTATTTGATAATGGTGAATTGTGACTTGAGATTTTACTTGCATAATTCGTTTATTTTACATATTGTATCTTAATAATTTGCTGCCATATAGATTAGTAAATATTGAGTAAGTTTCCAATGCTTGCTTCTGATAGAAGTCGATATGTTCTAACATAAGCACAGGTGATTCAGCCAAATTTGCCGATAGACCGGAGATACAGAGCAAGCAGTGTTAAGGTCGGTCGTTCCGCCTCAGTGTCCTGAAGGAGGCTCGCTCACATGATTCTAGCACAACCATGCAAGACTGTTCGTACGCCGGTGACGGCAGGGTAAAACTTCCGAGGTCGTCACGCACTCGTACGTGGGGTGGGGCTGTGGCGAAAGTGCGACCTGTTGGACCCGTACTTCGAAGGTGTGGACAATACTAAATGCAAACACGCGCCTCGTTCAGTAAGACAGCAGATCACTGTGAGTGATATAGCTGCAGTCCACGTACGTATTTCGCTCGTGATTGTGTTATAATTGAAACTGTAACGAGTGTGAAGTGTTTCTTTTGGGCGACTGTTGCTGTCATTCGGATTTTATCCTGTTTTGCGTAGGTTTGTAATAATAGAATAGGTTCATGTCATTGTGGTTTGCATGACATCGGTTTCTTTATTTATCAGTTTTATCATACAATTAAGTAGTGTATCTCTATTTGATAAAATCTGCGATTATATCAGGATAACTATAACACATCTTTTATCGTTTTTTTGCTATATCGTTATTGGTTTCTTACCTTTCCTTTCATTATACAGAAAGGCACAAAAGAAGCGAACGGTTTAAAAAATAATAATTTCCTAGATCTTCTTTTAAAAAGTTATGCATTTTTCAAATTGGTTCGTTTCTGTATATACAGTATAAAGTAAAATTAATTATATAAACAATAAAATAGGGTACTACAAGTAATATAAGAGTAATTATGATACGAGGTTCAAGCGAGGATATGCAATCCACTGTAATTGTATATGAAGCAATTTTTTCCCTCAAGGTGGTGGGAAGAATACATGAGATTAGACCTAGGTCCTTAATGTTTTATTCAAATATCTAAGTAACATTAATGATATATCATCTTCACCCTTCAAATGACAGTAAAAAAGGGGTGGAAATAATTAAATTACCGATTATACAATAGAACCTCGAAATAACGGCATAATTGCAAGCAAAATTACGTACGCGACGTTATTGTGAAACGCCGTTATTGAGAGGTGCTACTGTACGTGATCCGGTCTTACTACTAGTATCTATTTTTTTGGAGCATTCAGGAATTAATCAAAATTAGATTAGTATTATAGACGCATTAGAAACCCACCATTATATAATAAATATATTACATATATGTAATCAGTTGTAAAAAGTTATTAGCTATATTTGCTAAATAATTATGGATATTAGTAATGAGAAAAATAAAATATACATCAAATAAAATGTAATTACTATCCGATTGAAGTCGTAAATTCTTTAACATAAATATGAGCTGAAAACTATAGTTTAATAGAATACTTAATACATGAATGTGCTGTTACCTAATATGTAAAAAATAGCAATTATAAAAACACAAAAAATAGGAGACTCGAGGTCTGGCTTTTATATAAAATAATATTAAAATTTACATTGAATAGTCAACTGATATTTCGTATAATTTAAATGGAAAACTATCACAGCAAACCGACACTGTCAGCTGATTATTCTAATTCTTGTTCGTATAATACGTAAGTTATAGGAAACGTCGCATAATAAGAAATAAATGTGTTAAATGTATAATAATTAACAAGTATACAAAAATGTTAAATGTAAATATGTATTGCTCCATAATTAATGTTTTATTTTATTGGATATCGATTAGAATTGTAGTTTTTATTATAATAACAAACCTGTTCATACTGTGAATGTCGCTAATTTCTGTCGAACTCAATGCATTGGACAATTAAATTCATATTTTCTTTGTTCAATTATAATATAACACAATGTTATTACATAAAATATTATTTTGTCATATTGTAACTAGGGCAAGTTATACCAAATATTAAATTATTTATTACTCAATTCAATAAGTTCCCTAATTAGAAAAATAAAAATTCTTCGCCATGTATATTGTCCCATTTTCATTTTCATTTGAAATATTTATATAGAATAACGAAATTCATACTTTGATTATTTCTATTTTCTAAATAGTTTATTATTTATTTGCTAATCATAAATGTGTTTTTAAATGATCTAATAAAGTAAAATTCTAACATTAATTCAATCAAATTTCATAATTAATTTGTTAACACACGTGAAGTATGAATATCAATAGAAAATTTTGCAGGTGCAGTGCGTGTGCTTTCATCGTGTAAATTAATTCAGATATCGTGCAGTGGCCATATGTTATGCTAATTAGGCTTACTGTTTCTTATACAAAACGAGTAAAGTTGGAGACATTTCTCGTGTATTAAATAATTGTTGCACTTTCTTTTATTTACATAATCTTGATATTTACTATCTGCATATAAATGCATATACGAAATAAAAAAAAAAAAATTCTTTTTAATACAATTTCTAGTTATAGTTATTGGGTAAATTCATTAAAATTTTAATTATCTATATAGAATGTGGAGCAGCATTTTTACCTTATTAATTGGTTAAGATGTTAAATATCTCAAAATGTTTTAAGAGATTTTATGTAACTGAATTATGCAAGCTTGCGGCATTTTTCAAAATTATCTAACTTTGTTTGGAATTATGGCAATTAATACAGAACTATTTTCTACTGATCGCTGACAAATTCTGTTATAGAATGTTATTTTAACGATTCTAATCATTTTGTGTATTACGGTCAATATTACATGAATATCTGTATTATCGATTGTGTAATTTAGGTGTCAGATAATATTTTGTATTTAATTGTTTCGATCCGATTGCTATTGTATCTCCATTATATTTACCAGTGAGCTGCAGGGTGCTCGCGATATTTCAGTGAAACGCATTGTTTAAAATTCCTTAGTTAGATTCCATAAGTTATGTTATATAAAGTTGTTTATATATATAGTAGACATAAGTTTTCATACTGGCGGGCGTATAATTAACAAATATATCAGATTTATATATCGTACAAAGCCATGCTTAACAGTGCATGCATTGCAAGAAAACATACACAGGTACCTATTTCACACAAGTTACCAGTACGATGTAAACTACAGCAACTACAGTTGGATAATTTAGATAAATGATGTACATTTGTAAGCTTAACATGAATGATAATTCTACAAATTAGTCTTCTAAATTATAATGTTTATTTTTTTAGAACATGTTTCTTCAGTTAAGTAAAAATTAATAAAGGAATTTGAATGGTACTTATATCAATAAATGACACAAATAATTTATAAATGACTTGTTTTAGAAACTACTTTATTAAACATTTGTATTCATGTCTAAAATAATTTCTATTGCAGTGATAATGATGGAACCAAATAAACTTCTAGGATTAATTAGTTGTCTGCTGGTAGTTACTGCAGTGACTGCCGAAAATTTGGAAATTGTAAACCAATGGGGATTTTTAGAATTTGATCTCCCGTATGATTACGATTTAATCAATAATTATAGGTGAGTGTGTGGTTAAGATACATATATTTATATTTTCAACCCTTACTCTAATAAGTTTTGGATTAAGAAAGCTTTACTGTACTTATCTAATTTTGCAAAAAAAAAAAACTAATACATAATTAATTTCCTAACATTGAATTATATACAAATTACTAACATTATTTGAGTTTCAGACCTGAAAATATCCTCTTTACCGGTTTGGAAATCGCGCGTGACAGACTATTTCTGGCCATGCCCAGACTGAGAGCAGGTGTAGCTGCTACCATTGCTACCATACCAAGGCATACCCCACCAGGATCCAGCCCCGTTTTACAGGTATGTATACTATTCTAGTGTGCCATTTTCCTGAATCATTATAGAAACACCTTTTATTTAAAATATTCTTAAAGGTAAGGTTGCAACATTACTGACATTAATGCATTGTGCATATTTAAAAATAAATTCCAATAAACGTAATCACATTAACTGGCTGTCAAAAGGTGGTAAAATTATTACGCGAAATACCTTTTCACATTTTTTCCAATGAATTAATTTAAAATGTCATGTAAATTCATATCATAAAAATACTACTGTATAGAATTTTTCATTAATAACGTGTTTTTTTAAATGTATTATTTGTGAAATTTTCATTAATGCAATTGTGAAAAATAATATATATTTAACTTTAATGACGTAACAGTATTGAAAAGTTAAACTGGAATACTGGTATTTATTTTACAATTTATTTGCAATCTGCAAAATATAATATACACATAATACATATTCGTGTTAAGTGTTGTACAAATACTATACTATTTACAAGTACGCAAGTATAATGTTATTGTTAGGCTATAAATTAAAATTTACAATTACAATATGTAATATCAAAAAAAGAGAAATAACATAGCTGCAATGGTAATGACATGGAAACTTTCTTACTTTCCTTATATGACTGACGTAGTAATTTATCCTCAAATATCGTATTCTTATTTAACCAAACTTTCACTTTACTTTTTTATAAATATGAACTTGTTACTTGTTCCAAAATAAAAAAAATAATTACCAAGGTTGCGTCAAGAATTTTAGAACGAATTGTGTGACATGTAGTATTATATACAAACTTAAATCAAGGACATCTTAACTTTAACAATGGCAAGTAATGAACAAAAATTTCGTTTCTCTCTCTGCAGATGATATAACAGGCACACTGTATTTATTACATTATGTAAGTTCAGTAGTTTGTAGATTCCGGTATCTGCCAAATGAAAATGAGAACAGGTTAAGATATTTGGAAGTAGATTTATGATTCTATGCTACATAACACCGCGTTACCTATATCACACTCTTTCCTTTACATCTAGCTTGTGTTAGTAGAGAACCTAACCAATCTACTCCCACTTTTACTAACGTCGTGTACGTATATTATAAGCTAAATAGAGCGTTTCAATAACTTATTCAAATCAAGTACAATCGTGCAATACTAATGAATGAAGTGTATGGTCACAGATATATTACAGTTTCTTTGTAGAATATCAAAAGTAATTAAGCAAATTCGAATTAAAATAAAAATAACCCTACGAGAATGATTAAAAATACTATTTGACAATATTGTTTCAATTATATAATGATATGAAATATTTCAATTAATAATTCGTAAGTATCTTCTTTGCATATATATACGTATATCTTTTGTTTTTATTGATATCTTTACAAGTAAAAAATGTTCAGGAATTATTTGTATATAATAAATAAAGCATAAATGAATATTTGTAGGCTTATCCATCATGGGATTATCATGGTGCCGAACGTGGAGACTTGAATTGTACCGGATTTATATCCGTGTACCGAATGCGTCAGGACAAGTGTGGTCGCCTGTGGGTACTCGATTCCGGTGTGATGACCTCAATTGATGATTTCCGTAGAGTGTGCGATCCGAAAATCGTTATCATAGACATGCATACAGATTTGCCCGTCAGGACGGTAGTTTTTCCACGTGAAGTTCTCAGGCCTGCATCACTCTTTACCAATCTCGTCGTGGATGAGAGCCAAGGATCTTGTGATAGTGCATTTGCCTATATTACCGATACAGCTGCACCAGGTTAACTATTATATAACTATCAAATACGATCATTCGTCTTTTGGAAACACATATCAATTTCACAATACTATATTCGCTGTTAAACGTATCTTTTTTAATAGTTTCGTTTATTTAACTCACGCTCACGGCATTCAAGTGTAAAAAATTTAAAAAGTAATGTTCACGAATGTCACGAAGTAATTTGTCGTGACCTGATGAAATTCATAGCATATTCTAAACTTATAGTCACACAAATCATTGTTTAGAGACTGGACCACATTTACTAGTGCTGGATAATACTGGGATTGCATAATCTTTTATAATAATTGTAGGTATTGTGGTATACGACAGCCGTCAGGATCGCGCTTGGAGATTTATGCACCCTGCTATGTTCCCTGATCCGGATTTCAGTACTTATGACATCCAAGGAGAGAAATTCACACTCATGGATGGCGTTGTCGGTTTAGCACACTCGGCAAATCTAGGACAATTATATTTCCAGCCCTTAGCCACTGACAGGTTAGATAATATAACGAAATAGTTTCATAATTATTTTATACTCCCCGCCTCCTCTTCACTTACTCTAGAAGAGTTTTTATTCTAGCTTTAACCTTAAGAGAAGAAAACAAATATTATTACAAACATTGAAACATTGCTTCTTAACTTTATAAATAAAATATATTTTTATAATTATAGGCTATTCAGTGTACCTACTGCCGTTTTAAAGAAAGGACCTTTGGCGGAATTCGAAGAATTACCTATCGCTCTCGTAGGCCATAAGTCCTCACAAGGAGTAGGTCTCGCTGTGGATCCCAGAGATGACACGATTTATTTCAGCCCATTGACTGAAACAGCTGTAGCGTCGTGGCAGCCTGGTACGAACGAACAAAAGTAAGTATCATTTTCATTTTGTCACTAAGTGATTTTTCAAATATAATTTACTAAAAGCTTTAGTACAGGCACGTAATATTTTCTTAATATATTTATACAAATTATGTGTATATTTTTGTTAAAAGGGTGATCGCGTATGACCCAACACGACTGCAGTTTACATCAGAGCTGAGGTGCGCAGAACTTGATGGTGGAAATATTTGGGGATTGAGTACTCGCTTCCAACGATTCTTCAAGAGACAAGCGCGTGCTGAAGAAATAAACCTGAGGATTATTAGAATACCCAAAAATCCTCGCTATCATCATTTTGGATTCGGCTACAATAACACAGTATTTTAAATATAAAGCAGGGAATTAAACCAAATCATGTATTAATATCATAGCAAGAAATGTGCACTGCTACTTTGGTAGTATTTTATGTTAAAAAATTAAAAATATTCTTAAATGTAATATAAATGTGTGTATCAAAACGTCCCAAAATTATGAAAGAACGTTTGTTGATAGCTAAACTTTTAGTTAAAAAAATAAGTGAAATAATAAAGTTATTATGTTGTATTACGAATTAAAAATTATTTATGTACATATTTATCTATTTCATGCAAATTTCCTCCGAGATTAAGAGTTAATGAAACAACATCGGGAATATAAAACAAGTAATATTAGCACTGAAATTTATTAAATTAATTTAGTCATATTATTGAAAAATTGCATAATTATAATGGTACATTTTCACCAATTGCATTTTATTTTTCATAATATATTTGTATAGAACGTTGTATAAATTCATGCAACTAGATTTTAATTTATGTAGTTAAATGATATTTAACATAACATTTATATTTTGTATTAAAGAACAAGATAGATTAAACGTGTCAAAAATAAACGAACAAATAAATAATATCTGGTTTGTTTATTACTACCGATAATGACTAGAAACAGTAATGCATACCACGCTTACCTGTAACTCATGAATGTAAAGCGGGTTGTAGCATACTCTGAAACAGAAATTATACAGAATGTAGATCATACGAGTATTTGTTATTGCGTCTTTATGTAACTATCTATGACATAGATCATTATAACATAGATTCTATGTTATAATGGGTATTCCAGTTATAGCCCGTCAATAAAACGATCAGGTTTAGTTTCGTTTTATAAATAATTAATTTTTTCAATATTTATCGACACAAGCTGTCCGTTAAAAAAAAGGGTTCCGTAAATAATTTTACCTCTGGTCACGTAAAACAAAATATATGTACCTTGTCTAATGCTCTTGAACATTCAGAATAACTATAATAATGAATTACAAAAAACCATGTGTAATTATAGGAAATTTTCTAAATTATGATTAGATGAAACAAAACAATGTATAATCTAATTTATATTTAATGGTCGGAATTTTTGGTACATACATATAATAAAGGAAACAAAATATTGCGTTGTTGCTTACGAGTAATCTACAGTTTTTTGTAAATAATTTTAATAAGGTATGTACTTAGCAAATATAAAAATAAATACATACGTTAAAAGTGATTACAGTAAAACTTGTGTGAAAGTTCATTGGCACGGGACAAAGTGCGGACCTAATTATCAAAAATAACTTAAATTCGCAACTTGAGATTATCTCCAAAAGTAAAGCGAAAGCTGAATTACATTTTGTATACTGAGATTTATAAATTAATCTACAAATTAGTGTTCATAATTATCTTAATATTTAATTAACGTTTATGCTAGTTATTGACACGAGAAATACGTGATATCAAATAATTATCGTATAGGCACAGTTATATTATTACGGTTATATTCCTAATTATATGATAAGATTATAGACCATTATTCGGTCATACGTGAAAGTATGCATATGACGTCACGTTATTGACTGGCAACGGCAGATGAGCTACGAACTTGACCGCGGATTTTGGTTTTAGTTCACGTTTGTTTTTCAAGGAAGGCACTTGTACTGTTCGCCTTCCGCAAAAAAATCAATTATCGAAATGGTACAACACAGAGAAAATCGCAGGGATCCATGTAAGTTACTTGTATTTATATGTATATGAAAATAATTAAGAACAAAAATTAAATGATATTTTGGTAATTTTGTTGTTGCTTGTAATACAGTTTTTAATATATTTTGTCTACGCTCATACAAACAAACCTTCATTATAGAAATATTATAGCAAATAAAATTGTTTGTAAATATTAAGTACTGCAATCGGTAAAAAATAGATATATTTTTTTTTGTTTCTTACCCCAGTAATAAAAAATCTGGTGTGGTCACCACACTATTTTCTTATACTCAATTTAAATTGGCACATATTTGACATTTCAAATGCGTATTTCTGTAAATATTTTGTCTTTCATAGCATATATTATATTTTAAATGCATGCCAATATATAAATACATTTTCCTCAAAATTGGATAAAGATAGAACAAAAATGTATAGAACATTTTTTATTAAGCTTATCGTTTCCTATAACTTTTATTTCAAAACTTTTTCCATATCCCTTTTAGTTTCTCCAATAATTTGCAATGTTCGATTTTAATGTTCAGTAAACTCTTTCGGTTCTGCGATTATGCTAGAAATCTAATCAGCTCTTCATATAATCAATAAACTTTTAAATACGAAGTTTCATTGTCCTGTCTTTGCTCGTTTTGAAGATAATGAACATACAGACACACACACACAGACGTCATTGCGAAAATAGTCAAAACGTATTCAGGGGACCACAAAACATGTATTTCCATCAAAATCTCGTAATCGAAATTTTTCATGATTCCTATACTTCCTTTATACTATGTATAAGAAAGTAAAAAAGCGCAGCATGTTTCTTGTGTATGTAATTATTTTATACCAATTTCTTAAGATTATTATAGTATACATATCAATTTTCTATTGAAAATAGTGCGATGGTATATTTATTTATTTTCGTAAATTTAAAAATCAAGCTGCAATTATCAAAAAATTTACAAATAGGTCATTGTGGCGAAATGAATCAAAGCAACAAATATTATTTTCTTTCTTTTGGGCTTACAATACTGTACAATTATTTTGCAAAATTTTGTAAAACTAATTGAAACAATAGAACAAATTTTAACTGTTACGTATTAGAGAAAGTCAAGTAGAGATCAATCTAGATTTTTTTCTCTGTTGGTAATATTACATTTGTCTAGTAACTAATTAAATAATTTTTTTTTAAATTAAAATACTCTTTTGATGAAATAGACATTTTTATTTGTTTGTAAATGTTACTTTATCAGTTAATTCATATAAAGTTTAGAATTATTATCGGTATAGTACAAAAAAATTCATCGGCAGTTAAATATATAATAAACAATAAGTATGTAAAAGTGCGTAAAATTATTTTCGCATTTTTCATTTATCAACAGCAAACACAATACTTATATGTAATCCTGCAATTAGAGTATAATTATTTAAAAGTATGTAGATACGAATGTTATTAAATATGTAAATATTCATATTTTAACTAGTCAAATGGTATCTGTATTGAATTTAATTGTTTATAGAATAATTTATTATTATACTGAAGTAGAATCAACCAAGCACCTACCCCATTTGCCATTCAATTAATCTTCCTAAAAATAAGAACACTGATTTACATAAACATTTATTTACCATTAAGCGTAGTATAGAAATCCTTGAATGTGGTTAGTCTTATAAGTAGCAAACCAAAGATTAATTAATAGCAAAAATGTTGTAAACAAGTTAGATTGACTATTAGTGCACTGAGCCATTAAAATATAGGAATATAAAATGACGAATCACATAAAATTGAAAACCACATTTTGTTATATAGTAGGAGTATTATTATACTGCTGATAAATCATATACAAAGCAATAAATGACATAAATAAGTGATGTTTTGCTGATAATAATTATATATGATGAGTATATGTTGAAATATGTATGAAATTTCACTAGTCAAATTTTATTGTTTAACTGAACATTTACATTCACACGTTTTGTGTCATATGTTTGAACAAAGACTGCGTCTATTATTTCCGGTTTTAAAATTCTGTTTAATTATATTCATGATCCAAACAAAGAGCATTACAAATACGCACTAACCAAACAATACCTTATAGCAATGAATGAAATTAACTATGGTCTATCAGATGCGCAACCATCTAAATTATAATTTACGTCTTTGAAATGGGAAAACGATTGGAAATATTAAAAGCAGAATTATTATTTTTAATTCGTCATTCTACCTGTATTCTCCATTGGAATGTGTACAATGAAGAAGTATCGTGTTTTTAGTTAAATCATTTGAAACATTTTAACTATTATCGTTTAACGAAATTGATTAAGTCTGTTGTAATCGCTTTATCCGGGAAATTAGTAATTAGGGAAATAATTAATGATTGCTGTTATATGTTTTTAAGCCAAGTTTATTTAAAAGTTACATATTACGACGGTTTTTATAATTTAATTATGTGCTAATGTTTGAAGTAAATGACTGTGAAACTATAGGAAACATAAATATTGTTGTTAAACTTTTTGAAAAAACATTTCATTCATGATATTTATCAAACTAACTAGAAGCCAAAATTAATAATATTCTACTACAGATATATGTAGAATGAAAATGATTGGTATCTAACTAATGATAAGTAATTAAAATTTTTTTTTATATTAATAAATGCCAATTTCATAAATGTATAAGTGTTAATAAATTAACAGTAAAGCCACTATCCCACTGTAAAAATTTTCGTATTTATTTTTATATATATTTTTACAAATATTTTCGTCATGCGTAAAAATATGTTCACCGAGTAAGGCTATATCACACAGTCAAAACTTTTTATAAAAATTTTAAGTGAATGTCAGTTTTTTGGGTTAGGATCGGCTTCATAATCGAAATGGAAAACCAAAATTTGTTAAAATATATATTGTATATTTATCTGTCAGTTGTGTGAGGTTAATCAAGATCTTCGCTGAATCAGACGCTGTCAAATGGTAGAGATAGAAAACACTCAAGCGTGCTCACCTTGTTGCTCTTTCCATAAACTTCCAATGAAATTGCTTCTTTCGTCTTTGTAAATACAAGCGGTCTGTATATACGTGACGTCACTTAAATATTTTATGTGACGTCACAAAATTACAAGCACCGTAAATATATTTATGAACACGTTAATATTGTCCCTATCACACTATAAAAACGGTTTTTATAAAAATTTATATAAAAATAAATACGAAAATTTTTACAGTGGGATACTGGCTTAATATCCAAACATTGTTCTTGGTGATATGAATGCTAAAATACGCGTTGTTACAGCTTCCTATTGCATAATTTAACATGTGCCTATGAAACCGACGACACAAATATTTATTAGAAAATCTGGTGTGGCCACCATATGACATATAAATATGTATCTTTGAAAGTGTAAAATTCCCCATAAAAAGTTTATATGTAACGTAATAAACTTTAACTTTTATTTAAAAATTATCATGTGCGTCTTTCATCGAAACTATTAAGTTTATAGTTGGAATATAAATTTCGCAAATAGTTTTGCGATATTGAAGGAGAGTTTGGAACAATGAGAAACGAAAAGAAAAAATTAACTAAATGTGTATAAATAATGGATAATTATTTAATATGCAGTGATTTTGTGTGAGATAAGCACATAATGTTACGTATTTAAAATACCGCTATCATTAGAGGTTAATTGTGATTCAAGGATTTTCAACTCACAGCCAAAATTTCATTTCTCACATAAGATTACTAGATATAATTCTGTTATTTGTTGAAGTAACAACGTATAGGGACTACTTAGATTCAATGCAATTAGAAAAATAATGTAAACGTACATACTTTACTGCCCTAGTATTTGTATGAACAAATATATGGGTAATTAGGTATATGTTCAATCCATTTTACTTTTCAATAATCGTAACACTTTGATGGCCGCTCTCCCGCATATGTGATCCAAAAGTTGCCAGCTGCTGTCATGTATATGTGATTTTGTGACCTAGCAGCGGTTATTAGCCGCTGTCATGGTGATGTGATTCATCATTTATCAATCGGAGTAGACGGTAGGACTCACGTCAGAAACACCGGCAGTCATTGAACTAAATATGCGGCTATCAAAGTGTTAAAAACAGAATATTTAATAATTTTTATTATATACATAATAATAAAAACATAATCTAATTTTTCATTTATTAAGTTTGCCTTGTCACACTAATGTCTATAATTTTTATTTTAAATTAATATATTTTGATTATTTACAATATGTATATTTTTTGCGTGATGATCACATAGGTAGTACTTATGTTCGAAACTGCAAATAAATATTAGCGATAAAACCATTTTTTTTATTATATTATGCAATGAATTACTAGAAACAAATTGTAAATCAAATTTACATGTACTGTTTTATCTGTAAACGGGAACTTGACAAACGTTTAAAAAATTGTTTACAAATGTCAAGTAGATCGTGACATATTTTTTCGTTGATAATTCTTTTGGATTGCGCTAGCTGGCGTAAACAAGTAAAAGGAAATAATTAACAAAAGTACTTTTATAAGCAATATCGGAGACTTGACATAGCCATGTTAATTTCTGCGAATGTATTATAGGCACACTGCATTACATCAAATAGCAGGTAGATAGATGGCGCTGATGCTGCATTTTGGTTCTGATCTGTACTATATTAAATTTAATTACTACTTATATTTAAGCTTAGAGGAAAGGATAGAAGGAATTAGATGTTCATGGATAGTATCGGCTTTGGGAATATTCGTGGCTTGCGTCATAAAAAATTCTTAAGTATGTGGTATGGATTGGATAAAACAAAATTCAAAAATATATTTTAATCTAATATTATATTACTATCATCATCGGCAATTTAATACATCTACAACTAATTTTTTTCTGAGCTCAAGTAAACTATTGTTTATTAATTTACTAAATATTTATAAATGCAAAAATACTTATATTTGTGTTATGTAAGCATTTATTTTCGTTCTCAGACATGCAGCGCCATCTGTTTAACATTACTTTCTTGTTTTGATTTAAAAACGCGAGACACACTATCCTCAAATACGTTTAAACAAATTTTATGCCTATTTATTTGGAATAACTTACGTTCATTGAAATAACAAATATATCATTTTATATTTTAAGTGCGTATGTAGTTTGAATTAAAGATTTTTTAGCCTTAAGTTTTATTTAAACATTTAATAACAAGACTTGTGTAGCACGATGTATATATTCTTTCTTAAAATAATAAGTAGAATAAAAACACATGTTCCGCAGTTTTTCTGAATATAATTTTGCTCTTATTGTTGCACGTGTTTATACGCTTACATTTTGTACTGTATGTATATTATTATAGAGAATACATGTATATCTTTCCAGTAACCAATGTTCATTGCAAAAAATATTCAGTATTAACTGGTATTAACCTTCACCACGTCCTTTGTCCACTGACACTGGCAGTGAAATTTCCTTAAGATTATTAAACCGTGAGAAACTGTATGGAACTTTACAATTTATATTTATAGCATATATAATTTATTGAAAGTATTAATTGTACTACGAGAATATATACATCTAAGAATATAAGTACCTTCATATAGGAAAAAAGACATTGAATTGTATTTAAAATTGTTTTTAAATAAGAATAATATTCAACTGGAAATTTGCATTAGTAATAGTAATATAAACTGAGAAATATTCAATATTTCCTAGACTGTTCTAAGAAATGAATCCGCTTAAGTTATTTTAAACTTTTCACGATCACGACCTTTCCATTGAAAAGAGGATGTTATTATATTATCGACAGTAAATTATTGACAAACTGATGTTTGTTTAAATTTTACTAGATGATACAGCACTTGTTGTATGGGAATTTCCTTTGTTGAAATAAATAAATACCGAACGTATAATCAGTTATGTGTAATTCACAGTATTCACGAGATAATTTAAATAAACTAATAGCTTTAACTATTAAACATTGTTCCCATATTTGTAATAGTTTAAGTAGATGATTCTGATAATACAATAATTATTTTATTAGTATTTAAAAATAGAATAGAAATTATATTTTTAATAATCTTAATATGTTAAATAATACTCTTATTTTGTATAAATCTGAATAGCAATCGTACTTTTAATAAACTGCAATCATGCAGTTTACTGCAGAAAATTAATGAGATATTGAAAGGTAAAAAGAAAATGGCCTTCACATTTGTTTATTATAAGCCATCCGAGGCACGGTGAGTATGGGCTGGATAATAAACACCCACATTTCTATTTTTTCTTAAAATTGAAACAGCCTTGTTTAAATTTGTGAAAAAAAGGAATAAGCTGTTTTTCCCCGTTTTATTTATAAACTTTCAAATAACATTTTACAGAAAAAAAAATTTACGCAATCATATAAAAACTTACTTTACGTATTTTGTAAAATTTGCTGGTGATATCATATGATTCACAAAATAATATTAATAGTTTAATGACACGTGCTTTACTTATCACTAAATAACTACCAAGTAATATCTATAAATAACAACATTTTACGTTAAATATTGTAAGTTAACGATAATTTTCAAGCAGCAATATCTCATTATATGTTAACAATATTTTACAAACTAGTTTAATCTTTTCTAGAAAATCCAGTTTCTTAAAATAAAATAACAAAATATGAACTTTTATTCAATGGACGATACTGTCAATTGTTTAATACAATGACACTTTGTCGAAAGGCTAAAATTATACTTTGAAATTTAAGACATATAGGTATAAAATTGTACTCGGTGTCTTGTATCATATGTTCGTTAAAAATCAGAACCGTGAAGGAAACACGGCTTTATATGGCTGCTTGACAAGTAAATAGTTGACAGTATTGTCTTCGGTGCAATACAAAGGTGTGTTCCTTACCATAAGAAAATAAAACAAGTCTTATTAATAAACAAAAAAATTATAATACACGTGCAGACGCAATCTGCAGCAGGTGACCAAACGCCTTTTTATTTAATTATAATTCACTGCGTTAAGTACAATCTCAGTGTCATCGCGTGGTAGTAGTACGGAAGAGCAAAATGCAGTCGGAAGCTGAACGGCAAGAAATAGGTAATAGTCAATTTTATACTTAACATTTACTATATTAATATTATTACAATATAAACCACAGAATTAACTTGTTCTTACTGAAGGTTCTGCTAGTTAAACTTATGAATACGGCTGTAAGAATTTGACCAAATACAGAGCTTGTGTTCTTATGAGCACAAACAGTTATTTGTGTTTACGGAATGTTATGAATCATTTCAGATATCGAAATTATTGCAATATCATTTCAATTAATGCGAAATTATTGTTTAACGTACTGAATTTACGTTAAATTATGTGGTTTTTTATTCTTAACAACTTTTTCCTTTAAATTTTTCCTGAGATATCGGAAATTAAGATATAGTTCTGAATAATATCTAATTATATTTTCCTATAGTATGATAAAAAAAATCACATGTATATTTAATTAATGGAAAAGAAATTATTTCAGCAAAATTAAAAACAATTTTATTAAAAATTAATATCCACAATAATTACTGAAGATTTCGTAATAAAATTTAGCATCACAATTTGCAAAGAACTTGTGTGTAAATTGTAATTGTAACTAATAGATAATTTATTAGAAAATATGGTTATAATAAATAATGAATTACCTACACATTTTTGTGGTCGGGATTTTACCAAATAAAGATTTAGTTTATTATAAGTCTGGAATATTACATCATACCATAACTGCAATGACATAAACTGTACTTACTTAAAAGGTCACTTACCCATCTAAATAAATAGTATTGTTGCCATTGAATATTATTTGTAAACTATTGAAAATTGAATTAATACTTGAAACTCTTTGCGGTTAAGTAATTGTAGGCTTGATCATACTTATAGATGCCGATTTGGTCGCAGATATACAGGCGTAAGTCTATAAAATCTAGGTAACATAGTTTCAAATCCTGCCTTCGATACTGCATTATTTGTGTTTCATATTTTACAATAAACTAGGTGTGTAAATCATATTCTAGTTTATCATTTATTTTTATTTCCTTACGAACTTATCAAAATGTCAACTAATACAATAAACATTATAAAATGCAACTCTGATAGCACATATCAATAGATATTATATGTTACAAATGTCAAAACAAAAAATAAACAAATGCTTATCGTTGAGAATTTACATGAAATTTTCAATAAATTACATGTACGAGTATATCTAATCGTGATGATGCATGAATAATGCTAGACATTTACCGAAAATAGAGGAAGTGTGTTTTTCAATGAATTGTACGTGCGCAATTCTCGGAAATTCCAATGGGTACCCCCTAAAGCATAGTGTTTATAAACACTCAATATAAAACAGATGACCTATTGTCGGTGTCTTCAGTTATTGAAGAAGACTTAGTCGTAGCAGACACGTTTAGCTGTACAGAGCGGAACCTGTCAACAACCGTTAACATTATTGTTTATATCGTGTGTGTAGTAAGATAGTGGATTGATAACCTTATTATTTTGTGCACAATATTATTGAAGGTAAAATATTTATTTAGTGCATAATTTATTTGTTTTACAACAACATATATTATTTAATAAATTAATTACTTGAAATTAGATGCCAATATTATAGACAATAAATACAATTATATTGAGTAAAGAGCTATTCTGTCATTTTAAATAATTGTGTTCTAAAACTAGTATAAAAAAAAAAATATAGAGAATTTTGTTTAAATTCCAAATAATTCAGTTGCAATGAATATTCCAGTTTTACAACATGGATCTTTATATAATACGTATCAAAATACATATTAAAATCCTTAAATTAGATACATAATTGATTACGTAATAATTAAATCCACATATTAGGCATTAAGAAAGCCTTTAAAAATACGAAACAACGTATGTATGTTGAAAACAATGAAACAATGAGTTCTGATAGATACATAATATTATTATATGTAGCCTTCATTAATCATATCAAGCTTTATTTGAGAGTGGTAATATTTTTTATTATATTATATTATGCATGCACAAATTGATAACATACTAAATGCTATATTGTTTCTGTATCTATTAATATAATATGTGAATCCTTTTGCATAAAACATTATTTATGACAACGTTTAATTAGATTGATCATTTAAGTAATATTTTCAGATTTTTTCTTCCTGCGACATTGCAACTTTACTGATATCAGTAATTTATTTTTATTATTATTATTAAAGTTTAGCCTTGCGTTATGCAGATAAATTGTAAAAAATCATAAGTACAAGCCTGAGTATTTTAAAATCTTACGTATCATTACGATGTATTTTAGTGACTATTATTATTACAAACAGGTTTCATATGACTGGTTTAGCTACTCATTGTAATAAAGTTTACATGTACACACTATACAGAAAATTATACTGGTATTTTTCTTAACATACGTCAATAATTAATGAAAGTTTTAAAATCAATAATAATAATACAGAAATAAAATGTAATTTTTAAAACACTTTTTCATCGATCAATATATCTAGATTATTATTGATATTTTTAATATATATATTGAATTGTTATTACAATTCTTATAATTCTTGTTAAATATACTTAAATACAGAAGCTATTAAACATAATTAATCAGCACCTTCTATTGTTTGTGCACTTTTTGGAATATGTATATACCTGCCAAGAAAACTCAAAAATGTTTTAACAAAATGAAAAGATGCGCATTGAAAATTCGTATATGAAAAATAAGGTTGTTTGTTTAATTGTCATGTTAAAATCATATAAACAGATAGTTTACCGCATTTATTTAACCTGCAAACCGATAAACCGTATGTACTTTGTTATGTTTATCATATGTTTCTAGTAATGTTACTGATATAGTATAACAAGTAAAAACGATAATTTGACCGGTATTTCACATAAATATAAAGTCGTATATTCATGTACTTTGTAACAGATTACGAAACGTGAGATTTTGACAGTTAGGGAAGTACTTAGTCCCATTTCACGTAGGTATACGATGTTTGGATGACCGAAATTGCTGACATGCTAACCTGGTCACGTCTCTTTTTAAAATACACACCGTATTTCGTAGAACTGATTTCAATTCGACTTTCTTTTTCTTTATTTACCTCAACATAAATAAATCACATCCGATTACGCACTTCAAAACATAAATTTTATTTTTAGAATTTGTTAAAGAAAAGTATATATGTACCTGTATATTTGTTCCAGCAATGAGAATTCTCTGTTTTCTCGGATTTTGTTCCATCATGAGTCCAGGACTTTTGGGGCAACGTAAAGGTTTGTCATTAGTAAACCAGTGGAAACAATTGGATTATACTTATGTGACTCCCGCGGCACGAGAACATGCTAAGAGCACTGGAGAATTTGTTCCTGGAAATGGAGTAGCTATTGATATGGATGTACATTATGGAGGTAATAAATACTAATACATAATATGTAATATATTTTGTAATCATATTTTTTAGAATTTGTTTACCTTATATAAAAACTGAGCAATTAAGGTTAAATTTGTTGCTGCTTGTTTTTTATAAATGTCTCTTCACTCAATATCTGTAAGTAGTGAGAAAGAAATTTAAATGACAATTGAATTCAATAAGTTCCGGGTCTAAATCCGGCTGTCATAATATTGGACATTTGCATATTTGAAATCAGTATTGCGTGCTAGGAATATTATCATGTATATTACATGGTAGTATTGTAGCATAAGTCACAAGAATTATAAAAAATAATATATTGCAAGTCACGTTTTACAGCTAAATTTTTTGTTCTACTTCGTGTTCATCTAAAAATAATTATTATTGTATTTTATGATCACGAATGCCACAGTAAAAGATTTACGTAAAATTGTTATTGTTTCTTAAAAGTGTGATGTAATATAAACATATTTTCTTATTGTTAACAATAGATATTATAATTATTGGTTATAGCATCACGATCGTAATATGTATAATCGTTGTTTAATAAACAAAATCAATTTTTATAATACTGGTTACAATCATAGCAAAAAAATAATATGTATTTGTAAATACATATAGCAATTGAAACGCGAAGTAAAAGATATTATACTTGTTTCAGTATTATTAAAATATTAAAAAAAATTAGAACAATTAGTATAAATAAATAAATAATATATTAATTCCTAATGGAACATTTATAGTAATTTTAAGTAAATATATTTAAATAATAATTCTTATTCACAAAAGAATTGATTCGAATTATTTACAATATTAAATGTTTTCTGTGAAATTTTATGTGTAAGAGGCGTGATATTAATATGTTTTAATTATTGATTTGTAGAAAATGGTTTAACAAAAATCTTCGTAACGGTACCACGGTTTCAAGATGGTATCCCAGCTACATTGGCCACTGTATCAAAAGAAATGTTGAATGGTAATTCTCTTCTTCGGCCGTATCCTTCTTGGGAATGGCATAGAAATTCACCAAGATGTAATCGTGATCGTTTAGTTTCTGTTTTTCGAACTCAGGTAAAATTTATTTTAAAACCACGTAAATGTTCTATATTTCCATTAATTCTTCTGATTAATTATTAAGATATATTCTTATTTAACATTTAATTCTGTATAATTCAGATTGATGAATGTGGTCGACTTTGGGTTCTGGATACGGGAAAAATTGGATCTAATCAACTATGTGCTGCTCAATTTATAGCCTTCGATCCAAATACGGTAAGAAAACATGTTATATTTGCATCAAATAATATAAACTAATTGAAGGTTAATAATGTTTTTCGTAAAATTTTAATTGTAGGATCGAGTAGTTCATAAATTTCAAATACCAAAAGATCAAATTTTACCGTCTTCTTTATTGGTGACTCCGGTTGTTGACGTACGAGATCCACAAAGTGGTTGCAGAGATACTTTCATATACGCAGCAGATGTTACTGGATTTGGTTTGGTCGTGTATGACGTTAGGAGAAACAGTTCCTGGAGAGTTGAAAATAAACTATTCTATCCCATTCCAGAGTATGGTACCTTCTCAATTGCTGGTAAGAATACATTTCTTATGTCGCCCACCATTTTATAGTATTATCAGTATGTTTTCACATTTACTTACCAAATGTTTTGCAGGTGAATCATTCGATTTAATGGACGGTATTCTGGGAATGGCCATATCACCGTACAAGCCAGGACAGGATCGTATTCTCTACTTTCATGCACTAGCCAGTAACACCGAAAATTACGTATATACATCTGTTCTTCGAAACGGGACAATTTTCCATGATAATTCTGATGCAGAGCCTCGACAGTTCGCTGTATATTCTAATAAGAGGCCATCACAAAGTGCTGCAGAAGTAATAGATAAAAATGGAATCATGTATTTTGGATTGCTTCATGAAATTGCTATGGCATGTTGGAATATTAACACTGATTATAATCAAAGAAATTTCGATGTGTTTGACACAAATGCCGAAACTTTACAGTTTCCTAGCGGAATAAAGGTAATGAATCAACTTTTAGAGCTGTCCTATATTGAATCTTTTAAGTTATTGAAAACTTTACTTGTATTTATAATAACAATGCATTTCAGATTATTAACAATCGTAAAGGCCAACAAGAATTGTGGGTGTTAACATGTCGTTTTCAAAAAGCCATGACCGGTACAATGAATGGCAACGAAATTAATTTCCGCATTCAAGCAGCTTCCACGGACGACATATTGAACGGAAGTAAATGCAAGGCGGCATCTGCAAATGCAGCAGGAAGTACCGGCGGTGGATATGGATTAGTAAGTCAGCCCACGTACAGCCGAGCCAGTACATATGCAGCAAGTACGAGTAAATTAACAGATAGAAAACCACTGACATCTACTAAACGAGAAACGTCCACTGGCGATCAGTTAATATTCTCAAATTAGTTATACTATATTCAACGCTGCGTTACTAGGCTCAGTTTAGATTAATTATAAATAATATTCATATAATGCGGAAGGCAAGAAACGGTTGACATATCGAAGGAAATTAACTAAATTTATGATTTACAGTATATATTCGGTAATTATTATTTCTAATTAATTATTTTAATTTATAATTTATATATAAATTATTACTACCTTATAAGAATTGTGTACTAATTATAATAACACCATACAATGAAATATGTGACAGACGCTTATTACACTGGTATTAAGCGTACATAACTTTTGTAATAAATTCATTTATATATTATTATTTTATATTTAATAATTTAATATTTAGCTACTAGTGATAGTAAAGCGTACAATATTTAATATATAAACTTTATGTACTTACAATATGGCTGGTTATTAGCTGTTTATACAGTATATCGTTTTCTGTACGAATGACACAAATATAAATAAAATTTAAAACATTTAAATCTGTTGGTGTACACCAAATATGTATCGCGCGATATTTTAAAGTCAAATAAATTACTACTATTATATTCTTTTAACTGGATTACTTCCATTATCTTATATCAAATGTAGCAATGGACATATGGAATAGGTAATCATATAAATTTTAATTACCTTCAATCGTGCGAACGAATCACGATGAAACTTGTTAAGTTGCTACTGGACGATTGTAAGAATAAACTTATGCATTAGTTTTGTCAGTCGTATTTTGTGTCCTGTGCTTTGCGTGTATTCTTCCCATTTATTGTCACACCTCGTTTGTTATAAGGAACGAATAAATATAATTAGTAATGATCTAAATATGGTTGCTATGTTCGGGAGTAGCTAAGTTTTTGCATAATTTAAAATAATTAGATTACGGAAGTTCTACTTCGTGTTAGTTCGTGAAGTGAAATGTGTTATTCATTACGTGTATCCAACTCATTATTAGTAGTAGAAGTGAATAACGGAAGCCGCATATTGTGTGTGTAAGGTATTAGCCACAACGGACGTGCCAAGACCAGCTCTGATTCGACGGATACTTAGGCAACCAGTGCAACGTTACTGTAAGTTTTTGACACGGTTTTTTTTTTACTTTACTCGGCAACGTTCAATACCGAAGAAACAATTTAAAAATTCTCTTTGAAAACTTGTTTTTAGAAATAAAATGTTTCTACAAATTAGCTTTAAACGATTGGAGTAATTAAAAACGTAAAGTATGATTAACAGATTACTTTCTCTATATTACGTATGTATATCAAGTACTTTACCGATAAAGTCAGTTTCAAGTTACTTTTAGTTATTTATATATTTATTTTGCAAACTAAAAGTACGTATTGTTGTAAATACGTATATATCTAACACAAAAGAACTTATAAGAATAGTAGTAAAACGTCAATCAAATAGAGATTCATTAGGTACCGTTTTTTCTCAGAAAAACACAACGAAATATTTTACCAGTATTAAGATGAAAATAACGTTTGACAAGAGATGACATTCAAACGCTTCTTAAACTTAATAAATATCTTTTAATCGTAACAAGATTGTAATAGTTACATTACATTTTCTGTGTTATTTTCGTAAGTACTATTTTAATATGCATTATCCAATGCTGTATAAATGTACAGCAAGTGTCGATGTAAAATTTATAATGAAAATTAACGTCTGCAGTAAATTTATGTTTGGTATATTGAGATGCGTTTGTCAAGGACTATTTTGATTCTTGGAAATGTCACACTGGTTTCCGTTACTAAACAACATTCCACATTACGAAGGAGATACATTCCTTTATATTCACAATACCGTACACACGTGCTATATATATATATATATATATATATATATATATATATATATATATATATATATATATATATATATATATAATATATATATATATATATATAATATATATATATATATATATATATATATATATATTTGTAGGAATAAGATAAACAAATTTTCAAATTTGACATTGAACAGATACTGTAAAAATTTTAATTATTCTGTTAAATCGAGTTATGTAAATTGATTGAAGCCTCTACTCTACGGGGGATATTTTGAAATATGTATTAAGAAACATAAGACCATAAGAGGTATGTGGTAAAATTCTCTGTTGTAAAATTCTTTTGTAGACTAAGTTTCAATGTGCGAATACGTTAAAATATAACACAATGATTTGTAATCTGAATAAATTGTAGACTGTAAAAAAATCATTTCAAAACTAATTTACTATTAATCAAATTTTTTTCTATTAACTATATTGCGTAACATGAAATATAAATGGGCGTAAAACTTTCGTCTATAAACTATAGTACAGTTCATTGATACAGAATACTGTTCAGTTCATGCACTATAAACACGGAAAACACAAATGTAAAGTCAGCATAAATAAAAGAAATAGAAGTAAAAAATGTAATTGTGTTTGTCATTAGACTAGATATTTGACTGAAGTTCAGATCACCTACAAATAATTAAAATATACGTATGTATATATTTTTAATTATTAATTTGTCAGTATTTTTATAGAAAATGATTAGTATTTTATTATTTGTTATCAATATAATCAATAAATCAACATCAAAACTCAATCTTATTTGTACACCCCCAGTGAACTCTAATTCCTGCCAGTACGTTTCAAGGGCGTAATCATGTGATCGGATGGCCATAAATATCAAGGAACGATATATTAGAAATGTCGTATGGCTGATTCATTGTGCAATTTTAGTGAGTGCACTAGCACCATCCTGTTGGAAACAATAATTGCATTAATTTTAAGTGTTGCAAGCAGCTGCTGAATAATATTGTGACACCGGTACCAGTGTCTTTTATGTGATTTATTAGATTGTATTTTACGCTACCCCAACCCTACTCACTCATTCGCTTCTTAATGCGCAGTCTTAGTATTTTAGCACTTTCAAATCTTACTCCTATCCTACCCATACACTACCATATTCTAGCCATACCCATTATAATTTGTATCACTGGCACTAAATCATAGTAAGACCGCTATTGCTATATTTAAAATGTATCATACAAAATTGCGTCAAATTCTATTATCATACTAAATGTTGGGTTACGTGATATGCAGATAACCTTGTATTTACTACTGTAATCCGAATCATTCGAATTTAAAAATTCATTAATTTTATTTTATTCCTTAATTTAATATATGTATGTATTCACTATTTGAAAAATATCTTATTACGTGATTTCGTAATCAGAATACATTGTTCTTGTGTATTGTACTGCAAAAATTAGGCACGCTTTCGAATATTTAAAGCACTATTTATCATAATTTTTAAATTTTTTCCTACACCTACGTTAGCTGTAATGTAAAGCAGCATTCCATACCTTATCGTACTTATTATAATTTATTATGAATATAACAATTTCGTCTAACCTTGAACTAGATATTGTATATTGTAGCTAATATTGCTATTGTACCTTTCACTTATTTACATACAAATTCTAAAAGAAAACAACTATTCGAAATGTAACAAAATAATTTACATTTTGTTATGCAGCTTTTAGTTATTTTTTCCTTTGCAACTTTTCCTATATAATTTACATAATCTTATTCGTATAATTTTAAATTTCTGTACAAAATTTTTATATATTCCAAGTTTCACTGGCATCATGCGTGTAGTTTATTGATATCCTCATTTTAATTAACGGATCTTTTCGGCCAAGGACTAGTAGATTGACGAACTTTCTATATTTGATAGTATCAAATTTATTATTTTCACCACTTCCAATAAAGTTGATATATGATCTATCATTTAATTCGTAATCATATGAAATAAATAAAGGAATAACTAGTTACGTCATCACCTTCAGGCAAACATACTAAAACAATATCCTGGTATTTACAAAATAAAAAATCATTTACAATCTATAACAAAATAAATATTGGTTAACTGCCTACAATTAGAATATATGCTTTACTCACCATTCATAAATTTGGAATAGTTCTTCTGACAAGTAAGTTCATTATCGCACGCAATATACGAAGTATGTTTGCGAGAAGCATAAATTAATATTGATCAATAGAAAAAATTGTATTCCAATTTATAAAAAAAAAATAGTGTTGTTGAAATCCTAATTAGAAGAGATATCTGCTGAGAAGAGATGTACTGAAATTTGAAAGTGTAACTAGTAATTTAATTAGTAGTGATTTTTAATAAACAAGTTTCGAATTTTTTATTTGACATATAGAGCATATTTGATGATACTATTTCCATAATTATCTTAATTGAATCTGTTCGGAAAAGTAATCACCTTTTTATTGATACATTTTACCTTTTCTAAACTGAATTAAAATATACATTCCTATTTCGTACAAGTAAAGTGGGTCTTTCACAGATAGTGAAAGAGGGAATGAGAGTTTTAAATTCATGTTACAAGTTCAGATAAGATGACCTTAAAATGTGTGTTTCCGTTAAAATCTTATACCAATTTGTTACGATTACATTACTCTATACTTACTGTGTATAGTAAAGTAAAAATATACAGATACTATAAACTATAATCCTATATGAACTACTTGTTGCCGTATAGATAACCGTTAACTGCTGACTAATATAACTCTTACAATAGTGAGAGTGACAAAGTGATATGAATGCCAAGGTTAAAAACTGTTCGATACATTATGCGTCCCTACATGTTGTATAATCTTATTAAACTAGTATTTTGTATACCGATTGTACTGTATTATGTTCAATAATATCTAGGAATATTAGTTTGAAATTTACTTACGAATCAATCAGATGATCGTAATCGTAATCAATTAATCATGGATTAATCTATCTCTCAGTATTATTCATATATTACTGACATACATTTATGATTTTTTTCAAATAATAATTACCTCTATCGTTAATTAGTGTGGCAGATGTGAAATTTTTTAAAATAAAATTAATTTCACTGTCTAGTAACTAAGAATTTATAAAATGAAAAAAAGGCTCAAAATTGTACGGTGTATCCGTCCCTGTTGCCAAGAAAATTTTAGTTGAGAAGAAATTCATTTAAACCTTTATAAAACTCGGATATGAAGTACTAATAGTGAATTAGTTACAGAAATATTTCTCCTCAATAAATAAAATATTGAATAGCAGGAATAGTTTTTATATATTACTACCCAACAAAATATAATAATATTTTTAAACATTTATTTCAAATTATTGTAATATTATTTTATATATAATTTTCGATAACATGTGATTCAATTAAATTCATTCATATTTTATTTAAATTAAAAAAATATATGTTGAGAATGTATCATTGCACAAAAGAAAAAAAAGACAAGATATAAAAAAAATATGATTATTATATAACCTGAGACACCAAATTTAAAGTCCAATAACAATTGTCTTTGTATATAAATAAACATAAATGATAATTATAATATTTTAATGAACCTTAATCCGGCTCTGGTTCGGTGCGTATGAAAGTTAAAATACTTTCACTATTATTTGCAGATCATATCTGTTTAAATAGATTGATCTGTGAAGCTGTGCGTAAATAGTCGATCAGCCCTTGCTCAGTGTCACACCGACTTGTTTATATTTTGTATTTATTATTGGAATATTACATATCTTTGAATAATTGTGTGTGAAAGTGAATTAATATATACGTGGGGTGTTATTATAATAAACAATTGCAATTTTAGGTAAAAACATTATTTATTATTTTTACGTTTAACTCTTTTATAATAACAGAACTTTAGGACAGTTGCATTACAATAAATTAACTAAACATGCTAACCCTAAATAATGTCACAATTTACTATAAAATAATTGTAAAACTGGAACATGTAAGATTATCGCTTCTGATGGCGTCATACATGCCATTACAAGTCTATGTAGTAATAGGTGTAAGCGGAATGTAGAACGGAAAAAATCTGTGTAATAACATTCTAACATTTACACTTATTTTACTTTTATAAATATACGTAATAACTAAATAGTGAAAAAAGTATTGAATTCTTTTATGTTCCACTTCTATGTTTGTGTGTACAAAATGTAAACTATAATTTAAAAATAATTCGCAATAGAACAAGTTAATTGGTATTTACACAAAAATTGTCTTTTTGCTTTCTACAAACTGTTAAATTTTATATTGGGTAAAAACCTAGACAAAATTATAGAAAGTTCTCTAAATTATGATAAGCACAAAGTACACATACTTATTATTTTCGTATGTCTTTAACGAATAAAGCAAAATATAATATTGACCATATTTGTTATATACATATTATAATAATTTGTCATATTTTTGATACTCTGAAATTTAGCAAATAGTATGGCTGTCGCATCATCCTCATGGTTTGAAAGCTGGGTTCCACCTAGGCCTCTGTTACCTGATGTATATCCGAATTCTTTCTCTCATATACGACACACATTTGAAAATGGTAAGTTTCAAGGTTACACTAATTTAAAATTTAGCAATATTTACGCACTCTTTATAATTCACTATTAAATATTGACTTTCGAACAAATTCAAAATAATTTTTAAATCGTTCAGAATATATTCTATTATAGTTAACCAAATAATTCTTCCCTCATTCGTAGATCACTAATATGCCCGTAAGATATTTATTAAAAGTCCTTAGACTTTGTTTGAGGTGCTATGCTCCGTACATTTCTAACTATTGAGCATTATTCATTCTCACAATTATCTCCAACAGGAACCTATTTCGTCACATTATTTACATTTCTTTCAAATTTAATGCATCTTTGTCCCACCTTTGCACGGGCTCTCTGAAGGACATTCGGTTTGAGTAATAAATTCGCAGTTATAAATGTCAGTTTACGCTTGAAGTATATATTATGACCTCAGGCATAGTTAGTATTTCACATCTTGTGTTCTTGAACAACTTAAGCATATTAATATGGAACATGTATACAAAACTTGTTTAGTATGAAAAGACCTATTGATGTGGTTACTTGTGTACAGTGAATAACTGAACAATTTTCGGATTATATCGTAAGTACATATTGGAAATTTAGACTATATTTAAAAATAAATTGTGACTAATAGTTAGTATTGTTCTACGACAGAATTTTACAATAGCTATTTACAATTACTGCTTTAGATATGATATTTGTATACATTTTAATAAACAATTATTTTTATAAATTTAATTCAGTATTTTTTGTATAATTCTTTTTGAAGTGTCAAGAATAAACTGCACTAAAACAAATTATTTTTTGTATAATATTGTTAAAGTTATGCAGACAAACAAAATTCAATCAGTAGCAAATAATAAATATATAATATTTACTGTGTACACTCATTTGCAATATTCATGTTGCAGTTTAATTACTTAATTACACTTAAATGTATAAATTGCACTAGTTTTAAAAATAATCGAACTCGTACTTGTACATGATAAGCTAAACATGCTAAACACATAGTAATAAGATTAATGAAAACGGATCGTATTAACATTTCCGATTTCTCTTTCATTTATATTTTCTGGATAAAGTAAAGTTCGATTTCTTTCTTTATCTTGAATACGTGTCTCTGTTCATGGTTTTATACTTTATGAACCGGACAGGAATCTCGTCTATACTTCCTTAGCATAATGCAAATAAACATTTATATCTCATGACAAATTCACTTGTATGTCAAATCGTGTAAAATAAATGCGGAAAAGTAAATTACGGAAAACATAAAGCGAAAGCGACACATGTGATAAAAATAGCATAAGTCTCTCTCTCTCTCTCTCTCTCTCTCTCTCTCTATATATATATATATATATATATATATATATATATATATATTATATGTATTGTCTGTCGTATGTATATATGTATTGTCTGTCGAACAGTGTTTCACTAAGCCGTTGTCAGACGGTCATTCTTTGCATCGTTCCATCAGTGTTATCAATGCGAATGAAGTGACGTCTTATGACATGTTTTGTCAGTCTGCTCTATTTAGAACCGGCTCTATTTCCATCATTCTGAGTGATGTGTTTAGCTTCTGATTGGCTGAAACGTCTCGCTCCATCTCATTTTATCAACGAGAGAAATACAAGTGGTAACTTAGTTGTGTTCAAGGGTTGTTTTTCTTGTCCAGTCTTGTCACTGCTCGTTATAGCTATACAGTTTCGAATTCAGATACGAAATCTGCGTGAGTTATATTGGTTCCAATCAGAGTTAATAATTCTTTGAAATATTCTTCATCCATTAGTAAATAATTTCTAAAACTATTTTCGTCTTCTTACCTCAACTCAATATATGACATGTTTAACACTCCTTTACCGTTGATTCTTCTAGCTAGTCGTTTATGACTATTTTTAATTTTCTTTAATTTAATGACGTACAATGCCATTCGCGATAATTTCAATACTCTCCTCCTGTTGTCCATTTCTAAACGTCAAACTCAATTGGCCAACTGTCACTGTGTCAATATAAAATGATGAAAAGAATGACCATCTGACACTGGTTTTTTAAAGATCTCAAGTCCCAAAATTAATCTTTGGCAATAGTGTAATATAAGGTCAAACAAACATAGTTTTGATGAAGTACAAAAGATATATAATTATAAAAAGAGCTTAATTAATTAAAACTGCGTAATGAAAGGTTGCATCTGCAACAATATTCAGACATATAAAACGACTTTTTTACTCCAGATACAAAGAACTTTTTCTGTCAATATTTTATTTTAATATGTTTTTTCTCATTGCAGAAAAAGAAAATAATATGAGACGCTTACTTCCTTACCTGCTTACATTAGGCATATTCTCGCCACCAACATATCAGCAATCAATATCATATCAGGAACCAACAGATACAACACCAGAAACAACAGATCCTTTCAGTATAGTTTATCAATGGAACTTATTAGATTTTGAATATCCGACCGAAGAGGAACGATTAGAAGCTATTGGAAGTGAATCATTTATTAAAGAAAACAATCTTCCATTGGGTATTGATGTGTGGAAAGATAAAATTTTCTTAAGTATGCCTCGATGGAAATCAGGTGTACCAGCTACATTGGCATGGCTACCAAGACAACCGAAAACACCGTCGCCCCGACTTAAACCGTATCCAAATTGGGAATGGCATACATCTGGTAAGATTGTTTATAAATTGACCCGGTCATTCCTTTCTAAAGAAGTCACATTTTTGACGAAACTTGTAACAATTTATATTAGAACCTTTTCATCACATATCATTTAATAAATTCGTTAATTTTTCAATTGCAGGTTCTTGTATGGGTTTGACTTCAGTATTCCGTATGCAGGTAGACTCATGCGGTCGATTGTGGGTATTAGATTCTGGTTTAGTAGATGTCACTATTAAACCTGTTCAAATGTGCCCACCACAAATCCTAGTATTTGATCTAGAAACTGACAAATTAGTCCGGAGACACGTGTTGAAAGACGAGCATATTAAACAAGACAGTCTGTACTCGAATATCGTTATAGATGTTCGCGATGGAGATTGTGAAAATGTTCACGCCTATGCTACGGACGTTTGGCGTTTTGGAATTTTGGTATACAGCTTGAAAAATGACCGTAGCTGGCGTGTGACAAATCATTTGTTTTACCCTGATCCATTAGCTGCTGCTTATAAATTACATGGTTTAGAATATAGTTGGACTGATGGCGTATTTGGATTATCGCTGAGCCCTTTTGATAAATCTTTTGATGACAGGATACTATATTTCCATGCAATGTCCAGTTTCCGAGAGTTCTATGTGAAAACATCGGTTATTTGTAACGAAACTGGTTGGGAGGACGCTGCAGATGAATTTAAACTTTTGGGACAAAGCAGAGGTAAAAATGGGCACACTTCCGCTTCTGCTATGGATGAAAATGGTATACTATATTTCAATTTAGTATCGAGAGACAGCGTTGGTTGTTGGGATTCTCGCAAAGCCTACAAAAGAGATAATATTGGTGTTATTGCGAAAAATAATGTCACCATGATATTTCCAAATGATTTAAAATTAGATAAAGAACAGAGACAAGGTCTGTGGATTGTGAGTAACAGGTTACCATTTTACTTATATAAAGAACTTGATCCAAATGATGTAAACTTCAGGGTCATGCATGCTTTCACAGATGAAGCAGTGAAAAATACGATTTGTGAACCAACAGTTTCTCTAATTGATTCTTATCAAGAGTATTCTAATGATATTGATTGTTATTAATTATCACTCAATCTATTGCTTATCCAAATAATATGATTATCACAAAATTAACTTATAAACCTAATTATTACATTTCTAGCTTGTGGCATTTTATATTATTAGTTTGATAAAACAAATTTTCTTGTTATAATTCAAATTAAACTGAAAAAGGTGCTGAATTGTGAATTTGTATTTACAACTAAATTTTCAATTCAAAAGAACAAATATTAAATTTACGGTGATTCTGCAGACTATCCATATTTAGCTACGTAAATATATATTTAATAAAATAGTAATGTTACTCTTATAGTGATAGGATTATAGAATTTATTTATATCTGTATAATACTAATTTTTAATATAACTATATTTTATATGTACGGCCAATTGTTGTCCATTGTAGGAATATATATATATTCATGTACTGTTACCTACTAGAAAATCTGTTGAGTTAATAATTTTACACCATGCTTTATGTATTTATTATGTATGTATGTATGTATTGTTGGAATATTTAGATATTTTTAAATTATTAACTATTAAATAATTGTTTTTCTCTCCCAGACATCTTAGTCCATGGACACTTGTATCAGCAATATAATATTCTGCAACCACAACGAACTTGTGGTGACAGGCTTTCAGTAAAACATTAATGTTATGCGATTTGCTTACACATACGTATTATGGATTCATCCATAGTTATATTTTTATCAATTTCTATTTTATGAAGTGCATTGCAAATTAATAAAACATTCACAATACTGTTTAAAACTAGCATGAAACCCGTAAGCATCACGACGTGGATTTATTTCAGAATTAATACGTAAATTTTTTCCTGTTTTTTTTTTTAATTTAAATAAACATGAACATAGTGTAGTGATAGTCGTGTATGTAGTAGAACAGTATTCAGTATTAACATTCGCAATGACACATTGAACAGATTGTTTTCTTCTTCTGATAATTCAAGTCGGAATCTTCATGTCACTATAATGCTCAGATATAAGTTCAAGTTCTCCATTTACAATACAAGGATATCGAACTGTTGATAGGCATGTGGAATGTATTTAATCATGTATAATGGTACAAGTGTTATTAATGAATATTATTCATGTCATTATATCAAGTGACTACATGGAAGCACAACAAGGTGTGCTAATATTCTCGCCGGACACATTTACCATATTGAAACCAAATTTTTACCATTTATAAATTGTATTTTATTCTACAAAAATTATATGCTAGTAATTAATCAAAACATAATTTACATACTGATATTTCATTACAGTTACATTTTTACTCTCGTAAAAATATATCTAAGATACAAATTCTAAAACTTATGAATAGTGTACATATTTCATTGATAAAACTACGTCTACTCATGTTTGTATTTACATTTATTATTAGAAATAGAGTATTTAGAGGTACTGACATGAATTAATCTAAAGTAGATAAGATACACTTCCTAAGCAGGGCCGTCCTAAGATATTTGGCGCCCATGGGATACTAACAATAATGCGCTCCGTTTCATAAGAAAAGAGCCCATACATATATTCTGCTGACTTTTTTTTCTAATATTTTTCGGCTGAGCTCTTTTTAGCAAGCAAAATTGGCGCCGCAAGAAAGCTGGCGCCTCTGGGCTATGGCCTACTTAGCACTGTGGTTAGGCCGGCCCTGTTTCTAAGTACATAAATATAATTTGAACACAGCCAACGAACAGATTACGTATAAAAAGTAGTGATGCTGCATATGGAGAACGCGCTGACATGCCAACCAGACAGCACTTAGAGAGCTTGTAATGCAAGTAGTCCATTTATAAATGATCAAACGTATCAGGTGCAGCTGTGTTTTATACATTTTGAAGTATAACATAACATCAAAGTGTAATATAAAAATAAATAATAGTAGAATATAAAATAGTATTTTCATTTACTTTGTGAAAATCCATATTCAATTAATTATATATGTATATTATATATAAATAGATACTTTGTTTATTTATATACATATATAATTAATTAAATAATAACAGACTAACAAATGTAGTAATAAAATTATGCGACTGTTTCATCAATGTCCTTCTTGTTTCTTATTCTGCACCAAATTCTTAACGTCACAAAATAAATAATTTCCAAGAAGGACAAGAATGAGAATCCCATGAACAGTCCAAGCAATCCACCGCAGTTGCCTAAGAAATCAGTCAAACCATACATCTCGCTACGCTGCAATGCCATGAAATCGCCTTCTTTGAAAGCAATAAACACATCTGTTATCTCTATTCTGCAAAATGAAATCATTGTAAAGAGACTAGTTATCATTTTTTTAAATAATTATATTACCCTTTTAATTCAGAAGAAAGATTGTATGCTATTTCCAAAGTTTTCAGAGCATGTAATTTAGTTTGAGAAGATTCCGCCTTGTAGTGTAACGAAGAACAAGATGGAAGGCAGTCACATTCCTGAAATATTTGATAATCGGGTCGATTTTGTATACGCTCAACAATTGTACCTTTTTTTTCCATTATGTCATATTTTAAAATTCTCCCTGTAATTTTACAACGTTTTCTATTGTCAACATATATGAACAACATATAAATAGAACATTTAGGATTACCTTGCGCCGTTTGTATACATTTTGTTGAACCAATTCCACAAATATCCGTTTCATTGTCTCCTGCAGACATGTTTTATTTATTAGCAACTTACATGAAACAGAGTATGAAAATATTTAATTACTTGGCGAATAGAACGGTAAACATTGGCATAGTTCTCGAGTGACGTTAGCAAGACACTCAATTTGACAATTATCTTCCGTGTACATTTTATAATACCGCAGTGTTTTTTCGTATGAAAAGTAACAGTTTCTTATTTCTGGTGGAATATACTTTACACTTTTTGATGTAGTTACCAGTTTCGGAGTAACAAATATAGTTACCCGTTTATCTACCGGTATTGGAATATAATGTTGACTGACACGCGGAGATTCGGCTGGATTATGGAGTAAAAGCTAAAATACGTACATATATACACACATATTTATAATATTGTAGATAGTTACGCAATATATCTTACTTTATATCCAGATGTTGGTTCACCACAAATATAATCTTTCTCATTAGCATGCGACATAAGTAACATACTTATCCCTGACAACAAACCTTCTCTAGCTGTTCGTTCCGGGTATGTTGTCATATCCATGTCATCCTGATATCCATCTTCTATAGTCCAACCTTCATTTACCTTACCGTGACCATCCAATATCATGCTATCAGCTCTGAAATATAAATATTTTAGAAAGAAAACTAATTTTGTAAATACAAATTACTTACAACTGCTCGGTATACATATCTTTTCCGGTTAGAGAATTAAAAGTGAAACATAGCCCGTCTTCAGTTAATTGGGGTGCAAAATACTCGGCACTAGATAATTTCTTTTTACCTTGCCATTTTATACTAAATATTGTCATTTCTAATTCTGGCGCAACCTTATATATCAAAGTACGAGTATAATACGTTATACGGATTAATTTCTGCTATATAATTCTTACCTCTATAATAGATTCAATAGCGGCTGCGTTCGTAATATTTTCACAGTCATCATTTATATCATAAGTGGCCAAATCACAAACCAACGATAAATCCCAAAATTTTTTAGATCTACGGCAAATAATCGAAATTTGTATTTTCTATAAATTGTAAGCAAACTGATTGTTAACTTACTCTTCTTCTGACAAGTTTTCTCGATTCAGGTACGCTTTAGTATAGTTAAAGTAGCTTTGTTGCACTTTATTTACGGGACACACAGTTACTGCTGGAAAAGGAATTTCCCATATCGGTGTTTGTGTATGTGAGAAACTCATAATGACAGGAGTATTCTGCCATTTTGTCCAAGTTTTATTAATAAGAAATGCACATGCGGCCACACTTAGCGTAAATACAGTTAACCACCATATTCTAGAATTATTAATGGTATTTATTATGCATACTTAATTGTACGAATACATGTATAATAAACATAAATATTACGTTAATTGTTAATTTAAGTAACTTTCGCTTACTTTTCTGTCATACTTATATCGTCAGCCCCCAAATATCCAATTCCATGAATACTAGTATTTGAACAGTATTCCGAGAAAATTTTGGAAATAAATCGTTTTGTACATTTTTGTTTTTTCACTTTTATCGGCTTGTCTTTGAATGTATCTTCATATGAATCACTGATTTTAGCCATCGTGTTATTTGTGTTGAATATACTCAGCACCGGAATATAATTAGTGCATTGCGCACAAAACACGAAGTAACTAAACACAAAATACGGTACAGTCTAACCGAAATGGATTAAACCGCACCTCAATTGCGAATTAATTTATAGTGACTCCCTTGCAGTACTAGGGCAGTATACTCTAGAGAACTAGATGTCCAGAGACGTGCACTCATTCCAACTGGCACTTCCAAAAGCACATGTCTTATTTATAGTTGTTTTAAATTTCTAATTATAGTTGTTCTTGAAATAATAATAATAATACATCTGTGGGTACGAATTTGCTTTATATAATATATTGTAATTAAAATTTGAAGAGAATTTGAATATAAATTTATCACAGGTTTACGATATATGTCAAGTAGATGGGGTAGTGTATAAAAACCACTTGAGTCAAGTGTGTGTCAAGTGATTGGACACACACTTGACGCGCAAAACAAAATATTGCGCCAGAAATACTGATCTGGCGACAATGAAAGTAGGCCGACAATAAACTAATTTTAACGTTTTAAATATCTATTAAATAATTTTTTATGAGTAGTACAACGTTTCTATGCAACGATGTCACAATTGGTGCATTTTTATGCTCAGTGAAATTGTCACGCCAATACTGCAACGTTAATTTGTATTAGTTAGTTTTTCCTTGCCACAGATATTATCTTCGTATTCTCCAGTGAGTTATTTTACATGATACATTTTGAAATCTAATTACTAATACATATGTGTGCAAGATATGTACATATCGCACATTTATTTTTAATTTTATCTACTTAATATTCCATTAAATATATTAAAAGCTTCTAATTATTAAAAATTATGTGAATGAAAATTTAAAAAATGATGTTTTTTTCTAAAATTAACCTATTTTCAAATTATCATTAATAATTTATTAAATCAGTTTGTTATTATTATTTATTTATGCAGAAATTTAACAAACATAACATATAAATACATTTCAAGTAGTAACATTAATAATGTGCAAATATTTACTCATATTGTGAAGTTAAAAATATATTCAACATGTACAGTTTTTGTACATAAATATGGCGCTACTTGTTACGTAAAATCGTACATTTTAATTATGTATTCGTAATATAGATTTCGTCTTTATTTTTTAGTCGCATCATAGTCTTAAGGTTACAGAGTAAACAATTTCCAGTAGAGATAAGACTGAAAACACCGTGAATGGCCCTAGGGGCCCGCCACAGTTGGCTATAAAGTCAGTCAATCCAAACATCCTACTGCGGTGTAGCGCCATGAAGTATGGACTCTCTGAAGAAGATATTCACATGGGTTGCTTGCTAACTGCCTGCAATTACATGTTGTTCGTAAAAATATTATTTTAACACTTTGGGTATAGATTTATTTTGAAGTAAAGATTTATTTGGTACTATAGGTTATATGTCAAAATCATAAAAAATAATTTAGTGACTCAGTTTGAACGTGTGACACTCAGCAACCGTAGTTCGTTTCAAATCCGCTAACGTGACGTCAGAATGGCGTCAGGGTTAACAGTTTGTTCAAATAATTTGAAAGAAAATTTAACCGTCTGACGCCGGCTTTGGGAAATATGTTGAGTTAATAATTATACACAATTCTTTATGTAAATTATTATATATGCATGTATTGTTGGAACTTTTATATATTTTTTAATCTAATGACTATTAAATACTTCTCCTTTACTCCCAGACATCCTAGTCCATGAATATATTGTACTCTGCAGCCACAACGGGCTATTTGGTTTCCAGTGAGCGACAGGCCTTCAGTACAGCAGGGATGTTATGCGGCTTGCTTACTCATACATATTGCGGATTTTGTCATGATTATATTTTGGTATCAATTTTTTATATTACGCAGTACAACAAAAATAATAAGATATACACAAAAATGCTTAAAACTACCACTACCAAACAATGGATTCATTTCAATAGAATGAATGTGTTTCTTTTCTAAATATTTCTTTATAATTTTAATAAGGATGCGTAGTGTATCCTATGCCATGTATAAGTGGAACAATATTTCATGTTTAATAATTTTATTTTTTCTTCTAACAATTCTAGTCGGGAACTTTATGTTACTTACATAGATTCAAGTACTTCATTTATAATACAAGGATATCGAATTGTTGATTGGTTTGCGAAATGTATTTAATCATGTGTACTCACACAAGCGTTATTAAGGAATATTATTATATATTACAGTGTTGACTACATGAAAGCATAATGAGTTTTACAACAGGTGTGCTAATATTCTCACTGGAATCATTGATCTCATTAAAAAATATTTTTTACTACGAAAATGATATGCTAGTAATTAATTAAAACATAATAATCGATATTTCATACATTATTACTCACATAAAATTATATTTAAAATTCAAATACATACTAAAAATGAAAATTAGGAATAGTGTACATATTTCATTGATATTATTGTCATATTCATGTTTGTATTTACTTTTATTATTTGAAATTGCGTATTTCTCGATACTAACCTGAAAACATGTAAACTAGAAATATTCTTTCTAAGTATAAGATAAATATGATTTGAACACAGGCTGTCGAAATGGTGATATAAATAGCAATGGTGCTTCATACAAAGTATGCGTCGGCTTGCCAACTAGATATCACCCAGCGAGAATGTAATGTAAGTAGTCAAGTTAAAAATAATCTAACGATCTACGTTTCCCAGGCATAATCAGTGCAGCTAAATTATATTTTTTCAAAAGTTTAATATAACAACAAAGCAGAATATAATAATAAATCATAATAGAATAACAAACGTAATATAGTACATTATACACCAAGGGAGAGAAACCACTTATTTTTCCTGAGGTGTAGTTTGAAGCCCGAGGGCGAAGCCAGAGGGCTACAAATACATCGAGGGAAAAATAAGTGGTCTCTCCCGAGGTGTATATACTATTTTTTCCACGTTCGGGAGTAGAAACACTTAATTTCATAAATAATGAATTATAATAAATCGGAACGAAATTGCAATATTTAGAAGCCTTTGGAAATGTTTCCATGCAACGCGTACCATGACAACACACATTTATTTACAAAAACCTTTGTTATAATAAAAACTCCCTTATGAAAAGTGTTTTCGTTCCTAGGGAGTAAATGCGTCATTTCTGTCCCGCGTTTGACGCCATAGAAACCGACTTCTACTCCCGGACGTGTAAAAATAAAATTATACAACGTTTCTATGAGTGGGTTTCTTGTTTCTTATTCTGCACCAAATTCTTAAAGTCATAAAATATCCAATTTCCAACAAAGACAAGAATGAGAATCCCATGAACAGTCCAAGCAATCCACCGCAGTTGGCTAAGAAATCAGTCAGACCATACATCTCGCTACGCTGCAATGCCATGAAATCGCTTTCTTTGAAAGCTATGTGCACATCCGTTATCTCTAATCTACAGAATGAAATCATTGTATAGCATTAGATATCATTTTCTTATAATTATATTTTATATTACCCATGTGCTTCAGAAGAAATATTGTATGCTATTTTCAAGGTTTTCAGGGCATGCATATTTGTTTGAGAAGACTCCGTCGTGTAGTGTAACGAAGAACAAGATGGAAGACAGTCACATTCCTGATATATTTGATAATCTGGTCGATTTTGTATACGATCAACAATTATACTTTTTTTTTTTCATCCTGTCATATTTTAAAATTCCCTCTGTAATTTCATAATGTTTTTTACTGTATCAACATATATGAACAACATATAAATAGAACATTTATGATTGATTACCTTGCGCCATTTCTATACAACTCGTTGAACCAATTCCACAAATATCTGTTTCATTGTCTCCTGCAAACATGTTTTTATTTATTAGCAATTTATATGAAAGAAGCAATGAGAATAATAAATTACTTGGCGAATAGAACGGCAAACAATGGCACAGATGTTGAGTGATATTAGCAAGACACTCAATTTGACAATTATCTTCTGTATATATTTTATAAAATCGCAATGTCTTTTCGTATGAAAAGTAACAGTTTCTTGTTTTTGGTGAAATATGCTTTACACTTTTTGATGTAGTTATCAGTTTTGGAGTAACAAATATAGTTACCCGTTTATCTACCGGTATTGGAATATAATGTTGACTGACACGCGGAGATTCGGCAGGATTATGGAGTAAAAGCTAAAATACGTACATACATATATACACACATGTTAGATAGTTACGCAATATTACTCACTTTAAATCCAGATGTTGGCTCACCGCAAATATAATCTTTCTCCTCAGCAAACGACGTAAGTAATATACTTATCCCTGACAACAAACCTTCTCTAGCTGTTCGTTCTGGGTAGGTTGTCATATCCATGTCATCCTGATATCCATCTTCTATAGTCCAACCTTCATTTACCTTACCGTGACCATCCAATATCATGCTATCAGCTCTGAAATATAAATATTTTAGAAAGAAAACTAATTTTGAAAATACAAATTACTTACAAGTGTTCGGTGTACATATCTTTTCCGATTAGAGAATTAAAAGTGAAACATAGCCCGTCTTCAGTTAATTGGGGTGCAAAATACTCTGTAGTAGACAATTTCTTTTTATCTTGCCATTTTATACCAAATATTGTCATTTCTAAGTCTGGCGCAACCTTATGTATCAAATTATAATGCATTATACTGATTAATTTTTATTACATAATTATTACCTATATATATATATATATATATATATATATATATATATATATATATATATATATATAATTCTTACCTCTATAATAGATTTAACAGCGGCAAGGTTCGTAATATTTTCACAGTCATCTTTTATATCCGTAGAGTCCACATGACAAACCAACGATATGTCCCAAAATTTCTTAGATCTATAGCAAAGAATGAAGATTTGTATTTCCTGTCAATTGTAAACAAGCTAATTGTTAACTTACTCTTTTTTCGATAAGTTTTCCCGATTTAGGAATGCTTGAGTATAGTTATAGTAGCTTTGTTGCACTTTATTTACGGGACACACTGTTACTGCTGGAAAAGGAATTTCCCATATCGGTGTTTGAGTATTTGAGAAACTCATAATGACAGGAGTACTCTGCCATTTTGTCCAAGTTTTATTTATAAGAAATGCACATGCGACCACACTTAACGTAAATACAGTTAACCACCATATTCTAGAATTATTGTTATTTATTATGCATACTTAATTGTACGAATACATGAATGATAAACATACATATTTCGTTAACTGATAATTTACGTAATTCACGCTTACTTTTCAATCATACATGTATCATCAGCCCCCAAATATCCAATTCCATGAATACTAGTATTTGAACAGTATTCACAGAAAATTTGAGAAATAAATCGTTTTGTACATTTTGGTTTTTTCTTATTTATCGGCTTGTCTATAAATGTATCTTCACATGTATCACTGTTTTGAGCCATCGTGTTATTTGTGTAGAATATACTCAGCACCGAAATGTTGTTAGTACATCACGCACAAAACACGAACTAAACACAAAATACGACACAGTGCAACACCAATGGATAAAACCACTCCCCAATTACGAATCAATTTATAGCGAATCAACTCATAGTGACTCTCCTTGCAGTAGTAGCTAATATATAGGATACTCTAGAAAACTGGACGTACAGATACGTACGTTTATTCAAACTGATACTTCCAAAAGCAATTCTTATTTATGTTACGTAAAATTTCTAAATATAGTTGTCCTTGAATGCAGAGTATAACCGCGGGTGGGGATTTTTTTTTGTATAGTATGAATGGTATTCGACCGTAAATTCATCACAGGTTCACGATAAATATCAAGTACATAAAAAGTAGTTTCTAAAATCTCGCTAGACCCATTAGCTAACCAAATATTATGCCCGTCCTATAAAATACTGATCCGCCGACAATGAAAGCCCGATTCTTGAAATCATGCGCATTTATTCGTGTGCGCAACTAAGTAAGAAGCGTGCAAGAAACTAAAAACAATATGTTAGAAAATTTTGCAATAAACCAATTTTAGCGTTTTAAATATCTTAAAAATTTTTTACGAATAATACAACATTTCTATGCAACTGTTTCACAATATATTATTCGTTTTTATACTCCATGAACTGGTACGCCCATACTACAGCATTCATTTGTTTTAATCACGACCTTCTCGATTGAGTGTAACAGTGTGTACGCGAGTGTGTAATTGAGAAGGTCGTGGTTTTAATCATCATTTCATTGCCATAGATATAATTTCGTGTTCGTCAGATAGGTACTTTTATTTTACCTGATATATTTTGAAATTTATTTACTAACATGTATATGTAAAAATTCGTTCAAACCCCATTTAACGAGCACTCTAGCATGTACATACGTAGTTTAAAGCCTGCAAATATGGTAGGTATCAAAAAAGGCTTTATTTACGTTTTAAGCAATTCTGAGTTGGAAAAAAATAATCATTTTCAAGTACATATTATGTAAAAAGTGTTAAAATAAAAAGGTTTACTGAATATTCCAAGAATTGTTTTCAAATAATACGTTCATAAATAAGAGTATAAATAACATGTAGAACCTGCAAAAAATTCACTGAATAAATATATTCCATTGCACAGTTATTGTACATAAATATGGCGCTACTTGTTATGTAAAATCGAATATTTAAATTATGTATTCGTGTCATAGATTTTGTCCTTATTCCTTAGTCTGCACCATAGTCTCAGGGTTACAAAGTAAACAATTTCCAATAGAGATAAGAATGAAAAGCCCATGAATAGACCTAATAGCCCGCCACAGTTGGCTATGAAGTCAGTCAATCCATACATCTCACTGCGGTGTAACGCCATGAAGTAAGAATCACTGAAGAAAATATCCACACGTGTAGCCTGCATACTATCACAAAATACAATATAAAACAAATGGAATATAATTTGCATTCAGCATGTTTATACAATAATACAACAATGCTTACAATTCTGCTGACATTGAAATAACTCCGGCTTTTTCTAACGATTCACCCCAGTGCAAGTCGGTTTGTGAAATTTCTGACACATAACTTAGTGATGTACAAGAAGGCAAGCAATTACATCTTACATACATTTCATACGCCAATGATTCAAAATCATTTTTATTACTTGTAGATTTCTTTTTCATTATTTCATATTTTAACATCTCACCTGAAATTACATGCCGTTCGTAAAAATATAATTTTAAGGCAACATAATAAAATCAATGTACTTTGTGCAAGTTTCAAACAGGGAATAGCTCCATAACCACAAATATTCGTCTCATTATCCCCTGTGTCAAGTAATAAATGAAATTAAATTACAGTCGTACAGTGTAAGGATTTATTATTTACTGGGAGAGTAGAACGGCAAACACTTGCAATATTGCCGGGTGATATTGGCAAGACATTCTGTTTGGCAATTATCTTGCGTATACGTTTTGTAAAATCGCAATATTTTTTCGTTAGGAAAATAACAATTTCTAGTTTTCGGTGAGATATGCAACAACCCTTTGGATGTTGTAACCATATCCGGTTTAACAGACACAGCCAATTGTCTATTCAATGGTGCTAGAATATACTGATGTTTAACACGTGGCAATTCGGCCGGATTGTGCAGCAAAATCTGCAAATTATGACTGTGAAAGCAAACATTTCATCCGCGGTCTTAATTTTAATGTGTGCTGATGCAACTGTTTTATACTGTTTTGATCTGTGGATACTAACATGATCTCTTTACGGTTGCACCAGAAATGAACTTACTTTATACCCTGATATAAAATCCCCACAAACGTAATCTTTCTCAAAGGCATATGACATAAGTAGTATAGATATTCCTGATAACAAACCATCCTGAGCGGTTCTAATAGGATAAGTTTTCATATCTAGATTAACTAGGTACCCATTTTCCATTGTCCATCCTTCATTTTCCTTTCCATGTCCTTGTAGTATCATGTTGGGATTGCTGGAGCCATGATATGTACAAAATAAATTATTATAAAGCTCATTGACAATAATTTCTTACACTTGATCGGTATACATGTCCTTCCCAATAAGGGAATTAAAAGTGAAACACACTCCTTCTGCTGTGAGCTGGGGTGTAAATAATTTTTGAGTAAAAAATTCTACATCACCTTGCCATCGCAATTCATATATTGTATCAGTTAATTTTGGCGCAACCTTCAGTATTACAATCATAAATGCAGTAATTATAGAGCTTGAAATTTTATTAAATACAATTTTTATAAGGTACCTTTAAAATAGATGCTATGGCTTCTTCATCGCTGGTTTCATTGAGATCGAATTCAAATGAATGTTGCAAATTGCAAATTAACGATATGTCCCAAAACTCTTTACGTCTATGAAAATAAATATGTACAATTATACCTGTATAATTGTTACAGTTTCTGCAAGTACTACTCTTTCTTACTCGATTCCTTCCAATTTCTTGCGATTCAAGAACACCTCTGTGTAATTATATGTCAATTGTTGTACTTTATTCACGGGACATATAGTCACAGCCGGAAATGGAATTTCCCATATAGGGGTTTGAGTATGAGAAAAGCTCATAATGACAGGCGTGTTTTGCCATTTTTGCCATGTATTATTTATAAGAATAGAACATGTAGCAACGCTGAGTACGAACATCGTAAACCACCATACTCTGTACAAGTTATAAACATGCGTTATTAAATATTAATGTAATGTGATATACATGACATTTTATTATAATAATTAAAATTTAAATATTGTATGCTTACTTCTCAATAATACTTTTGTCATCAGCCCCTAAGTATCCAATTCCGTAAATGCTCGTATGCGAACAATATTCGGAAAATAGATTTGAAGCAAAGCTATTCTTACCTTTCCGTTTCTTCTCTTTTAATGTTGACTCGTTTGGCAATTCTTCATTCACATCACTGTTGTCGGACGTCATAATGTTAATATGTATTTGATATATTTTAACATCCAAAGTACTCGTGACACCTATACACGCAGGATGTATAATAACGAATGATAAAACCTAGTACATTTTATTACTTTTTACACATAATGAACCGCACCCTAATTGAAATTTAATTTAATTATGACCTGTACTATTTATACATACTACTTGTATGCCAGTATAAACAAAAGAAATAGACTGACATGCGAAAACAGATCTGTTTAACGTTTCACAGTGGCGCTGTCATCTGATGTAATCTGTCACATAAACATCAAGTTTTCAATGTTAAATGATAGACAAATTGTGATGATTAATCTACATATGGCAAAAAAAAAATTGCTGGAACTAATATTTATTACTGGATTTAAAGGTTGGGGTTGTGAAGACAATAGATCAGCATATTTTACAATTTATTTCTATTGTATAAGAAATTATTTCCAGCTTTTAAAACTCTGCAGTGTGCAGTTATTAACGAATCTACTTACGTTTCTGCTATATTTTGGCTTTAGCTTCCGAAAAGCCAATTTTATGGATAATTAAATAAAAATAATATGTGGATAATATATTCCATATAATCTTTGTCATTTTTTTGTTCTTCCTGTATATTATTGGCGAAAGTAAATTAGTTTCTTTTATATTTATTACTTTATTTAGAACTGATCGTAACTACCAGACTGCGGTACACATAACACGTAACTAATCCCGAATACTTACCACTGTCTTATGCAAAAAACACACCCTAACTGAAGTCAATTTCATGTTTAAATTTTCGTCATTAGTGCAGAGATGAAAAAAGTACACGCATGTATTCTTCCTAGTGTTGTATTTCAATATCTATTGAAATGATGTATCTAAAAGTTTACACATCAACAAAAATTTGACGTAACGGGAAAATTAGAACGAAACTTTAATTTTAACGTATTTTTAATTTTGAACATAAATGCTTAAACACTTACTTCACAGGTACATTGTTTAATTCTCTACTAGAGTTATATATGCTAGGATAAATAAAAATACATACATATATATATATATATATATATATATATATATATATATATATATATATATATATATATATATTTAGACAAGACAATTGTAAAATACTTAGAATTAGTCTAACAATTATTTTAAAAGTATTGATTAAAATTTTTAAATTGAAATCACAACACTCATATATGAGAAATATTAATTATACTATGATAATATCTGATAAATATCAATGGAATTATACTTTATGTGATTATAAGTACTTTGTAGTTAAAATTATTAATGTTTCTCTTTTGATGTACGTAAATTATCAATTTTTGCCGATGACCACATTCTTCGTCCGTGCATTTTTATATTGCACCACATTCTAAGCGTAAGAAAATAAACTATTTCAACCAATGATAAAAATGAAAATCCCATGAACAATCCCAAAAGACCTCCACAGTTAGCAAGGAAGTCGGTCTGACCGTAAAGCTCACTGCGACGTGATGTAATAAACTGGGTATCTTTGAAGAAAATGTTCACTCGAGTCATTTGAATTCTAAAAAGAAATAACAATTATATTATTAAGTGATTATGAAATTATTTCTATATTAATCATTCATCTACCCTGGCATTTCATTCAAATCTGCCTTGAATGCTTGGAAAAGCCTAGGCCAATTGAAATCAGCTTGCGATGTTTCAGCATTGTAAGTCAATGCAGTACAAGCCGGCAGACAGTTGCATTTCTGTGGCGAATTTGAGACTTCACCAGCAAACTCTAGATTTTCTTCATCGATTTCACTTTGTACTTCTTGTTGAAGCAGATCAACTAAAATGTATTGTTGATAAATAACTGTTTCTCTAAAATATTATTTTTCTATGTGTTTTAAAAACAAAATAAGTTAATTACACTATTCAATACAACAGTTCCAAAAATAGTTTGATGCTTGAGGACACATTTTAAGAAAGTAATTAGAACATAATTCCACTTGGAATAATACTTTAACTTTCAAGCTATTTTTTGGAACACTAATTATTATTGATTAATACCTTGAGCTGTCGCTACACATTTAGTACTTCCAGATCCACATATTGGCGTATTCTGTGCTCCTGAATAATAATATGAATGTAATATTATTACACGAGGAATGGAAATAGCTAAACTTACGTGGCATATGATAGGCAACACATCCACACCTATTCAGTGTAAAATTTGTTAAACATTCTACTTCACAGTTTTGTTGTGTGTAGACCTTGTAAAATCGTAACTGTTTTTCATTGGGAAAGTAACAGTGCCGCCTAGATGGATGGTAATCTTTTAGTCCATCCGATGTGGTCATCATATCTGGTTGTACTGCCACAATTACTTCTTGATTTAACGGAGCTCTGAAGTATTGTTGACTAACACGTGGGGTCTCGGCAGGATTGTGTAAAAGAATCTAATAATATACATTTTAAATTATATTTATAGCATAATTGTTCAACATATAAATCTCTGCTATTAACCTTAAATCCTTGTACGGGTCCGCGGCAAATATAATCCAGATCATATTCGTAAGCTCGCATAAGGATGGTTAAGCCTGCTTTAATTCCAGCTCCAAGCGCTCTTCGCGGATAAACGCTCATATTTGTGCCTTTCGGGTATCCACCGTCTAAGGACCATAGTGATTTTTCGCCATGATTCAAATAGTGCTCATTTTGTCTACAACATAATTATATAAATTCAAAGCTATGTCAGTTTCATTCTCATTACTAGAAAACTACGTATTTGAATTACATTATTAGTTACAGTACAGAACAACTGGCCCTGTATATATATATTTTTAATTATTAGTTTCACAAAAAGGACAAATGACATCATTAATTCAAAAATATATTATTGCGCTCTAACATTTTTCATTATGGCGCACCTAAGTGAACTAATAACACCCGTATAACATATAAATTGCATATAAAAATAAATGAGACTCCGCATTAGTGACAAATGCCTGTCTGACGCATTACATATCCTTCGGGACCAAATGATATACGTAAACAAAGGTAAATGCATATTACCGTAATTAGTAATATTTGTTAACAGAATGATGTTCGAAAAACCACTGTTTCATATTTATAAATAGATATTTTAATAGATTAATTGCAGCTTGCTAAAATTATAATTAATGATACCCCTTATTGCAATGAATAATATCAGTATCATTATTTATAACGTACTAAGGTTAAAAACAAAAATTCTTTCGATTCCATGTATTCCATGAGTCAATTAAATTAATACTCATTTTGAAAAAAAAGTGTAACCCGAAAATTGCGTGTCTGTATGGTTCAAAGAATATTAGTTACTGTAAATGATAATATCATAATGAATGATGTGAACATTACGCCATTTTAAATCTCCTGTGTCTGCTACCTATGACCAAACCCATTCTCGTTAACTTACTTTAATTTTTGATGTTAAATAAATTACTAACTATGCATGTTGTCATCATGACAGTGACAATGATATATGAACTGATATATTCTCTGACTACTAATTGAAATATCAGAAACTAAAATATTCATAATAAGTACATACGCTTCTTCACTTAGAAGTTCTGGACTATCCAACATGTTGAAGGTGTAACATAATCCTTCTTCAGTTAATGTCGGAAAGAATAATTCTGTACAATTGGTTCCCATTTTATTTGTCCATTTGCATCTGAACAGCATCTCCTCGAATTGTGGCGCCACCTTTACATTAAATAAACATACAAAATCCATTCGTGACTCTGCAATTAACCAATCACTTACGTCGTGTATAAAATCAATTGCACTTTGATCTGTTGTTTTATTTCCATCGGTGTACAAATGCGTATCACATATTAGTGATACATCTTCAAAATTCTTAATTCTAAAAGTCAAAATTACATAATAGTTTACTCCTGAATATTGTAGATTCCAGTTTCCATGTTTTTCGCACAGAACCAATGTTATTTTTTGTTCGATAATTGCTAAACAATATTCTATTTCATTTTTATGACTGCTATTTGGGAACATATGGGGTATATGTCGCAGTATGGATTTTATGTGAGTTAGAAGGTCACACATGCTAGTACTTACTGTTCTGCAGTGAGTTCGGTAAGATTCTCTCGGCTATGATAAGCTTCTGTGAAATTAAACACGCTCTGTCTGGCCTTAGTTTCGGAACAGATAGTAACTGCTGGAAATGGTACTTGCCATACAGGTGTTGGGCTTTGTGCGAAACTTACAATAACTGGACTCAGATTCCACTTGATCCAGGTTTTATGGATCAGATGTGCGCACATGAATATACTGGCCGCAAATATCAACGCCCACCATATTCTGTAAGATTTAGTTCAGAATCATTATATGATAGACGGTGAAATGTGTATCAGCATAACAAAATTATTTCTTTTAAGCGCAACTGAAAACGCAATAATTTTAAGCTATCGAAACATTTATTTCCTATAAATGTCCAGATGGTAAATGCAACACATGTATATTTCAAATATAACTGCAATTCATACATGTTTGAACCACTTTCAAAATGTAATCATAAATATAAGTATACTACACAAGTTACTACTAAAATATGTTTCATTTTACTACACAGCTTCTTTTCATGTTTATGTTATGGAAATGGTTTCCGTTTTAAGTCTTGAAACATTCGATATTTTAATAGCTTTCTTAGTGGTTATATTTAGCTGTGTAAAGTGAAATAAAATATCGTTATTCTTTGAAATTGTTAATGTGACTTAGTTTGCAAATAGTAAACAGAAACATTTGGCTATCGGTAAGAAATAAGTATTACGTCATGTACCTTTCTGTTGTGCTTCGCCCCTTTTCTCCCATATAACGGATTCCATGTAAACTAGAATTCTCGCAATATTCTCGGAAGTATATCTTTATAGTGCGACACAGTCCCAATTCTCGTGGTGGCACTTCCTTTACCTCATAATCAGGTTCATGATTATTTTCCATATCTTTATCGGGATTGTCAATATTGGCAAGTGGTATCTGCCTCTCGGCCCAACTGCCAGCCCTCTTCATTGTGTAGTTTATATTCTTACATCAAAAATATTTTTTTATATAACCACATTTAAAAAAAATATACAATACGTCAAGTAGATAATTTTAATCTATTTGTATTCATCATTAGGTCAATAAATAATGTAAATATATTACATCATAAATTATAATTAACTTGCAAGATTAGTTGTAGATTAGTTCTGCATATTTTACTTCATTTGGAATATATAAATTCCTTGATTGAAATCAGTAAACACATATTGTGTGGTTCAGTTTTTGGAATACAATATATTTTAATATTCCATTTTAGAACCATAAGTAATGGCATACTTTTTATAGTTTTTATTTTTGCCACATGATTTATAATTTTAACAATATTTAATACATTTGACAATGTTATTAAATAGTCATTTAATATAATTTTAATATTTGTGAAATGCTTAATTTTTATTATGTGTAATTGTAATGAAGAACATTGAATCATTCAGCGGTTACCTTGATTTTGTGTTGAATTTTGAAGTGATGTTCATGCGTGGTACACAAACTGCACACACAACACGCTTGTCGGTGTGTACTCGTACGAACTAAGCGGAATGATTAACTTGCTAGTTTACGCTTGAAAACACAGTGCATGAATGAACATTGGTGGAATATTAACTCTTTTTATAGTGCAGTCACAGTTGTCACCCGTGTTCACTCCCAACGTATAATTTGTATTATTATATACGTATGTTGAACGAAAACATTGCATACACTGGGGGATGCGTTCAGCCTGTATTTATATGTACCTGTCATGATCCTAATTATAGATAAAATAATTAACAATTTATACGTTAGTAATTAGTTCTGCGTTTGTTTTATATCTACTAAAATATTCTTTTAGTACGCAGTTTTCTATCCGAATATTAAGAGCTAATTGTAGAAAACACGCAATAAGGACATAGAAAATCAAATTTCCATCGATAGTACTTACTGCATACATTTTTTAACAATTACAATTCAATTATTCTAACAAACACACAGTAAGAAGATATAAAATATGCTTTCAGTACGCAGTTTTTTTTATCTGAATATTAAGAACTAATTGTAAAAAACACGCAATAAGGACATAGAAAATCAAATATCCATCGATAGTACTTACTGAATAATTTTTTTAACCACTAATTACAATTCAATTATTCTAATAAACACACAGTAAGAAAATAAAAGACAAAATCAAATTTCCATCAATAGTATTAATTATGAAACATTTCTGCATTTGAAGGAAGTAAAATAAATATTTTACTTAAATTTCATATGAATTTGTCTGCATTTGAATAAAATAAAATTTATATACGAACTTAATAAACTTGCATTTTACACTTATGCTAAAATCAGCTCTTCATTTATTTAAAAAACCCTCCAAAAATTAATGTATGTACTCGTGCGAACTATAAATAAATTACTTTGTTTTATTTTACGATAAAAAAAGGAACGTGAAATAAAACGAAGTAATTTATTTATATACTCATTTATAATTTATTAATTTTGGATTTTCACAGAGAAAATGAAAATACTATTTTATATTTGATCACTATAATATAATCAACGAACGGACTTTGATTAATGTGCTTATATATATATATATATATAATTTATTAATTTTGGATTTTCACAGAGTAAATGAAAGTACTATTTTATATTTGATCACTATAATATAATCAACGAACGGACTTTGATTGAAGTGCTTATATATATATATATATATATATATATATATATATATATATATATATATATATATATATATATATATATATATATATATATATTCTAGATTATTAATTGGACTAATCAATATTGTTACTTTTTCAAATATGAATATATGATATACGACAAAAAAGCTCTACGCAGTAACTGTATTTTATATTTATTATTTCGATTATAATATATAACATAAAATTTTAATTAAATTTACTAAATATTTACAGTGTATGAGAATTGACAGATATAGCCAGAACGTAAATACCAAAGCTATTTATTATCGTGATGAAATTAATTTGCACATTTAATGAATGTGATATGCATTATATGAAGCTAATTTTATGTATGAACATGCGAATGTTTTAAGAAGTGTGCTTGATCATAAACTATAAACTGATTCTTTGCAGTCGGCTTTGATATCAACAAATATGCTGGAGGTCAGATACAACCGATAAACTATCATGTTGCGTGTTGTCATAATTTTGAATGGAACAAAAATAATAGTGAAATCACATAAAATTTGTTAAATATTATTATTAATATATTTTATTGTTTCAAAGGAATATTTGAATTTATTAGCATTGTCAAACAATCTGTGAATTAGTCTCAACAAATTTCGTAAACTTTTGTTGGTTTTTTACATAATGCATATATGAAACGTTTATAAAATTAATGCATTGTATGCACATACAGTAGTTTAAATGAAAGAAGTCCCATGAAGGTTATCTGTATCATATACGAATTAACGTATATTTATATATCTATCTCTCTCATTTCAATTGTCAAACAGCACGCGCGACAAGGATGGATATAACGCGTTTGTCTTTAGAATGTCCGAACAATACTACGACAAGCAAAACAAAATGAGGCTCGTTGTACTCGATACTATTGCAATAACGTACGTTGATTTCTTATTCCCTACACTACTAGCTGTCGCATAGGCGTGTAACGTCATTTTGCTGCATTTTCTGTCAATTTGTCTTATTTACCACTAATTAACACCAGTATTATGCACTAACACAAACACAGTTATAATAAATCACTTTTATTGCAACCACTGATATTATATCATTATCTAAATCGTTGTTGTAATTCAAAATGTGAGACACAAATAATAAACGTAATGAACTGTCAAAACATCATATTTCTGTTGTTACCGGTGCTAAGCCGACTATTCACCGAAAACTTTATATCTGGTATATACTAATGCATGCATTGTTCTTCTTTTGTTTATATCTCCCCGTCATCTGCTAACCCCTCACCATCGGAAATTACAGTATCTTATATGCCCCATTAAAAATTAGATAAACGACGCTACTGAATATGAGAAAATGGGCGTGGTTAAAATCTAAACTCGTACTGTCCTTCAATGACCTTCAAGGGACTTCTTTCATTTAAACTACTGTAGTAAATGTTTGCTAATTACTGTTTGTTTTGGTGTTTGAAGGTTTTCGATATAACATTTAGCAGCATGTCAAATTCCACCGATAAAACACAATCACTTTATATAACTTTGAGTTAATTGAGCCGTTCACTGGCGATTAACTCCATTTTTTGAATTTTTTTTAAATTTAATCTTTGATGCTCTTGATAAATAATTTATTTATATTATAGGTGCCTATTATTAGCTTTTTTCACCTTAGATACGAAATATGTAAACAAGCTCATTATGCCCTAGAGCGGGCATAATAACTTTTACGCCCGCTAAACATTAACTTTATTTTCCAACTTATAGTCAACAAATATTTTGAAGACTTTTTCATAAATTTCCTTCGATTTCGTGGGTAATAAATCTTCAGCAGCTTATTTCGCTCTGGTCAAAATATCTTCTGACATATCATCAAAAATACGTAATGCAATCGACACGATTTTCAAGAATAAACCAAATGAATAGGTTAATAAATAAATAAATAAAAATCAAAGTCCTTGGCAACGCATATGTGGTAATTATTTTGGACTGTCACGGGCAATTTATTTTTGATAAAAATAACAGGAAAGTGTAATATAAATTTATTTCTGAAACCAATTTGATTAATTCCGTACTATAATGTTCCAATAATGCAATTCAAACGTTACATCTGCATGTATACATTCTACAATGTTTATTTGATTTTATATTTTAAAGGGAATTAAAAGAAAAAGCAATGTGCATATTTTCTCACATTTCTCCACTTTTTGCGTTATAGAGTTAATCGATATGACAAGTGACTGGCTCAATTATTGTTTGTTATATTTCTACACCATACACTATAATAAGATAAAATAATTTATTAGTCTTTCATCACTTTAACAATTCCCGCGTCTATTTTGCATACTATCGCAGTACGATAATCGCACTGCAACCCACATGACTCCACTGTAAAGAATGCAACTTATAGATAAGTTTAATTTTCAACAATAATTAAATATTTTAATTAACAGTTACTTATCTAGGTTTTATTAAAATAATTACATGCAACCAAAAGAACTATTAAAAGTTTTAGTTACTACAAAAATTATAATTAATATTTACGGGAATAATCTAGTGTGTAGTAGCGGAATTTATAAGTAAAATTTCTCCTAGAAGTTCAGAGAGTAATTGTTAGATGGCAGCACGTAGTTATAAATATAACACATACTTGTCCATGCTACTATTTAATACATACATCTATATATTATTATTATGTATATGACTTAAAAAATCTTTAATTAAAAATATAATTATTAGAGAGAACCAATGAAATTATATACTAGATGTCTTTAACGCTTTTAATTAATAATATGCACCAAATACACTTATCAGTAAAATTATTTAACATTTTAATATTTCAATGATATGAAAAGTAGTACAAAATTTAATAGATTTGATTTTATTCGTTCATTTTATTAAAAATTTGAAATTGATTCCTATAAGATATTGTGTCTAAGATTATTAAATAATTAATACATATTTAAGGGAGTCGTTCTGTTGATATACAAATATATTCATAGTAGATTTATTTAAGTCAAAAATTGATATTAAAGGTTAAGATATACAAATATATAAAAGCAAATACAATTATTTTTGATGCTAAGTTAAAATGAATAATAAGAGATAGAAAATTTAATCGTTTATGTGAGCAGTGAGAAGCGCGCGTATCTTGTTCCCGCCTCTGGTTACACCTACTTTCGTGAACTGGCTTGAACATATTTTTATCTGATCAGTATGCCAGGTTTCTGTTCGTATATTTTCACACGTTCGTTGTGAATGAATTATATATTAGAAATTCCAAGTGTATAATTGCACATCTCGTGCCTGCTACATTTAGAAATCCAGTATGAAAATGATGAAATGATTAAGTGGATATTAATCGTGTTTACATTAAATCTAACAGTTTATTTATTCAATTACCTAAAAGTGTACGCAATTATGAATCATGCTGCATGATATCGTGCTGATGTTCCTGAAATATGAATATGGGAAAAGGATGGTTTTGCAATAAAAGCAGATAGTTAGGTTTAAATTAACAGTCGTATTTATTTCTTACTATCATATCAAAATATGAAGAGTGTATCACAGAAATGCTTGTAATACATCATACTCAAACATCATTGATTTATAAAAATTTAAAGGCAATTCATTTTGATTCTAATATAAAATTATTTGATTCATTTAGCCTTTACTCTAATCACAGGTACGCATTTATCTTATCACATAAAACATTAAACTTATTGCTACATTAAAGCTTGATTCTACATATACAAAGAGATCAGTCCTCATACATATATATACTTAACATTAGATTGAGCAAATATCTTGAAACTTACAACTAATTACTTAACAACTACGAGTTGTTTGAATGAAAGATGCGCGGCGAACCGCTCGCTTGGAAGACAGACGACTTAATGGAATCTGATTGTTATTGCTTGTTGATTGCAACAACACCACATCATGGTGATGATACTGGAGATAATTGTTGTTTACCATGGTCTCCAGACTTCTTCAGTTTTGGCTGCCACCTTCAGAAGGCCGGCGGTTGTACAATCCATGGGTTGACTGTTTGGTGAAGGCGCTTGGCGTGATGAAGTTGAGGAAGCGGGTGTCAGTGGCATAGCATAACTGGCGCTGCTACCACTGCTGGTTACGCCCTCTGGTACTGGAGAACCAGGCGGGGTGTACGCGCCACCGACTTGAATGCACAACGGTGTCACTTTGTCCATTTCGTTGAGCCGGTGTCCTAGGTGGGTCATCAACTTGGTACCAAGTTGAACGTCTACGCCGGGGGTGGATGCCAAACACCTTGACACTTCGTTAGCGCAATGGGTGAAGCCGGCACGGAAACGGTCTGCGTCAATCACTGGATTCGCTGCAAGACGTTGTTGTCTGCGCAACTTGTGGAGATGACGAACTGTCAACTCCAGGATGTCGGCCTTCTCAAGTTTGGACACGTTCTCACCCTCGGACTGTAGTGCGGTGACCATCAACTCCTTCAGTTCGTCGAGGCAACGGTTAATGCGAGCGCGCCGTTTGCGCTCCAACATCGGCTTCATGACTTTGCGGTACTGGTAGGTGCGAGAGATTGGTTGAGGATCATCTACACCACCCACGGTCATCATTTCGTAACTCATGATGATTTGACACTTGATTAATGTAAACACTGAACTAGGTCGAAATATATAACTGAACACTTTCTCTATCGCTGATATATTTACTTGTTGGCTGCTGCTACTACTGTTAGTTAGCTAGCTACTGACGATGCGCTATGCACAAGAGCTGAGCTCTGAATGACTAGCAACGAGTGGGGCGAAAGCTTATATACCCTCCCAGGTGTGCGCCGCGCACAAGCCTGATCGTGGGAACGCGTTCGGCGAGGCGATTCCCACACTCAGGCTAGCGGCCACCTGTGTTAGTGGTTCGGTCCCCCGCGCGCGGTCTGGCAGCTGCCGCTTCGTGCTGTGCCCCTTGCACCGTTCTCTCGCTCACACCAACACATGTTGTCCTCGTTGCACTGACGACGAACGCCAATGCACACATCTCACTCTTACAACGGGCGCTTTAACACGCGCGAGACAATCAAAGGAACAATATCGGAATGAGCGCGCGCGGCACACGGGGCTCGCGCGTTCCGCAACCTTCCCGAGGTCATGTCGGTTACATGTTACTTATACACACATTGTTGTCGGCACGCGGGTCTCCATGCATCACAATGCCCTCCCCCCGGCACTCTTCACTACGCGACTTATGACTTATCCGCGGACGTGCGTCCGCCGCGAGTCACGTGCACGCGACAACGACGACGGACGCCGGTTACAACCGCAGAAATGACATGGGAATTTTTGTTTACTCATTTATGTCTGACAACGGTCACATGTTTTGACTTTTTCTAATCTTACGAAAGCGTCAATGATGACACATATTATTTTTTACACATTCTTTATTTTACTGTTTGTAAAATTTCGGTAACACAAATTTAAATTGCTGTAAATTGCAAACAGTTAATTATCTAGTTCAGTGATGCACAACCTGCGGCCCGCGGGCCACATGCGGCCCTTTTTCAAATTTTTGCGGCCCGCTTGGGCATTTTTTACAATAGAATAAGCTAAAAAAAAAGAAAAATCTCAGCAAAAAACGACAAAAATAGGGTAAAAAATATCTTTTGCGGCCCTCGACCCAAAAACGGAATTATATGCGGCCCCCGACTCAAAATTGATGTTGTATGCGGCCCTTCATACATAAAAGGTTGTGCATCACTGATCTAGTTGAACTATAGGTATAAAAAATTGCAAGCTGAAATCGACAGGCATTTATCTGAGTGGTATCTGTTGGATATTTAGATGTGTAACGCTGCGGGTACACAATCAATGGCTTATGATTCTGAAGCGCTGCTGGTTGATTTATGCTTCCGATAACGCACGCACTTTATACATATCGCGATCGGGATGGTTATTAAAACACCATAAAAAATCACAACGTTGTGTTAACGGAGATAATTTATTATCGAAGTGGGCGCGAGGTCAATATTACTCTCGTGTTTCGAAATTAAAAATCTTTGAAATAATAACTTTTGAGAAAAAAAAAGTTATACCTGCATAAATTGACAGTGGGCTACAAATATATTCAAAACATGCAATCCATCGCATATTTCAAATTCCAGTTGTTCTGAAATTCTTTCATCCATACATGTCTACATTCTATTCAGTTGTGCCGCCAGTAATTTTATTTTATTTATCGACAAGTTTAGTTTGTCCATCATAAAATTACTTAATTCGACTAATAAACACATTTTTTATAGAAAGCAAATTTGCATTTGAAACTAAGCATTTTTAATGGCTATATAATTTTCGAAATCTACTTTATTTATTTTTATATTTGGAAACCTGCTCTTGTCTAAACTCCGCTTGGTCAAATATCTCTCTCTCTTGGCGCCTAATTAATATGATAAGATTGTTTGTTGTCGGTGCCAGTTTAACGAATTATCATGTTGTAATTATTGGGCTGAACCATGTGATGAGCAATTATTATTTAAAGAGTAATTAACTAGACCTTGACATCAGTGTGAATAGGGGTAGGTCGGTTACATTATAAGAACTAAACGTTTGTGTAATGGCATTATTTACACCTGGCACCGAGAAGTTGTTTTTTATTATTCTAATTCGTGACCTCTGTTTATTTATATTTACCTATAACTGTTTTATATGCATTGTGTCACTGACTCAGCACCACGAGTTTACGTAAACTGATGATAAATATCGCGGAGTATTGTGTTTCATTTTTTTGTTAATCTAATTAGAAATTCCAGAATGAATAACACGCGTTGATCGACAACGTGTCAGCAGCCCTGAATTGTGTCGGTGTTGTTGTTTTGTATTTGAAGTAGGTACGCGTGTGCTTCGCGAGCGACCACGCGATGCTATATTTTTGCGTCAATCAGTTATTTCATGCTAGTGTTTTCTTGTTTGGTAAATGTATCGCCGTCCCATGCTAGCCGCTAGCGATACGAACTAGTCGCGTCCTTGTTGGACTCATTGAATTAATAATGATAGGTTTGTTCGCTCGGGCTCATCTTTTTACGGTACGTGTCATCTCGCTCGGACACGCGATCTCACCGTCTCGTGTACGCGAGCTCCGTCTTGCTCGCACTTCCTGTGGACTGTGGGAAAATGAAGCAGGTGCTAGGCTCTCGATCACATCGCATACTTAGGAGTAGCCACTGTCGATTCTTTTTATTTTCATCGTTGTTTCACTTGAATTTTTATAAGAACCAATCGAATGATTCGATTTTTTCTTGTAAAGGTAATTGCTGGACGGTGTGACGTAAATCTTGATCTAATTTGGTCTTGAGATCGTGCTGTTAGAAACGCGTTAAGAGCATTCATTTGTAAAGAGAGTGAATTCATTCGGCGTATACAACATATTCGAATGTATATGTACATATATATGTGTGTGTGTATTATGCATGTTGCAGGCGCATAAGTGTGTCCTGCTTCAGCGCACACCACCCAACACTGTGTCCGTCTCTGTTGCACTAATGGCTAGATAAGCACGTGCTCGATGTTGCGTTCCCACGGTAGTCGAGTCGTTCCCCTTGCCGCACCCGGCACCGTGGCTGCGCAGCGAGTGCTCGCAGGCGGCAGGAGCGTGATTCAACTTACAACAAGTTGGCCGCTGATTGCACACGAGCGACTGTGATCACAGTGTGCAAGCGAGACAACCAGATACCAGGATAGACAGACAGAAGGAAGATGGCAAGATGCGCGCCCACCACGTACATACATACACACGCACACATACCACACTTAAACAACAATATACAAATACACGTACACAAACAGACGGACACAAGCAAGAACACGGTAGCCGGCAACCCGTAACTCTCGACTTCAACAAAAACAAATGACGACGTGTGCAGGATACTCTACTCCTCTTACACACACATACATACATACACTTAGCTTTTGTTTACCAAGGCACACGTGATGATGAATGATGGTGCTTCTTTACATCATCATATCATCCATCTACCTCATCATAACAATCGTATTCAATTCGATTTTTTACCGAACTCCATGCATCGATTACTGTTCGCCAGAGCACGATCACAGCATCAGTTTGCAGTAAGCTATTCAATAGTTAATTAATGCCGTTTGATTTTGTAGCACAAGACTTATAGATAGTTAATTTATCATTTACAGTTTTTTTTTTCAAGTTTAACGCATAATCAACTGCACTTCTCTGTATGTATGTAAATTTAGACGATTTTTTTTTTCTTTGAACTACTTTGTTTCTGCTTAATTTAAAGTTGGCAGCAGCTTCTCGTTCGATTCGAGGCCAATTTTTTGTCTATAAGATTAATGGATAAAAACCGATTCGCAACAGTGAATGCGTATTTGAATAACTCGTTGGCTATTTTAATGCACGATTTTTTTGCATATCAAAAGCTATCTGACTAATAAATAAGTAATATATATGCATCGTATAAAGAAACTAATGAAAATACCGCGATGCGTTATCGAACTGAATTTATTTTTCAACGTTGCAAAACATAAATTCGATAGGTGAATGTGTTTCCGCTTAATTTCTTATATTTCGTGTTATATAAACCTTGAAAAAATTAATTAACGTGAGGATGTTATTCATTCTTCTGTGACGTTCGAATTTATCACATCTAAGAACGTAAACATACCTGTTAAATCAAGGAAAATACTTATATGACTCTAACACTGCTATGATAATTTATCGTTGTAAGATCATATTATATTAATGTAATAACCAATATCCTAATAAAAATACTGTAATATCCGGCATCGATTCCGTTAAAATCACAATACTTAAGTGATTTCCGGATGCTACGTTCGCCTTTTTCTCGAGAAAACGAAAGTTGTGCAGATTTATAAAGTTGTTCTGTACTTTAAAAAAATGATTGCAAATTTTCTAAGAAAGGTGCAACTAAATAATGGTTGCTCAAAAACGGACGTTGGTCACGTTCTATTTAAATCAGATACCGTCAGTTCCGTCCAAGCATAACAGTACAGAAAAATGAAAGTCCAAGGGGTGTGATTTGACTCAATTGACATTAGACTGTGATGAATCGGAACTAGAGAGCCCCCGATATAAGAGCAATCTAAGGTAACGGTAGTTGAATGCCTTAGAAATAAATAAAGTATAGCGTTGCCCAATCTCAGGGGTGCGGAGTGCACACACGCACAGACACGCATACATGCATATGTGAGGGAAGATTTCTCAACAAAAAAGGGCACATTTGTGCGGCGACTAGCGAGTTCCCACGGCCGAAGGAACCATTCACCATATGTCGTTCAGTGGAAGTGAGACAACACTAGCTGTTGTGTTACATTCGTGCGAGTGAGACGGAGCGACGCGTGGGGTTAACTGGTACGGCTGCTGCTGCTGCTGCTGCTTGCTGGCTTGGATGGGGTAATTGAAAGGTGCTTCCTTGTTCCCAGAGCGTGGGAATGCGCGTGAGAAACGTCCCGTACGGGCAGCTGCCGTCGCCGGACGACGGACATGCCGCCGTGAGAGAGTGGAATATGAGCGCGCGTGTTATACTCGCGACTGACACACGAGTGACTCGCGCTCTCATCATCATCACCATCACCGTTTCTTTCTTAGGGGCTCCTTCTTTCCACTACCTGGTGAAATCGTCCAGATTTCGACCACACTTGGAATGTAATGTACCTACGCGTGCATACATACATACAACCAGTATTTAGCCACCATTGTTAAACAAGAAATCACTTGTTTTGACATGTGCAACTTTTTGCATATGCGCAGATTTTTCTTTTCTAGTGACGCAGATAAAAATTATACAGTTTCTTTATGCGAAAAATGTAAATTAATGATATATGAGATATATAATAAATGAACCTGCTGTTAAAATATTTACATTTAAACATATTTACAACTGAATGTGAGAAAGTTAGATATGTATATATAAATATTTATATAACATAGCTACGTAAGACAGTAGTTTGCTGTATCATGATACACAAATTCACAATGCAATTATAGATAGTTTCTTTTAATAAGAATTATATTCATATTCATTAGGGCACCGGTATTATATTACAGATAATCACTAATTAGTAGTTAGCAACCAGCTGTTTTGTCCTACATAAATTCGCCGAAGAGCAATTTTAATCATGAATAAATTTAGAAGGTAACTAGCATTTAGGAGGCAAGATTCCGGATTGTGAAGACATTGGAATGTCGGTTGTTAGGTGCTAAAATGAGTCAAGTTAGGTAGGTGCACACCTGCACAATACAAAATTAGCACGTTCCACATAACTGCCGGTGCATCCTAATGGTTCTGACAGTTGTTCTTCAGGTTGACTCATCGTGACTAGAACTGTGGAAAATCTAACAATCTTATCTCATCTCATCATGTACCTACTACACCATAAACAATCATAAACATTGATCATTTATTTTATTATTTTTCCCTTAAATAGAATACTATTTCAGATTATTTTCTTTTATTATTTATAACGGAAACTGTCAGAACTCTTAATATATGATCGTATGAAACCTAATGTAACGGTATTAATTTAGCCACGATGTTATTAATTTTTAATTATTACTTAAAATATAGATTTCGGCAAGATTTACCCTGTCAAAGTAAGCTACCTGCTGTTCATTGTAGAGAATCAGAGAAATGGGAATGAATTAGTTGAAAAATGAACTGCCTCGATCATTTTGGGCAAAATGTTTGAAAGAAACCCTCAAATTACAACCCATTGAAAAAATTCGCAACACACCTGTGCTCTATGAATGAACGTACGTACATACAACTTGCTAGTATTCTGTCGAAAATAAAACTAAATCCTACGTGATCATGTTGCATAAAGCAGCCGTATCAAATCAGTGCAGCCGAAATGGTTTTCAACCGTTAACGTTACCGATACCGCTTTTGAAGACTCTACTATAGCTGACCGGGACACGCTAGCCGGACTTACGGAAGAACGCACATCACTTGACAGGTATCGCAACAGAGTGAGCCTCGGCTATTATCGTTAGATAATTTCATTCATAACAAACAGACATATCGCGTTACGTTACAACATCGTTACGGACATACGCATGCATACGTGAACTCCCATAGGTTATGTAGGTATATGATCAAGTACCAAGTATAGATCAAGTTACCATAAAGATGCTGGTCCCTATCTATGTGCATTTCAAAGAAGTGGCTGTCAATTTAGGAGATTTTTTTCAGTTATGTGACGCGATTAGGAAGTAACAGCGTTTCTGTGATGCTGTAAATTGATAAAAGATTGGTCACAGATAATAAAATGTAACTAATTGGATGTGCTACAGTACACTAGAATGAAATAAATAGTCTGAGAGTTGAAATATTTTAATAACATGATCGGTGGATTAAGACATTGATTGGTATTACCTGACGTATTAATTAAGCCAATGACTTTATACGCATCGAAGAGGTATTGAATCAGAAAATGTTTTTACCCGAGACGAGAGAACGATAAGGAATGTCCATAGTTGGTAGGTACGTGTATTTTTGTAGTCACGTAATCCTGATTAGCGCATAGAATACAGTGATTATCTAGTGCACCGTAAATACCAGTTCTGTCAATATTGTTTTTTTTATTATTGTTATTCCACGCTCATGTGCTTCGCTTAACCGCAATCACGGATCATGTAATTATAATTCTCCGTCACATTTGCAAACACCGTAAAATTATCCAAGTGATGGCGATATACTTGTACATGTCTCGACTGAAAAGCAAATTGAATAATTAATGCTAGTTTAAACTGTTCCGCGTTTAGACTTAAAAGGGAAGTTGTGATTTAGTTTCATTCGACTCGGCTCCGTATTATAATTACACATTATTTCCATTGAGCTTTTTGTCGTCGTCTACCGTCCGTCGTATTGTTGTTTGTTCCTGTCGCCATGAGCAATCGCGACAGCGCCTCTCTCGTCAGCTCGTTAAACTAAACGAACCGTGATTGTGTCTAATAATCAGACAACAGGTTTGTCTCTCTGTCAACAGACATCCGATATTCAGCTACAATTTGCCCTTGGTTCAAATGGAATCTAGTTGAATACTTTTGCTTTAATTATTATTTTAATTGCTGAGGGTAGTAAGAATGTTTCTATTTGCATTTTGTTCTGTTTAATGTCTTTTATAAGAGCGGGCTGTGTGCGATCTGAAGCAGTTAATAGCCACAGTTCAAGGAAAACATTTAAGAATGATTAAAAATATAACGTGAAATAACACGTTACCAAGAATTTGATCTAAGGTAGCTGCCCTTACTTTGTTACTGTAACAGCTATACAATCTGTGTGTTCGTGATTGTGTACTTATCAATAATGACATGAGGCAATCGTAAAGTAAATATTTTTCATATCTTAACATCACTTCTGTAGTTGTTGCAGTGATTTTTATTACCGATTTTATATACTTCTGTATTTAATATCCTATAATTGGAATATAAACAGTTGTAACTACCGATAAAATAGCTTCATTATTTACAAGTAATTATTCGAATATAAGAGTCCTTATAATTCATTGCACATCTGACATTCAGAAGAAAATGAACCAAGTTTATAGTACGTACGTAGTTTTTGACCTCCATTGAAAATATCGTTAATTTGAATGACTTAAAAATGTAAATTCTACATATAATTATTAAAATACATCCGGCATTAAATATTCCATTAATATGACAATGAAGTAAATTATCTTATTTTTTCCTATATTCATTCGTCATATTCTATAGTTTATATTTTTATACCAAAAATACGTATTTTGTGTCTTGTGGTTCGGCAGCAAACAATTATATATAATAACAGGTATAGAGGTCATGAATTAAATTATTCTTGTTTCTCGTTACTAAATGAAAAAGCGAAACTTTGAGTAAAAGTATAAAATAAAGGGAAAAAAACATTCACAATAACATTATCCTCATTTCTAGTACTGTATGTTTCTAATATAATCTGATTTGCAAGTTATTACTTGCCAACGTTCGAGTGCGATGAGGTTCGATCGGTGGGAGAGGGCACATCTGAGAATTACTTTCACACTGGATGACCTCTGACCTAGCACGTTCGTTAACGTGTATTTACTGTATAAATCTCCAATACTCGTGCCTCGGTACCGGTTTCAGCGGCTGATCAATTAGATTATGCGGCTGTAACGCCATTAGTGAATGTATGTTTTGATCTACACGCGCACTCTGCACGCTATGACTTGCCTGAATTAATTATATCGACCTCTGTACGCGATACTAATTACTTATTATATACCCAACTACAAGTAATAACATTTGTTACAAGCTATAGAAATATCTAAAATGTATTACTGGTCTAAAGTCATCTATATTATATATGTAAAATTACTTATTAGCATAAGACTACATATTTATAATAATCTGACTTGGAAATAAATTATCATACGAATACATGGTGATCTTGCACACTGTATATAAAGTTTTACTTTTCTTTTGTACTTGTCATTCACGAAAACCTAAATAAAAAGAAGACGTACAAATTGTTGGTGAACTTCCAAGTAATGCAGTCATGCATATCTTTCTAAGATTCTTATAATCTTCGGGTCGTATAAAAAAAAAGACCAAAATACGGTTCGTGACGGGTTTCAACCCTTTTTTTACGTAGGTACAGTGTGAGTCATAATATTAGGAATGACGATGGTTCGTTTTGTAGTACCCCTCGCTAAACACTGACCATCAGTCATCACGGTTCGTATATAATTATTGTGACTTTCTCTGCCATTAAGTCTATTATTGACTTCCGGCCGTGGTCCGACGTGATTGTTGTGACCCGTGGTCTCTGGGAACGCGCCCGCAGCTCCGCCACCGTTCTCTCTCGCGCGATCTCTCATCTATGCGCATCGGCAACTCTCAGTTAGTTCTAAACATTTAGATCCTTCTGCTTTAGCACCCAGACTTAATTGTTTTTTCTTGATAATATCACTGAGTTTACATTGATTGAAACTTTTACAATATGATATGAAAACAGAGAATAACAAAAATGTAGTGTACTATTATTTACATATGAGTATGTCGAAATATCACTAGTTTTGTACGCTATTAAATTGGATAGTTTACAGAACTATACACCACAAACATGTTTATAAATTCCGTCATTGCGAAATCGGACAGTCATGGTATATACGTAACCCGTGTACATTTATATTTCAAAGTGTGACTTCATCATCCGGCGTTGTCATGTGCGTCAATAATTACGGGTGTACGTGTGACGATGATTAGATCTCGCTGATTAGATGCGGATGTGAGCGCCTACGCTGTGTGTGCTGGCACGCGCGCCTGCCGCGGCCAACCGTGTCCGGCGACGAACGCGGTGCACGTTCCCACGGCCCTGCTCGCGACATGTGTCACGCACGCGAGCCCCGCGGCTACCAAGGCGCGCCTCGCCCGCGCCGCCTCCGCATCCGACAACAAAGCACTCATTCCAATGTCCCTCTGCTCCACCTCATTCACTCACTACCTACCTACCTAGCACTTACGTAGATCACTGATTTGCATTAATGATTTACTAAGCAACATTGCTCACACTGCATGTATATATAGACTGGCAGAATTCATAACGATATTTCATTGCTCTAATAAATGTTGATCATTGCTGGCATCATGTCAACCATCTGCATGTTCAGATTTCTATTGAATAATTTATGCATTTAGCAACAGCAGAATTAACTTAAATCAAAAGGCAAATTTGCCGACAACAACTCTTTTGCACATGGAGCTACTTTAATCCGGTAACTATGTACCTGATTATTACATACTTTGTGAAATTCGTACGCATTTACGACAATCGCAAGAGATACGCATATTTCCAATCATATCATTAGGCGTGCACAGTGCACATGCCAAAACGGGACATAGTATGCAAATCAATGTGATTAAAAAAAACCGTTAAACAGTTTTAAATAGGATCGCTTTAAAATGAAGAAGGTGTTGCTGGGTACATACATAATTGCCTAATTTGTTGAATAACTCCGTGACCGGCGAAGACGGTCGGAAACTGGTGAATTCCTTATTCGGTATTCAAGATTACTCATAATACGTACTGTTACACTGTAATTGTAGTCAACGCCAGAATATCCGTGCTGATTTCTGTACGGAAACATAATATTGATGAATGCAGATCATATACGAACGCGTGCATAACACGAGTTCCAACTGAACGATAACGACAGTACATCGTACGTGATTGGGCACACGATATATTTTTACCGCTACATAAATGGTCAGTAATGTCGCCAAAATTGAAATGCTCTTCTGCCGACTTGCAAATATATAGCACCTAATTATTTATAACTATACACACACACACAAGTATAATAATTACATTCGATGGCAAATGATAATTTCTTAATATTCAACACAACCAAACTTCTGAAACTTTCCATACCGATACCACACCGACTTACTTTTATAAATTACCCTATTAATATATTACTCATCTTCTTCTAGTGAATTGATGTTTCATAGTTGATTAGCAGTGTAATGTTAATGAATTTCTTACAAAGCAATACGATGTATCTTTTTTCTAAATCCGAATCGATCAACTGTAATACCATTTGTTCATTTTAATTTACTGATACCTCTATTTAGTCTGCATGTTTCATTATGGCCATAAACAATCTAATCTGAATACTGAGTAGTATTTGATCTCTCATCGGGCCCCACTGACTGTGGTAATCAACTATGAATAATTACTGTTGAAATTAATCATGTGTAGAATTGATTTCCTCTGGTATGCTTCTCTTTAATTATCAACTATAGTTAATTTATTTAGATGTTCTCTTTTTCTAATGATTTCCACTTAGTGCAATCTAATAGCACTCTACAAACACGAGTGTGAACGTGTGCGTGTGTGCTCGTATGCGTGTGTATGTGTGTGGCTGGATGCTTGGTGGTCCCCCGTTGCTTGTTATTATTGTAGGTACCTGTTTTATCATCAGCCTTTTTCATTTTCTGATTGCAGACGCGTGCGTGCAAGCTAACTGAAGCGGTGGCGAACCCGTGACGACCTGAGGCTCGAGGCGAGGGCAAAGGTCAAACAGGTAGGAATTCCGGTTACTCGATCCTGTCTTACGGTTCTACTATTTTCTCTCTGTTCTTGTTTTGTTTCTCCGCGAGAGAAAAAAAATACCTATGTCATTACAAGTTAAAAATATTTAACTTCTCACGGGACAAAAACTATAATTACCAAATGTACCGAACGCTATAGTAAATTACAAGTTATGAAATTTATTTATGTTGGAAGAAGGGATTATTACAAATTTTAATTCAGAACACCTGCAACTGTTTATTGTAGGACTGTGTGTATATGTGTGTTGCACCGTACTGCACATTACCTTTGTGTCGAGCAGATTAATGTTGCATGTAGTAACCTGTCGTGTATGGTACATACATGTACCCATATAGTTATAATATGTATGTACATACATACATATATGTAGAAGGATGATGGCTGTGTATATATGTGTGTGTGGGTACGTACCAGTCTGTTAATGGTAGGCATCGCCTTAGGTGCGTGTAATTTGTGTGTCGGCAGTGAGAATCCGGTGCTCCGGTACTCGGCTACTCCCACCGTCGCTCCTTGACGCCGCTACTCGCTACCGTTGCCCGGAGCGGCCCCGCCACATAATTATGTACGCAGATCGACGCGCGCGCTGCTCGCGTGGACAATAATTTAACTTTTATCGATTGTATACGTCTTTGTTTTTTATTATTGTTATTTACGTTCCAGTTGAAAGAATTTTATTTGTTTGTTTGTTTGTTCTTTTAACACGTGTCTTTTCTCGAACTCATACTGGTAATATAAATCCACAAGGATTGCAATTATAAAAGTAATAACGTACACATGGTATATTCGCACGTAAGAATGTGGTATTATAGATGTTTAATTAAAAATATATACGAGCAAAACACTAGTGATTGTGTATACAGAGATGTTTAACAAAGATAACTAATATGACAATCTGAATTAATTCGAACGTACTTTGGTACACCATATCGCAGTAATTACCTGCAATTGACATTGATAAATAACAGGGCATTGTTTCCAGCATCTGTGATGTTTACGATGATACGGGTCGTTATAATATACTCGCACATGACCCATAGTATAGTTAGTAACTGTGTTTCAGTAAAGAAGCGTTTGTAGTTGCCATTGACGAGCCCACTCCGCATTCACTGGCCTATCAAACTTCCAGCGACCTGTTGTTACCTGTTCATTCCACCGGTATCATTCTCAGTTTCTTCTCTTCTTTTTGCATTAAGGTACTAATTAACTGGATTACGTTCCACCCTAATTGCTATCTGAAGTACCTAGAATTTTGGCCTTCGCGTAACGAAATATATTTTATTTCCCCCCCTTTTTTAATGCCTTTTTGTTCGTAATGTGTTAAATGCGAGCGACTTGCTACTTGAAGATTTTTGTTCGTAAATTAAACTTTTTGCAAATAACATCCAAGTTCGTGGAAATTTATTGCATGAAGAAGTACAGATATGTGGGGAAACAATTAGGATTATAATGAACTTGTTTTCTAATAAACTTTTGTTTTGTACACGAACACGTTCTTTTTTTCAGCATGTAAATACTTAACTAACGTCTGCAGATAAATTCGTGGTATCCATTAATAGTTCTATTGTATATTTAATCATTAACATGGTGTAATTTGAAATTATTACTCACAGTATCAAGGTAAAAATGTTATATGAAAAGGTTAACATTATCTGCTATAATAATGTTCTGTTCATATAGCAGCTGTTATTTAGGCCAACATTATTATTATTTTTAAAATTTAATTTATAATTATCTATAATAGTAAATGCCAAAACCTTTGCATTTGAATTGCGAGTGGGCGGCGCCCGTTTCTCATGTGCTGCTGCTGCTGCTGCTGCTGCTTGGACCACTAATCACATTTAATTTTAGTTACCCGAACCTCCAGGCGCAAGTTCCTATTGCCGCCCTTTATAAATATTCATTTCAGCCTTTAAAAATATTACGCATTAACAATTCCTGTGCTCCCGGCGAGGTAAATCCAATAAATATGTGCACATCTAATAACAGTGTATTAGATATCTTTTAATTCGTAATCATGTAAATGTGTAGCGCAATGCGAACGAACAACCTAGCCACCTAAGTCATGACACCCTGTATATACGTGGAAGGCGACAGGTAATTTCACTGTTTTGTACGTCTTACGACTGCAGGGCATCTCGTACCTATCTTGTGTTCTCGGATTAATTAAACGTTACATTTTTATGTATTCACTTGAGAGATACAGGCGTGCACAGTGCAATCTTAGATAACGTCCGATGCAGTAATTATCTTGTGCCAACTTGCATGTGTGCCATTTTCATTTTTTTTGCAAACTCAATATGGCCACCATTAACGAACACGTGCACATGTGTTAATTAATTGCATATAAAGTAGATTTTTTCCAATAATTTATGGTCATGAGAGAAATTCAAGAAAGTGAGAATATTTGCCACGTTGCCAACGTTTAACCATCATGTAAGTTTTATTATTGCACACTTCTATTTAATTAACCACGCATTTGCATGAAGTTACTGACTAGTTCAAATATATGCAAAGTGATCGGTAATAACTATGGCATTACAGAAGTAACTGTATGCAAATTTCATTGTATTTTTTCACCGAAACAATGGAACATTTTGCATTGTAATGTGAATAATACGTTACTTTTTTCCTGACACGTCAGTAAATGCGTTCAATATTTTTGTAAGGTTAATCAGTACCTGTGTGAACAGGCGTATAACATAACTTCGCTTTTCAAATTATCATGTATAAACGCATTCGGAACTCATCTCTATTTAATTACATCGACAAATCACCGTACTAGATGTCCGGTTGTATGGCGATACCACGGAGCGAAAACATCTGTCAGTCGAGAGAGGGCACGTCACGACATTCTTAAACTTAATGCGTGTGTGTGTGCTTACTCGAAAAGAAAAAAGGGAAAACGGTTCACGGTCACACACACATGCGCACACTTGGTACATATATTGTATGCGCGACCGTGTATGTGTGCGAGTGTGAGAGATTGAACGTACGTTCAAACGCACATCTGCCTAAATTCCCACGCACACGTAGCAACACGTGTTCGGAACGGGCGAGACACGCGGTCCATCGTCGTCTCGTCTCGCATCGCATCGCATCGTACCCATGAAGCAATCAGAACAACGTGCTGCGCATGTGCGAGACGTAAGCCCGCCAAGCGTACGCAGGTAGCCGACAGGGGTGAGTCATGATCATGACCACGTGGTTACCATCCTGCCAACAATAACTGTATATGGTTTTTTGCCGCGTTTAAAATTTTCGGTTTACTTCAATAAAGAATACAATATGCTTATAAACACATGGATGAATAAGATATATGTACATTGTTATATTATATAACATATTAATTAATGTATCCCATTACATCATTACAATATTTAACTATGCATATTATTTCTTTATTTACAATACAATAATGTTAACATTCAGTGACACATAAATAATGCACAGCAGAAATCCTTGAAACGTCTGAATATTCTATTAATTATAATCGTTCTCCAATCCGTTTGAACAAATAAAAATGAAGGTAATTCAATTCATTCTTGCGTATGACAATATATACAGAAAGACGACATCTAACAATGACGTAATTTCACGGGAAAAGGGAAACTAGGTCGATGCCTTGACATTAGCCTCGGTCGGAACAACTTGTCGTTGAACCTGTTCCATATCCGAGCCTCCCCTTGTGCATTGACGTCACGGGGTACGTGCCCTTCTACAGGAACAGGTCGAGGTCGAGCCAAAGGTGGCCCCGGAGCCGACCTCGTTGGCAACCCCGACATTGCATGCTGTCCTCGACAATGAACACGGCCAGAGCTGAACAACCCTTGAACGGGGTCGCAACGAAAGTGTGTCAGCCACCGCCCGGCAATGACCCGGCCTTCACCACGTGACCGGGACAAGGTTGATTGTAACAGAGGGTTGAGGGTAGAGTCCACCACGGCCCGCTCGAATCAATATCCAGACCATTCGGCAATGAGTCGTACTGTACGTAGAGGGTGATATTGTTTAGGGGGACGCAACGTTTATGGCATGTCAAGGACTTATCGAATTAGGGACAAAACTATTAAATTGGGGATTACTTCAGTTAATTGCAGCACGCACGAGGGGAACATTGATTCGCACTGGACGGAAGTGTGTGAGAATAGGCAATAACAATGAGATTTTAATGAATAATCTGATTTTCACTAAAAGTAAATAAGATTTATTCTCTTAGTCATCATGCAAATACAATGATTGATGGTTCAATTACATTGATTTTCTGAAATTAGTCCCTATACTTCATGTAATTCGCAAATTTAATTTCAAATTAAGCGCAGTATGTTACTTTTAGCGGAATTGCAAATTTCCATTAAAATTCATATTTTTTTTGCTGGAAAGGTTCTATGTATTCTATCCTTTTTAGAATTGTATTGTGTCCTTTTTGTATTACTGCACGTGCGTCAGCATATTTCGAGGAACAAAAAATCCGTAAAATCATATTTAGTTTCAGGGTTACACGTGCATGAGACAAAAAATTCATGAATTTAAATACGTCGTAATCTGTAACATTACATATGCAAAATATTGACAATTATGCACACCGTTTCCTATATATTTACTGTCATTCGAAACGTGTTTTATTTCACAATTACATATAGTATTCTGCAAATTAACGAAATTATCGGTGTGAAAATTGGCACAACTGTTCCAGTAATTAACTTCATAGAGAATTGTGCAACGCAATTTTCACGGCTGAACACAAAGAAACGTGTAAAAAAATACAAACGTTTCAACTTTCCGCTAGGTAGCTGTATTAGGGTACCGTAATTTGCAGGTAGGTTCTGTGAAGGGCCTTGGCGGCACTATGTCATAATATTACACCTGTGCTGTTCGCTGTAAAATTTTACGATGATATAATCCAGCTTAGAATTTAGCAAGTTCTTCCGAATTAGTCCGCAGTCAATTATCATCCGTATATACCTAGCATCTACCTTTTAGACATCAACAGACAGACAGATTTCTCTGAATGCTTGTAAACTTTTACAACGTAAGGGTTGGCCAGGGCGACACGATCTCTATTCATTAGCGTTGACTGAAAGAGATTTTTGGATAGATTTTGCAGGTGTAATGAACCTGCTAATATTACAGGTGCCAGTAAATTTTACGACTGTTTTAAAAGTTACGCCTAGTTGTAAAATCTCATACCGTTTCGCAGACGGACAGTAACGATGCATTTAACCCACGTATTACGGCCTAATGAATATGCAACACCTAAGTATTTCTTCCGAAAATATGGGTTTATTTTTACCTGTCTTATTCCCTGCGTTAATATATGATTATATCTGCATTAAACGTAAATAGTTGTTAGAAATTAACGACTATATTAATCAGAATAAATGTAGACTGGAAACTTAATTGCAACTCCGTCATCTGGACAGTTTTTATTTGCATCGGTGAAGTTTTTTGTTTCGGATGTTGAATGCTGTGGACAATACGTATCATTAAATATCAGGTCGAGTTTGTGGTTGAGTTGCGTTGGACATTTGTTATAAATACATTGAGTGAGAACGTAACATTTGGCACAACACTATAAAACATTTTCCCCTGGGCGTGGTTTTTTTATTCAATTGTACTCGTAACATACTGACACAATGCGCGCTATTATAGTCTGAATTCCACACCCCTAAACTCGTCAATCTGTGCATCATCATAGTATTATCACACTGCTGTTCGGGCCTAAGCAATTGGAAGAGATTGTTATTTTTATCCGCAGCCCTTGTGTACCACATTCGCCGATCACGCAATGAATTTATTCCGAATACTTTTTCTAGTATATTTAATATTAAAAACAGAAACGTAAAGAAATTATATATTAAATTAAGATGCATACTTTTAGCCAGAGGTTTGTCAGTTATTTTTATAAACGTGACTATTTACTGCAACCCGGAGAATTATAAATTAAATGCTGGTCCCGCACATATATTTTCGTACGTTACGAGTGTTTCGTGCATCTAAATAATTCCGTTATCTGCGTGAACACGACACGGCACTTCCACATCTCGTGTTTTATGCTGCATCACGTAGCCTTTATCGGGTGTGGATCAAGACAACGTAGTGTGTAAAGAAGAAACGTCCTGTCCGTGAAGTCATACATCATCATTTCGGACAATATGCCTGATCCTCGTGCTACGTGTTTCCGTCCACACCGGCCGCCTCTCGTATACATGTACTGTACTCGTGTTAATCTCGGAAGATGAAGGACTTATTTTTTTGGAAAGTGACAATGGACCCCCGCGGTGTTTAGAGGAAGTCAGGCGCCGATGACTTGAGACAGATCTCCACCCTTAGCACGCTAGATCTTCGCGTCCGGTCATTTTACTAGATAGCCTCGGGCAATTCACGTGCACACAGAACTGAGCATTCCTGACCGATGCTTGGTTCACCTCAGGACACAATATATACCTTGCCCTGGAACCCATTAGACACGCTTGCCTGGAGCCCTTACACCAGCGGTCCCGAAACAAATCGTGTTTACAGACACCGCTCATTATTACTTCCACATGGCGATCGAACTGTTCTGTTAATTATCACACTGTCATTTGCAATACAATTCTATTTCTGGTGAATAATGAATGTATGAGTAAGTTACAAAAAATGCAAAATAGAGCAATGCGTGTAATCTTAAAAGCGAATAGATATAGTAAGATTGAGAACATGTTGGATGATTTGAATTGGCTTTGTATTCGAGATTTTATTATCCTCAATACGATGACGTTTATATACAAAATTTTGAATAATTTAACACCGGAATACTTAAGCGCGAAAATAATTAAAAATATTAATGTACATTCACATTTTACTAGAAATAGAAATGATATACACATACATAGGAAACATTCAGAATTTGCTAAAAACACGATATTCGATAAAGGTATGGTAATGTTCAATGACCTGGATGAAGAAATAAAAAGTGCAAGCAATAGCAAAATATTTAAAAATAAACTTAAGCTAACACTTCATAATTAATCACACTATGTTCGAAATATGCTGACATATGCATGGTTACTGACCGAAGGATGTACTGTCAGCAAGGTCGAAACGTGTGGAGTAATTATTTGTAGAATAAACATAAGTATAAAGAATGTAAACTAGCAAATTTGCTAAAATAAAGAAATTATTATTATTATTATTTATACCTATCCTCTCGACATTATTAGTGCAGGGTGTTCTTGTAAGTGGAAGGAAGTAAGTGCTCGGAGCAATCAGCAACAGGGTGTAATATTTAACACATACTTTGCACCGCTACGTTCTAGAAAAGTCAACAAAATAATTCAAATACAACATGGAGAATACTAGAAATATGTATATAGCAAAAAAATACAGAATGTACATCGTTTCATATAATTCTATATGCTAATATGCATCGCATTATTTTCACTGCAATTATTGTTAAATGAATATAACGAGAGAACAAATACTAAATAATATATGCAGCACATGTAATTAAGAAAGTACTTAGAGAATATTAATAAGTCACGTTATTACATAAATGTATATACTACGTAAATAATAATATGAAAATGAATGTTATTTTCTTGTAAGGTAACACGTGTTACTTTAAATACAGTAAATTACACGAAACACTACAAGTCTGGTTGGGAATCACTGGAATAATGATACCTTTCAAATAAAGCAAACTTGTTATTTACTCCCATAAAAGACTTAACAGGTAGGGTCTACAGTTGACCATTACAATTTTGGACATAGCGTGACGTTATTGCACAGTTAGACATCGAGTATTTAATTTGAACACCTGTGAACTACCTGTATTTAAGATGAATTTTTTTCGGTTAGAATTTTTTGCTTTTTTTCTGAACAGTTAAAGGAATTCTTCATGATATTTAAAACCGTACAGTTTTTGATAAAGATTTTTGTTAACCTGAAAAATAAAAGTGTTCGCCGAAAATGAAAGACAGAAGTTTTGTTTATATTTGTTTTTTTATTAATAAAAACACTTATATCTAATTGGAAGACATTACAAATAGTAAATATTTTCGTACATTAAAGCTCACATCACAGTATTTATCTTATCGAGTAAATACAAAGGTACAATAAAATCATAAATCCTTACATAGTATCACATTTGACATCAGTCAAAATTAAAATGTTAACCTAATAATTGAGCAAAGGTATTTAACATCACACAAAATATCAATTAAACATCTATATAAAATAGCTTTGAAATAAAATCTAATAGGAATAATTTTATACTATACTTAAAATGTTTGAAGGCACGATCGTGGCTAGTGAATTATTGGCGATGATTACATTTAAGCCTGGGCCCAACGGTCGCAAGGCACCTGTGATTCTGGTGTCTGATATTCGGAGGTGGCGTGCTTGTCACTACTGTAGCAGATATCGCTGTCAGCCGCCGAGACGGAGGTCCAGAAGAAGGTGCCGGCGTCGGTTTTAGCGAAGTGCACTGGGATGTATTGTTGACCCTGGCTGACGGGCACCACATCCATGTATCCATTGCTGTAGACGGGTACACCGGCAAAGTCGGGACACACGTCAATCTCTTCGAAGATGCGTTGTTCGAGAATTTCATTGGCGAGATTCTGTTCGTTTTCGTATTCCTCGTCGATGTAGTACTCGGGTTGAGCGGTCTTTCTGTATGTGTTCTTGGCGCTGTTCCTTTTCAGCACGGCGAACACTGGCTTCAGGAGCTGCTTGATCTTGTGGATCTTGGAGCGCGCCTTTTTCGTATTGTACTTGTTGTCGTTGATGCTGTTATTGCTGCAGGCAACGTAATCGTTGATCGAAGACATGGTGAATGAAACTAGTTTTGCTAACTGAACTGAGAACGTTAAGATGCGAATGCCAAGAGGCGAATGATGTCTGTACGCTGGTTCAAGCCGGTTTATATACACATGGCCATGTGTGACGTCACGGATGGCTTAGGGGTTGTGTAGGGTAGGGAGAGATCAGGTCGGCCGTGTAGGGAGCCGGGCCTATGGCGTGCCCGTATAGAGGCAGGTGTGCAGTTTTCGGTGCTCGATCTGATGACAGAGACAACAGCATACGTTACCTTGCGTGACCGAGAAAGAGGGTGACATGTATGTGTACAGTGTGTAGGGTGGACTCGATCGTGGGAATCGCGACGAGAACTCAGTTCCCACACACGGGACGGCAGATGGCCAGCGATCCACTCTAGTCTTGGGGTGCTGAATAAGATTTGCTATGTTTACCGTACATATCTACCTACCTACCTCCTTCACACGTACCCACATACACGTCTCTACTGTACCACAGACCTATCCACCACCCCCTGTACCCCACCCCGTACAGGTATCGCCCACTCACTATATCTGTATACATGGACACAAGGGGTTGCTTACTAGCTTGCAATACTTTCCACTCTCGCAACCGTGCATTCGAATAATGATGAATATTCGGCCAGTCGGGTTACGTTTCCATTGTGTATATTACGTTTATTATATCCCCCCCTTCTTCCTTACCACCACCTCATACCCGTGATCTGTAAGGAACACATTTGTATGCATGCACGTACGTCGTGCATACTTTTACCTATGTCCGTGTTTGGTTCCGTGTTACGCTCACCCTAGCTTGCACGCTTGAGTTGGCGGACAAACAGGTTGTCAGTGGTCAGTGATGTTTGTATGATGTTGGGTAACCCTTATTTTTCAAATATATGTTTTTGCATTTCTCGCAACGGAATTTCTACCTGGTATATACAATGTACCATATTTGACTATTCATAGAGTTTGTAGAATGTCCGACTTGGAAGAAAACACACTCCTTTTCATCGTTTCCTTAACCAACTCTTAGAACTGGTTGGTGGTCGGTGCGGTGCGGGGCGACGGGACATAGTGAGCGTGGTACAGCGCGCCTTCACTTTCTAGAAAACAAGTCGCGAGCATCACAGTTCATTACCTTCACCATTCACGCTGATTGATTAATTATATTAATTGATCGCAGTCGCCATAAGAAATGCAGTCGCCAATTATTGCTGTGAAACAATTAAGTTCTCTTGATGAAGGTGTTCAACAACTGACATGATCTTATTTCGAGTTTGCTAGTTTGCAAAAATAAGAAGGAAAAAAACGTACATATAGTGCACAAGTCAGAACGTGCAATTATCTACGGCTCGTCTGTAAAAAAAACGCCGATATTTCAATTCGACATTCAAATTAAATCTGACCACGAATTGTACGAATAAATATACATAACTGCGCGTACAGTGGCAATGTACAATGATCCCTTGTGCGCACAGGTACAACACCCGAAATGGGAAGATGAGCGTGCTACCTGCTCCCCACCCATAAACACATTCGACATACGGCCGAGATTCGGACGAAATATATGAAGAGTGCGTGATTACAGATACAAAAACCCGTTGCCTTATAAGGTAGCCATATACCAATTTAGTATACACACCTGCCGATAAGATTTAACTCGTCACAAAATAAAAAAGTTTAAAGGTACGTAGTACGCTGTTCGAGTGATGAAAAAAAATTATCAAAATTTTGTTTGCCCGCACGGTGATCTCTGAATAAAGAATTCAATTATAAATTTCGTACTCTCGTACCTTATTAGGATTTCTGTGATTGGATTATGATTACTGTTTCCTCTATTTTTATCATGTTTCGTAACACGTGTTCGGAAAATTAAAATCAAAGGGCGAGACATTCTGGCTCGTTGTTACAGGTACCTGTCATTCGGTTAATCATGGGGGGCAACGTTTCTTTTATTGGTTTATCTCTCTGTGCGATGAAGTGTCAGTACAATTAAATACATTATAATTTCCCGTGACGGACAGCGGTCGTGAATCATTATCTTGGCTTCATAATAAAACAATTCCAGATTGATATGCCAATGAGCAATATTCGTATTAGTTAACGGGGTGAATACACTTGAAAAATCAGATATTTATATATAATTGATTGGCTTTAGTCGTTACTAATTATAACATTTTTCAGTGTACTTATCTGTTTGTGAATCGATCTTGCAATTATATTTCTTTTATCTCTTACAATGCTTTATTTATTGGTCCATTTGACTAGCTTATTATATCAACGACAGAAGACATATGTTTACATTTTAAGATTTTATTCAAGTTCAGATTAATGAATAAGCTATAGATAATGAAAGGCGTCACACAATTACTATGTTATTCATTAAGAAAGGAGACGGCATTAATTTGAGACCAAGTAATTACATAGGGGCACAATGCACAAACGTAAATACAATACCTACTGCTGCGTTACCAGATTGTTATCGTGTGACACGAACTCCGAGTTGTTTCAGCGATTTAAAACATTATTATTCAAATTCACTGCTTGTAAGTTCTTCTGTGTCTCTGAAATTTATGTTCACATAGACTGTATATTTCATTTCTCTGATAATGTCTCTACATCTACACGCAGATAAAACTTGCTTCTTGCAGATTTAATAAGTGCGTGTTTTTTTCGCAATAAAATTTCGAAAAAAAAAATTCGAATTAATGGTTTCATGGCATCATATTAATAAATGATGTACAGTGGAATTAACGACTATGCATGAGTAAAATTTATGGCGATACTGTGCAACCTTCAGATATTCTGACCGACTTATAACTTAAATGTTTACAATGGCCATAAAGATTAAAGAAGCATATAAGGTCATAAAACTGATTTAGATTTGTAGATTTGGAAAGTCTTCACTGAAATATAAAACTTCATGATGTTTAATAATTTCAAATGCACACCAAATAAATTCCAAGGACACTTTGTTATGCAAGCGAAAGCAGGAATGTGTATGTATGCCCGTATATTTAATAGAATAAATATGATCGTTTTTTGTTCCTTTGTCATCCTTTTGCTCTGTTAGTTTAGCATCAGATTATTATCCCGAATGAATTGTATATTAATATTTATGAGTTGTTTCTACATGGTCCAGATTACAATCTGCATTAGATATAAAATTAATTACCCCGACCTATACTTCGGAGCTTGTAATGGTTGTAAAACATGTAATTATGATTTTGCATAAGTATGCTGTGACGAATTTTTACGAAATTTACACGTGTAGCTTTGACAGTTATGTGATGTAAATAATCTGAAATTTATTATTTCCTTAGCATACTTATATCAAGTTATTTTATTTAATTTAATTTAATTAAAGAAATAGATTCTTACGATATTGCTGAATGATGATCTGAAATATAAATGTTATGAATAACTTAACGAAATATTTAGTTGACTAAAATATAATTACAATATTCATATAGGTACACATTCACTCCTTTTTAGGTTACCATACCATCTCATATTAGCATATTAAAATCTGATACATTTTTTTTGGCAGCTGTTAGATTGTGATCCACTACAGCAAATATGCATAAATTAATATTTATTGCTGGATTGACTAGCTGGTTCATCTTCGTTAGTATCGGTTCAATCAATGTTAGTCATGGTTACTACGGTTGTAACACTTGTTTTCCCTTAACGGGAAAATTAGTCCCAAGAATGTGCATTTGACACACTTCCGGACGATTGGGCTGGAAGGGTTAGATCTGCCCGCAAAATCGGTGCAAAACGGTGCAAAACCCTTTCTTGTAAAGCGGCATTCAATCCTTTCACAGTTAACCTATAACAGTTAAATTTCAATATCTACCCTATAGTGATAAACCCACGTGTTTAACAAAGTACCGCACTGTGGAATTTCGTTGTTTGTGTACAATAAAAGTTTCAGATATCACCCTCCAAAAAGACAGAAGAATAAGTCGTGCTAATGCTGCTAGTCGATAAGATCGATATTCGCTCGAAGGTATTAACCCTTTGATGTGTTCGTAACCCTTCTATTTCCTCAAAGGCGCTTCGCTAAGATGCATAATATTTCAATGGAGATACCATTGTTGGACGTTGTTACAATGCAACTTGCACGCGAAGCTCAGCGTCTGTCCATTGTGTTGTTAATTGCCTACGGACCCAGTGGCCATTGTTACAGTGAGCGGATCGCGTTGCGAAAGCCTTCTACGCCTGCCGCCTATTTCTTCCAAACATAATGCATAATTTATAACTGATAATGTAACCGCTTTTCAATCTCTTGGCCACCACTAACTGTCAATGATAATCTGATTGTTGCGGGTAGAGTGTGATTAGAAGTATAATTTTCTATACGTATGTTGGCGGCCTCTAAACAGATCGAGAATACCGTGTTACTGTCACGCGATATTTCATTACACAGTTCAAGAAATTACTTATTCTTAACGAGATTTACTATGCTAATATCAGTATTTAGTCTAATGAACGTAATGGGATTGAGGTGTTGACAACAAATCAACTTGAAATCTAATTGCAAAACTGTGTAATAGTTTTATCAGTGAATATCTATTAGAATATCATACGTATTTAAATGTATTATATGTAAAATAAAAGTTTCCATGGTATTGATTAGGTTTGATTATAAATCATGGGAATGTATGCAGTTTAATAGTAAATCTTACAGATGTTCACAGCATCTGTGTCAGAATTCCAGTTCGTACAAGTTCGCTAACCAATTCTAAAGTGTTAAGAAAACCATTTAAAGTCATACAAAATGAATAATAAATCTTATGTGTACTACCGTTTTCACCGGTGAAAATATTTATCTGCATATGTTCGTAAAAATACAAACCGACTAACGCACAAGTTCAGACAAGTTCCGTAATCTTACGTAAAGATGTAAAAGAAGTCACACATAATTCTTCAAGAAATGACAATTTCTTTCCCACGCATTGAAAGTGCACAGTTTGAAAGGCGATCATTGTGAGTCACTTTCGGCAAACACAGATGCATACATACACCGGCCTGTGTACGTGCTGGCCGATTCCTTACGCTGTGTTACGTTTTTGTGTGTTTTTTCCGGATTGCATGATACTGAAGCTCACGTTCAGCGACTTGTCACGACTTGTTCGAACAAGTTCGAACCCGAAATCCTTGCGTGGCAATCTGCGCTGTAAAGTGGAGTAGTAGTAGTAAACACCTTCTACTTTTCAGAGATAGATATGCGCGCTCAAGGCAGTGCATACAGCAGCTGCAACGTGAAGATGACTCATACAGGTCCAGACTTGCTCGTTCGTTCGTGTTTTGTTTCCTTCCTTTTTCCATTTGCCGCCCTTGTTGTGATTTATTTTTTTTGTTTGTCTTTGTTTTAGTTGAATAAAAACAGTTCTTTACACCACCAGTGGCGAAAATTATTCTTTTGTTTTTCTGTGATCTACGGTGGTCCACACTAATTACCCACACAAAACACTGTTTTTGTTCTATCCTGAAAGCTGGTGGATATGGTCTGTAGTTCGGTTAATTGCCTGGAAATGTACCTGTGTTTTGTTTTTTATTTACTACTTCTGGCACAATCTGTTGTGCATCATCATGGTCTTCATGCAATTTGTCTTTTCATCATTATTCACAAGAGACAAACATAATTGCAATTCTGTGAATTGCGTCCAGTACAATAAAATTACTGGTAAAACAACTAAAATTATTCAAGTAATTCTATTTTGTATATTGCAACACATATTAGTGTATTAATCTTACCAGAAACAGACTAATGAAAAAAAGAAGAAGAATACATGCGATGTCCTTGTTAAACAAGATCTTTTTCATATCTACATTATTATTTGACAGGCTGCAGGTACCAAATGTACGGCCTTTGTTTTATGTTGCTCTATATGATATTAATTATTTACAAGATTTCGCCGTTGATGACCCTAATGGTAGTGCTGTAAGTACGTATGCTCGTATAATACAGAACACACCGCGTCACGTTTCTCCTACATGTATGTTTTTATTTTAGAGAAATAATAATAAACATAAATTTAATGTGTAAATTATGGAAAAAAATTACAATATCACTGCAGTACCCGCATGTGAAACTGTTCTTACGGACATTTACGTTGCGAACTATTTGAAATATGCAACGTTACTTTTTGTTTGCAGATTTCTCGGTAATTTCTTTGTACCAGTGTTGGCGCGTAAATCAGTCTGTAATCTCTTTTTTTCCATCTTTTAAAGTAAAATACAGTAAAACCCCGCACAGTACGGTTAATCGGTTCCGCAAATGTGCCGTACTATTTGAATCCGCACTAATCGGGGTATACTATATATATTAAAAATAATACAATTTAATTATCGCAATGGCACCTTGATCCACTGGTTGAATCAAGGGTCATATTTTGTGGAAGAAATGTAATTTTTTGTTTTGATTAAGGTCACAGAGACCACTTGGATGACCTGGAGTATTAATAAAAATAAAAATTTAGATTTTAGTTAAAAACCATACTATAGCGAATCCGTACTGTACGAAGCAGCACTGTATGAGGTATTACTGTAATTTTAGTAAATTCATAACATTCACTTCTAAAGTCCAGATTTCTGTTTGATAATAATTATTAGGATATTATAATGAAAGTAAAGTAATAAATCTATAATTATAAATAACGACTATGCTTTGATGAAGATATCGTTTAAAGTTGACCAATAATTTTCAATTTCAATCACGATTAATTTGTTTCAATCAGTTTTATGATATGCCTGTAATATTTAATTATAAATAACTATATGAAATTGAAATCATTTATTCTAGGTTACACTGTAATAATTTAATACAACTTATCTGTAATTAAATAGCTACTATAATATTACCAGGCCTAAGGCTAACAAAAACTTGACAGAATCTCCGATGCTACAACTAAATTACTGCATTACATCTCTATACGCACGTAAAATTATAACATATTCAACACTGCTTATTTATTACAACATTTAAGTAATTATGTTTATAATAATTTAGAAATAAATTGGATCTGCACTAAATGATTCAAAAGAATACAGTGCAAATTATGCGTAAATGAAATAAAACAAGAATGAACATGACAGTACGTTTGACTATGAAGTGTACATTTGTTTTTATTATTGCAACTATATTTTTTATAAAAATGAAAGTTCCATGCTGAGCTTTGTCCAATGGACATAAATATTTTGCTGGTAATATACGTGATCATTTGTTCTGACATATATTGAAGTCGTTTTCTGTGCGCTTTTTAAAATCTAATATAATGGGCTTCCACATAACCTGCTGCTCAGACAATACAAACACCTGACAACCTGTGATTAAAGCCTCTGTTTTACCTTTGTTGATTTGCAGGGTTCAAAACCCGACGCCTCTCACCCTACTATAACGTAACGATACACAATATATCGTAGCAAAACACTGCAAGTAATCGGTACGTTTCTAGATTTTTATCGCAGTCACATTTGATATCAGAATGTTTGTAACATTTATTCGTTTCGGCAATTGTCCCTAAAAGGGCAACCGTAGTACGCCAATACTGTCACAGTCTATGAGTCTTCTCTAGTCATTCTGAACACGTGCAAAATAAACAGCTATAGTCGGGTCCTCGTAAGTAGACACGTATAGTTTTCTATGGGGGGAACACGCTGTTCCGACGACCAACTTTAGGAGTTGCTAGTATATGTGAGGTGATTGGGAGTGGTGATTTGAACTGGATACCCTGTTATAGTTGGGGCGAGGGGAACATGATGCTATTGTTAACCCCGATATGTATAGTATGTGTGTGTGTGGAGCAGGTAGAATTTACGGTCCACTTGTCTCATATACCTATTATTGGATAATGGATAGTGGGTTGTGTTGAGGTAGGCCTCTGGTTAAGGGTGGATTTCTTTATGGGGTACCGGTTCCTCTTTGACGAGTTTTTAAGATTTGTATTATTAGAATTTTGCGACTTAAAAAATATACAATACGTTGTAGGAGTTTTCTTTCGATATCTGGCGGCACTGACATGCTTGCTATTAAGATATTTTATATATTTTTTACGGCTCGTTTGAAATCATTGGAGTAGTGGGATGTAACTAAAGGGTATGTTTATTTTACTAGTGTACAATATTTTGAGGTTTTTATTTGTATCTAAAAGAAATAAAGAGTTCGAAAACTCGAAGATAAACATTATGTTAAATAAATTTCTAGTTAAAAACACGAAGTACTTGAAAACCAATAGTTTTATAGCGGAACTATAATTCATTCTTAAGCTATGTACCTTTTTTTATTTCGGTAACTAGAATTGAATACATTAAAATCATTATATATGAATGAGTACCTATTCCATTAAATAATTATTCACGTCCGAACATTTCGAATAGGTACGTTTCCTGTATCCTGTCATTGAATCTAGGAAAGATAAAAGCATGTACCGAACATAACAATAACTCAGGAGTAACAAGATGCAAACATGCAAACAACACGTTGTTAGATTCACTCATAAATAGTCTACTAATCGCATCGGAGATCAGGTGTTGACATAATCTAATCTTACGGCAATGCAGGCAGCACGGAATTGTTCGCTGTTCACGAATGATCAGCGAAGCATTCACGCAAACCTGACAGGACCCTATTGCGTACTCGTAGTTATCTTCATCTAATCACTACTACTTATCAATCTTTCGCCTCGATGCTCCCAAATATTTGTTGTATACGAAGCTATCTGCTAACATCTCTAGCAATCCTGTACCAATATTTAGATTGTGCACACAAAAGTATTTTTAAAGGAAAAAGTCTAGAGTTTCAATATTTACCGTAAATTTCTGTAAATGTTTACGCAAACGAAGACACAACATGAGAATGTTTCCACTGCAGGTTGTGGACATGGTTGGCATATCACAGTCTAATGTGGCATGTATTTTGTAGTCAACAGTGCATACAGGTACGGGTGTTCTATGTCCGGACAACATAAGGATCACATTCACTGTACGGTTTTTTAAGGGTGCTTGTACAACAGATATTTGAGATCAAGTACGCTCGAGATGCTTCTTGGCAATCTATGATTTTTGACATTTCCGAAATATTGTAGAATAGAACTGTCAAAGCAGATGTTTTCAGTTTATCTTTACGCATGATTATCAGTGAATTTTGTGCAAATATTGGTTTGAAATTTTACAAAACCAAATTTTTTTGGAAATGTAATATTGCAGAATGTGCTTACAATAACAAAACAACATCTATTTTATTTGTTGTCCATGGATTCATCTACCTCACTCTCATCTACAGGTATAGATTTCCAATATCACTAATGGTTATTAATTAAACATTTGAAATAATCATATTTCGGATCTAATCGATCAGTGGAATAACAAAAAAATAACCGTTGCATCGTAAAAGGATCATTCTGACTTGCATTTCACTTTCTCGCCTTTATATATATCGAAATCGATAAATAACATAAAGCTTTTGAATGGTGGAAATGGTTCTCTCTCAGCGGTCGGTTTTATAATAAATAATTTTTATGCGTTGCCGCATCTGGCTACGTAGGTGTGACGGGGGACACGTAGGGCCGTAACGTTGTTGAATGCCCCGCATTCAGAGTTGTGTTCGGTAAGTGTCATCTCTCGACGTGACCAGCCTTGTACGGCCCCCGTGTCCTATAGGGGTGACATCAATTGTTGCGGCCAGTTAGATGGTCCTTCTACCCTCGTATTGCCCAACGGTTCAGTGGCGTGCGCAATTCACCCATAAACAAGAGAACACATAACTTAATTATTCTCTATTTCATTTACCCGTTGCGTAGCATAGAGGAAACTAGAACCATTTAATATATCTATAGTTATATCTATATTAAACAGACTGATAAAATATTATAGTAAAACATATAAATATATAGTATGTAAAATATATTTAATAAAGTATATAGATATAGATGTAATTCTTATGAAAGAATCTAAAACACTTACATAATACTAAGCTAAGCAATTTCTTACCTTGTGTTATAAACAAATATTTGTGTAGTTACTTAGAGCCAGAGCGTGTTGCTTGTGTTGGTGTTTATTTGCTTGTTAAATTGAATAAAAATATTTGACTGCGCCACTGAGTGCATATAACAGGATACCTAGCGAGTGTATATTTGCTGGCAACTATTCGTACAAAGAGCTTACTATGGCGTAAACTGATTTGCACATTATGTTTGGTTTCTTATGTGTATGTATGGACCCCGGTATACAATGTGGCCATTGTGTGAAGCCCGGATCACATCTTAGCAGATCAGTATGTGTGCTGTTGTGCAATAAACTGTGTTTATCCTAAACATTACACTTCCATGCCATGTCAGTTATCCAGTCCGTCGACTTATTTCTTATTACTCTTGTCACAATCTAATTGGCAGCAATGTAATTAACTGTTGTCAGATGTCAATTATGAAAACTCGCGCGGTTTATGAAACAAGAACACATAAAAATATAACCAACCTAATTAACGGTAAATTACAGGGTAAATAGATATAAATTTAATTACAGGATCGGTTCTTAAATTAGCGAATTATTAGTTACGCTGTTTTTCATTTTATGTTCGTATTTGCAATGCCTTCGTTTCATTACAAGAATGGCTATAAAAATAATAATTATTAAATTGATTTAACCTGCAAAAAATATCAGTGCGACTTTTCCCATCTGTCTCGTAAAAATATTATTATATGTTGCTCCGGTAATGACTGGTTTTATTCGCCATTAACAATATTCATAAATATTTATTTCAACATAAACATAAAATCACAATTAAAAAAATGTACACGTTCATGGCATTTTTTAAACATTTAAATTTTCTCTTGCGAAATGAAATTACTCAACAGCAATTTGTGTATTGAAGTTAAGTAAGAAATCGGAGTATGTAGTTGTAGATATTCAGAATTGAATTTTCTATTTACTATTGTCAGGGAAGATCTTTTTATGAATTTCAAAAAAAAGACCCCTGTCGCAACGGCATGAACATCTGTAAATTCATTTTGACCTCGCGTTTTCTTAACGATAGCGATCGACGTCGATTTAAAATAGCCCTGTCAGTTTTATAAGAAATTCTAAATCCTGACGTGTGTGTTCCTTTCAAGTATTGTATACACTTTTCACTGTAATTGGTCAACCTCACAGGAAACACCGGAGTCGACCAGTGCAACCGTGCACTTCCTATACTTAACCATTGTTACAGCAGGGCTGAGTACCTGGCTGAGCTGTTGTAAAAAGGTACATTACTGGTAACACGACACTTTTAAAAGCTAGACAGTGGCGATTTCTAAGGCACGGGGACCACTCATGCGAACACTTGTTATTCTTTGGGCTTAGAGGAGCTTTGGATTGAACGGTACGGTTGCCCGCACATACAATCGTACGGCCTACATTATATCGCTTTCAACTTTACCATATATAAGCTACATACATGTAGGTGTCAGCCGGTATCACACTATAGGTTTAGGATTTCGGATCTTACGTATGCAAAGAATTTATAAGAAATTTTGTTGTTAAATAAATTATTTATAAAATAAAATTATCTTATATTTGTATCCATAAAATTTAAATAGATAATTTATTTTGATAATTTTAATATATGTAATATGTGTAATATTACGGAGTTTTAGTATTAATAATGATAAAGTTGGATATCAATTAGTAATAAAATAGTTTAAATGAAAATAATGAAAATTAATACTGCATGAATAATGTCATGTAGAGTTCAGAGATGCAATTTGCGAATGTAATACGAACTGTTGAACCTATATTCATGTTGACCGCTTTGCTTATGGTGTAATGTTTTGGAATGTATGGCTTTTACAAGCGAACACATTTGTGTGGGGAATTCTTATCTGGCAATCTTGCGAATCGAATTGGCGAACAATTGCTTTGGACTGTGACGGATGCGCGGGTAAGTTTTTCTGTATCGTTTTTGTGTACCTACTGTCCTTTTGCAGAGAGTAGTGCACGGTGCATTTATGGAAAACCGCACCCGGCCACGGTTAAAATGCCATCGCGAATTTAATTACCGCACCGATTTAAAGCTCATCACTTGCGTGTTATTCGTTCTGAATTACTTGCACTTCCGTCCGTCGTGAAGCCTCTCTTGCCATTGACAATTTCTATAGTCATTCCCTCAAGATATCGCAATCAATCATTGGCTTAAGCCCTAAACAAATAAATAACGTATTTTTACACAATCCATACTACGTATTTGTTACTGAGGAATACTGCAAATACAAAATGTGTTTAATATAATTTACTACTCGTACATGTTCTGTTCGGGAATATATATGTGAAGACAGTGCTGGTATGTAATTATATGGTGTATTGAGTAAGATTAAATAATTTTCATCACTCGGTATTATTTTTGCCGTACATCATAAATCAATGTCAATAAGCAATGGTTTGAAATTTGTTTCATTGTAAGTTTTTTGCCGATGTGCAATTCATCACACGATGGTAATTCAATTTACATAAAATAGTCAATTAATTTATTGCACGGTTGTCGAGTCGTCTCCCGACAGATGGCCCAGGAATGAAAATATAGAGAGCCGGTTGCAAGATAAATTACTTCGGTAAATTTACTAGCAATTAGGAATGTTCATGTGCGTACGCAACTAGATTCTACTGTAATGACGGATGACAAAATGCTGAGTAATTTCAAGACATCATGGAACTTCTCTCAACTGTTAATAGCACTTTAATGTACATTGCTGGCAATTCTCTACACTATAAATGGATGCTAATCGTTATTACGTTTGACGGCGTACAAAACAAAGATAACGCGTTTTATGTTTTCTCTCTAGCTCCGTCGATGTTTTATATCCATTCCATGATTTTTATCTGCGGAATTCCGAAACCGCTCCATTCCCCACGTGTGCCTAGGATGATAGGAAAATAAAGATTTCCCCACCAGATATTATACAGCCCAACAAAATGTACAAATAAATACTGAAAGAGGATATATTTGCAGAGACACCCCGATTACTCACAACACAACAGCAGATATTAAAGATTTTAATGACGCAGAGAAATTACAATATGAATTATGGGAAATAAAAATTATGAGACATTAAGAAAATTATGATTGCTGTAAAGATGAAAGTACTTTATGGATTTTATAATTGGTGACGCTTTAGTTAATGGCAATGGACACGAGTCATTACATGTTTATATACGAAAAAAGGAAGAAAATAACAAAAATAAGCGACAATGTACAATAGTGCATTTCACGGAATATTCTAGAATTAATTTAGATAAACATATACGTATATTAATACGTATTATATGGTTGAAACAGGTTCAAATGTGGGATAGAAATATTTGATGAAGTAATAATTTGGAACAAATTTCTGTCATTATCTCACAAATGATTTTTCTGTCAAAGCCGTAACATTAAGCTCCGTTCTGTATTATTTTCTTAATGACTATGGGGTAAAGATACAGTAGCGAGGATATTAAATGTACCGTTATCTCGGAGAATGAGTTATTTGATCATTACCTCAGAAATTACTGTTATGAAATGGCTATGAAAAACTGACTGAAAAATTATATTTTATTAATATAACACGACTTCTCAGCACCGAAAAATATTTTAAATTACACTTAAATAAATATTATTATCCGACCCATTATTCGGGGTTATTTTATTTATACAGTTATTGAAAATACAAGCACGACTAATATTTGTTTATTTATTTAGTTATTGAAAATATTACGTTTACAAATAAAATAATTTAAACATCGTCAGAATGGGGCTGAAGTTTTGAATAGATGTACAAATGCTTTGTAGAAACTGTTCGCGAAGGAAAGTCGATTGTAACATCGTACAATGCTCACCGGAGGAACATGATTGTTCGGCGACGCAAATCCGAACAAAACAACACGTACGCTTGGTTGACTGTACACATGGTTAGTACGGGGATATATACATTTTATTATATTATAAAGAAGCAATTTCTTCACGGTAAATGGTTTGTAAATCCGAAAATGAAATGGGCAAAATCTCGAAAGATTGTATCGTGAATGCGGATCGACAAAAGGTTAGCCCGAGCCAGCAACAATGACTCCGAACTCGGGTTCTCCGCTGATGTTTGGTTAGCTGCGCGGTCGATAATAGGGCAAGTCTTTACACAATAACCTCTAAGGAACCAGGGAATGCGCTAGTATATACCCGTATCCTATCTGCACCTACAGATCTGAGATGTTCCAGAGATTGTATGAATACTGATAAGATAGTTCCCGCAGATAAGATTTGGCAGGATAGCAGATGGTGGATATGGTTTGTTTCTTTATTTCTATTCCGTGACATGGTTATAAGTACAAAATGGTCGCCTTTGTTACAGGTCCACCCCGACCTCGCCAACCCCCTTATGAGGGATAATAACAACTCCGTATCGCGATGACGTATCTTAGATAGAGAATCTTAATTAAAAATCTTAGATATCTTCTACGTCGGTAACAGTTTCATCTCGAGAGGCGTTTGACTTATCTGCGAGTCGGGTCTGATGCTATCTGAAGGAACCTGCAATTAAAGGGCACCGTCAACTTAATGCGCTCAAATTATATCGTTACCTTTTAGACCGACTGAGTTTCGGTTATTGATTTGTTAATTTTTCTAACATTCGTTTTTTGTCTTACTTTCTCATTCATTTAACCGGTCAATCGATTACAAAGCTAATTCATAGTTTAAGATTTTTTTGTTGAATTTTGCCGGGGGATATTAAAAAATTACAGTTTTTTATATTGTTAGGAAAACAATTTGATTAATAAGATTTAATAAATCATTTTATATAATATTTCTTGTTTGCTTACGTGCACTGTAATTAAAAACAATAGGTAAATTTCTATTCAAAATAAATCTGTACAAGTTTCGTAAGTTTATATTAATTGACTATAGTTATTTATGTAATGTCCTGACCTGCAATAATTCATTAGTTTGTGTTGGTTATTTGTCGTGTTTAGATCAGTTTGCCATGTGTTACAAGTGCATTATTGTAAACCTGTGTTGCCAAATGAAATATGAAAATTAATTAAATCATCAACATTACGGACAATTACTGCAAACATGTATGAATAATTGCATATTACTTATTGTGCTTATAGTGTATAGTGAATTACAGTCTGTGTACGTGCTTCTATGCGTGACTGTAAAATAATTCAAGTCGTATTGCTCCCATGAATCTTCTAGAAGGTACGTTAATTGTTTAATTAAATGTTAATTACTTAATTACATACATACTAGATCAGTAATAAATGAGACATTACGTTCTTTGTTTTCTTATAATATGTTGTCCATCTCTATACCATGTTGATACCTGTTTTTTGTTACACTAATGCACATAAATGCAAGCAGACACACACACACACACACACACACACACACTACCTACAAATATCAACTCTTTCTGGTCACAGACATAAAACAAATATTATTCTTATCGAAAAAAACGTTGGTGCATCTCGCATATGGTTTCTGTGAAATCCATCTTCCATATGCCACTTGATCGCGACAGTGGTTGATGATGACTAAGCGCGATATATGTATGTGTGTACATTCGAGATAAAACAAAAGTGAAACATCGTCGCACGTTTATTTTACTGTTTGTCCTTGCCAGTTTACTCGTGTATGTAAGTGTGATGCGCACGTGTGTACATATGTAGATGTATGTGTGTATGTCTGCTTTGTTTGTTGCGTCTGTGCTAGACCATCTCACCGACATCTGGCTTGTGCACTCTTGAACTTATTTATGATCCAGGACCTCTCTCACATGAGCTAAGACTGGGTCACACACAAAAAATGTTAAAACTTTTGACGCTGTATAACTTTCAGCACGAGCCAATTATTTGTGCCATCTCACTAATTAAGAGGTCTCACGGTTGTGTGTCGGTGCCAGACGTGTAGGAGGCCCTCGTTGACGTCGAGATCCTTCAGATCAATGAGTCGTGATCTTGTGAGTTGGATGTTTCTAAATGCCGTGCCAGCTGCCTTGAAAAATTATTAGCCAACTTTTTACGAGACGCATATTCTCTTTTTTCTTCTCACACAGTTTCATGAACTCAGTGACGAAATATGTTTGATACGATGAAAACTTGTTTTCAAAATATCATATATGCTTACATCAATGTTTATAAATAAATTGCTGGTAATTTTTCATTTTGAAAAAAAAAACCATGTAGGTAATAATTTTCATATTTATCTTAGAGATTGGGCATTAAGTAAGCTAACTGTTTTTTCTTTTCGTTTCACTACGTATATGCTTGGTATTAATGATAAACTGTTCGGAGACGTATTATCCCGCTGACATATATTACCATGACCGCTAATGATCAGTGAATTTAGTTCAGTGTTATTTCATATGCAGCTGTTTAAATTTTTTCTACAGTTGCACTGCTCAATTACAGAAGTTGCACGGCATAATGTGTAGAAAAAATTTAGATCAATGTGTTAGCCATCGATATAAACATCATACATATGAGATCAAAGTGGTATGTTAAGTTCGTTTCGACACACACTGTAAAATTACGCGCTCGTAAATAATCCGGATGACGCAAAACAACGCTCGGCCATGTAGGTATGTTATCACGGAAAATATAAAACCTCGGGTATAAGTAGCAGACACATACTAATTTACCTATAAATAGTACCTGCATTTCAGACGGTGTCAGGAATCACATCAATTATGAGTTGATCCATGTAAAAAATCAATGCTTTTTAAAAGCGATTTTTTTATTATTTTTATCGTAATGAATGATAATTACTAGCTTGAAGAATATATTTCAGGTTTGGTTTTTTTTTCGTAATTAGAACACACATAAACGGATTTTGGTGATCAACAAACATATTAATCATCCTGCTTGATTTATTGCGGTTTTTTCTTCTTCGAAATGCACCAGATATTCCACGTGATTATAAATGCTCGACGTAATGTCGATATAATAACTGAAACACGTAGTACGGACAAGGAAATCATGAAGTACCTTCAGTACAACACGCAGTACTTTTTATTACAAAGTGTGTCCTTAAGCAGATCTCGCAGCATTGGTATGGTTAGCAGCCCGTATGAAAATAAATTCTTACGAAAAGGCTAAAAACTGTCAAGTAAATAAGTATCCATTTTAACAAATTGCCTTTAAAAACACGAGTTGAAATCAGTAGCCGCACGTCACGCACGCTATTCATTTCAACCACGGCCGATGCTAGTATTCCAGTTTTTCTTGTTAAATCTGCAGGTGTCATATATTATTATATTCTTCCAATTCCGTACGATATTTTTTAACTCTAGCTAATAGTCATTGTGCGTGTCAAGAAAATGTATTGAATATTGTAAAGGAATGCCACGTTTTTACTGCACTATATCAAGTAGTTAATTGATATATGTCAAGAATAGTTATACAACATTCAAATCAATTATTATATGCTCTCGACTGCTGTGTAAAGGAATCTTTATGGAAAGTAAAAGGCATTTTTTTATTGTAATTTATTGTAGAGCATTTTAATAAAGGTAGTAGGTATAGAATGGAGGAAAAAATTTGTAACCACTCAATTTCTATAATAGCCCGTAGTCCCTAATCTTAAATGAGCTATGTAAAGTTTCCACTTTATCGGGTCCTTTAAATGCGATACAGAGTATTTAGCTGTGAGTTTGTGTGTGAGCACTGTACAAGACCCACCCTGTCCAACCCCGAACCACCCCTAACCGCTGGCACTGGAACCATTCAATATCTACTTAACTAATATAAAAGCCATATGTATTTACTAATATTTACCACATGCACGGATACCGATAACTGTTTACAGTGTACACAGACGGCAAGCGTCGTGAGAAATTTGTATCCGCACGCTGAAATCTCATCGTGGTATCACATTAATTATCCCAGAAATGCCACAAGTTTTATTTTTCTTAGTCGGACAAGTGCGCACCCCATTGGTTAATATATCAAGTAACACTCCACCCCATATGTAACACATGCACTCAATATAATACTCATCAACATCACTCCTGATGCAGACGTGCACACTTTATGTTGAGACGCTGTGCTAAGATACGTCTTCAACGAAAATATTGAATTTCAAAAGCGTTCTCACGGATCAGTGTTGAGGAACACGTGTGCGCGACACAAACACACACACACACATATGTATGCAAGCAAACAGAGGCTCACATCACATCGTACACACACACATGCATACGTAACACGTGGTCGTATAGACTCAGTTGTAGTTGCTTTTGAAAGATGCGGCGTCGTCACTTCTCGCGTTTTGCCCGTCGACATTGGCGGCTCGTTACGTGGGCGACACTGATGTGTGAAGCAGGGAGGGAAGCGAGGAGCGGGAGTGTGTTACACAAACACACACGTTGTTTACACAAGAAACAGAGCATCGGGGAAATGGCGAATTCTGGAAACACGATTAGTGACTTCCAGTGAGCGGAAACGATGCAAAGAATGACGCGACATGGGCGTTACCGTTTTTTGCGGTGGCCAAATTTTTGGAAGTAAATATTTTGTTTGAGTGCATGGCCAGATCGTTAAAATACCGCATTGGTCATAGTTTTGGTTAGCAGAGGATGTCCCCTTAATTAGGGCTGTTTCTTTAACGAAAAACTGCCTACTTGTGATTCGCATTAGTCAGGAGGAAGGAAATGTAACCGATATTTTGTGTCCTACAAAATTTGCATATCATAATATCATAACATCCGACCGATCGTCTTTCCAATTACATTTATTACAGATTGTATATGAATATTGATGTTATTTATTCAATTTTAAACATGTCCATACAGTCGAAACTTCAGTAAAAATGCAACAAGCAATTTCGTTTTATCATTTGCAATCCTCGTAAACGATTATTTTATTCATCAAGCAGAAAATTGAAAATTACGAAAATCAAACTATTTTAAATTAATGGGTAGGATATGATTGTCAATTACTCACGCCTTCAGAAAATAATTTCAACGCATACTTTCACCGGTACGCGGCGTGGCGGTATCAGAGCTTTTTAGTAAAATTAATGGCCGAAAGGTGGTTACCCGTTCCACCAGTAGGGTGTTATTATCCATTGGTCGTGATAAATCTGAAGAATAATCTTGTTTCGAGCACCGAGCGTGGCGTATGAGGGTACCTCCCCGAAGATGTAAAACCATCTCGTTAAATGGATCCCCCCCGTTTGCATTCATTGATTTCGAAACGCGATTACGAAATTAGTTACAAGGTGTGATCATCGTCACGCCGAACTTGGCTTCTTTAGTCCACTTCTTTTGTTTCTTTTTTATTCACCTCTTTACGCCATACGTTTTCGGGGCTTTAATAAGGTTCGCTGTTTACGCCATGTTAATGGGGTGCACTTCTACTTCAGGCTAAAGTCAGTGGTGTAACATTAAGCATTCGCTACAGTCACTCGTATTCTTTTCAAGATTTAAATTTATTTGGGTCAATAATTTACATATACTTTCGAAAAAATAAAACGTACGCTCCGTTTCTGATTTTGCGGTTAATTTTAAATCAGCATTTCTTAAATATTTCGATTTTCTAAAATAACTGAACCTTAGTAAATTTATAATCACAGAAAGTATTGACATAATGACGGTGATGGTAAATATTCAAGAACGTTGAGTATAGGAATGTATTTTAAGCCCTTTAATGTGTAGGTAATGTTTGTAAACTACACCTCTGGACGTAGATAGTTAATGAGCATATTTCTAAAGAGCGTGTGTCCGTCTTTGGCGCGCGTATACAATCTTTTCGCGATTAATACCTACCTGCCTGGCTGCCCGTGCCTATATCTGTCTATATGTGTACAGGTTATACACGTTTGTATGCAAGTATGTACACGTGGACGTTTGTTAGAGCACTCGTGCGCGCGCGCGCGCGCTGACTTGGTATCGGTGCTCACGTGTGTTTCGCTATATATCAAGTTAAATTACATTAACATTATTTATCTGCTCGTGTCTAAGCCAACTGTGCTACGAACGATGCATTTTACAACCGCACACAGCACGATTTAGTAAGAATTACTGCCAGAGCTAATGCGTCTGCTAAATATACGGCGCGGGCTTCACGAGTCTTTAGATTCCAATTATAGACAAGGGAACCAATAGGATCCAGTCTTGATAACTGTGCTTTTATTTCGGTGGACACGGCTTTTATTTATCTTAATATTGCTTTTAATTTACGCAATAAATAGTCAAAGATGAAGTGTCTTTCGTTGATTGCACGATGCAATCTGAATTATTAGAATGACCGTGTCGAAATTATATCGAAATTTTAAATAATCGCCAGCCATTCATTAAAATGCAGCAATAATGTTTAAAACGAAATTGAAATTCCTTTGATTTATTTGTTTTTAAGGCTACATTCATTGCATTTTAATGATTACGGAGCCGCAAGATCAAATATAAAATACATGAATATTTCTTAAGAAATTTCTCTTTCTGTATGAAATACTAGCCGAATAGAGGCTTATTAATTTTATTAGAAATACATAGTTTGATAAATACAGCATATAAATTATGCAGATGATAAGTTGTTTCAATTAATACCAGCAGCACATCTAATTTGTATATCTCAAATTCGTGGCTCTCTAGGAAATGTGTTATATTAATTAATATGTTTCCTGTATGTTATTTTATGAAATATTTTATAAGTGATATTTTATATACTTTATCCTACAAATCTCTCGCAATGGTTGTTTCGTAATCGTATAACGGAATTTCTGTCGACTCAGTGAACTTTAATGTTGTGTTTCGAGGTAAACAACATGGTGTATTGAATACACCTAACTAAACACCCTGCAGTGCCGCACCACACCCTCTCCCTATGCAAGGTTTACCGAATAAACAAATATATAAGGATGTTTTATTCATCATTAGCATCCGTGCATGCATAAGACGAATCTTCCTCTTCAGTGGCTCGTCCCTTTGTGTGCCGTGTGCTAAGTCCGTCCTGATTAACGCACGTTCTACAAACACGTCCCGCTTGACAAAGTGTCGTACTTAGTGACCATTTGCCGCGCTCGCACAAAGGACGCGAGATCACCGAAGACGTTTAAAAACGTGCTCGTTTAAAAGGAAGTTTCGTTATTCACATCTTCTTAGTGACCGACACCTAACGACGGACGGAGTGCCGGGGCGGTGCGGGGGCAAGCGGGGTGGTGCCGCGTCAATGAGCCGAGATATCTTTGCACCGGAGGTGGCAATTTGTCGCGCTCCAACAAGATATAACACTGGACATCGTTATCAAAAGCCCGTAGCGGCTGTCTGGGTTTCCTATGGTATCCATCGTTAAAGTCTCCGCACGGGATTCTGAACACGTGTTCATAGACAACGACACACCATGGCACGATGATGCTCTCTGCTTCGGGGGTTTCACGTCGGCTTCTTGATCCTGTCCAGACACGTACCGACCAATAGCGTTACACTGGTGAAGTGATTGCCCCCTAGTTATAGGTGTATAATGATCTCTACCGCTTTTACAATATTGTAATTATCTCCCTGTCTAGCACTGTATATCCACTACTAATGAACCTATTTGACCCCTGATGCTTCATTATTTAAATAACTGTATATATTTTTTTCACTATGATTTATACTTCTAGTAGTTTGACTAATACGGTTCATTTTCATAAATTATTATTCAGGGTAGATTTTAGTTTTGTTCAGAATAAAATACGGGTTATTAGGTATAGTCTATCCATAGATATAAGAACTTGACATGATTCCTTAATAGGTAGGGTGGTACCCTTCACAGCAGGAGAGGCCATAAACTACTAGTAGTGGCGGTATTCAGGTACATTTGTAATGCTCTTAGCGGGAAAGACAAGAGACATTTTGTCTATAATTAAGACGTAATAATAATTTATTGAATATTACATTTATTTATGTTAATTTGTATTATTATTGTTAAGATGTATATCATATTTTTGTTGTTATTTTTCAAAATGTATTTATAAATTTCTGAATACAGCTCTGCTTTTTATTCATTTACTGTGTCGTATAATTTGGGATAATCCTCTGTTAATAGCATGCTGCGTTTAGTCAAGTTCTTATATCTATGGATACACTATACCATTTGGATATTTTATATTTAAATAACTTATAAATATTAGGCAATAGGTATACCTATAATATTTATATAGATATTGTGAAACAATGCAATTATTTTTATAGGATTTCTTGTATATAATAATAATGTTTCTTGAGTATAATAAATAAATTATTTTCTAATTCCCTGAATAAGTCTTCTTAACAAACGGCTACGAAGATTTATACTACATTAACTTGTTATCCTCAAATTGAACATTAATGAATTCTACAAATTATTAAATGACGTAGAAAAATAAACATATTTTCAAATAATATTTCTGAATAGTTTCGTTGAAAATGAAATGACTTGGAAACTTCATAGCTTTACAATAATTTTCTCGTGATAAACTTATTATTAAAGAAATTTTACCAGTTGAGTAAATATTACTCTATTATCATGAATTATTTAAAGCTTTTGTGTTTAGTATTTCTCGCTCTGGCAACCACTCACCTGGTGTCTCTGTAAACATCTTGAACACTTAGATTGTGTCTCGCAGCTCGTACAAATAACTGGACATGTAACATTCTAAGAACGAAAACAAGAAACCTTAAGGGCTTCTTAAAACCGTAAATACAATAATAACTCGCATTAGACTAAGGTTTGTACACAATAATATAATATAATGGTTTTGGTTAAGGGGGGTTTAGTCATTTCAGAGTCTTCAAGACTGACTGGGCTCAGTCATTGTTATTGATTCCATACGTTTTCTTCCCTTAGAATGTTACTTTCTCATATCTTACCGGTGAGCATATAGTACTCAGTGAACACGATACGGTCACAATCTGATGGTTCAACACGTGCGAAGTACAATACATTCGCGTCATTGTTAAACATATATACTGAGACTGTGAAACATCGCCATGTTAAATTCGAACAATAAATGTATTTTTTCCTCAAGAAGTTAAAATTCTATTGAATCTTAAGTTGACTTCGAGTCCATTGTACGATCGGGAGATGTCACGTTCAGTTTCCATATTTAACCGCTACTTAAAAGAAATTTGAGGTAGCCTTTATGAAAATTGCCTCCAACAATAACGCCGCAAGATGCAGAGTAATTACTGATTTATTGTTATGACTCTAAACGTTCAGTTGACGAGCTTTATTTGCCTCGCACTATTATGTGTGAAAACTTTTTGAGTATTTCTATACACTTCCACTACATCGACTTCTTCAATGAATATTGTCTCGTTATTTTCTTCCAAAGGCACTCTAGTGTACGTCGCAGTTCATATTCACATTTAACCATTATTGTAAAGTCATTGTAAAAACATATGAATGAAATTGAAATCGAGTATGGCTCGCAGGAATGTGAACAAACACGTATCGACTAGCGTTTCGCTACGCAAGACTAATTTCTAGAACTGCCCAGGTGCTGTACAAGTTAAATGGTGAATTAACAATTTACAGCGTGCTATTGCCAATGCCAAGTTCAAGGTATATCTCGGACAATTTATTACTCAAACGCTTATAAAATAAATACCTCTCATTATGGTCCAAACACCTGGAATACGAGAAATAATAATTCTTCACGTTTCAGACATTATTGAAATTTATCTTTTCATGATTCCATTATCGACCTAAATTTATTAGTCAATAACATTAAATTAATGACACACTTTTCTAGAATTCACATTTACTATAACACCGAGAATATAATAAATCAATTCTGAACAACAGCCAAACCCAAATGGAGAAATATTTATTTCAAAAACACAATTAATTAACTAAATATTATTAGATTGTATTTCAGAGAACACCTTGCTTTGTATTATAAAGTGAATAATTACTCGAACAAGATCGTATCATATCTAAAATATGTTTATATTTAATTACGGACACTGGAAATACAGCTACGTCGTTTATTATTTTATATACACTAAGGTTTTTCTAAAATTTTATTAACCAATTTTATCGTTGAGCCATTGAAGTTAAAAAAATAAATAATGGCCCCAATTACACATTTACAGAATACCTTTACCGAAAATAGTCACATTAAGTGGAATTAAAGTGCTAGAGTATTTCATAATTAATTACACGTTGATTGAAACGGAAAATGAGCAAAATGCCAGATATCTACCTAGATGGAAAACATTCACATGCCGAAGCATACACACGCATGCGCACGCATACATGTACAATCGTAAATAACTCCAAACAAACAGCACCTGTTCACTTTTTACGGTGCATAATAACAGATTCTAAACCAATTACATACTTGCGTGATCCGCGTAAGAGCAGTTTCGGTATTGAAGAATGTAATTTTTTTCCTTCTTTTCATGCAATTTATCCACTTGATAACAAAAAAAAAATAAGTTTCGTACCTACTTAATACATTATCTTACCATCAATATGATAATGATAAGTTTCCTTAATGGCCGTTTAATATTTAGCAAAATTGGAGCCGTGAAACTATAGTTGCTTTCTACTAAATCGCAGTACGAGTCGTTCTAAAGACAATAATTTTGTTTCAGGCCAGTTTTAAAAAGCGCTATAACGTTTTATAATTATATATTGTAACATTTTAACGCACCTAATAATACATTAGTAGTATTCATGGCACCAATCAGAAATCATAATGACGCTGGTTCATAAAATTGACACCAGAGGCGGCCAGGGAGGGGAGCGGGAACAGATAAACATGTACGCTGCTGTTCCATGTTTATGCTACTGGTACACGTGTATACCTGTATGTACGAATTATCCAAATGAAATGTTATCATGCGTCCGTATCCAAAATACAAAATTAAAACCAAATTTCGAAAATTACATTGTGAAAATTGAATCCATTTTATGTATATCAGACTACTAACAACCCTACGGCGCCCTCCAGTCGATCTTAATATATTCAAATTATATTCAATGGCTACGTGAAATTGAATACCCTGATTAACGACTGTCGCAACACAGAGCGCGAGATCTTATCTCCTCCCCTAAATATGTACTTCATTGAAACAAAACTGTACAAGGTTGTACGCTCGGTGAGAACAAATTATTACAAATAAAAAAATCACTTGCTTGATACCCATAACATTACTTCAATATTTATCAGCCAATTGCTCATGGCAAATTTCACCCTATCAACTTTGCAAAAACAGGCTTTTATATATCTATGGTATGAGCATCGTTGATGATTATTCAGTCAAACTTGAAATAGTATTTAAGGATGGAAGCTTTTCAGAACATAAAAAAACATCATTTATAATAAATAGTTAATTATTTTCCGTTAGAAAGGTAAAATTATTGAAAAGGTCAGACGTTTCTTCAACTAAGGCTAAATCCATTACGATGTTGAAAGGTGGCAAAAATAATACATTGATTCATATTTAACAAAGCCGGGTAAAAGTGTATAACATGTAATACGATTTTTCGAGTAATTTGTTGAAGAGATATATGTCCTTTGTTACGGTAACTACTAAGACCGTTATAAATTATTCCAGAGGAACGAGAGTGTACATGTACATACAAGATATTACGTTTCTAGGTAGCTTGTAATGAGGCTCATTATAAAAACAATTTGGAGTTTTGTTGGTCGTAGGTTGGCCTACTGTACCTAGAGAGTACCATGCACGTGTGTGAGAGATAATTACACTATTTCAAGACAGTGTTGCAAGAGCCACCACATACGCTCCAGTGGACACAGATATTATCGTGCCTTGTTCAATAAACGACTAATTTGTGTGTCGCCACTTCACACTGATACCATCACCATCTTCACTCAAGAATATATACGTAACAGTACATAAGTAACGTAACATGTAACATCGTCAGTTTACACTAGCACATCTATCCTACGCACACTACGGTTTTTTTTTATGTTTACTTTCATTTTAACGCGTTGACACACACGAGTTCAAAATAAAGTCAGTATACAAAGCTTAAATAATCGTTTAAAACCGTGACAGACGTATTCTTCTTTGGCTTCTATTTTAGTTTTCTCTGATATTTAATATTATATCAACAATGCACTGGTAATTGTACTTAAATGATTTGTAATACTCAATTTGTAATAGAATATTTAGAGATTAATAACTATAAATTACTGATTTCTAAATAATTTTAAACGCAAAAATGTTATACATATGTGAATAAATCAATTAGTAAATAATTTTATGAAAAGGATATGTATGAATGAAATATAATATTTTTCCATGCGTTTATTTATTTATAAAATAATATACAAGGGTACAAAAATTATCGAAATTATAATTATTAAATAATATTATGCTAATGTTTACATAGTAAATTCGTTAAAGAGGTACATTTTAAAATAACCACTTAACAATATAAACTAATATTCATACAATACAAATAGCTATAATTATACAAATGTTTAGTTTTTTTATATAAATGAAAGACATATGGAAGTGCAACATTCATTATGTACAATAAATCTTAAACTAAACTTGAACAAATCTATACAATTACGAGAAATCATTTAAAGCTGATATCACAGAATTACACAATCAGTACATACATTCGAGTACATCTATTAGAATTAATTATAAAGAATCTTATTAACTAGAAATTTAATGCAAAGTTAAATTTACGTTGAATATCACATAGCTTGATTCTGAGCCTTGGGATTTCAAACGAATCTAAACTCCTTGGAACAAATAAAAGAAACGAAACTCATTGGAATCAAGTAAGCTATACGTGTGGTGCATTTCTACTACAAATTCTACGGTGCATTTGTTAACTAAACTAGGTTATATTTGATCTCGAAATAAAAAAAAAAACTAAAGTAATTTTAACCTAAAATTATACAAAATAATTAAATTATATATAAGAACAGAAAATTGCTTCAGACAGATTCATATGTAAGAGCAAATTTCTGCTTTGAATTGACACTACTTCGGCCTATTTTAATAAAAATAATAAACGAATAACTTAAAATTATACAGTTTTGCTACCTAGAGAAAAATGCATATGAAGTGAAATATTAATTCATAAGATTGAATTAAATTTTCCAATTACAAATGATTTAAGTACATGTAATTTTATTATCGGCAACGTTGTGAGAATAATAGTAGCAAAACTGTTCTTAAATGTATTATCACAGACGTAAAACGAATTGATCGTATATTTTTAAATCTCAAATTGAATGTATTAATATATCAAATAGATTGTTCTGTACCTATCACTAATTAAATCTAATTAAAGCTTTGAAATAATTAAGCTAAGTAAATGTGAAATTATACATTCTACTATTTAAAGCTTGAGCAATTGTCAGAGGTGTATGCCGTTCATTTATATGTACAATTAATTACGTGTTAATGACAATATAATTACAAAAGATTTAAAAAAGCTTGTACCGGAAAAAGATGAGTTTTTCTTGTCGAGTTTATAATTGATATCTGTACAATTATGATTGAATCAAAAGCGAAGAAAGCAAGATGAACTAGTAGCAATGTAGCGGAAAACATTAATAATGCATATAAATTTAAGTGCAGAGTATTTAAAGCTATAACCAAAATAATGGAAGACATTGATTTGCGATAAAATATAAATCTCTTATGTACATTATATTTATATGTATGTCTTAGCAAATTAATATCACCCGAAATGTATAGAAAATATATCACGATTTAAAAGTCTCGTATCACAAGCTTTCAATTAGAAGTTTGCAATGTTGGTTTTGTTACCAATTTCCGTTCGTTCGTTGGCCAAGTTATCGTTGATAGCGTTGTCATCATGAGCGATGGTTACATCTGAACTTGTGACGACTTGTTCGGAAGGCGAGGCAAAAAGAAGTACGTTCGATGGCCGATTGAGTGACGTCACTTCCTCGAACTTGCTCCAGTACAGGTTCAAGTTGACCCTGGCGCCAGTGACTACCTTGCGAGACAACTTCGGTCTTACAGGCTGTAACAAGAAATTGCAAATGTCAGAGATATCGTAAAACACACAACAACAAATATTGTACTTTATATTCCGGTTGTATACTTGTGTGGAATTTTATATCAGAGAATAATAATGTTGTGTATGTTTTGTTTTACAGAAGAGTAGAACGGTTCACTGCCATACACTGCGGCGGTGAGTACTGTTTTAATATGCATGCAAGGTATTAATTACAAGTTTACAGAGTCTAAATCACACGGACATATAAATATTACGCGGTCATTATCTGTCAAGTGTAAGAATACTTAATTCTTAAGCGCCGGAACCCTCGGCAGGCAAACAGGTGCTTTTATTTCTTGCCCAGGTTCACGTCTTCATCTAGCATTGAAATTACTCGCACATTTAATTTAATCACGCCGTTAAACTGAATATACAATTACATGAAATCCTATTTTCACGTTAGTAAATACAGTCGGACATTTACATTCGTGTAATTTGAACTGCAATGTACATAACGCACGTCTAACGTATCATTGAAATCTCCGGTAATCTGATATGATAAAACTACAATATTCATACAAAAATGAATTGCTTCAATTGACAACAATTTAAATCTTTAAGATCTGATGAACAATTACATTTCATTATTAAATATTTACACATGGATTTTATTGAAAATGTGTTAAAAACATGCAAAGTTTAAAATTAATTGAACATATTATTATGAAACATACCTGTCGGAATAATCTGCGCCATGGTGATTTGGGTGGTTTTACGGCAGGTACCTCGGGCTGCTTGGATTGGCACATTGTCGGTTGATTGATGTAATTAATTGACGACGGTTTGTATCAAACCGGTAATCTCGGTTATTGATATGAAAAGTCGAAACTGTATGCGTATATGTATGTATGACTGTGTTACAGATGTGTACACAGAGTAATGTAAAAGTGAACTGTATTTATGTTGTCAGAGTAGAAGCAAGTGTGGTGTGTGTGCGCGCTGTACTACGTGCGTGTGTATACTGGCGAACACCCCCAAGCGACTTGTGTCTCGCAATGTGCCAGAGCGTGCGTCAGGTAGCCGTTATATACCTGGCTCGGCACTCAGATCCACGTTCCGCGCGCGAGCTATGCGCGTGGTGAGCGCGCGCGCGCGCATCTCGTCTCTCCGCCTCGTGTCCTTGTCGTGCGCACGCGAGCACCCGGTATAACTCGTCTTACTGTTCGTTTTCTATCTCTCTTTTCTGTTCACTGCTAACCGTCAACCGAACGCGAGATCTTCGGCTTTATTTTTTCTCTTATTTATGTTGCGTTTCTGTTTTGTTTTTTTAATTATTTTTGTTTTTGTTTTGTATCAAACGGATGGTAATGACTTCGCTCGCGTCTTTAACGTTTTCAAAGTTCTTTATTCATGGTGATTTTTTTTATTTCATCATTATCATGTTTATAAGCCCGTAAGAACTTATTTTCAGATCTTGTTTCTTTAGGGGGAAAAGTAATTTACTAGTAATTTTGATTCGTTATGCGTCGCCTTGTTCTTATTCTGGAATCGTTAAGTGTATATTCGCGAGTTTTGAGGAGCGTCCAGCGTTTATGATTTCTGTCTCACTCCGAGCCGTGCTTACATACTTTAAACGGCTCTTGCGGCCATTTCGTACTCTTGTGCCATCAAATTTCCGTAATTTAGCTCACATAACAAGATTAAAATGTTACAAGGCTCGAGGAAACATAGTTTTTTTCAGACGCCACATTGACTGGCGTGCATGTTAATTTGTTTTTAGCTGACCGACGGATAGATATCGGGTCACGCATTGTATCAATTAAAAATACCACTTCATTTAAATATCCCTCGTCTGGACTATCATTACAACAATTTCATTTTCTTTTATTGTTCACGTAGGACGACGCTAATAAACGAGAAAGACAGAAAGAAAAAAATCTCTCCTTGTTTTTTCCTTTTTCTTTTCCGTGACTCAACTGTGCGACGATTTTACTTTTCTCTCCACATTATAAAATATAAATATTATTCATTATTTCGATGTGAATGTAATGGGACCAAATTGGTTTTTCATAACCGTTTCCAGCTAATATTTTCCTGCTAGCCCTTCATTTGACGCACCCTAATTTATATCAAGCTATTATTACACCCGAAAACTAATAATTCCTTAACTCTTTTCTCAGAGTAATTTCTATTTTTTTATTTCTTTTTATTTTCGCCTCTGCTAAACAATCTTGCCAAGGAAGAAAACGCTATAACTCATCTCCGTCTGACCCGTATAAAGAAACAAGAGTCCAGTTAATAAATAATAATAAAAAAAAAAAAAAAACATTATACTGTGTTCTCCGTTCGTTTTATATGACGTTATGCTGTGGGAAAGAGACGAATGTATAATCATGCAGAGCGTACGGTCATTTAAAATGTTGCTACCGGGCTTACGGCTGTAAAAAATCTCTCTCTGTCCTTATCTGTCCCCACTGACCATGGCGCGTGGAACGAGCAAAGAGTTATACGTATTCTTTCTTACATCGATGTTACCGTGGCTTTACCTGAACGATGTGATGTGGTTTGTTTACGGGTCCGTACGTTTTCCTAGTAAAAATTCTATTATTTTAATGTGAAATGTCGTTTTACGATTATTGACTATGCATATAATTATTCGCAATGCAAATTTAATGTAAAATGTCACGTATTTTTTCTTGTTTTTAATGTTTATTATGACTAATTTTTATTTCTTTATTATATAGATATGTTAAGTTAACATTTTACGATTTAATTTATTTGTATACAAAAAATAAACATAACAATTCTGAAATGAATACACATCACTGTGGGTAATTATACTGGTTAATTATTTCGATTTAATTTCATTATAAAAAGTAAATATTAAACATATAAATCATTAAATAATGTTGTTCATGATATGATATCATTTCCTTGAAGAATGTTATTTTTTTAATATAATTAAATTCATCTAATTTCATAATTATATCTTGTAGTCAGTAAACTGATATGAATGCTCGTAGGAGCCGTTACAACGGTCAAACAAATATAAAAAAAAAATATATTCTACCCATGTATGTAGCTGTAGCTATCTAAGAAAGAATAACAAAAAAGTACGTTATGGTATCAAATTCGTGGTGGTATCAATAACGCGTGTACAAAGTGTGGCATCCCCCGCTCTCTCACCCTACTCATCGGTCCCGCGCAAAACACTTTACCCCGCCCACCGTTAAGCATACGTGTGTCATGTGTGTGTATGTGTATATAGTTATTGGACAGTGTCAGTATGCGCGTACACGTCATCAAATCTGCTTGTGGCGACGGCCAGCAGATGGCCAGGTGTCGGGGTGCTGTTCTGCGTTCGTGGGAACTCACGAATCTTGCAGTTTCCCAGGACTCCTAACACCTGCTACCCTGCCGGCATTACACACCAGCTGCCAGGGACGTAACGTTAAGAATTCAACGCGACCACAATTCCGCGCTATGAACTTTCACAATATTTATAAGTGTCACACAAGATTACGACCGCTATCAAAAATTGTCAACATCTGCGATTTAATTGATATTTTAACACTTTTTGTCGGAAACTATTTTAAACAAAATATACTGTTTTCAGCGTTATTTATAGCTGTATTTTATTTATACATATGTACTGTTTGCATTCCTGCTGAAACAAGTATGTAATTAATAGTAATTTATTTGAAAACATGTTCCATTGTGAATATATTTGACATAACGTATATGATATGAAATAGATGCGATTGTAAAATGTGTGTAGTCCGACTCTGTTGTTGATGAACGCGACGCGCGTTGCGCGGGACTCGTGTATGGAGGGTGATCTTGCGCGCGTCAACACACGTGGTTGCCACGACCTGGTTCTTCTTCTTCTCTTTTACGCGCGCACTGAGTAAGCGGGTCTCTGTGTACGTTATAACGTATAACATGCCACCACCGTTACCAAGGCAACGAACGTACACCGCGTGCTCCGTATTGTTCGACACACGACTCGGATCTTTACGGATCCTTGCATTAGGTTGAAAGATGACAATGTTACAAACAGTTCCTGCTTCCGTTAGGTGAACGTCATTGTACGTTACTCGTTCTCGACACGTGACTAACTAGTTTCAACATGAATATCAATCTTCACCTATAAAAGGGGTGTTTGCTTTTGCTTTTTAGTTAGCTAACATAAATGAGATACCATTTTGATTTTAAGAAACTGGTTATTCTTATAAACCAGCAGATAATAATTTGAAATATGATTGACCGTAATTATTGTATTTTACACATCGAATGTATTGTAAATAAAAACGTGTATGGCTTAATTACTCATATAAACATGTGCTACAAAATTTAATTTAATTACAATATTGCTTTAATAATAATAAACGATTGACGTACCTTTACATTCTGTTGCAAAATGTACGAGTACTTATTAAGTACATGATTATCTCAATAAGTGAAAGCTTATCTCATAGCCTACTTCGAATTTCACTATCATTAATTCTTCCGTAAATGTGTAATTATTAATTACATCTTACCGAAACTGCTACATATGAACTAAAATAACTGTACGTCTTGCACTGAACGAGACGGTACTGAATCAACGATTAAACTGGACTGCGTAATAGCAATTTCTCCGTGAAATTAAAAATAATGTTAACAAATTATTCCTCTGTCCGAGCAGAACACGTCTATAGACAAATCAAAAAAATTAATACAACGTTCCATACGCAGGTGTGCCAATACTATTTTCAAACAGCAAAGGTCACATTTAGATAATTATGTCGACCTTGAAGTTGTGAAACTGATTATTTGCTAGTCCATTGATAACGAAGCTCATGTATCTGCTGGTCTGCTAGCATAATCAACAACAGCAAACACTACACTTGCTACGTGCTTTTATAAATTAGAACTCTTTTTCCAAACAAACGAAAAAAACAAAAACAGTTAACAGTTTCCGGTCAATTGTTCAGCATGGTTAATATTTACGCGCGCGCTTGTTAAAGCTAGTTTACTATGCTCATGGAAATTTGCTTTTATTTTCTAAAATAATGAATACCTGTGCGGGTTTTTTTTATCGAGTACACACAGAGGAAACATAAGCGGCTTATTAAATGCTGAATATGAGCGTCTGCTCTTTGTAATTTATATGTGGGTATACGCGCGTACGTTTCAACTTTTCTTGTTATTATTATTTCAATACTGATCACGTAATGAAATATGTATTGTTTTTTTGGTGTTGTTGCCATTTATATCTTACATGACGTTTGTAAATGAATAAAACTAACCTTACTTTATGTATAACACAAGAAAATAATTTCAAATATTCTGTGTTGGTCAACACTTGTGTTTACAAATAACAATTTAATAGCTCTGTTGGTATTTTATTTACTTTTAGATACGCCGGCGTTATTATATTTTTAGAAAAAGTAACTCACAATTTTTTCTTCTCGCGGTGACCATTAAACAATTCGGAGATTTCTGTTATTTTCTGACACACACACACACTTACACGTGCACGGTAGAAATTATTTTCAAGAATCAAAAAACTTCTCAATTCCATGAAATATACGAAGTGACCAATTTAGCAATTTATTCAGAGTATATAAAATATTTTTTGCTCGTTATTTTTTATCGAGTAGTAATTTTTATCAACATGGCACTAAATGACTATAATCCAACACAAGTCTGTATCATATTACATACTTTGTTTTCTGTTGTTTCTCATTAAATTCATGTATTTCTTTTTAATCGGTTTCACTATTTCACTATTCTACTCTAAGAATGCAAAAACTAAACATATCGTCTTAGTTACTAGCTAATAATTAAGTTGTTCAAAAGAAACTAGTTTAAATATTTCAAAGTTAAACGTAAAATGCGTTTTTATGCGTTACAATTGGATTAAATATAATATTTACCAGTCTAATCTGACACATAATTATACAGAGAATGGCACTACCAGCATGAAACAGTAAGTAAATATATTTAAACTTGTTCCTTTTTATTTGTGTGTAATACCGTCACGAAACAACATCTTGTAATGTGTACAACAGATTTGTAGTGATTTTCCACCATGTAATAATACCAGTATCTGTGAAGACAATTTAATAATTCGAATGTTGCTTCTTCAATTTGTCCACATTTTAGATAACTATTTATAAGAACCACGTAAACTAGTGTTTACATATGTAAATGCAGTGACACAGTGAGTCTAAGATGATTTTTATATGTAACATGAGGGTATTTTCTTCTAACAAACATCATTATTATTTTATTTTCCAAGATTTGTTGTCATTTATACAAGTATATATTCATGTAACGAATTGCAGGATACCTGTATTCTTATCCGCGAGGTATTTTACATTTCTACAGTTTTGCATAAATTTACATTTATAATGCGAGAATATGAAACAGTAATTATTCTAACCGACGCGGATATTTAATAGATAATTCGTTTTTCAATACATCCATGTTTAGAAAGAAATGATATACATATAAATAGATTGATATCTTAATTATGGGCTCTCTGAAGCGTGGGATATCATCATGTTTTTGCTATAATATTAGAAGATTATAACTATATGTGTGTTTTTGCCATTCATCCGTTTCATTATTACCATTTATTTCTCGTCATGCCAAACCAACTACAGTTCTTAATCGTTGTCGTTTTTATCATTATATCCTTTTCATCAGTAAATAAATTATATTGTCATTTACCTCACATTGTTCCTTTGCCGTAATCTATACAGCGAATAATGTGATATTTGTTAAATGGGATAGCAGCGAGTAAATTATACTTAATATAATTATAATCATGCTTGTGTTCCAATTTCTTCTCTCCAATGCGCACGATTTTTCCATGAGCCTTGTCTGTTGCGTAGTTTATTTAACGCCTGCATGCAAGGTTCTCGCTGCATTGTAAGCGAAACGCGCACTTTTTTCTTCTTCTTTCTTTAATGCAAGACAAGGAGTAAATATAAACTGTATATAATTTTATCAGACAGTTAAAATCATAATGTCTTTTGTCACGAAACAGTGTTTGCTTCAGGCCAAAGTTAAATGGAACACTTGTACGAGCATTGTAAGAGAAATGCGCGCGCTCAACCCACGCACAACGAACGCATAGAATCGAATAAAATTTACATTGGCGTACTATAAACATTATTGAAAAAGCCACACCGCGCATTCTTCTATTTGTAATTGAATTTTCAGTTAGTTTCTTCCTTATATAGATTAAAAAGATTGAAATCCGATATTCTCATATATCTGTCCAAGATGCCATTGTCCGATACCGAGTTTTATGAGAAGAGATAAAAGTATCACAAAAAATAATCTTCAATGTAGATTTAAATTGGATTTTATGGGACTTTAACTAATAGAAATTACCATTGCATAAAAAGCAGAGGCCAGAAACATGTCTAGCAGGATTAAAATCGGAGAATAGAGATTTAAATTGTGGTTTAATGGCCGAGTCTATTTTTCATCCGTAGGGTTGGAATCCAAACTCCACAATTTGAATTCCAGTAGTATAAATCTTCCTTACATAAATCCACAAAAAACAACCTAATTCTTCTCGGGATTACAAACTGGACACAGTGACAAACGTAATGACACAAAACGACTGTATATTTTTTGTGTCTAATAATAATAATAATAATAGCAGTAAAATCCCTTCGCTGCCACTGTTGTTGGTTGTTATATGAAAGGCGTAGTAGTAAGATCATCCTCTAACCTTCCCCGCCCCTTCCTACATATCCCCACCATTACTCGTCGCACTCCTAACTCGTTGTGTTCTGTTGTGTTGTGTTCCCTCTAGCTCGTTCCATCAACGTAAGGACATAAGATATAATTCTATACAGTACACGGTAAAGTAGTTGCAATGTTATACAGAAACACCTGCCACGTTTTCCCACGCCGCACTTCGGCATCGTTCGACCACTGTCGGTATGTTCCGTCGGACACATGTCCAGCACTGATTGCATATGAATGAGATGAACATGGACATGGAGGTACGAGACTGGACGTCAGGGTTAATTATGACCACATAGAGTAACCATTGTGTTTAATTTATAGTCCATTCTAAATGGCCTTCCCGTACGCACTAATAACGTGAAGGTAGGAAAATTAATAGTTTGTAATGATGGTTCATCTTCAATCCACCGCAGTTATAGCAGTAACGTATACGCACGCATCTTATGTTAATTAATTTCCATGCTGGAGAGTACTGGTGTGCTTAATTACAGGATTAGTTGTTGGTATTGCATCAAACAACATCAACCGAATAATGGTGTTAATTAAGGGTTGTGTTACAAATTGTAATGAATAAATTAATAACTAATGCACTTGCATCATAGAAATCAATTAATAATTTATAAATTACAAAATGAAAATGTGAAGCCGATGTGCCCTGTATTATTTATCAACAGAATTATTGATTTTAATTAATGTGTTTACATACTGCACACATAATGAACTGATAAATTTCAATCATTTATTTAAAAAAAAACGTTAAAAAAAGGATTTCAATTTTTCTTCACTATAAAATTATTCATAGGAATAATTAAATATGGACATTATTATTCATGATATGCATTATTAGTACTTTGTATATATAAATATGTATGTTAATTTATTTCCGCATAGTTGATACTGGATTCCAGATATATTTGTAAAGTATGTTACCCGCAGTGCAGCCCCGTCATGCTGGTCACAGTTTAGATTTATACATTTGCAATTTCTAGCTATCTGTATCTTTTCATAGAAATCCATTGTTTTAAAAAATTTATGCATATAAAATCGTTTATGTTATCTGGTTACATACTTTCAATATTCATCACATTAATTTCAATTAATGTTCGAAATGTTACTCTTCGTTAAAATATTCGGACAATGCTCGTACTTATTTTTCGAACAGGTTAAATTTTTTTTATGTGCTGAGTTGTTTTAATATGAATGGAAGCGCGTTCGGATAATTTTGAAGAAGCTAATCTATATACAGTAAAAAATTCTATCAATTCACCTGATGAATGGTGTTGAATAATTGTTACCTGTATGATACAGGTCCATCCCATGCCATCGTGGCTCATCCAACACTTATATAGTATAAGGTTTTTTTTTGTTACTTTCTGATCCGAAGATATAACTAACTTACACCCGGGGGGCCAATATGACGTAACACGGTAGTAAGCCTAATAGGGCCCACTTTCAGATCAAATCACCGGACATCTGCTCTTAGTTCTCACGATTCACACCGGAGTCGTACTCGCTGCCCACCACCATTGCACACGTAACACACGTATATATACTTTTTTTGTTTCTTTTTTTTACCCAAAATCAAACAGAGGTGACTGCGATCTTTCCCACATAAATATAATAGATATTAAGTCTAGTGTATGCGTGTGTGTGTGTATGTGCAAGCACCTATATGCACCTGTACTGTTGTACGGCTTTGAGGGATGAATCCCCTTTTTGTATAGGGACAGGTATTTTTTTGTTTGGGGACGCTATGGTTGAGGGTGCATTTATTAGGGGGTAGTTGTTAGCAGGTTATATGGGTGCACAGGTGTCCTGATTGCATTACATTCCACTGCATATAGTCATAGTATTTCTATGGATTTGTCTGAGGTTTCTATTAACTGAATTTGGCGGGAAATTATACCAGACATTTATTATATTTTTCATAATTCCTATACGTTCTTTATACTATGTATAAGAAAGTAAAATTAACTACAATGTATAGAATATTAATTATGGAATTATATCTTAGTATTGGGGAATGTTCCGATCGTTCCAATTGTATGAATATAATATGTAATGAATATGCAAGCATATTAAATTGTTCGATTTCTCATTTCACTAGCGATAGTTGAATTTGTATTGTTTTTATTATTGTCATTTACATACATGTAATTGTTTTTCACACATACACATGTATAGAAATATATAAAACAAAAGTATGTATAATCATTAAAGAAAGAGCCGAGCGCATTACCTATAATTACCATTTATGGTTTATTCGACGTTTCGCGTAATGTTACAACAGGTTCACATCTATATGTATATAATATACACGTCTGTAGGTACGATGGTTTATCAGTAATAATAGTGATTAGTGTTTGCTTTTGTAAAAAGAAGTGAGTTGAATCAAACACCTCATTAGTACGACATTCAACAAAAACTAAACGATTTCTTTTATTCTCGCGGAAATGAAGTAGTAGTAGAATACACGACATCGTTTTTCTATGTGTGTAAGAATTTCCGGTTCATTTTGAAAACTAGCACAAGAGGGAGTTGCTGTCGAATCAAAAACGTGGGGTGTGTGACTTCCGGCTTTTTACCGTTCAATCAACGGTTTCAATTCGGAATAACAAAAACGCCAATTTAAATGTTCCCAAGGATTTTCAACTGATTAAAAATTAATAAGTAAATATCGCGTATGATTTATTGCCTGGTAGATATAACTGGTTTTATTTATTATGTGATTTTTTTTTGAACAAGATTTAATTATTTCGCTTTTAGAATACTTGTACCACTTGGATTAAATTTCTTCAATTTTCTTTAATGTTCTACTATTGGAATATGAAGATCACTATCCTCAGGTATTATCACGATGATTACATATTATTTTAATTGGTTTTATGCCCGATATCATGTACATATATTTTATGGATACATATTTCTCTTTTTATTTCGATACACGAATAAAGTAAATCAACTGCACCTTATAATAGGCAATCGTTTGCGATTTCTTTGCTGCCGCGATAAAGTAATATATCTTAAACCAATAAAATGCACGGCTGCGTACACAATCAATATATTTCTATCTATAATTATTGCGTAAGGCCGATGCGGCACGTATATTCCCTATAGGTGGGTTGGTGTGCTATGCTAACGTCCATACATACATACATATATAGCATTGTATGGTTATAGCGTGCTTGGGACAGGCACGCACCCGCGCCCCTGGCTGCTCCACAGTGTTTACGTTTAATTTACCGGCGATTAGGTCGTGACCGGCACCGCCAAGCATGAAACAAGAGGAATTAATACAGCACCATCATCTTCTTCAGTAGAGAGAGCCCGCGATTAGCTCGTCCTGATTGGTGGGAAACAGTTACCGGAGTAGGAGACCGACGCAGCCTGCCAGGACCGCACTCGCACCCACATTTACATATTAACGATGCAGGAGAGCGTTATTGAGATTGTTTCGAATCTAAATGTATAGTTCCGTTTCATTGTGGGAATACTAATTTGATTTTTTTTTTTTTTTGTTGGATGTCTAACATTTGAACGATAAAAATCTAGACGCTTTTGTAATTGTTATAAAGATATATTGTTCCGTTAACAATAAATTTATTTCTCGATAAATTTAGGTGAAATCTCATAGAAGAATTAAATTGGATTTGAAAAAATAAAAACTGTAATTTACTGAATGATTTTATAAAAAAAAAAAACCTTAAGTTTAGTGATACAGTGAAAATGAGACTTTCTAAAATATAATAACATAGATTGCAAAGTGGATGTTTGGCTGAATGCGATTCTGTGTAAAGTATATGGTAAAGTTCACCGCTTGTGATATCACGTACATGGCGTGGCTATCCCAGGCGAAAGCGGATCCAAACTTAACGGAATCCCTAATTAAAAATTTCAATAATTTTAGGGTATAAAATTAAGTTTTATTACAAAATTATCATACAGTACGTTCTTCGTGCGTTGATTTTCTCTCGTGGTAAAAAATACTGACAGGTAATAAAGTTTCATATTCACACTCTCCTCATTTGGCTTGGGTCAGACTCAAGCGTTTAATTTACTGTTTGTTGTTCGCTATTAACGTTTTCGGTCGTAAAAACCAGATTAGTTTAAAAGTGTGGGGCAGCGCAATCATTTCCAATTTAATATTTTCCGTAATGAATATATGAATGTTGTACGCTAAGATTGATGGCTAATAAACCCTTTTATTTATGCGCCTTACATAAATGTTCCTAGAAATTAGCTCCACCCAAATTGATAATTGTATACAAAAGCGTTACTTTCTATTAATTTAGAATTTCGTTTAGAACCAAAAGCGATTTATGGTAAAATTTTCTATTGAAATTTAAAAACTGTCAGAACTTAATTTACAGCACTATGAAAATATATACTGATAGTTTATCTGTGATTCTTATGGGTTTACAGATTAGTTTCCAGCAAAAAAAAAAACCACAAGTATTTATTCTTAAGAATTCAACTAACCTTTACAAGCTCACATCTAATATGTAAGTCTTACATAATGAAATTATAGTTAGATATAGGAATCATTTTATGTAATAATTACAATAATTAGTAGTTGTTAAATTCCTTGCAGCGAACATTCCCACACTTATCACTTAACACAATTCACATTTTTAATTTACACTAGCACTTAAACTTACACATAACAATTAAAATTGTCGAACGCACATTCTGAACTCGTTTTACAGCAAATACACATCACTTGGTACACTTCCGCGTACAACTGAAATCACTTCCCTTCCGTACCGTTCACTTATATAAACTAACATCAACCAGTACAGGGGCTGCTTCCTCCAATCGGATACCGGAACAAGGAAATAGGGTGCTCGCACGTGCCACGGGCCGTGGGAACCTTGCGAATCTCACACAGTTCAAGGGGGTAATAAACAATGGATTGACCTCCTTGGATAATGCAAGTCGCAAGTCAGCAGCGTGCAGTTACAGCTGTTTGTGACATAGAACCCCTAATGCCTATAACATTCCTATACATACACAGGGGGACAGCTCCCCTTACTTGCAGAGTTGTCAAAGAATATATTTACATTATATCCGAAGTCAGGAATAATGATGAGAATAAAGACGGCAAGTCTTACCTTTAGAAATTAACATTGATTCGGTAAATCTACAATCTGACATCTATAATATATTCGACACTGCAATAATATACATTTTATGTCAACATTCGCAAACATAAAATAAAGCACACTATTTGTATGTCAAGATATCTGCACTCATTTCAAAGAGCTTTGCAAATCGTAAAAATAAAATGTGTTCGTTTTATATCACGATTAATGTTAAAAAATAAAATAACGTAAATGGCGGTGCCGACAGATTCCACAAAGATATCTTCTGTTCATGACAGTCCGATTTTAAGGCGATTGAACGCGAATTTATTGTCTGATTTCTCAGTACACGATTGGTTTGGGTGCCGTTATTTCAACACACTGCCACTTACAATATCATCGATGAATTTATAATCACATACTTTATATCGGCGCGATGTAGCATTAAGGGCGGCATGCCACCGTTCATAACCCGTTCCGCTTTCCTCCGGGGCTCCGCTAACTCGACGAACTTATCGTTAACAATTCGCAAAATAACATAACAACTCTACACGTATAGCAGTGAGTACAAGGAAGTGGCAAAGTGCCCACGACAGATGTAATCTTTGACTGAAATTGTGGATTGGACTTTTATTAAATGTACATTTCGCATCTGTAATTTACGAATATTACGTGTAATTACATGGTTACCGGGACAATTGTCGAAATCACGTAAGTATCGATATCTTGACCCGGAATTTCATGGACCAGTTGTTTGTCGATAAACATCAACACTTACAACGCATCGTGTTCCCCGCGTTTGTCTGATGCTGCCGAAACATTAATTTTCCACTGCATCGGAGAAATGCTTTGTGTTGACTATAATTATCGGCTTTGTGAAATAAACGTACTCTGCCACATCAACCAAAAATAAAACACAATTAATTACCACCAAGGTGCAATATATAATGAGTAGGCGATCGCGCGAACCTTATCCCAATTTATGCAAATATGTAGAAACCACGTCGTCGCCAGATGTTAACCACCACTCACTTCCAACAAATCAAAATTTATTTACATTTTCGGGAGATTTATTTCGTATGTTACTCTTTATATTTATCTGATAAAAATAAGAATGTACATTATGCATTAATGTTATAATGTATCGGCCACATATCATGTTGATTTATCGAAGTATTCCGCTTTCAATTTACTTAACGATGTCCATGATTTATGTAAAATAGCCTTCCGCAGAATCGTCAGCGTATAAACTTCTGGGAAAAATAAAAATTCTCCAGTAGCTAAATTAATTCCGATATGTTTATATATTCAACATACCATAGCTTCTTGCCTAAAGGACATAATTCCGCTATACTACCTACACGTTCAATTTGGTATCATCTAATAATAGTAATAGTAAATCTTGAATTACCAATTCTTTTTCGAACTAGCAATTTCACAACAGTTCACCAAGTATGTACTTGTGCGTTTGCAGTGAAAGATTTCACAGTGATTACACGTTTTGTAACGAGTATCTTGTTTGATGGAAACCGTTTACGTATATGTAAGGCACTCGTAATTTAGTATAGTTTATTAACGACTCGCGTACCGTACGCATTACTGATTAGATCTTCACATCGTTTAGATATCGATCTTGTAAGTCTTTACGTATGCGGTTCATGTATTTTCGATGTAAAATAGATAATGAGTATGACATTTCGTGAAAACATGAATACGGACATTCTCGGCAGCGATATGGAATGCATTATGTAAAAAAACAACAACCATTCACTCATGATTACACACATACTGAATGTTCTAGTCAATTAGGTATTACAGTTAAATACAGACAGTTTCAAAGTACCCATATAAGATATAAACAGATTGTTATCATATGGGACCTGATAAGGAAACACATTTTAGAATCATAGAAATTAGAGTTGTACGACTATTGATGAGGTGACAAATAAATTGGCTATAATTGTAATGTGTACAGGTAGGTTCTACATGCATGGGTGTGACTGCTGATAATATAGTGATACATTCACGCATTTAACGCGCCATACGACAGGAAACCATCAACTTGAAATATTTGTTGAACAGTCAATTAAATATTTAATCTCTGACTTAGCCTTCGACTTAGAACTGTCTATGTTTGTTTAACCACATCAGTTTTCTAACACATTGGCTATCATACTATAAATACATATTTATCTTGTCATATAACAAAAAGTTACCTATATTATAAATGTATATACATAGGTACATGTCAAATATATACAAACTTGTTTGTGAATCAATAAACATCCAAGTTTGTATAAATTAATTATGAAATACCGGACAATTATTTCGATACCACATTAGTATTAGTTTGAATTATACAAAGTTACAAAGTTTACCCGTTTTAAACCGGTTCGGTTAATCATCCAATCTGCCTAAGCCCCCTGATTAATAATAATAAATTTTATCAGATTTAGTCCAGTTAAACAAAAATTAATCAGCCAGATAAAATTGACGTGGGACTTCCGTCTATTTATTAAGAAAGACATCAGATTATTTATGTATGATTGAAGACGCCCCCACCGACATCCAAGATCATTTCCGGTAGAAAATATTGTACCATCTTTCGTTGACACCATCACACTAGTCCGCCTAGCACAGCTCAACAGCTTTTGTTTTGTGATACGGTGTCATGTTGAAATCAGACACGTCAGTTCACAGTATCATATAAACAGGTTCGATAAACTTTTCTAGCAACTCGTGCAATTTAATCCGATTCAGTGTAATGCAAACAAACAAAAAAACAATGTTGTGCTGAAACAATAGCCTTGCGCGACCACGTGTTATCATCATTCGGCGCTTCTCTTGTCCGCGTGTGCCCGTCCACGTGTGCATATGGCATGCGCTGACTGGTTGCCGTGTAACATCGTTCACATAACACTCCCCTTGCAGCACATCGTCCATCCGTACACTCTACTGTTGGTTATATACCTTAGTTTAGCTAGCTTACACACAACTAGCGTGTATATGTATATACGTATATAAACCTATCGGTGTATGTGCAAGTGTGTGTGTGTGTGTGTGTTGTAAGGCGTGTGCGTGCCACGTCCGTGTGTGCACGCGGGGTGCTGTGTGGTGTTATGCGCGCGGCCATGGTTTTGGGAAGTGGACTCGCGGTGCGTTCCCACGCTGCCGATGTGTAGCTGCACGTCCCGCATGCGACAGCGGGCCACCTGCCACACGCGCCGGCCCCTTCCTCCTTTCACGCTACTGATGATGATTGTTGGAGAATTACTACAGAGCTGTATTAGAAAATACAACGGACATCTGAATATTTCTTTCATTTATAATTTGCTCAAATAGAATTTCAACTACGTATATTTCAATATAGTACATAACATTAAACAACAATATAAAGAAAATTATTAGATATTACAAAAAAAAAGGAATAATATCAAATATTAGTAATGAAGCTAAATTTATTTATTTAGTTTAATATTTTGCAACTATTTGTTTAATAATTGAAATGAAATTCGTTAAGTGATTTACAAGATTGCGATATAATTAAACAATGTAAATGACACCGATACGGCTCTGTAAAATAGTTCTGTTAAACAGAATCCCCCCTTTCGTTTTCCGGCCATCTCCGTTTCGTCCATAACAATGCCGCATAGTACGAATTGTGCAGAGATAGAGAATAAATAAAGTTGTCTTTGTTTCTCACGTTTGTTGGTTGTCTGTAATCGACGCATGCCATCGCGTCCACCATCTCGCTCACTCAGCGTAACCACCGAATCACACACGACCATTCCCATGTGCACGTCGCACGTCTAACAATGCCATTTGATTATTGTACAATAGCTATAACGTTAGCAGGCAAACATTTCCTCCGATTATTTCACCAGATTTAATGTTTCCGATCACCGACAAGTTTTCATTTAGGATTCACTAAAGTATGAAGTAGGTACGCGCCAGTTTAATATATAGCTTTGGGTTACACGCGTGTAACCCCAGGAGCTTTTGAATATGTCTTTTTATTAAATTTTATTATATTATGCGCCTGCGGGACCTGAATAGTAATCAGAGATTGGAATTTCTGGACAATGGATGATAAATTACCCGATGTCAGATAATTTAATAAATTAATTACGTTATTTTTTCTCGGTATGCATTCAAATTTGATTATCTTTTCAATATTCTTTTCGAAAAGGAAACGTGTAGATAATAAAATAATGAATACCTTGGTATTCTCTTGATATATTATACAAAATATAATTTCGTGTCTATATTAACATTTTTTTCTTCATACAGTGAAAAATCTCTTCTCAGTATTTTGTTTTATTACTTTTTGTTTTCGCTTCTGTTCCTCAAATAAAAGTCAGACGCTAGTCTTAAAAGGAAATTAGTCTATTTAGGGTTAAATGACTTTACTAAGAATATTAAGCTTCCTTCAGAACCCTATGTGTTTATAAACCGTTGTGTTTCACGTTCCGTATTGGCGGGATAATTAACAATTAATTCTAAATTACCCGGCGGTACACAGCAAAACAAAGTAATTCCCGTAATTATTTTCTCCTTTATTAGGCTTTTTTGTATAATAATGCTACAAATGTACATTTATCGGTAGAGAAAAGCTGCAATAAGGCCAGCATATCCCGGATATCGGACGTGCAATATTCCGTCACAAGTTCATACACGCATACGTGTCTTAAATAAAACTGCTGAATAATATAGAAGTTTTTCTCCCTGTTTTAATAAGCACGGATATATTATTGTAAAACTAATTAATACTCGTGAGAAACATGGAAGTTTTTGTGTAGAAAAAGTGGAATATATATGTTATAATATATGAATAATTCGTAAAACATTGCGTGTAGTTGTGTGTAATTAAGTTTGCATGTTTATAAGTAACAGCTACTTCTGACTGTACCCTCTATACTTGACGTCTACGTTGTATATATGTACGTATATAATATATCGCTGGGACACCGTTACTGTTTATGTCATACTCATATTCATGCTCAGTCCGTTCCTATTGAGTTATAAATTATCTGGTGCATAAGCAGCTAGGACACATATGCGAGTCACTACTAGTTGGTATGTTATTTGCCCGAAGTCCTGTGTTACTATGATGAGAATATGGTGTGCACTCACCTTCCGTTTCGCTAATTAGATACATCGTTTACTTATTAACCATGTAATATATTCAGCGATCCAAATCAGCACGATATCCCGTGAGAAAATCCAACTTTGTTCATCCTATAATCAAACGATATCGATTGGAATCTATAACTACGTAACACTATGTTCCCAACGCGCTTTCATCAAGTCACCAGCACGTTTTCTCGTTGTCAAATGGAACTGTTAACCGTAATAATTACTAAACTAATGCGTGCCTACATGACGATTATATGTAGGTATGTTTCAATATTTATGTGCTACGATCGAATGTTAAATTTATTGATTATAACTTATCATTTGATTGTGTGGTATGCGATAAGTAGCCTATAAGATTTCTATGGGAATTTAATTAACGATATTTATAATTTGAACGCGTATAGATCGTAGACACATTTATATTAATTTCATTTAATTTTAATATTAACTGAGCATAAAATCTAGTGAAATATGTTTATGAATACATTTCGGTTGTCAACTTAATATAAAATTTTATTAATCTATTAAAATTATTCTTGAATAAATTTCCTTTCGGAATCAAAATTATCTATTTCAGCTTTAGAAAAAATTGATGCCAAACGGATGTTTAAACATTTTTCATTTAGCTGCGTAAGGAATTAGTTATTTGCATAATGGCATTTGAAATTGCTATAATTTATTTAGTATTTACAAAGTAATCTCAATATATGTTAATAGATATTTCTTAGCCAAATATGTAGAAAATTAATAACATAATGATTGCCATTAATATTCACTGGTATTCGCGTACTGGGTGGTTATGATTGTCGTTAACTTATGTAATAAATGATAACAATTATATCGGTATACAACATGTATAGATTATAGCTAGCAATAGTAATAAGAACAAGAACACTGGTATTAATGACAGACAAGCAGGTAATTGTACATGTACCACGTTCTTGTTACTATGCCTACAACTCAATACTTATGTGAGTAGATTTTCTACCCGTATATGTGCATAGTCATTTAAAATTTTTGATTCACGTTGGCGCCAGTAGAGTACAGCACAGCAGCGTGATGCTGCACTTTATGTTGTCTTAACATGACTCTAATTATTGGCAATCTCTGACAAAAATTCTCATCTAATATTTATGTGTGACTGGCGATTGAAGTACGGATCAATGCACTATCCTTCATAAATACAATGATTACTTAATTATCCCGTGATTTGTGTATTTTTCCAAATTCGAAATTATATTTCTTAGTATATGCTATTAAAATTCTTTAGATACATTATATAGTAATTACATGCGATATCATATTTTGTAATTAATAACATATGGTACTATCTTCCTGACCATAATAATGACGATATTATGTAACCAGGGGTATGAATAAAAATCCGAAAATAGTATTTACGTACAATACAAGTGACAGTTAGTAACCAATCATAAAAATTTACTTCTGTAAATCCAGAAGTTAAAATCATTATCAGTGCTTAATAAAGATGCGAATTGTAGCGAAATGGTAAGATAAAGAACATGTATTATCTTCACCTTTATATCAGAAAACCGGTAATTAACACATTACCAAGTTAAAAATATATTTTATTGCATTCGCACGCATATACGCTACAAAATTAATTGGATTCTAGGTAGTTTCTCCTCATTATGTAAATATATAAATGCTATAAAATTTTATAACTTAATGCAGATAAATTATCTACACTGAGTGTCTCATTGACTTCTTCAGTTTCTAAATAATTATCATCATTGTGTAAAATGTTTATTATTACAAAACGAATTCAAGGATATTGTGATAATGATTTTTAAATTTGTTATCATGCTATAAGTGTATCAGTTGCGTAGACATTTTCTTTTAAAACCTTGCATTAAAATAAAATGTTCCGCATGCGACATGTGCACACAAAGATATTTAATCAGTAGTGTAGATATTATTTTTACAGTGGCAAAGACAGTCAAAATAGTTTAAACCAGGATTAAATACATTTCAATTTCACCTTCTCTCGAAACAAAGCTCAGCTTTTTTAATAATAATTATTATTGTTTAAAAATATACGTCACTGCTGAGAAAATGTAAGAAATTGACAATTTTTTTTACCGATTCCTGTCCACACCACACCTGTAACAGCGGACTAATTAGTCGGAAAAACGCAACATTTCAATGATGAGGGGGTGGCATTCAGGTGCAGTCGTACATCCGGCGACCTTGCGTCAGTTTTTTAGTCAATGACTAGTCCTGCCCACAAGGTCATTCGTTCCAGGAAGGTCAGTAGACACAAACACAATGCAACGTTATTATGTATGTGTGTAAACAGATACATGATGTGCGTGCAACACTGCGGCTCATTGTCCCCGCTTGTTTTTACGTGCCTATGCGCGTGGTAACGTCGCTGGGAAGGGCGAAGCGTTTAGCTACACCACTGGAATGTCTGATTACATTAGTATTTGTGTCATTCGACCGTTTGAATATGTTATTTCGACGCTTCAATAGATGCATAATACGTTATGGAACAAGTGACGAGAACCACTGGTTAGAAACGTGTACTGTATGTACTTGTATCTGACTCGAACAATATTTATTTAACCTACCTGTCAATCGGTTTGCTATGTCGGCGTCATTTACAACTGGATAGATTGTGTTTTTATTGTTACACATTATGTTTGACATTGTTGTTATTATTATAAGTTTGTACATACTAGTTTACTGAATAAATAAAAGGTGTCGAAGTTATAATTACTTATAGTTATGGTGGTTACAGAATACACTCTGGAAAATTGCGACAGATTAACATAATATCTTTGAATGTCATTTATTTCTTGTGGCCTTGCGTGCAAGATTTCTTTATTCAGAAAGGACAAAATAACTACTTGTTACTGTCAACTTTCGTTCACGCATTTTATAGATTAGTACTAAGAAAAATAATATCTAACCCAATCAACACTACCTTTATTCCAGAACAACAAATTCTTATGTCTCGAATTTTTGTATAATTATCAGGTTTCATTATAACGTATGATCAGTACAGTATTATGTCTTTAAAAAAAATTAATTATATAACCACTTATTCATTAATATATGTCCGCTCAGTATTTAACGTTTTTGCTTCCGTTAATTTGAATATACAGTAAATAGTAAACATGATGCAGTTATGTATTTAAAATTTCAGTAAAATAAGTTTACCAGTCATAATTTCACGAACGAAAATATATCAACATTAATTGAACATGCGTCGTAGAGTAATTTTAATATTTCAGGTAAGCTGGCACTTGTCAAGCGATCATATATAATTAATTATATACAGATTGTGCTAGCCTGGCCTTGAAGTACAAAGAGGTTGTGTGGATCATTTAACTGACATCAATCAGTACACGTGTAGCAAATGTGTACCATGACATTTCCTCCTGTACACTGTCCTGTCCCATCACGTCGCTTCACATCAACCGATTTGGCACGGTTAATCTCGTCACATGTCGGTGCAGTGTAAAAGCGTCTGCTTTGGAATTATTATATTATTATGGTGCCTTGATTATAGGTTACGCTTTTTCTTGTAAATTGAAATGTCTGCGATGTGTATTAGACATCTTTGTACCTATAAGTGGAGAACGGTTTTTAACGTGTTGATCATGTATTAACGATGAACTGTCTGCAAGCTGTTTCATTTCAACTATGTTTGTTGTTGTACTGATAGTTCATACAATGTACGTGCGAAAGAAACTTCAATACTTGAATGGTATTTATGATAATTAATTTCAGATTAGAATATATTAATTTTTTGTCATTTTAAAAACACACTGTTAACATGATAGCATGTTAACTGAATTCACTTTTAACAAGCGTCACCTGTACATATCAAAACACTTGTATTATACATGCTCCATGTTACATAAATTTTGAATTGCGAGCTGTTTTAATTTAATTTCGGACCTTACGACAGACCACCAATGGTTCTGCACCGTCAAAATATTTTCGTAAATAATTTCACAATATGCATTTGTGGAATTTTAATAACCTATGTTATGAAGATTTTGATCTGCTCTTTATAATCTTTTACCGTTGTAGATTTTAATCAAATTAGCGTCATAATGCAAGCGGATTTTTATAATTAATTACATATGAAATAGGAAATATTCGAGAACAAATTTTGATATCATATGTATCAAATGAAAGATTGCTATATTTTCCTTTCGTTCCGAAGGCAATCCATTAATTATAATTTCAGTCAAATCAGTACTCTCACAATCACTCGCTTGCGGGCTTGTTCTAGTATATTACAATTAATCGCTCATTCTGACGTTCAACTGTGGCCCACAATTTGACACGGTCAGTCATCTAGTTGTATGTATGTGTGCTTAGATTGTCGTGTTAGTGAGTGTGTACGCACACGTTCACATGACCATATGTGTTGGTGTTGTAAATTCACATACGATGATCATCACATATGCATATATATGTATGTATACATGTGTGAGTGCGAGTTTGGTGAATAATCAGATTACCGCGTGTAGCCAAGAGCGTGTGTCGCGCGCTGACGGCAGCTCGCGCACCTGCCTCTAGTTCCCACGGTCCACCGGAAGTGACGTGCTCTCGCGGCCACCAATTAGAGGAGCGCGCGTGAGTGCAACGCCACCTCGCGTTGTTCCAATCCTCAAGTGTTCCACAAGTTACTTATATTCCCTCCACACCCCCTACCCGCCCGCCCCGCAGTTCTGCGGCCCCTGGCACCACATCACCCTACCAGGTCGGTGTACTGGCGCCGCAGCATCAACAGTCAAGCCGCTTGTCTTTTCGCCAGTACAAATTAATTGATTATCGATTTTCGTCCCGATGCATCCATCTTCATGAATATGAGTTACATGTTGTGCCAACACGACAAGAAAGTACAGATTGTGCACCGCATGAATTTTTCATACCGATAATTGGATAATTCACTAAATTACGTCTGCATTCAGGCGCGATTTTCTTTTTAAATCAGTGGCTTGCGGTGACGCATCTTGCAAGAGTGGTGTTTAACATATCCGGTTATTTATAGGATTACTAGCTTTCATCGACTTGTCCCGAAATTCAGTTGCAGTCAATCAATTTGCAACAGACATCACCTTCAAGCGAAATGCAGTTAGACAGTATGCTAAATATTACTTGGGAGGCCAAGCCTCTTTACTTGAAATCTGTGAAAATTTAGTAGCTTAAACATATTTTGACCTTCACTGTTTAAAATTATTCTAAACACAAACAACATTTCTGTGTGAAATACACCTAAATGTACTTCTTCATGATACCACAGACAAACTATAGTTAGACCGACAGAACGGGCAGAAAAAAAAATTTATGCCGGTTGCGTGATCTCACGTGCTCAAGTCACACGCGTATTCGTGACGGCCCGCTACGCTCGCACAGTTAGTTCCAGGTGCCACCGCAACAGCGTTCTCAAATAACTTACTCACCTGGACAAGCTGTAATTATGATTATTTAGCGTTTTGCATTTTGCCGTCCATTAGTTAAAACTGCGCCTGAATGATGCAAATTTCATAGTTGTCGTTGTTTTGCCTTAATACCTAATTGTTATTCTAAAATCAATTTGCCGCAACAGTTTTTTATTGCTGTAGGAATTTATCGATGTTTAAGTGCGGCAATGTGTCGTGTCAGAGCATGCTGTTGTTGTTGTTGTTGTTGTTGTTGTTGTTGTTGTTGTTACCGGTCAGCCAGTGTCAGTGTATGCATATGTATGTGTATGGGAAACCGGTACCGGCGACTATAAGATTGATCTTATATTGGAGGATCATTTCCTTTAGGACGTGAGAAAAATAATCTTGTCGAGTTTACACACACTTACCGAAGCTATTAATAAGAGGTCTGTTGTATATTTATATCTCTTCCGCCTAATTTTATTCCTCAAACAATAAAACAAGAATAAAAGTTGACGTCTAACTCTACGCAGAAGAAATGATAGTTGCATGTTGCTGAAGAGATTTGTTTCCATGTATTCTTGTGTTTTTCATATCCGTGAGGAACGTGGGACAAGCGGATTATACGAGAGGAAGATTAGATTATTTTTATTGAAATAAGGATGTTCAAAGAAATTGTTATGTTCTGCATGTCATTAAATGTTATTTCCACATGTTTATTTTATTTAACGGTGATTTCGTGATGCGTGGTCACACACGTCCATCTCATAACATTTGATTTATACGTACACATAACTATATAACCTTCACCTTCACATACAATATGCACACATATGTATAATACATACTCACGTATTCTGAAAATGTCAATTGATACATTATTTTTTATTTAATCTGTCTTTGTAAATGTAGAATGACATCTTTCGCAAAACAATATTACATGGTATTAGATCATCCGAATACGCTTTTCTTATTGCGTGAGCATAATAAATTTATTTCATAGAACTGATGTCAGTAATATTACAAAACATTATTGCTAAATACGTGTGATTCTTAATAAAACTAGTTTCTAAGGAAACCATACGTTAACCTCTGTGTATATATTAACCTGCGCTGTAAGGTTGGACAGGTATAAACTTGTCGTTCGTATAAAATAAATTAGCGCATCTGGTGTTTCGCGCTACGTGATGTTGTCAAATGATTTTGCAATTCGTACGTTGCCGATTGTATACGAAAGGACAAGGAACACACAATTTACCGTGCTTAGTGCAGCAACATCAACCTACTGCTTTCACCGCATGCAATAAAACATTTGCTACCGCTGTGTGTATGTCACGCGCGTGTTGCTTCTTGCTTGCACTTAGCCGACGAAGGATCGTACAGCCGCAGCAGAAAGTGTATCTTCTTGTAACAACCATTCATGTAATTGGAGTTCTGAATGTAAAAACCTACTCTTACAACCATGCACGCATATGTATGTATGTGTGTGTGTGTGTGCTAATGGCTGGCAAGCTGAACTTCCGGCGACCTGTGGGGTGCTGTAAACCAACTGAATACTCCCACATTCCTACAGCACACAGTATAGCTTATATTAGTTCAGAATTTCCCTGGTCAACTACGGCTGATGGCATGAGATAACATATACTAGCCAATTTGTTTCATATTGGTTTGAAATTATGACGATTGTCAAATAATGTATGAAATTGGACAGACTTGATGACTATCTCTCCTATGGCTATAATTCTAACGTAGATTGGCATTGCTATTTTTTGCAAAATAAATAAATCCAACAACTTGTCAAGTTACAATATGTAATTAGGGGAAAGATGTCGGAAATGATGTGGTGAAAATTCATCAAACAACTGACACGACCCTGATTTGAACCCAGAACCACATAAGTACCTTCTGTACAATCGCCATACGGACAAAGTTATCTCGAGTAATTAAATGATATGCATACTTAATATTTTATGATGAACATCTGAACTGAGTAATTAATTCTTTTTTTAGTAGTTTTGTTAAATTAATGTCCACAAGAGCAGGATACGGGAAGATGTATTATTGTTTATGGCATGTTTTAATTATCAGTAAGTGTATTGGGTGAAATTTATTGAATTAATAAAATATCTTCGTTTTACTTTACTTTGGTTTCCAGTAAACTGAAGTATTTATTTTACATTACAATGCTTTTAACATTGGAATGTTTGAGTGGAAATTAGATTTAAATTGAGATTAATATGAACAGTATCCACGGTACATTACTGTGTTTACTTCCAGACCATTAACGCTGCATGGCTGATTCAGAAGTGTACATTTGAATCTTTGATTAAATGTAACTGCTGATGGTGATGCTCATTGGATATCCTGGAAATAATGAGCACCCCCTGGAGCCACACAGTATGATAAAAACTCGACACGCTTATAATAATTCGGATTGTGGTAGACCAGTTCTAGAACCGGCCCCACACTTGTCCGTTTTGGGAACGGTACGTCGCTTTGACAATTTTCGAATAAACCGTGTCATTATAATTTAATTGGATTCAGAATTTCGTGTTGCCAGTGAGTTGATGACGAGTGCGCCGAGGTATGTTTTATATTACTGGTGGTTCTTTAATGAGCACAACTTTACATTATGATAATGCATCGGCTACGTGTGATGCTCTGTTCCTGGGAGGTACGTATCATAAGGTACTGTTTGGTCATTTTGACTGTAATTTACTTAAAGACTACATCAGATGTTGCTGCCGGTGATGAAAAAACCTGAGCAATAATACGGTTGAGTGGAGTGACTGACTGTTGACTCTGCCACTTGTGGTATCCCCCGTCCCGTACACCGTACGATGATAATGATATTGAAACCAAAGATAGAAGCCACTTTTTTATGTAAGAGATTTATTTTTATTTCCTCGATAACCGGTTGAATACATGCTGATTTAATTTGGTTTCTGTTTAAATTGAACAATTTTGGTGCAGGAATTTATTTTTTCGAGATATGATATTCAGATATAAATGGTTCGATGCTGGAAGAATTTAAATGAAACCGGGTTTGCCAAAATGAGACGATATCATCTGAATACCAAGTGGAAATGCTACGGTGTGCCGATGATTATAAATAATTATTTTCTTTTCTTAATAAATCGGTAATACGGTATTTAATGATAATGAACGACGTGTAACAACGCAACACAGTATGGTGTATGGTGAGACAACAACAACAACTACTAACTACTGCGTTGCGTTGTTTTATGTTAATAATAAATAATAACAGTGTGCACTGATTAGAGCTCCGTCGCCGGTAGACAGGAAGTATGAATCAGAAAGAAAAGACGGTTGGCCAACGCCAGCTGATGAACTGTACGCGTTCCCACGGATCCTCCGCATCGCTCATTCCGACCACGCGACCGCACTTATTTATTACACATTATATGTCATCAACGTCGGTAGTAGCGCACTGGTGCTTACTTTTGCATAAACCCAATTGCTATTTGCAGACCCCACGAACGTGCACATCCTACAAAACATCACATTTGGGATATTCAACTTTTTAATTAAACACATGCCCGCTTACATGAAATATCGTATATTGACTCAGGAAATAGTGTCTTGCAATGTTTTAAGATACGTAACAACAATTTCAATATACGAGTATATGTGTGTCTGTTTAATTAATTTTCTGGCGATTGTAGATTTGTGCAACGGGTACATACTTTTTGACAATTTCAATCAACCTACTTTAAATAAAAATTAATTACACACTCTGTTTGATTAACTTTCTCAATTCAATCCGTGATTCATTTAAACTGTAGTGTAAGGAATGAACTGGTGTTGTTGTTATTGTTGATACCTCTGTCTACCTGTGCCTGTGCAGGATTTCATTTGATTAATTCACCGGTCCATATTGGGTATTCCCGAGAGGCTCGTGTTCTGCGTCTTACTGTGTTATGTACAAATATATCGGTTACTGTCTGCCGCCAGGTAATATAAACGATACTGGAGCTTCTTATCCGCATGCGTTCGGCTACTGTATCCGTTTGTCGGGTCGGTCGGTCGGTTATTGCGGCGTGCTGCTTTACCGACTTGGTGTTGACATCCCGCGGCGGCTTGTTCTCCGCGCGCGGACCGCCTTTGTCTTGTACACGCGCCTCGCGCTCCCAACCGCACCGTGGGAACGCCGCCGGGGCTCGTGAACATCGCACGTCGCCGTTTCACAAACAAGCCAGAGCGCAGCACACTCCTTCCTAGTTTCTGTTTCTCTTACTCACATAACCTCCTTCCAATATTACCTGGTATACGTACACACACTAACACTACATACACTAGAACTCAATATCTCTCTCCCAACCGGAATAATAGCTTTATTTTGATTTTCTCCACAGTAAATGCATACCATTGTTGTGAGAATAAGCCGGTACTACAGTAGAATAGAAATGGGATATAACGATTCTCACTGAAACAGATTACAGTAATACTTCAATCCTAACCTATATCTAGTGGTTTTACATATTGACTTTGTTCGTTTTGACGTTTTCCAACAGATATGTGCATGGAAATAAATATGGCGTACAGTTGACAAATATTATATCTATAAATGTACACTTTGAAATAAGTAGAAATGCTTGCCTAGTTATTTATAGTTTGTAAGCCAGTTGATGGCAGAGAGAGATAGTGATGCACGCGACGGGAGTATGAACTCGTGGTGTCGTGCTGGAATCAGCACGCTTCTTACGACACTCGTGATGTGAAAGAATCCTAGTTTTCTTCTCGCATCTCCGTATTTCGCTTCCGGACGTATAATTGTTCCGTATCTAAACGGGGACAACGCTATTGGCTTGTCTCGGACTGCTCGGCATCTTGTATATCACGTATCTCGATTAAAATCTCCACTGATTATCGCCCACGTCAGCTGTAATTGGATTAGTGTAATAGTGTGCCGATATCGCGTGCTTTATTTGTTTTCTCTGGGCGCGCGTGAAGACGCAGGCGGTACTGCGATGTGGCTTTCACTACCGGGGTTCACTGGCTGAGGCCACTCTTGTTGCATCTGCACGTTTACTGACTTTCTTTGTTTTGCCACACTCTGTAATGATAATATTCTTTTTTCTTGTTTCAAGTAAGAGTAAAGATGAAAATGTAATTATTATACAATGCAATACCGCCGTGAAACAAATGAGAAATGTTACAATATACAGTCATATTTACATTCAATGTAATACTAATAAGAAATCTGGTTAACACGAACTCTTCAGTAGAATGCAAAAGATAAATATTTTATTCATACTAAAACATTGGTAGTTACGATTTTTGTCTGTTTGAAACACATAACAATGTTAATTACTATGGGAAGTACGAGATTGTTAGTGTTATGTATTTATAAAACGAATTAAAAACCGAATCTTCGTGTTAGTCTCCTGTAAAGTAATTTCGTTAGACTGTGATTTATAGATAATACCATTCCACCCTTTCGATATAATCATTCATTATAATAACACACCCTGCGGCTGTTCACCTTCCCCATTCATAACTGGTCTGAATGTGTGTGTGTGTGTGTGTGTGTGTCGGTTATTGTTGGTTACTAGTGGTAGCCGGTGCTTTGCATAACGCCCGTCCGGCAGCGACCGGTCGTGCGTTTACCGTCGCACACGCACGCACGTAAGCTAGCATCGTGTTTCCCACGGGGCACGTCTGACGCCGGTCACGAGGGGGCCACCGTGTCGGCATCTGGCAGACCTCTTACCCCTCTGCCACATGTACAACCGAAATCAGGTGGAACGCCGTTAAGGGGGCAATGTTACATGTTAATGCATAACGACAATATTTACTCGTTTACACATAAAGTTTAACTCTATTTTACACTGCACATTTTCGATAAATGTTGTAGAGTAATGGATGTTTTAGTATTCTTATAAAAAAAAAATTCGATTGACAATATCCCTATTGCTAATAGAAAGCTGCACATGCTATAAACATTTAATTAATATTATATAACATGTGCAGTTAACATTATTCTAGTCATTAACGCAAAATATTTATTTTAATATAACTATGTATTTTATTATAAGAAAAATACCGTTTGATTGGTGTTATAAATGTATAGAATCCTTTTACTCCAACCGTGATTAAATATAATTACACATCATGTTTCAAGATTTCTCTGTTGTCGGTAATAACTTATTTTAGCAAGTTTCCTAGCAAGAAATCTTTCCACTTCAATTGTCATCGATATGAGATTAAAAGAAAAACTAATCATAATCGAACAAATCTATATGTAGCTATATATTTTGTTTGTTCGTTTGCAACAATTGCTTTGATTGGACATTGCACAGATATGTTATAAATTCGTATTTAATTATAGTTTCGAAAGATGGTTTTATATAATTTTCTTCGTCAAACGAACGGTATATTCACTAACGACTATTCTCAATCATCCAGGCAACAGATAGTAAAAGTTTGTGGTTTTATTAATTGCATACCGCGGTGACCAGTAGAGTTGTGCTTAATTGAGATGTCAGACAAACTTATTTGCCACGTTTGTTAAAGAAAAATAAAAACATCCTATAACTTATGACCCAGATGTAAAGATTAGCGAAACTGATGGACCAACATTGACTGACAAATAAAACCAGTATCTTACATGATCTTCACGCATATAATTTCTATATAAATATCTTTCTAAAAAATAAATGTTGTAAAATTTGTTTTGCACCAAATATTTTTCTCGAACTATGTTAGGAAACCGAAAGGTTCCCATGCTCCGTTTTGCATCCATTACCAAATTTACATGTAACTGCTTGTTGTTAACATATTTCCATCGTCCTGTACAGAAGAAGAAGAGAAAAAAACCTGACGAAATTAATCGATAATAACTACCACCGAATTTTCCCAACGGAACTTTTCGTGTAGTATAGTTAGCTGGGCCCAAAAATAAAAACATTAAGAAATCATCTCGTGTTGATCCACCGTTAATTGCCGCACGATTCGCCCCGGGCACGAAGGTCAGCCCTATAGCGTGACGCGAGAACCCTGCGCGTGACGTGCGTGTGTGTGCATGTTATCGGCCACGGTACACAGGTGGTTGTGCGGCGGTAAGTGCTGGCGTACGTCCCCTTACGGGCTCACCGTAGGCCTCTGTTCAACCACACAGAATTTTGAATTGTGTTATATTTTTGGACAACGGTTATCTTTCATATTACAAAGGATAATCTCACATAACTAATCCGTACTTTGTCTTTCTTGAAGATTAAGAAACAATCAACGCTTATTTATTTAATAGTTTCGAATAGGAATTATAACTTTAAATGTGTACCTAGTATATTCAATGTAGAAGATATAAATAAAATGTAAAGTGAATATATAAAATATTATTCTACATACAATTAATATAAATTCGCCTAATCTTGAAGAAACTGATTGATCAGTTAATATAATTTCCTTAGATTATTTGGTCTTAAAAAAAGGTGTCACATACTTGCTTTTTTATGAAGAAAAAATATTGAAATAAAAATCCCGTTTGGGCACGTGCGAACGTCTGCCGACTTAGGTAATGTTGTCGCAAAAAAATCGGCTTGAAAATATTTAAATGTAGTGCGTGTTCTATTGTAGACGTTGTTGTATGGGTAGGGAGCAGGCTTCTCTGCGTTGCTGCCAGCCGTAAGCGGCAGCGTAAGCGGCAGCCGTCGGCTTGAAGCACTGTGTGGGAACGTTGTGACCGTAGGCATTCCCACGAAGCTTCCTTGAGGCACAGATGCTCCTTAGCAATGCGGGGTGTCTACGACCACCTGGCCCCGACACCCTTACCTACTGCATTTCACCCCCGGGTGCGATACCTGAACTAACACGACCGTACATCGTGGCGTGGCGATCCGGCAAGGGGTGCGGTACTCTACATGCTTGCTTGTCTGTACGGACACGTAACAAACGGGTTCGCCTTGTGCAATTATTATGTTACGATGCGTGCCGCATTGTTGATATTGTTTTGATTGTTTAGTTACTCTTCTTCATAGCCGTTTGCAATGCAAAATATAACTGAAATAGTTTTAGTTGTTGTTTTCAGAAATTCATATGCATTTCTATGATTAAATTTCTTTTTTAAGCCCCCACATCATCATATTTTTTAATTAAGTTTTTTCCTGTTATATGCTGGAAATGAAAAGCAGTATTTAGATGAAATTATTTATTTTAAAATAAAGAATTTAATGCACTTATATATCTTATCAGTTTGGTACAAATTATTTACTTTATAGATAGTAAATTATCTTTAATTGTACATTAAGGTAAATATAACTATTAATTAATACTCCTATAATAATTATAAGAACATATTTTAAGTCTACAGTGCAATTTAGATAAGCAACTTTAGTTCAAAAGTAAAACGTTAAGCAGTGCATATAATGTAAGGGAAGTTAGAGTAAAAAGAGTCATAATATAACAGTCCCTTTACCTTGTAGCTGTATTGAACGCCATATGCCAGACAAGGAACATTGGGGTTGAGCCAGTGGTTCCCACGTGCAAGAGCAAGAGAGCATGACGGCCTATTGACCACAGGAGGTGCTCTATGAAACTATAATGGTGCCCCCACTCCAAGTCCCACTCTTGCACTGGGCCCTCCGCATATATATTCCGGAGTCACCCCGAACATTTCATCACAAATATTCGCGCTGTGTGCTGACTAGCTGCTATTACTACAGCAACCGTTCGCTCTCAGTGTTCAGTGTCGTTCTATTTTGTTACTTGTGTTACTTTTGCTATTCGCTAACAATGGCGCCCACATCGTACGTGTTTTCTACGGAATACGGAGAAGAACCAGTTTCCCGTACATACCAGTACAGGAAAGTTATGAAGCCGATGCTGGAACGCAAACGTCGTGCTCGCATCAATCGTTGTCTCGACGAGCTCAAGGAGTTGATGGTCGCTGCGCTTCAATCGGAAGGTGAAAATGTGTCCAAATTGGAAAAGGCCGATATCCTGGAGTTGACAGTTCGTCATCTGCATACGCTGAAAAGGCAACATCGTCTGATTGTTTCACCCGAACAAACTTACGCCGATCGATTCCGGGCTGGATTTACACAGTGTGCTCAAGAAGTGTCACATTTCCTAACAACACCTGCTGATCATGTGGACCCTGGTGCCGGAGCCAAACTTCTGCAGCACTTGGGCTCCTGTATTCGACAACTTGATACAGTCAGCAAACCTTGTGACGGCGCTGATGTCCCGATGAATTATCAGCAACAAGTGCAACAGGGTTACACGCCTCCCTCTTCACCCACCACCCATGTCACTGACAACCGACCTGTGTGGAGGCCCTGGTAATCACCGATTACAGAATTGTACAGAATTCCAAGAGGTGATAGTTTCATTAGCCAGACTAAATGAATCATTGTTGTTAAATCATGTCTTCCATTGTTGTAAATACTATTATGTGTATAAGTATCACCACTACTCGTTAATGTACTACTAAGGATAATTTGTATATGCTGTGATAATTTTCATGATGAATAATTTATATATGTACCTGACTGATATTAATTGTAATTAGAAATGAATTTATGATAATAATTTTCTATGATTAAATATAATGTTTTCAATATACTATACTGTTTTTATTCCAACTTCACCTTTATCATCCTTTATAAACATTGCTTTCAATACGTTATTCATTTATCAAGAATAATCTTTAAATTAATATACCTATACTTACCTAGAATTTTATTAAATAAATACCAAATATGAAAATAAACAATCAGTACTATTTAATAATAAATGAATTACATTTGGCAATAGTATATGTACACCCTATAATAATTTCAAAAATTTAATAACTAATATGGCTATATCAAGAAAATACATTTTCGATTTAAATGAACAATTATAAACAATATTAATATGGCCAGTACGGTTCTATATAACTGTCTGTGTAAAATTTCGACTTTTGACAAGTTTTATGTCCAGTACAAGGATTTATGCAACAAGTGTGACTCCTTAAACAAACACCGTTATCTTCACACTTAGTTTGAGTTTCATTTTTCATAGTCCACTCTCGACAGTTATCAATTCGGGGACATAAAGGTGATTGGCGAGCTGAAAACAATGATTCAATCAATGTTATATCGGTTAATTAATTAGGTACATTTGTTTTACTTTGTATAGTAGTTCCATTCAAACACATCATTCTTCCTTCTTGACATGGATTTACGCAGCACATTTCTTTCCTTGAACATTGCGAATCATTGTCGCATTCTTTTGTTGCATTTGATGTTCTGTTAAACGTAGCACAGGAGTGTATTAGTGGACAACATAGCAAACCAAACTGTGAAGGGAGAACTTGAAGTTGCGGATCTAGAAATTCGTTAATTACTTGCAATGCACATAAACAAATTTCATTGTTTTCACATTATATATATATATATATATATATATATATATATATATATATATATATGAATACGTATCATATAGGTTATCTTTTCCTTCGTATTGTACAAATATTTGTGTCTCATGTATGTAAAGTAGCAAATATATAATTATATATGCAAATACGTAATAATGCAAATAAGGATAACTGTTTTATAACTTACGATATCCATAGTTTGGAGCTGTACGATAGAGGTGATCACAACATGAATATCCAAAACTCTGTTGACACCAATTAAGACACAGAGGGTTGTTTAACACAACTCCAAAACCAATCACAAGCAAGAAAAAGACTCCTTTCGCAAACATTGTACAGCGTAAAATTGCATCTTTGTTTTCGATATTTGCATTTATGTACTATTGGATACAGTGTCATAGTTCACACAATTTGATAACAAAATTGATATCAATCGATTTTTTTCATTTCAAGGTTAATAAATGTCAGAAAATTTATAAAAGTTTATTTTCAATATTCGCACAACCTTGAGGCAATAAATGGTTGCGGATACAAATACAGCTTTTTCAAGATTAGTAAATACATTCGATAATGAGTTTTACTTAATTGTATCTCAAGGATAAATATGTAATACTAATATTCATTTAAAAGATAAATAATTAAATGTATATATGTATATATATATATATATATATATATATATATATATATATATATATATATATATATAATAAATAAATATATAATAAACGACAATAATAATCCTTGGTGTGTTGCAAAAACAATATTTATTTTAATGATAAGAATGATTATCTCCGTATTTTTACGGACGAATATAATTTCATTCGTCAGTAGTGAAATGGGTATCGTCATATTTATACTATAAAAGTTCACATCAACAGTTCAGTACTGCATTTTCTTTGAAATAATTTTGAGGTATATTTTAATATAATTATATATATATATATATATATATATATATATATATATATATATATATATAAAATTTTATAAAAATGCTTTATTTTTAATTTTTCACTGGTAATTACGGATAATGTTTAATTGAAACTAAAATATGTCAACAGGAATTGAAATTCCGTGTACTGATAATTGATATAATTGTGTGTTAATTCCAAATTGAAGTATGTCGTGCTTCTCTGATAAACGTATCTGATAATTTTGATAGATAGAAATAATACAGTGTTGTATATGAGTATAGTGAAATTATTTTTACAGTGATCGGTTATAGTCAAATATGACTCCGTACGGTATTATTCTAAGTATTGTGTTAATGGGTACATCTATACAACATGGACATTCTTACTATCTAATAGGTATGCAACTATATTTCCGCAATTAATAAACGCTAGACTGAAGCGAGAAATGTAAATATGACATTCGATAATTGTGTTTCATTTCTAGATAATCGTATACCAGGATATAATCCTTACTATTACAATCCATACATTAATACATATGTCAATTCATATAACCATATTGGTATGTAATCTACATGTTCAGTTTCACGTTATAATTATAAATATTTATTTGTATGTATTTATTTTAGGACCATTACAGAATTGGCCAAATATTGTTCAACAGAGTCCTTACAGATATTTAGGACGTTAGTATATTTTACTTAAATATATACATACTTGGGTGTATTAAATATTACTAATAATTATGTCTGACGTTGTAAATAATTAGGACCGTAAAGTACTGCGAATACATTTATGTTATTGTTTTTAGCATCTTTTTATCCGTATTTCAATGTACAATGTTACATTGTACAACATATTTATTTATGCTGTGCATTCAACACAAGGGACTTAAAATGTCTAGCTCTGCAAGAATTATATCCCAGGGAACCAGATTATGATTATGATGATGGCACAAGTGGTTCTGGAGATGATGAAGAGATTGATGTTGAAACAGAGACTGGTAATGAAACAAAACCTGAAGACAGTACGGATAATGGTAGTGGAACAGATACTGAAGACATTACAGAACCAAATTTTGGCAATGATTCTGAAGAAGGAACTCCTGGGGAACCAGTTAGACGAAGTGTTCTCCTGGATGATAGAGATTTGTTTGAATTAGAATAAAAATGTAACATTTTACAAATACATAATTACAAACAGAACAATAGTTTTAAATACATAAATATTCTGTAGTTATAATATAAACTAATAAAAATAATATATAACAATGTTAATTATATGATTTCCGCAAAGTCGTTCTTAGCAACTATCTACGAAAAGTAAATATTTTATTTATCATGAGTCAGTTTATTCAAAGTAATGAATTTCTTGGTATTAAACAAATAAATATTAGCACTTCTGTTATCAAAAACTGATAACTATAGTTCACCTTGTAACTATATAGTATCTGTTAGTCGTACACGAAGGACGCTTTATACCTGATTAGATATTTTCATTACCGTCTTAAATTGAATAGAAATGGTAACTATAATCATTTTTCTATTGGTAACGCTCTCGACGTGTCACGCGTCACTTAAATTTGAATTGTGTACCAAAGTAAATGGTAAGTTAATTTTAACCGTGCTGATAAGTGAATTTAATTCGGCTTATTTTTATTTAGAACGACCAGGAATATGTCCGTCATATTCACGTACATGCATGACACCGTATCCCTTACGGATTTCACATCGCAAAAGTTTTAAGTGCATATGTGATACGGATTGTAGAAAGTACTATAAATGCTGCGAGGATTCGTGTTACTCTCACGGCATTTGTAAACGTGTTATATTCGACACAGCGATAACAACAATTAACCCGCTAGGACCTTTTTTCTCACCAATCATTCCGAGATCAGTTACAATTAAACACAAGTGCCAGGACGAGGGTAAGTGAATTATTAACTAACCGAGATGAACATTATATCGTAAACTTCGTATTCTACAGAACAACATCCGGGACTGTGTCCACCTTACTCGATAATACATCCAACGCCTTTACCAAAATATATATCCTGGAATAAACCATATAGGTGCAAGTGTGACTCGGAATGTAAAGTGAATTACAAATGCTGCGAAGATTCATACTTTGAACATGGAGTTTGCAAACCAGCTATACGGATACCGAATAAAAAATTCCCTAGCGACGATGAAGATTTAGAATATTCAGGCTCTGGTCACAGTATAAATATAAATGACAATTATAGTGGATCTGGTGCTTTCAGTGGTGATAAAGGATTTGACAGGTTTTCAGGAAGTGGACACCAACCAATTTATATTGATAATGAAATTTTATCTACACGAATTCCTATTACAATATATAATAGTGATGACGAGGATTTCGAATTTTCTGAATTTGATGAAATGATAAATCAGTACAGCGGTTCTGGCGGAAGATTTTCAGGAAGTGGACACGAACCAATTCATATTGATGATGAAGGTTTAGCTACACCTATCCCTATTACAATACATTTTAATGATGATGAGCATTTCGAATTTTCTGGATTTGATGAAACAATCAATCAATACAGCGGTTCTGATGATTTTAACGGTGGTCAAGAAATTGAAAGATTTTCAGGAAGTGGACACGAATTAATTCATATTGATGATGAACGTTTAGCAACACGTTTCCCTATTACGATATATTTTAATGATGATGAGGATTTCGAATTTTCTGGATTTGACGAAACAATCAATCAATACAGCGGTTCTGGTGATTATAGCGGTGGTCAAGAAATTGAAAGATTTTCAGGAAGTGGACACCAATTAATTCATATTGATGATGAACGTTTAGCAACACGTTTCCCTATTACAATATATTTTAATGATGATGAAGATTTCGCATTTTCCGGATTTGATGAAACGATAATATATAATTACAGCGGATCTGGTGATTTCAGCGGTGATACTGAATCTGAACAATTTTCAGGTAGTGGACATGGGCTACTTGATAATGATGAATTTTCAGGCAATGAAGTCAAACATTTCGCTGCTGATAAATTATATGTAAAAGAAAAATTAGTGGATAATTTAAATTTTAAATTTAAAAATACTGAAATTATTGCAAAGCCTGCTGAAAATATTTATAATATTATTGAGCCTGACGATATTTATTTTGCTGAACCAGATAACTCTGACATATCACATGATACGGAAACACAAATTTACCCGACAAATAAATATACTGACGAACATAAACAGAATAGTGAGAGTATCTCGAATAAATTTGAAAATGATATTCATACAAATAAAAATAAACACGTTGATGATTTCTAATCGAACTTGGTCAGTATTGTACTTTGTAGTATCAAGTGACAAGATATCTAATTTATATAAATGTCATATGAACACAAGTATACGCATGATGAGCAAATGATTAGTAATTTCCATTAAATCATACGTCGTATAATGAAACACTGTTGTTACAAGTATGTGTGTCGGAACATTTAGAAACTTTAGAACACGGCCAATAAAGAACTGCGCAAACATAAAAAATACATAAACAAACATTGCGAATACACGGGCTTAATGATGCATTTAGGTGAGCAATGCGAATTTGTAATTGCAACAGGAAAAACCCATCTTTTACGGTACTGCACGAGCTCAATTGTTTTACAGCTCCTGACGGGGCGGAGCCATTACACATTGTGCCCCACTCACTCACCGTTAAACAGAGACGGACAAGGCCAATCTGTACAATTGATATAATAGTGGTACAAATGCACACACACACAAACACACAGCGGCGGTATTAAATAATGTTAAACGTTTAAATCAAATGAAGTGTTTATTTAGACGTTCACAATAAATTCAAATATGTGTACGTGTATTTGTGATAGGGCTATTTATTATTTATAATTATTTTTATATACGTACTGTCCAATATTGTACGCTTTGCTTTATGTTATTTTGAACATAGATTCTATTACTACAATATTAAACTATAATTTATTCGATACAGGGCGTATATTTATGAAGGAAACTGTATTTATTTAAAAACCACACCTTAATGTAAATATGTGATAAGAGTAAAATCAAACACTGACGAATCACACCACAGATAACAGGGAACAGTGCAGGACATTCATTCATCATACATAAGATTACGGTAGTCCGCGTTGTGTATAATAATAGCTAGAGCTGTGATGGCGTGTATATCGCAATTCGGTTCTGAACCGGGCCTGCATTGTGTATGTGTTGGCAGAGTGCAGGCACAATGTTGGTATGGGTCCGTTGCGGTGAGGTAGTGGGGTACGGGACGTTCGTGGGCGGTGTGACGGCACTCGCAGGTGACGCGTGTCCCCGTCAGAGGAAGTGCGTCACGGTGCCCGTGATGTGTGGGAACGCGACATACTCATGGGTTCTCACGGTGCCGTCGTAGCACGCTGCCACTGTGCGCACGCATGCGCAGTCGCTCGCTACTGTACCGTGCCATGTGCGATGCGCGCACGGCAAGCAACGGTAGCCGCACCACCATCGACACGGGGCAAGACGTGCGCCTGACGTGTGCAGCAGCACTTCACACATACACACGGGGGTGTGCACCACCACCACCACCACCATTCCTCTACATCCATGCTGCACTGTACATGGGAATCTGACCATCACCCGCGATGGTTTCTTTTTTTGCTTGTATTTATGATTTTTTTACCTCCCCTTCGATGCGGAAAAAATGGTTCAAGGAATTAACTTGTTCGTCTTATGCATCGTGCACTTGCTACAAGTATCACTGTTTTTTTGATATAATATTTTTTCCATGCTTAGATGGATATTTTTAGAAACTAAATAGCTTGAAAATATTTCTATTCATTAAGTATGTTATGGCTCTACGCGCGTTTCTTTCTTTTTTCTTCCCAGGGGATTTAATTAATATTTATCATCAACAATGACAACATTACTGAAAATGTATACATTTTTGCTTTGGTTTATTTTTAGCTAATGCATTGCGACAGGTCTCTGTAGAATTTCACATAAAACCAATTGACAGACTGACGGACAAATTATATTTCTTAATTATATACTTGCATATGTTATGGTATATTATAAATATTTACTTGTAATATCCGCACTGAATATCGATATAAAATAGTCATGTATTTTTCTGTTTGAACGGAATATTTAAAACGTTTGCCATTGGATTAATACGAAGTCACTTGATATGGTTCTCATGGAACGACAAAATATGCAAATAACGCAGGTTATTAACCGGTATCTATAACGATCACTAAAATAGTACATTAAGAAACTTAAGCTCTATAGACTTGTGCGTTGTACTATGTGTAAGCGTGTGCGTTGCGGTTTTATTGCACTGCGGATGTATCATATAAACGTGATGTTTGTAAAAGTGCGTGGGAGAAACAATCATTGCGGAACAGCAGACGATATTTGTTATCTTCAATAACACATCTCCTGTTTATTTGTCTGTCGTGTCTTCAGTACAATATTCAATATGTTAATAATAGAATATTTATATTGTCAAATATTCGTAGAACAAACAATAAAAGTAACAACAACAAAAATGCTAATGATACAAGTATATTAAAATTATCCTTGAATTTTTAATATCACTATTTTATTAAATGTACTGTAGAAATTAATACATAAATTCAATTCAATTGTAATAAATACAGATTTTTTGTTTTATTTAACTTCATACTTCTCTTCTTCAATGGACTAAACATTTTTAAAATCTTTTATTAAAATTAATTTTTTTAATTGAAAAAAATCTGTTTTAAAGTACTATTTTTTTTATGCACTGACATCAACTCTAAATATAAGTTTCACATGAACTATTATAGGGAATATCCGGAGGATTAATTGAATTTTTGTTATTTATAAATTTGAAACAAAAAATTCAAAGTACCACTGCTGCAGTATAGACATAAGGTTCTCCTTGTCACTCAGTGCGAAGAGCACACTGGTTGTCTCTCTCACAGCAGGTAAAAGTGGGGGTTGAAAACAACCTCAATAGGTATATATAGACGCGCTATGCAAGATGGCGCAAACATAACACCACAAGCTCACGTGAGGAGCGCGCATGATTTTTTGACATTTCCAGTGTTCTCACGCGATCTTTCCTACGGAAACGTAAACAAAAGTGCTCATAAAGTTTTATATAATTCCGTCTGTTGACGTTAGTTTGTTTTATGAAGTTCACCGAGATAAAAACCAGTGAAATGTTGTCGGACTTTCATAATTCGTCGATTTCGCGCACAGTGCAATACAAGAAAATCACCAAGCCGCTCCTGGAACGCAAAAGGCGAGCAAGGATAAATCGGTGCCTCGATGAACTAAAGGAGCTAATGGTCGATGCATTGGAGGTAGGTTCAGCCTAATATTATTTTATTTACATTTTTAATTTAAACAAATAAAATTAAACAATATTTTACAATATTATTTTATATTCCAATAAGAAATTACATATTTTTTTTGTTTTTATAAAATTTCATTTGCATAATCATCACAATGAAAAATTAGAAAATAATATTAAAAAATTAGATTTTGCCACTCACAAATATTAATAAATTATATTGCTTATAGTGTATTGAACAATTTGACTAAAAATAACATTTTCTTTTAAGGCTGAAGGTGAAAATATTTCTAAACTGGAAAAAGCCGATATCCTCGAATTGACAGTTCGTCATCTTCATCGTTTGCATAAACCACGCGATCCGATCGAGGATGCTCAACGTTTCCAAGCGGGTTTCGGAAGATGTGCGGCTGAAGCCTGTCAGTTCCTTCTATCTCTTCCTGGTATCGATACGCGCGTCGGCCAGAATCTTGTCCGTCACTTGGGTGCTTGTGCGACATCTGTGCTGCCGCTCAGTATCCAAGTGCCGAACCAAGCCAGACCAGGGTTCTCGCCTCCACTATCGCCAGTTACACCAGCGGCGGCACGAACTCAAGTTAGCCCGGTTTACAACCAAGATGTCTTGAGCTCTACTCCTACAATCCAAGATCTATCCAAACCGATGGCTGGACTTCTTATGCAAGTACCGAAGCGAGATGGATCCACCGGCAAATCTGCACGCGGGGTTCTTAGAAACATTATTCTTGAAAGGCAATCCAAAGCAGCCAAGAAACATGAAATGAAACAAAATAAATTCAGTAAGGAAGAAAACGTCGATAGCGATATTGAAATTGATATCGAAAATGTAGATGATAAGGACATGTGGAGACCGTGGTAAATTCTCTATATCTATATTTGTTAATTCTTTTTGTTATGTGTATTTTTGTTTCTGAAATATTATTGAAGATTATATATTTATTCTATATGCTTTGCTTTCACATATTCATGATGGTTGAATATGTTGAAATTTTGTTTAATTTATATATAATTTTCAATGTAGATTATATTTTAACACATTTATAGTTTAAATACTGATCTCATATAATCATTTATTCTAACTAGAAACACTATTGTTATTATTGAATAATTTCATCACGTACGTTACTTATTATATTGATTGTGATTTTCTTATTATTATGCTATATAACTTAGGTATAAGAAGTTGTTAATGTGATAGACACCAAGAAGTGACCTTACGAAGCTTTAATATTCATTTTAAATTATCATTAATTATTATAATAGTTAAATAAGTTTTCTGATAGCTTTAATTTGAGGAAATGTTTGCATTTTATATTACATACTATGAATGTATATAGAGATGATGTATATGTATACGAATATAGTTGGTATTTATTTTGTGGTTCGGGTAACTTTCCATTACACTACCACATTCTTTCGCTCATTCAACGATTTAGATATATTGTTATTATTTTTATATTTCTACTATACTTATATGTACTGACACATTTATATTTTGTATTAATAAATATGTTTATTTATGAAATACTCGTATGTCTTGTTTTCTCAAAATTGAACTTGTCTGGTACAATAAAGAATATATTTCTATTGATAATGTTTTATAAAAAGGGTAAGTAAATACAAAATAATTATAATGAAATTGTATTTATTGTATCAATTTAAAGAATGCATTTTTATTATTTATGTATATGATAATCATGATATATGAAGCTGTTTATATCATGTTCTTTTTGTGATATTCTTTGTGTTGATTTTTGTATTTCAAATATTTAATTCACGTACACTGAAACAGAAAAAAATTGTTTGTATCACAAAAGTATTATTTGCAGATGAGTATACATTTAAGCAAAGCTGGTTGCATAGATATAAAATAAGTTAAAATGGCAGTATACATACAGGCGTTAAATTAAGTGCTATATTTCAATATATAATATTTTTGTATCAGTAATAATACTCTACCTGCTTCAGGACAATTCGTCTTATCACATGCATATCCCAGTCCAGGAATACATTTGCAAACGTTGCAACCAATGTTATAAAATGAATCTTTCTTGCAGCCTTTATCGTGTATTATGTCTAAAAAACAAAGCTATCAGTTCTTATAGTGTATATGTAAATTTTATTTTACCGGTTGGCTGATCCGGAGGACATTCGGTTTTATCGCAAGCGTACCCTACTTCCGGTACACATCGACACAGATTACAGCCACGTCTCAAAGTTGTACCTCTCTCACACTCTTTGTGTTCGAAAATATCTAAAAACATACCCCATTGTCAGTAAATGTTATATATTAGCACGTATACGTTTGCACATAAACACGAATGTACATATTTATTTTCTTACCAACTTCTGGAACACAATATTTCTTAGTACAAGCCCATTCGCCATTAATACATTTACAAATATTACACTCATTCTTTTTTGATGAACCGTCTTCACAGAAACGTTGTGCACTATTCTTTGTGTTGCACAATGCAAAATTACAAAAAGCATTTATGCCGTCATAACATCTGCAGTCGTAACAATCGTATCTAAATAAATCTCCTGGAACGCATTTAAATTGTGCATGACCCGGACGAACTAGAAAATATTGTTTATAAATAATAACGAGGCACATGTGTATCCTGTAATACAATTTACTTATTTCGTTTTGATTTGGACAAAGTTTGTATGTACAAAATGGAGTCTTGCTATCCTCTCCACATGAACAAATATTGCATTCATAGTTGAACACTTCTCCAGGAACGCATCTGAATTCTTCATGTAAAATATCAATTGAATTTGCTGCAAACATAATTTACAGAATATGTAAAAATAGTAATAAATTCTAAGACATTGGGTTGGTTCTTTATAGACAGAATTCTAATACAATGAATTCTGTGATTGTTTTAACAAAAATAAATCAGGTTTCTTCTGCACGTACTAAATGTCCTTCTCAATGTCGTTGACCGTAACTTGAATTCAAATCACGCGTTGTTATATTAGCATGTGAACGAAAACAAATATCTAAATTTGTCAACTGGACCTTAAATATATAGTTAACTTCTGCATAAACATAATGTATTGTTATTTATCTAAAACGTTCAGTGTTTACTAATTTTAAAATACTACCTAGATTTATTATTCGAAATTCAAGCTAGACGTTATTGTGTAATATTATTATTATTATTGTTAACAAGTCTAGACCAAAATGAGATAGTATAATTACCTGTTATTGTCAAACTGACAATACACAAAATTAGAAACAGAGTGATCACACTGAAGACAGACATTGTTGTGGAATAAACTGCGATGAACTTCGTGCCAAGGCTTTATATTCATTTGCTGGACAAACGTAACTGGATCCAGCAAGGTATTTTTGTTGTTTACTCTCCGGTTTTTGCTCTATTTGCCTCTTTTTTCTTGCCAAGTGCGATTCTGAATACGGATTTGCATGATTTTATTTAAAAGTTGTCCCTGCAGTATCGGACTTGAATTAAAACTAAATATATTTGTTTCACATGTACGTAATACAAAATCTGAAAATATCGGATAGTACAGCACTGTGCAAATGTCTCTTGTGTTTATTAATCAGCTGTGCATATATAAAAAATAGTTATATCAAATTACCATCTGATTAAAAGAAAACTATTAGCAAAATTTGACGTTTAATTAAATGCCTGTCTCGTCCAATAATATTAGGATATTACTGGTTTAATCTATTTTGCTTTTAGTTTTTCAGTGAATGAAGAATAAAATATTTTATTTTAACTTATATATTCTTGCTAACGAACTCATTTACATTTTTTTCGTCTGTATTCTTTATAATTAATTTAAAAACTTGCTTGCCTTCAGAAAAGTAACAAGTTCATGGTGCTTTGCCACTGTTTGCCACTGCACATTGCCTGCGGTATTAAAGAGTTTTAATATTTTCTATTTCTATTGTATTTTCACTTTTGTCTTATCGTATATGTATAATTAATATGTCGTTCTTTTTGTTACAGGATAATTATTTCAACATGGTAAGTTAGTTAGTTTCTTACGTTACAATTAAACTAAATATATTGTATGTACTTATATCTTTTATTAAACAGATCTACATATTAACTAAGTATCAATTTTATAAAAATATTATTTGAAAAATATTATCTATAAATGTAAAGTTGAGATGACTGTTGTGAAGAATTTAGTTCTCTACGTCTGCAAAACAAAAGAAAATAAATTAGCACGTATGTTTTAAATAGATTTGTGTTTATTAGGTTGCCTATCACTGCTCCGTGTATGAGAGGTTGCATGCTATTCCAGAGATAAATATGCTACATGCTTCACTGTTATGTAATGAATTACCTTAACAGCGGTGGTTACACTCTCTGCACAGGATATTTCTGTACAGGAATATCCGGATCCATCACTGTTACAATAACATGTGTTGCAGTCTATTTTGAATTTGTCATTTGGTGCACATGAGGTTCCATTGAATTCTTTCTCGACCGGTTCCTCTGTGTAAGCAATAAAACCTACATTAAAACCATCTTAACAATTGCCAAACCACTTCGGTATTTGTAACTGTCAATCTTTGTCCACTCTGGTTCTGTAGGTGTCATTGCTTACGCAGAAAAGAACGGCGTGATTTAGTGATATGATGAATGAACTTTGAGCATGATCGATTTAACATTTACAAATACGAAGTCTTTGACATTGAAGATATGTCATATTTGCATGTTACCGTAATGTAATGTGATTAGAATGATGAATATGTTAGATGATAAAGAACAATTCTTATATTTTAAGTTTGTATTGCTATATACCTCTCTTTTGTTTTGGGCAAGCTTTCCTGGTGCAAACGTAACCGACAGTGGTTACGCATCTGCATGTATTGCAGTCCTTCTGGTAAGATGATCCTGCTTCACAGTTTTTGTCTTCTCTTGCCTCTGTTGCCAACATTTCTAATTAGTATTTTAATTTACTTATATTTATTAGTCTGTACAAACGGGCTATATATTATGGTTTTACATATGACGCAAATTCTTTAAGAACATGTGTATTCTTTGTATAACATTAAATTAGCCTGTTGGTACTGACCTCTGTCCATTATTTACCTCTCTTTACTTTTGGGCAAGCTTTCCTTGTGCAAGCATAGCCTGCTCCTGGTACACAAGTACATGTGTTACAATCCCTTTGGATTTGGCTTCCTTCTTTACAATTCTTTTCATCATCAGTATCTGTTTCAAAAATGAATTCAGTATTATGTATGGTAATTAAATGTAAAAATCATTTAAATACAAATTACCTCTCTTCACTTTTGGGCAAGCTTTCCTTGTGCAAGCATAGCCTGCTCCTGGAACACAGGTACATGTATTGCAGTCCTTTTGGATTTGGTGTCCTGCCTCACAATTCTTCTCGTCATCAGCATCTATTTGACAGTCAATATCATGTTTTTATTTCATATTTGCGACATATATTATACTCATAATATTTGATAGTTAATTTAAAATATGAAATTACCTCTTTTCTCTTGATGATGGTTATTGGGGCATTGTTTCCTGGTGCAAGCCCAGTTTCCCTGGACACAGTGGCAAGTATTGCAATCTTTTTGCATTGTTAATCCCTCTTCGCATTTGGTTTCTATAAATAAATAACACATTAGTTAATTCATAATTCTGTATGAAGCTGAGGACAGTAAATAAAATAGAAAATTTGTTGTGTACCTCTCTTAGATCTAGGAAGACATGCTTTCCTTGTGCACGCCCAGCGTCCAGCAGCGCACATGCAAGTGTTGCAGTCATCTTGTTTACTTTGTCCTGGTTCACATTCTCCTACGGAAAACATATATGTTTAGAGTAAATCACATTAAATAACACCAGGTTTATACTATAAGTAAGGAAAATATTTTATATTAACTGATTTCGCGTTTCCATGTGCCGGGAACACATGCTGCAAGGGTGCAACCAGCTGTTTTGCCATCACTTCCGCACATACATGTATTGCATTCGTGTTTAAAACTTTTGCCAGGCGTGCAACTGAACCCAGGTGTGTTAGGAGCTTGTCGCGTTGGTCTGCTAATGCATGCTTTCAGTGTACAAGCTGCAGCTTTACCATCGTTACCGCAAGTACACCAGTTACAATCATCCTTATCCCTAAACCGTTGACCGGGAGTGCAAGAAAATCCTGGTTCGCCTGGAGCAGCTATAAATACCCGGAAATTAATTCATACAATATATGCTGATCGTATAATTGAAAAAAAATATATATATATATATATATATTTCCTTATATATTATTAAATTATAGCACGCATTTAGAATCTACCGATTGTCACTGATTCATGTTCAACAGTATAGAGGTAGATATTCAGGAATAATAATCTTTCTACTGGAATCAGGGAGAATTTTGCAAGAAGAATTATTAGCATCATTATTGTAACCAACCACCACACAATACTTAAATATGCTTACGTGCTTGACGGCGTTTTCTGCCAGGGCGACAGGGTGTAGAAATACAATCGGCAGTTTTGCCATCGTCTTTACATTTGCATTGTCTACACTCTGTAGCATAATAGATTGATTCGCCAGGAGTGCATGTGAAATCAGCAGCACCAGGACTGGGACGGGGAGCTTTACAGAAAGGGTTTACTTAATCATATATTCTGTATAATACTAATAGAGATATTTACGTCCGAGTGCAGGAAGTTGACGTTTAGAAATACAACTTCTCAGGGTGCAGGCGGCAGTACGTCCATCCTTGCCACATTTACAGGTATTACATTCATATTTGAAACTTTCACCTGGTGTGCAAGAGAATCCTTCAGTATTAGGAGCTGCAGTAAAAACAATCATAAAACCAGTTAATTGCTGATGAAACTACATCTTACAATTAGTTTTATTATAAAGAACCATATTTGTATTAAATTAACAATCAATAATATTTACCGGTTTCACGTTTCGTCTTTGGACATCCCTTCAACGTGCAACGGTATCCTTTTCCATTAGGATTGCAAGTACACCAGTTGCAGTCATCCTTGACCCTCTCACCAGGAGTGCAGGTCTCCAAATCAGCCGCAGCTAAACGAATAAGGCACAATAGATTACGTTCCCTATATACTGTTACGCATGAGCAGATAATTTACCTTCACGTTTAGTTTTAGCGGGAAGGCATCCTAATAGAGTGCACTGTGCACCTTTGCCATCAGGAAGACAAGTACACCAGTTACAATCTTTCTTGAATCTCTGGCCAGGTGTACAGGTTTCTTCTTTAGCTTCTCGCTTATGAATACAACCCTTTAATGTACAGAAGGCACTTTTTCCATCTGGGGTGCAAGTGCACCAGTTACAGTCATCTTTAAATCTTTCGCCTGGTTTGCAATATCCAGCCTGACCAGGCTCAGCTGAAAACATCAACATAACTATATGAAAAACTGGTATAACAAAAGTATTTCATTGAAGATTATTTATGTATGGAACTTATGAATAAAAACATGTACATTTTTATTGATAACACCAAATGTTATACAATGGCGATAATATTTTTATGATAATTTTAATTACTAAAACTGATTGTCCCTGTACAGTGTAATGAAGAGAAAATCAAATAAATATTGTGGGGTTATCAACTCGGGGTTAAGGCTTGTAGATAGTGGTGTGCTATCGCGTGAATATGGGACAATTGCTTCTTTAAATTATTGATAACAACAATTTAAAAATAGTTAGTGAGATCACTTTAACTTGTTTTGATGAAATTATTTAAAATATTGAATGCTTTCGTCAACAGTGTTCATATGCCCTGTAATATTGATTGGACTGGTAAATAGTTGGATAGGAAGCTTATCGTAAAAAGCTTATCGCCTATGAGCAACAAAGGGAAGATAAAACCTATATGGCAAATAATAATAAGTATTACAAATAACTGTAATACAACGGATAAATAATAAATTCTTAAAGGGGCACTTACGAACATGAGAAAAATAATATTTTTACAAACATTATTATATAATTAAATTTAAAATATTGTTAATAATTTTATTTTTTGTATATCAACTAATAGGTGATATAGAAATTATATATTAGAAGCAATATTGTATTTCACTGATGTTCTGAAATATTTCTTAATATTATAAACAAAAATTAGTTTACGAAAACAATTTAAAATGTATATATTCAAAGAATACTGCATTAATAATAGTCTGTATTCTCTCCTCATTCATAATATTATGAACAAAGTTTCATATTACTGTATTTTTACAATTTCATATCTTAAGAAAATTAAATAATAATAAACAAGAAAATTAACTATAAAACACTATTATAATATAAACAGTGCAAATGATATTAGGAAATTTTTAAATTTTGTTCACCCACGTTTTTTTTTACGGCTAGAAATGTTAAAAGTTGTGTTGTGTAGTATGATGAGGGTTGAAAATGTCTTACCTGCTAGGGTCACCCCAAGCACATATAGTGCTATGAATATCGTTGTAGCACTAAACACGGTCATTGTAGGAATACTGTTCGGCACTAGTCAAGCAAGTTCTTTTATATTTGAGCGCCTGTACACACACATACACACATACATTCACGAACAATGATAATGGCAGCGGAGAGTGGGGCGAGGATGTGAGATCTCTCAAGTTTCTTATATGTACTGTCCTGTGATTCGAAGAATTACCTTTCATTGTTAATTTAACACATATAATTGTTAGTTGATTAATTAACAGATTCGTGATAAACGGAGTTTGTTGTTGGCAGCCTGAAGCAATTTTCACTTGAACGACGTCATTTAAAGACAATGTATTTCTTCAATACCGATGTATAACAATTAATTTAATGATTATAAAATGACGGTACATTTATGTTTCCAATATGTAATAGCTAATACAACAGTAATGATATTTTCATGCAAATATTTCATATTTTTTTCATCAAATTAATACAGAAAAATAAGAAGAATTAATAAGAAAAATAATTGCTATCAATATATTTTTTATGATTTTTTTTTGTTGTATATAATGATTTATAGATAATTACTATAATTGCATTTAAATACTAATGCATTCATGGGGCAATATTACAAACAACAGAAGGATTATTTCAATAAATTTTTCTTTTAATTAACAAGTAAAGTAAAAAATAATTAATAAAAATTAAAATTTTTTAAGAATAAAATTGTATTATCTTTATTAAGTTAATTCTTCGAGCTGTTATAACTTGTTGGTTGGAATCCGAGGCATTGATTAAATTTTATTTTTTCAGAATACATGCATTTTCAGTTTCAATGGAATAACATTGATTTTAAATGCTTCAGGTTTAATAGCTTTATTTTATGTTTTAGAATTGAAACTTTCATAAAGTTCTTAGTACTTCTATTTTTATGAGATATGTCAGATGGTGCTCTGTTTATTTACAATTGTACTTTCCAACATGGAATAGAACATACATCATAGTTGCAAATATTGACCACAAATCGCGGTGTAAATAATCACTCAGTTAGTAAACAATCAATGATTTCTGTTTTAATTAACATGTATCATACACAAATCACAGCGCATTATACTTAAATACAAGGTACTAATTTAAACATGCAGAATATTATACAGCACATAAATAATAAATGTATGACACATCATACATAAATTTTGCTATAAACGATATACGAAAAAATCTGATATATTTTTGTGCAGTGGTTCGATAATTTTTTGTCTTAATCAAATCCAATAATAGATAAAATTTGATATTATTTTAATAAAGAAAATGTGTAAACAAATATGAAACAACAAAATAAATTATTCATATTTTATCTATAATACTATCACATAATTTATTTTCGAAGTTCACAAGCCAATTGGAATAACCCTTATTGAATATAATCCAAAAATTACTAAAAAGATGATAATGAACAAGGATAAATACTTAAAATTCACCAGTTTACATACAGTCAAGGTAAAACCTGAACAAACCTTTAAAATATTTTATTTTATTAATAGAAAAAAATTAAACAATGTATTGCATGAAAGAATGAAATTACTGAATCCAGTTCTTCTGGAAACATATTCATTGTTGTAGCACACAAATATTAAAGTAGAACTTTTACCAAATTCATAACACAAGTATTGTTATATTGTTACATCATTCCGAAATTAATTCATATGGACACAAGTAGAAAAAATAGCGTAAACATTAATCGAAAAATGAAGGCCATACTAGTTTTTATTTGCACCAGAATTAAAAAGTCTGTGTACTTATACATAAAAAATAGATATTGTGTTTACATACAATAATACGTAGGAATACGGGGATTTCCTAGTTGTTTTTTTCTTTAGTGTAAATTTGCATGTAGAAGGGCAATGCAAAAGATAAATAAGAACGTAATTACCGTCAAGGATTACTCATGTACAGACGGTATGTACTTGCACAGCCAAGATAACTTCTACAGACGTATGTAGTTCCGGCGAAACTGTGTATATTTGTGTATTATTCGGTACACATATTATTGGTGGTAATTCCAGACCTAATAATTAGTTTAGCAAATAAATAAATGTAAAAATATGTATATATGTATAAAATGTGGATCGTTGATTCTCAGAAAGTAGTTGACCTTAGTTCAATAAAACATACAAAAATCGAAAATTAAATGTTCTTCTTTTCAGTTTTAAATGTTACTTGTTAATATGTTGCCTTTTATTATAACATACATACATACATACATAACATCACGCCTTTCCCATTACTGGGGTAGCAGGCCCTTTATTCCCTACAATCACTAAAAAAAAATTTTAAATATAAAAATATATATATATATATATATATATATATATATATATATATATATATATATATATATATATATATATATAGAAAACTGCCTTTCATTCCTTATTTTCTAACAATAGCTCGCCAAATACTCCTATCCATACATAACTGTCTCGCCTCGTTAATATCCATACACCTTGTCATACATGCTCTCCTATTATTTCTACTTATAATTTTACGTTCACTCAAAACATTTTCTATCATATTCATCCATTTACTCCTCGGTCTTCCTCGCAATCGTGTTCCTTCAATTTCACCCAAATAAATCTTCTTAGTCAATCTATCATTTGACATTCTTTCCACATGTCCAAACCAACGCAGCTGACTTGAAGCCACTCTTTTCACAACATTTATTATAACAATAATATCAATTGGCATAATGTGTATACAACTATGTCTATAAATACATTATAACGTCATTTAATTATATTTTTCAATACGTTCTGTACTATGTATTTGGTTGATACATCAACGAAAAATTGTACTTATCTACTTGCTTCATTTACTGACCGAAAAAATAAGAGTTAAAACTGATTGACGCAAAGTGAATACGCCACGATAGCAACAACATGTGATATAATTCATACGAATTATGTGTATTAGTGCATGCTGATACTTTTTTATATAAATAATAATTAAATCAGTTTAAAACTCTTTCATAAACAGATGATAATTTGGTCCAGTATTTTAAAATCTACATTGTTATTTTACCTTAAAATATAACCCGCTTAATTCAGAACCTATAATATTATTTGTATATTATATGGACATGTTCAAAGTACAGCATAATTTGCAAGTGTAAGGTACCAAGCAGTGAAATATATATGAAACGTTTTATCAGTGATAATTGTACCAAGTTTTGAAACCTAATTGACACTTGGAACATTTTACTTGATATTTCAATATTATTAAATTAAACATCGAACATATCTAAAAATTTCCAGCCTGCAAATCCATCATTTACTATATTAATCACTGTGTTATTATTTACAGTGCCATAATATTATGTTTGTTATCATTTCCTTATAATTGATGCTAAAACTTATGGCGTATTATGAAAACAGTTCTGAGAATTGAAATTCAAACATATATGTATGTATGTTTAGATTTGTTTAATTGAGACATAGACTATCGGGCGTGTAGTTCCCAACTAATCGATGCTAATATTTATTTTGTTAATACATATGATGATATTAACATTTATTTATGAGAGTGAAACCTTGAATATGATAAAAAATAAATATTACATAAGAGATGCTGCTTAAAATTCACAGTCCTCCGCACATGTCTGCACAAAAAAAAAAAAACGAAAAGTCGAAACTCTTCGATAAGTTTTCTGATAGCATGACAAGAAAAAAGTAATTGCAAAATAAACATACAGTGTTGTTGGGATGTATGTTCAGTGTCTAGTCAACAAACTGGTCTAAAGTGTCATACCATTTACTTTTCGTAACAAAAAAACTTTTACAAAACAGCGTACTGCAAAATTCACGGAATTCTTACATAATCACACAATAATATTCTATTGAACTAGAAAAATTAACGAATATTAATGGATTTACCAAACTTTATTCTTAATAATATTGTAGTGCCTTGAAAACAATTTCATTCGAATCTTCAAATTAACTCATGTAAAATTAATATTTATTATTTTAATTGCCCATGTTGATAAAACATTTTTATCATTTGGCATTGATTTCTGAAAAATTTGACGAAATATGAAAATCCAATTGATATTTTGAGTTCCAGTAAACAAAGTTATCTAGTTATTAGCCGAAGAAGAAAAGTTTTACATTTTTCAATTTTCTATTTGTATTTTATTATATTTTATGACTTTATAATGTAAGAGTATATATCTGAACAAATTATATTATGCCATAAAATTAAATGTTATAAAATAGCGTTTTTATAAAGATTCTTTCTTTTTATTTTTGCCCATTAAGTAAGTATGAATCACCTGAAAATATATTTTTCTCTTCATATAATGTGTTTGTAATTTTCTATTACTATTGTAACGGTGATATATTTTTTAATAAAAAAAAACTCATGCAATAATTTATTTACAATTTATGAACAGTTTTTATTCAAATCAACCTTTTTCATTATCTCACTGGTAATTAGCTTCCTACTTATTGTGTATCTGGTATTTTACAAATAGGGACGGGTCTGTTTTTATAATATTTGTTTTACCGATAACATTATGCGTGTAAAATTCTAGCTTTTTAACTCATTCTGCAATGGTATTTAGGTTTCTTTCACTAAATATTTGTCTAGTTAATGTCTGTTCATCAAATAAGAATATGTAAAATATAAAATTTAGGCAGACATCTGACTGTATTTATATCCCTGTGTTATTAAGCTAGATGTAGAACATTTATTTCGATATCTATTTCTAGATAGCAGTTATAATTATTTTTACATGTATTTTATTAAATATTGTCCTTGAATGAACATGTTATTAAACAATGATCTTCCGATGGTAATCTCGTAACAATAATGATTTATAATTGTTAATTCCAAGAAAATGACACAATAAATAATTTATAATCTTTCTTCGTTTGCCTAGTGCAAAACGTTACGATTTTTAAATGTTTGCGATAATATGCAGAAGGTTAAAATTTCAGTTTGGTATAATTGAAAAATACATAATTACAATAGGAAGAGGATAATCAAACACGAAACAATCATTTTTTTGTTCATTGTCAGTCGGCTTCCGTGCTGCTTGCGAATTCTTACTTTGATGTGATAATTGTTTACGCTTTTTGCACTCGTATTAGCGTAAATTGGAATTAGTTATGAGGGGAATTACAATACCAACTAAAGTTACATGCACGTCATTGCAAATACCTTCATGGAACTAATAACTTACTTCAAATTTGACAATAAGACACTGAACGCATGTTAATTATCAAAATATATACACATAAAAATATTTGTTTAACGAATTTAATTTGGTCACGTAAAAATGCGCGTCTATTATGTATTCTCTCCTTGAATTTAAAATTAAGTGTTTACGAACGAATTGTTTTCGATAAACGAGAAATACTAATTGTGTGGTAAAGTATTAATTTGTTTACATGTATTATTTAACATTATTACATAATGATGTATTTGATTTTATAAATGCGCTGTTAGATATGACTTTATTTATTCCTTGAATTTAAAAATATCATATTTCTTTAATTACACTGATCAAATTTGAACCTAAGAAATTTATTCTGGATTAGATTTGTAAGGATTATAATTTTATATCATAAATAAGTACATAATAGTATTTCAATGAATTGCAGAATTGTTAGTTCTGTAACAATGAATTGCTGTAATTGGTTTGTGAGAGTTAAATTAGATATTGTTTCTTTTTTCCTGTGAACCGATAAGTCTACACATTATTTGAGTGTAATTGTTGACTGAAATGCAGAGCTGTCTGTGAGCTGGTGGACAAATTTCTGCAAATACATAGTGTAACAGAGACCTGTTGCAAATTCGCGCAACTTCTAAGGTTGCATACTTTCTCACACAGATGGCACGGTATGATTTCAAGAGTATATGTTTTTTTTTTTCTTTTATATAATCTATTATATATATTATTTATTGTAATAACAAATATTTTAATACAAGAAAAATAATCATATTAATATTTTATACAATTTAAATTATAATTGTTACAGATTCTTTTTCCTGTTTCGTCTATTCTTCAACAGATGTCGCAAATATACACACATCTATGCATTCCTGAAGAAGTAAGTTGAAGCTTCAATATACTTATCTTTGCTTGTTCAACAGTAGTTTTATAAGTCTATTATTGTAATAGAAATTCCTTTGTCGCATTATATACCAATAATTAACTAAACAAATTAACACTTAATGTATTTTTACACAAAAACTTACAGTTTTACGATAAAAAAACATTGAAGAACTGTTTACAAACGGTTTCCAATTGAATGCGTATTATTAGGGCCAGATAGAATTTTGTCAGAAAGTTATAAAAAAAGAAGTAATATGTCTCAGCTCGTAAAAATAATACTTCAATAATATATAAAATGTATTTTTTCATTTTCATAAACATGATTTAATTTTGTTTAACATCAAGGCAAAATTTATTTTCTTGTCATTACTTCAATATGAAGAAATGGGCTACTTTGTAAATATAATTAGTAAATATACATATACTGGGAAATTCAAAGAGTGATTTTTCTGGGTAAAAAGTAAATAAACAACAGATGACGAAACGTTTGGAATATTTGTCGTACAGTTGAAACGTATTATATAGTTGGGTAGAAATTTAATGAATTTGATTAAAATTGTGAGTGAGTTTTATCGATATTAAATTTCAGATTGTGCAAATTCTTCGTGGAATTGGCTATTTATAACAAACATGATTGAATTACATAGAATTCAGTGTTCGTTATTGGTTGACGCACCCCCGAGTGAATGTTGTATTATTGTTGTCTCCTCGGTCGAGGTAACTAATAGACAATTCCATTATCAGTACGAGCCGTATGGTAGATACGTACATGTGCATATATCGGAGTAAGGAGGTATTGTGGAAGTAAACGGGGAGGTGACCGAATATAAAAACGTCTATGTGTGAATAAGCAAGGCATGAAATAGTGGACAGCTTATTGGACAGTCAAATATTGCTGCAGTGGCGTGACATAAACAATGCATTTGTTAAGTTTACTTTACGATCCACCTCGCCGGTACATTACACGGCGTTTAAATCACTCGCATGCTATTACAAGCAGCAGTAGTACCTATCTCCGCATGATTTGCTAATGCCTTTTCTCAGAAAATTTAGAAATATTTACAACCCAACAAATCGTCCACACTTTTTACAAACATTTATTTTTTATTACAAATTGTACAATTGTACTTCTTCAACAACTGAAAGAATTTTTCTTAAATTCTCATACAAATTTATTATCTATGCATATTTATATTTCACTTTAAAACGGTAATAAAATTGGTTTTGTTATTAAATATCTAAAAAAAAAATTATGGTAACCACACTGATCATTTATGGTTTTTATTACTCTGTTCTTGATTTCAACTCAATACTTCCAAATTATTAATTGTTGTGATTTGATGCCTTGAAAATTCAGATTCGTTATGAGTCTTTTTATGAAAGTAATAGTATCTGACATTAATTATTTTACCAGTCTTTTTTTAAAGAAAATATTTTAATATATTATTGAGAACAAGCTTGTACAATTTTTCTACTTACAAAAATGTTTCTCGTAGAATATTACATTTTAAAACAGAAATTAATTAACCTCATTAAATATTATGCCAGTTCCTATTGTAAGCTGTCAAGTAAGTCATATTAACATCCAGCCAAACAAAAGAATGCTATAATAGAAGAAATTTGTTAAGAATCAGCTTCTCATTTGTTAATTGTAACAGTTTCGTATAAACATGCGATAAATAACCAAATGGTGTCAGAGTAGGGTCAAATAGTTAACCCTGTTCCCTGCTGAACGTTGTCGAACCAAATACACTGTAAACGCGAACGGCTTCATACAATTACAACGTTGGCGTGCGGGTAGGTTTTGAAAAATGCCGGGCGAAGTTTCACAGTGTAATTTATACGAATTGAACTAATATTTCATTCGGTCAAATTTTCATAGGTTCATGTCTAATTTACGACGTGCTCGATGTATTTCCGTCTTCCTTGCACATCCGATGATGTTCCCACAGCGCGAGACCGCGCATCCTTGTACGATTATGTCAGTTTGACGGATTTATGAGCCGGCCGCCTTGTGTGTGTTCTTGATTTTGACCAGTGGCGTTCTTTCATTCGTATGGCATTCAAATTTATTACGTATTTTTATACAATATCATACAAATATTTTTATAGTATACGAATAAACAATTATATCTGTTTTGTAGTCGTTATAGTTTTCTTATTTATTTCTTATCATAATAAATAAACATTCCAACAGATATTACACATGTGTTGTTCGCGCTATTTCTATAAACACTAACACAATGACATTCTAAATGAAAATATAAAACCATTACTAAATTAACGATCCTCATAAAATGAAAAATGTAAGATAGAACCTAATGAATTATTACGTACAAAAGATGACATAGCAATTGTACGTGTTATGATAAAAAAATTCGTTGCTAGATAGAATTTTTTTTTAAATGAAGGAACTGTACGCCACTGATATTTCTTATTAATGCACCTATGGGGAAGCGTCCCTAGCTGCGGCGACGTGTAAAAATTGCCATCACTAACTCGTGAAACTTGACAAATGTGGCCTTTGATTGCGACCGAAAATTGAATCAAAATGGATACCCGCGGAGAACACACATCTTTTGACGTGGGCACCAAATGAGCATGCATCGCATCGCTAGTCGACGGACCGGCCGCCATGATGTATGGACACCATGACACACCTTTTCACACATTTTACAAAACCAAAACATAACCTCCAATAGCCGTTCATTTACCGGACACACACACACATGTGTGTACGCTACTCTTTTCCTTCTAAAACTTATAGTACACTTTGCGCATAAATACCCCAGTTTCCTTAATTAAATCTAATGAACTTTGCATTGACTTCATTTCACCACTCGCCGGTTTAATTACTTTGCTATTACTCACGCTGAGTTATTAGATCACGGATTTGAAACGGTTGTGTTTTAAGTCACAAATATACAAAATGAATGGTGTTTATTTTGATTTACATTAAACGGTTTTAATAAAACCGTATGAGACGGCAACCAGCATTACACGGATGAGTTGCGACGCAAATAAATGTGAATACAACACAATTATAACGTAAACTATAATTCATGTTGAATTAGTTAACTGATGATGATTGATTAAATAATATAAATTAATGCCAAAGAATTTAGACTAAGGCTGACATACTTAATAATTAATCAGTTAGTATTTCAATTGCTACAGAAAAAATTAATAATAATTGAGATTATGTAATTTAGTTGAATGTTAATTGTCCGGAATATAAATAAAAATTAAAATATTCTAACTTAGAATGATTATAAGTAAACAAAATTTAATATTCTTGCAATAACCTTTACAAGGAGTGATTTTGTCTGAAGCAGAAGTCAGTTATGGCATTTATCGTTGTATTACAAATGCTTTAAACAACCATGATATTTGGTATACACGTGTACAGGTACAACTACGACTGTTGGTGTGCAGTTCAAAGTAACAAAAAAAATAATTGTAAAGAACATTTGCGATTGTTTCTTGTCAAGTGCTGCTATTGGCTGAATTTCATCATTATATTCTTTGCGATTGGTCATTCGCGTTTTATTACTTTTAACGAAGCATGTCTGGGGCGTTTGTTGGTAACTGACTATGGAAGAACTGCTGAGAGAGCGGTGATCCGTTCGCCATTGGTAACTGCGATTCGTGATATTAGAATCAAATCGCATGTAATGGAAATACGGCCATCGGTGTTTTGGAGCGAATTTGACGTCATACATTTTTCGTTTTTGAAAGAACTTCCTTACAAAATTCTAAGGGTATACAATCTAAGTTATAGTATTATTCATACCCACTCATGAAACATTAGTTTCCGATTCACAAAACATGGATAATATGCTGTAAATTAATCATATTTAGAATACCCTTATCGATAAGAATATCAGGACTCGCATTTGAAAATGTAATAGCATGATTCAACGGTTATTGTGATTTTAAATGAAACGAGAGAAATCAATTATAGAGAAAATAATAAGCTTGTTTTCCGTAAACAATAGTCGTTATAATTTGTACGACAATAAAAACATTTAGAAATAATCAAAGTTTCAATGGCTATTGTTTGAAATTAAAAGTATTATAGTATGATCACTGAATGGAAATGATTGTCGTAACGTTTCCAATTTAGATTTGAAAATTATTATTATTATTATATTTAATTGTTTTGCTTGTTAGATTTTTTTATTATGCCATGCGAAAAGAACAATTAAAAATCGATAGATTTTTACGATAATAATTTTAATTTATGTAAGTAGATATTATATATTTTTGTAGTACAATGATAATGTACATAATTGCGTAAAGCGGTAACCATAATTCGAACTGTTGCATTCTGTAATCCGAACTAGAGACTAATTAGAGCCCATCATATATTATGTATATCGCAGCGACGAATGAATTAAAGAAACATTATTTTTTTCATAGTTAAATATCCGCAATGTTTACTACTTTGTTTGTAACTTCATTTATTTGTCAGAAGTTTCTCTTTATTCTGCATTTTATATTTGAAATGATTTTTTTTTGTCATTTAGAATAAATGGTTTTATAGTCATTGCGTATAAATTTAATTGTGTAATATTATAAAATCATTTTATCGTTGAACCGAACACGTATTTTAATATTGCCTCCGTCTCTTACTTTTATAACGGTAATGTCAATGAAGTGTTTGTATCGATATCTCTTCAATATGTTTTCAAAATGAATAATCAAATGGTTGTGAGTACTATTAGTCAAATGAGCGTTGGCTTTCTCAAAGTAGTAATGGTGTACGCCGATTGTCATACGCTTTAACAAATTGCCCAATATCGTTTTTCAAAATTTGAATATTAAGAGAATAAATTACGGAGAACGACTCAACACGTACTCGCTTAGCTCATATCACCATCACACTGAAGCCGGCATTAATAAAACGAACGGCAATAATAAATTAATATAGGGACATTGATTAAATACATCTTGAATACCTGTTTGAAATTAATTAGCTATACGTATTTATCATATGCGGGTAGGTGCCGCAAGCTACGATAGTTTCTTGGGCTTATGGATGGCTGAAGGGGCGGGGAGGCGGTAGAGTTGTAGGACGGCAGCATGCTAAGATGAGCATATACACATACATGTACACATACATACACCCATACACATATCTATACGTATATATGAAAGCACGTGATGTGAGATTATAATTTGTTTTCTTCTCGGCCAACTGCGAGAAAAAGTGTCAGAGAAAAATTGTCGGCATTCCTTCAAATGAGCAGAGTTCGGGCACTGAAATATGGCCCCCACGTACTTGAGCTGTCCTAGTTTAGTACCTATATGTCCTGCCCTGTTGCTTTCTCATTCAACAGAATACATGTGTGGTGTGTGTGTGTGTATACACATTGGATAATGATTGGCAGTTTGATAATTTATCATGATCATTCGTACAGTAAAGCTTGTACCTAATGACGAATCGTTTAAAACCATTTTAAAATACTGAATTTCTATTCTGAAAATAAATTTATTCTTAATTAAGAGTAGTCGGCAAGAAGCGCCGATTGAAAATCACGGCGACAACCAGTGCATAAGTCACAGGTGTCGTGTGTCACGAGTCACACACACACACATGCACTTGTATAACCATATATGTACATACTTACATATATACACATACGTATATAAGGTATCACAGCAGAGCGGGTGGTTTTGAGATTTATGCCGCTCACTAGGAGGTCCCGGGCTTTGTCGCTTTGGTTGCGGCCGCCGGTCCCTCACAGGTGCTACTCCCGCGGCCCCTCGGATCACCTCATACACACACACACACACACACACACACACACACACCGACCAACCCATTCGATAGTGTCACCATCTTGCGGAAAACTCACCGACACACACGTAGTCGTAGAGTAAAATTTTAAAAAGAAAGTGTCATCGGCTTTCATACGTCGCCGGTAATGATAACTTATGGTTGTCTGTTGCGGTTTTTATTTTTGCGGAAAAGTTATATTTAATCACAGATATTTTACCGATTTGCACGGTTTTATTGAATATAGTTATTATTAAATCTCTCGAGTGTGTACTTTGTGTTACGATTATTAGAATTAAAAACAATTCCCCCGTCTAATGATCGAATGTGAGGTAATTTGTCCCATTCATCCATTATTTTACAGTTACCTTTAAATTATTGACTTTCTCGACATTTACTACAAATTTGCCGTCGAGATTTTTTCTATTAAAATTTGTACATAAATATTACGTAATAAGTTCCTACTATAGAAACGGATGCGAAAAGGACAGTACTGATATTGTACATATGTTATTTATATTTTTAGCTAATGATTATCTGCATTTCTTAAAAAATATATGTGGCATCAATAACGACCAAGATCAGTCTGTAACATATATGTAGTAATTGTCAGTTAGTCAATAAAGTATCCACCTACAATAGCAGCACGTCGGATCTTTTGCTGAAATTGTCCTGTCTATAACGATAACTGTTTTTATATTTTTAAACGATCAGCATATGTAACATCTAAGATATTAAGTAGTGAATACAAATTTAGTCTTGGATACTAAATAATGGCATGCATGTCCATTGAACATTGTGTAAGTTTATTACACGAGTTGGTGGACTGCATTTAAGAATCTCATTCCACGTCGGTTCGAAATGAGATACGGAAGAAACATGAAAGATATGACCTAAAATGTAAACAGTTGTAAGAACATGTTCGCGCGGAAAAGGTTCTCGGCGACAACGGGCACGAAGACCGTGAAAATACTCTAAGCGCGGTCACATATTAGAGACTAGCCACGTGCGACAATCTCTCTTTGACTACGTGATGTCGCCAGCTGTGCTCGAACGTGCCGTCATCAGCGGTTACAGGACATCGCGTCCTTCGTGCTGATCCTGCACTTCAAACAATATCCTGTCTAGCGGCCAGTGGCGTCCTTGTCTGTCTCATTTCGCATGCGACACATCAACTTCAATATTGAAAATTGACTCCATACATTAAGTCACCCCGGATACTGTAAATTTATTTTAACAGGCTTGCACTGAATAATTTCAGCTAGAATGAAGATCGTAGACGACATGCTGTAACATGAAAAGTCGGGGAAAATGTGCGAACTATTGTTACAGTCAACTAATAGTTAATTTTCTTGTATGCTACTTGTGTTCGCTGGCTTAAACTAAATGTTAAGTTATACTGTACGAACTTGAATGTAAGATTAAAGAGGAGTACTTTGTGTTCAATCGCAGGGCGAATTCATCTGCCCAGTGAAGCGAAAAGTAAATAAACTATCCTCTTTAATTTCCCTGCTATCCTTTGAAGTTGATCACTTTCCGAAACGGGCCAAATAGAGACACTACGAAACAATATATAGTGCGTAACGAAATCCTATTAAGCAATGAATAACACCATGTAATACGGGTTCGGATGAAAATGAAACGCATTGGTTTTAACGATAAATGCATTTATCGCAGCACACGTGTACTTTACCTAAATAATAGATACCCTCTATCGATTTCAAATTAATCTTCGTCGTGAATATATTATCATGTAAATAGAATTCTTCATAAAATGAACAAATGACCTTACACATAAATATAATTTTGTAATTTATTTGGTTTGGGTATCTATATATTTTTTATTTTATCATTAATATGACTATTTTTCATATATGTACACGTATTCTTCGTAATAAAATTAAAAGCTGAAGGACAACAGAACAATATGAAAAATGTTTGTATAATGGGTTTTTTTTTTTAAATAATATTTATCGATTTCTATATTTATTTTTATTACTGTGCTAAAGGTCTGATTCGTAGAATTTGCGAGTTGATTACGTGAAAAATCAATAAAACTATAATAATAATAACAATCGATTCTAGGAAAGATATTTTTAGATATTATTCAGCTGAATAATTGTAGTTCTATAAAACAATTTGTATTTCATTGTACAGCAGTAATTCACATTTGAAAGATGATTTGTTCATTCTGAAGTAAGTGATCCTGTATGGAATGAAATGCCTGTGAGGTATGGTACATGTATTTGTACGTTCCCGGATGTGACGCTAATGTTAATGGCGTATTAGCGCGCGCTATTATCAAGCACGTATCAGTGCGCGGCCGAGAGCATTGTCACCAGTTCTGAGTTAAACTCACCCCTTGATCCGTGTGCACACCGCGTCGTAGTAAATTCCGTGTACGTCACGACACGAAGGAATGTCCGCTTCTTAGAGAAACGGTGAACGTCACCTCTGTCGCCATAGACGTTTAATTAAAACGGTATTTAAATCGAAACACAAACACCCACAACTGTATACGGATTTAATATGGAACATTCAACACAGTTATTTTATTCAACGTCATTTCTACGAATTGCTTTATTCAGATATTATGTTTAACACTTCTACTTCACTTAGATTTTATATTAATTACTTTTTCAGGCTGAAAACTTTATACATTGTGGTTATATTGTTCCTTTCATTAATTTTATGTTTAATTAAATGTCTTAACCGTTCAATGCAGAGTTCTGCATGAAACAGATTTGAAGACAGGCATCTGTCTGAAAAATGTCTTCATTCTCTTCAATGTTTTATTATTTTGTTATGTATTAATTTAATATAAACTTGATAGCTACGTAATATTCTACTAAAAATACGCGCGTATGAGTATATACTAGTTTCTTAAATATACCATCATAATTTTAAGTTTCAATTAGCTTAGGTTATTAAATTTTACGTTTAAGTAAAATTAATTATATTACCTTCAGTCGAGCTCTTTCCGCGTGTTATAATCGTTAAATGTTATTTTTATTCCTATATTAAGTTTTAATCACCTTTCTAGAAACCATCTGGTAAATTGCCAGCAAATTGTAATATTCGATTAACCTCTTTTTCCGATTTATTACAATCTTTGCACTTATTAACAATCTTACCATCTAGATTCTAGAATCTATAGAAACGTGGCCGAACAGTTATTATTACACAAAGATATAGCACGTGCCAAACTAAATATCATTGCCGGTCTGAAAATCGTTTCAATACGAGTATTTTGTGATGTGACATGTCTGACAGGATATGACACTTTAGAGCAACACATAAATACTTTAGCAAAAAATCTCTTTAATCCATGTCTAACTCCCAGCTCAGTTCCATAAAGTCAAGTCTTAATTATATCTGTAAGAAGGTACGCTTCAAATATATCTATATTTCTCCTTTTTTTCTGAAATCCAATCATCTTAGCAGAGACATCCACTGAAGCTTAAACCCATTTTTGACAACAAACTTTTTCGTTTTCATTTTTGTATGTAAGCCAATTTCAAAACAAATACAAGTCTTCAGAATCCCTTTCAAGTGTAATCGACTCGCAACAAACATTCTTCCGGTTAACTGACTGCAAGGATTTCTGTAACCGTACCCTAGCCTACCACCTAACTTGGACGGATTAACAGTAGTGGCAAAATATCTGTAAATGAGCTGTCAAAACCGATGTGGATTAGGTGTACGCTGTTGACACCTAACCACGTGCTATACATCCTTCTTCTTATCTATGATTGACAAGTGGGCTGTGTCAAAACCCACCAAAAGTTCACTGTGTTTTTAAAATTTAGATTATTTGTTAACGAAATCGTGTAGAACTTTCTAGGTAGACAATGGACTTAAAGAATGTATGTGTCTCGACTTGCCGGTTTAGTGGGAATCCTTCTTAGAATATGTATAAGCATAACGCCCGTTTCAATTTCCTTGTGGATACCAGATATGTATACGTAAATATCATTGGTTGAATATTTCAAATAATAAATACATTGAATTACCTTTGAACAATTCCTAACTGCACAATATTTAATATAAACTTGCACAAGTATTTGATAGATTTCGATAACATTAGTATTGAATAACAAATATAATAACAATGATCACTTGCGTAAATTATTCTAATATTCGAAACTTACGCACAGAATGTTTGAACTTATTTTTGAGGAGAAAATTATCAATTTCCTGGTAAAGATATACAGTTAGTTCAAACCGTATTAACCTCAGGAAATAATAAATAATATTTTGAAGAGAGAAAAATAAAGCAAATGGACACACTACAATGCAACTCCACGTTAATAACTCTCAGCTGCTTAAGCATCCGTTATGTAGAAATGGTATTTTGGTTCTTTGACAGCTCAAATATAACGTATGCGTATGTTTGACGGGTAAAACCTCAGAGTGGTTTGCATGACTGAATTACAAATATTGGCTACTGCATTTCATCCAGACTTGGGACGCCCACTTTCCTTGTACATGTTGGTAACAAGCCACAGTATGCTTACAATGTTATCGACTTGGCCACTCAACATGCTTTACATTGCCTATTCAATTTATCCTGCGTCTCTTACCCTAAATCCACTGAAATTAATATAGTATCTAGGAATCTGCAAATATTGATTTAAATAAGCCATGCGATTAACAGGCAAATCATTTCCAATGTTCGTAATCTGAATCCCCTAAGCCTTAGGGATTAACGTAAGTCAATATTAAATAGAGAAACTGAACAGGTAATATTTTTTTTTCAGATTTATTCCACATAAAATGTACATGAGAATTATATTTTAATAGAAATTTCTAGTATTGTTTATGATCCGTTTGGTATGTTTTCAGTAACCGTATGATAACCGCAGTTAGCTTTACAGTTATGGAAGTTAATATTGTTAAGTATGTTATGCCCATTGCGGTAATCATTGTTGTGTGTTGTGTACGTGTATTATTGAAGCGACGTACTGTACGATTTATAGTATATTATTGCTAATATGCGATTATAATTTGTTTAATGACTTTCCAGGTTTGTTGATAAGTTTTATTTTCCAAAGAAAATATTAACGACTTATTAACTTAATTGTGCTTTATAAAATGAAAGTGTTTTGTTATTAACACCATTATTGTTAAGGTTGTTTATTTATCTGTAAAATTAATAACCGTCACCTTGTAAGCGATTGTAAATCTATTTAGTTACTTTCGATGTGCATCATTATAAAATTTACCATTTGGTATACTGTTTATTGATGGGGTAATATATGCAGTATGTATACTGTTTCTAGAATTTATTGACAATAATTCAAGTTGAATTTGGTTTCCATGAAGTGAAGATCACAAAGAGTAAATAAAGTAATTACTGGAAAGAGAAGTGTTTCTTGTAACTGCAGCTTATTGATAACAACAGCAACAGCTGTCCGTTCAAATTATGCTGCCGAGTTTCACATGCACTTGAATTCGAATGTAGAAAGCAATTTTCTGCACAATTATTTTAATTTTTCCATAAATTAAAAAGCACAGCATATGTTATATTTGCTAAGAAAATTCGTTAATTTAAATGCATAGTTAAGACACAGATGCCGAATGCAAGTAAATTACTGCAACACACATAATGTTGTTCGTATTTAGTATGTATGTAATGTAAATAAGTCGGCTAGATAGATGTACACATGTACGCAACGCCAAACTATTAACAGATTACAAATAAAATGAAATGATTTAATGGCGGACTTCCTATTTACCTAATAATTTTGTAAACCGTTTAAATGTGCGTTACACAGTCGTTCATATTATATAAATAACTTTAACTTCAGATATTTCTCCGAACGTGCTGCAATTGCTTCAAAAATAAACCGAGAGTACCGAACAAATATTTCACGGTGCAAACCGGAATCGCTGTTGAATCTCCGGCGTCCGGAACTAATTAACTCGCTAAGTTTATTCTACTCAGAAATGATCGCATTTAACGTTGGGTTTTATTGGTAATTATTTAGTGTATGGAGTTTTGGAACGGCCTGCAGCACACACACACACACACACACACACTGGGACCGCCCGTCCTGCATGGACGTCTAAGAAAATATATAATATTAACTTGGCATCTGTTACGCTGCTTTGTTTTCGAACAATGACGCCGCATATACGCGCGCGCGCGCGTCATACATCTATGCACTGCTTTGCACTATGGAAATTCACTCATGTGTCCTTGTTATAACATTAAACTGATATACATGGCTGAAAGTGCACCATGCACATATAGACACAGTGTCAATAACACATTTCAATGTTTCTTGTTGGCCAGGTTCATAATTATAACAATGTCACTTGTGTTGACATGCGTTGAGTTCCCAGTACTCATAATACTATTCAATAATCAACAATTTATGTTTAAATTTAGTGTGTGAATTTTTTGCAATGGATATTTTTATGGGGACTCATGAGAAGTGACTGCATTAAATGGACATTTCTTAGCTGCATATACATTACCTATTATACGATTGTGAACCGGAGGTTAGGTTTGATATTGTTCCGTGTGTTGTTATATTGATGTGTTCGGATAGTTTTGTTGCCTATAGTTGTTTCCAGCGGTGTAAGTGTGTGTACGAGAAGGTTTGAGTCTCGCCGCGTTGATGCCCGTGAAAGCCGCTCTCTCACGTCTACAAACCGAAAATTATTGCGCATACACAGCGTTCCGTGCGGGGAACGAAGAAACTGTTGCCAGCAGCCGCCGCCGCTCGTCCACCAGCTTCCACCGTCATGTTTTTACGCTCGAACAAATCCTTTTGCTATATATCCTCTATGTTTATCACACACATAGGTACATACATACTTACACACGCGCGCACACCCTACATATGTATATGTATGTTCATTTCTTGTTACTTAAATATACCTACTTATTATTATCTGGTAACCTGTTAAATACTCTATAATTTTTTCAAATATCAAAACTATACAAATGCGTATGCTGTGTACAACAGATGCGAATACAAATAAAATAATCAATTACGTTTAATAATTGTTTGCAAAACAATTTCATGCTTCTGTGTGCATGTTTTGCTCTTTAGATTATTTAGCTAAATCTGTTATTAAAGATAATGTAAATTACTTAATTAAAACACACAAATGGATTTGTCTAGCATTATTTTTAATTGAAGTGCATATTTATAATTTCTTCATGTACGACCTTTACTTTTATGCTAATTGCTCATTACTATTTCTTTTAATTATTATCATTATTACTTGCACGTGGACTGAAGATAGGATCGAACAAATAATTTAACTCACAGCGATAAATCAAATCGGCAAGAAATACTCACTGCACCGCAATCAATTCATGTATGTGCATGAGAATATACTTGTATTTTTCTCTGAATTTTACGCATAAATATACCAGAAAACTAACTAAAAAACTAACTATCTTTTTATTTCTAAACTTCAATTAAAACATACATTTCTCATGATTTGTGTGCGTAATGTCATTGTCAACGTACCATGACCCAGGCAAATGTGGTGTGATTCGAATAATTGAATTTTAAACAGAGATGTCAAATGTCACAACAACTACCGAATAGCGAGCCGGATTTGCGGTCGGCGGATGACTTGAGTTGTTGAATGCGCGCACGCGTACATTGCAGTTTCCAGTGTTGCGGCGTTGTGTCACATGCCGCCGATTTTCAGATCTCAAGGCTCGATTATAGACAGCCACCCGCGTACCCGAACTGTGAAAAATTCGATCATCACAGGGCGCAGGTGCTGCCCGTGGCGGCGGAACGTCAAAGCGCGCACCTCGCGATGACCCGTGACAAGAACCCGAACCCGCTCGTAAAAACGACCCAATCTTCACTGCATCTACGCTACGTTCGAAATGTGGTGACTGATGCAGAGACGTACTAACTGGAAAACATACGCCCTTTGTTTCACACAGAAATGTTTTGAAAATATTAGAATTACCAAAACATTCTTCTTCAGATGGATCACTCTCTTTTCAGCACAGTTTTCTTCGATTGACTACTTTCGTAAGGCTAATATAGAGGTACATACATAATTATACGAAATACAAAGCAATTCAACTTTGTATGCACATAGATATAAAAAAAAACGATTGAACGCATGGATTAGTGTAGGTAAAAGTTTCAATTATATGTCGCGACTATAGAAAATCATTGTATTAAAATACTGAATATGCAAGAATATTAATCACCATAAAATGAATTTTATAATGTGCTGAAATAATGATATACGCATAATTCAGTTAATTATTACGTTTGCACCTGTATTATGTTCGCTATTTATGAATGGATTCTATAGAAGCTTTTGTTTTACATTAATGAATATGATTTCTACGTATTCTGTAGTCTATACATTAATAGCGTGCTATATTCTAGGTATTGATAATGGACTTCCGTACTATATACGTACGTACGTACCCTTATATACCTATTATACCTACTTCACATATATACATATACATATATGTATGTTTATCCAACGATCACTTTCAAATGTAAGTAGCTACGTAAATAAATAAGAATTTTGATAGCTATATGGTCCTCTCAGAAAATAGTTAAATATTCATAAATGTGCGGGACATTTAATATGCGCAAAGGGTTTTTATGTGTAACGAATAGGTTGTGCTTATTTTTGAAATGAATACATTTCCAGTCGTTCATATGTTGTTCCAGGAAAGAACTTTATTATGAATGTATTGTAATAGGAATTCTACAATAAGATATAAATGTCATCTTAAATGAAAAAGACCGGGAACGTCTTCCACCAAACGTGAGAAAATAGTTTCTTAGTAACTCATCTTAACATACAAGGTTGAACAATAAAAACAAATATTTTTATGATAGCTATATATTTATTGTTATTTTCTCATTACTTTTTTTCTATTATTTTATAGCAAATATACTGATATTTATTTCCAAAATAATTAATGAAAACGGAAATTGTATGTTGACTCATAAAACTGTTTAAAAATCACATACATTAGCCGAATCACAATTTGTACCGATTAGAGTTTTTAATATCTATATATATATATATATATATATATATATATATATATATATATATATATATATATATATATATCAGTTATATTTAAATGAAATTGTCCCATTCAGAATTATTCACTAGTATATATAGTCAACCCTTTTCATCTTCATAATCTATATTCAGCACAGGGGAAACTGCAAAAATATATAAACTATTTTCGCTTGAACGCTTCTTATTCATCCCATCTGAATCATCCCTTAACGGATTTCGTGAAAGTTGAATGGAGTGGCGTAGGTCGCGACAACTTTCAATGGCAATGTCGCGATGGTAGACGAGGCGAGGGGGTGAATAAATGGGTCGCGAATCCGTAATGAAATCGGTCAGATTTGACACACCCAGTTAGCTTAACGACGTGTGATTTTATCGTACATGATTTATAATATATTTTGTATATCGTAAATGGCGGACACAGACACCGCTTCCCGATTCGTTATTCTACATTATAACTGAGATATGCGTATTGGTATAGAAGGGTCGCAATAGTTTAAAAAAAAGCCTTTCATCTTTCACACATTTAGTGTGAATTTACATGTTGAATTAAAACATAAATAATACATTTATATAAACAGAATATTCAAGAATTTTTTTTTCTTTTTTTGTGTGTTGTTTTCAATACTCGTAACTACCAGTCTGATCATGGGATTGTTCGCCGTCGGAAAATATTATATCCCCAATTTAACTTGAATGTTATCATTTCATTTGAATAGTTTCTAAATTGCTTCTACAATATTTAATTCAAACATGAAATATGTTTAATATTATGATTATGTACAATATAGTACTAAATTAAATTCAATTGATCCTTTTAATTGCAACAGGGTTTTAATTGTTTATTACAATATAGAAGTATTATTTTAATTACAGTTATTCATTGGATTACAGAAACTGGCTTTTTGATAAAATCTTTTATTATTACGACTACAAATATAAAATAAATGTGGTTTCTTTTCAAATTACACATATCGCATAAAATACAATTAAAATACTTTGATTATATTATTATTTTAAGAGTTACTGGGTAAATTTATTTTTCAAATATAATTTACGAGTTAAATGACTATTTTTGTTATTTCATGGTTCGTTGTATATATAATTTAAATTGCATTGAAGACGTTGCTGCATACGACTGGTTAGATGTGCCTCTTTTCCGCTATATTCCTTATAATTTAATTTCATTCGGATACTTATCGATGTTAATACATGTCTAATTGTATTTCAAACATCAGATTCGCCTATTGTGCTTCATGCAGAACACGAATCATTCTTTAATCCTCAACCAGAAAATGCATTTCATTCCGGCAAACAGAGAACGACGTTAAAGAGCTATAACCAATTACGATTGCTACACCTAAGACAACTTTAACTAACTATCGAAATTTTTGTATGAACCGTCAGACATACGTATCAGAATTTGCGTCGTGCTGAACCGTACATTTGCCAAGGGATGAACTGACTGACGAATGTCGTAGCTTTCATAATTTGCCGTGTTAAGAAAGCGTAGCCATAACGTACAAAAATTTTCATCCCATATTTTATAAGCGAAGTGTAACGGTTCCGTGTGAAATACGGTGTACATTACCGTCCTATTTACTTGTATCTGCTATCTCATTCCAGCTGTATAAGTATCCGTATGGTTGCGAGTGAGACGGTAGTATATGCGACATAATTCATCATACAATTATCATAGGAACAAACGTTCATGGACAGAGATGGATTTATGGGGGAATGCGCGTGTTGGAAAGAGACTCACGTTGATTTTGGCGTTCAGCTGGCCTCGGCTTTGCACGCTTCACGCTGAATTTCCATCCGAATTTTCGTATTTCCATGTTCTTTCATCTGACATTAGCACGCATGTCAATCGTGACTACCCCGGCCACCCTGAGTATAAAGCCCCACGTCTCACCTCTTGTCCTCACACACACGCACATGCACACATTCACTCTGTTTGTCTCTTTCACTCCTTTGTCATGTACACTGTACAGGACATGTGCGTACATGTCCTGTACCCGTTTATATGTGTACGTGTTTGTCGGGCCACTGTGTTTTCGATTATTTCGCCATTGTTTGGACATTTAATCGCTTTGCTTAGTTTACAATGGTCCGGAAGCTAAAATGGCAATTTGCCGTCGGCACTTAACTTTAAATTTAACATTCACAACATGGCACAAAAAGTTTTCTAATGAATACGTGCTACATCGAAATGTGTACTGATATTCGCAATGAATACATTTTTTAACTAATTTTTTCATTTATTTTTGAAAATATTGTAAATAATTCAATTAACTATATTACAAATATATAAATTGACTAAATAAATTACATTGAAATTGGTGGATCACCAGCGGTTTCTATCGCAAATGTATTAAACTGAAAATTTCATGATAAAATGACTGTTAACACTTTGTGATTATATCTACATTTTTTAAATATTGAATTATAATATATGTATGTAAATTGTATGCACATATTGTAAACATTGCAAATAGGAAATAATGTTTTTACGATTATGATAAAATATTTTCTCAATGGCGTTATTAAAATTACATGCACAATTGAACCTGTATATCCCACAGAGATTTATTTACTGCTATTTTATTTACAATTGCGCTTGATTTAATAAAAAACATTCGCCATGATTCCATAAAAACAATCGAAAAATATAAACTTTCCACGTCAACCTTTGTACGTAGGTACATGTACGTATGTGACTGTTTTAAAACAGGAAAAAGTTTGTGCTGTAACATAAAATTTTATTACTAAATGTTATTAACACTATCGATCATTATATCATTGATTAATTCTTCGATTAACTGCGAAATAATCCGTTAAATAGTTCTGATAAATGATCGTAGTATATTGCCGACACATCTCATATAGATACTTACATTTTTACACGTATATATGTATGGACCTACCGAATCGGTGTTGTTTGCCATTTGCGGATGCCCTTTCTCTGCTAAATACTGTAATCCTATTGGTAAATAGGAAACTGCATTGCGGCCCACCATGCTTAACTCACACGCATTCATACACCGATTTCACGTTGGCAGATGTTTGTTTCTGACGGAAACTCCGAAAAGATCCAGCCCAAGTCTGCTCCTGTTGCTGCCTGCAAAACTCCGATACCTACTAATTAACCGTATCAAACGTATATAGATACCTCTACTTATATGCAGCCATACAGCCACATGTATTCTGCTCGTCAGCTCAGGACTACGGGTGATTTTCACGTATTGTTATATTTCTGAAGTCTCTCCTTGCATTATTCCTTTGAGAAAACCATGTGAATATTATCTGCCTACGTACTGCCATGTGCCGCCATTTTATCAATAGGAAGTTTATTTGTATATACATCACAGAATGGGGCTCAAAATGGCACGCGCACTTAGCATTTTTATGTGTTTTTTTTTGTACTACTACTGTATAATTAAAATGATCTGTTTAAAGTTTAAATACTGTTATTATATTCAATAACAAGTTTATTACATTCTTCCCCTTTTGGAGAATTGTACTCCTTTTTATTTCTGAATTTAGTTAGCCCGAAAGCACTGAAATGAAAAGGAATTCTTATAGGAGTGTCCAATATATTTGTACAAGCTCGTATTGGTAAAACGTCAAATATGTGTTAAACGAAGAATAATTGCTTTGTTCTATTTGAATGTCCGAACACATTCCTGTTTTGTTTCACGATGTAAATGCAAGTAAATATTGAATACCAAATTTGTCACCATATGTTTCGTGTCAAATCTAATATCTCAAACCGTAATTGAAATACAGTAACAAATATATTTAAATGTATTTTTTCAACACATTATGTATGTGTAAAAAATTAGAAACGTGATTTTCTTGCTTGGTTTTAATTCTGTGAAGCTGTTGATGTTGTACAACCAGCATCAGTATTATACAGTAACAATAGTTGCATACATTATCGATTTCAGTACATGTGATGGAGAAGGATGTTATATTAAGTGAATAATGTGCGTCCACCCTCTCGCTGATATAGTCAACAAAACAAACAATAATTTACTATAAATCTGATTGTCACGTGGCACACATTCATCAGGCAAACACGTGTCAAGCGGTGACGTCACTCGTATGTAACAATGGCGTCCATTCACGCATCTTAGGGGTTGTCTAGTTCATGAAGGGGAGGCCCACGTTAGGTTTTATTCTCGTTCTCATTACTTCCCATAGTTTCCACCAATCACAAGCCAGCCTTTGTCACATTATAACATGTTGTTATTAATTGTAGTTTTCATTCTATTCCAGTACTAAATTTCTAAACAACCTCTGAGATTAAAATTGGAATTATTGCCTTTACAAAATTATAAATTATTAATTAACAGTAACTAACAAAACTAATTAAATTCTAAAAAAAATGTCATTATAATGTATTGTCAATTTGACAGTGTTTGAAAAATATTTATTAGAAAAAAAGTTATATAGCAAAGTCACAAACAGGTATTGTTGTATCTGCTTTATTTTATTTGAATGTCAACTGTTGATGTATTTACTTGTTACGTCTATTCTCGTTTATCATCAAGAAGTAAAGCATAAAAAAGCACTTAAGAAATTCTAGAATTCTTCGAAATATTACAACCGACGTTTTTAAACTTTGATAAATTATGATTTATGTGTTGAAAATAGTCTCGATTTGGTTAGAAATTATTTTAAAATATACGTATATTTTCATGTAGAATATGGTAATTTCCATTTAGCTATATGTAAACGTCTAGAATAAGTCGTATAAATATACTATAAAAACTTGTACTGGCAGGATATAAAAGTCCGCGTTCTCACATGCACAAACTATACGTATCTATCTATAACCCTAGCTTAGCTCCGCCTGCGAACGGGCAACATTTAGTTAGGGGATCGCACTGCTCAGTGTTATTCATTGAAGAGGGGTGTGCAGCTCTTATATGTGTACTACCAGGCCACCATGATTCAGTAAACCCCTGCCTATAAACTGTGACTGTTGATATATGTTTCATTTACAAACATCGTCAGTTATACTGCAGATAATTGCAATTAACATTTACATTACTATCGATCTAAACATAAACGAGAAACTAAATTTTTTCCCGAACTCGGTTAAGAACAATAACGAAATACGCAGCGGCCATAAATAATTTATTTTATTGCTTATTTTATCTTTATTGTGTGAAAGTACGCGTATTTGAGACATATGAAACATATTTTGCTAAAACAAAAACGATGAGAAATCTGTGGTTCAATTGTGTCAAATAGCATGCGTATAATGTCAGCATCGTATATTTATGCCCTTTTGATAAGACGAATCGATGATTGAATCACAATACTCATAAATATCGCACAAAAGACTATAAATTCCGTGCAATCGAGGTTCAAAAGGAAAACAAACACAGCTTATCAATTCTATAACTTGATAATGTGATTTGCATCCGGGATTTATCGTGGCATTAAAGACTGAAACCTGGAACAGACCTCCCAGATTTTAGTGACGGGAGTCTGTTATTCATTTCACTATGTATATTAAATAATACATACTCACTTTTATTTGCCTTGCAATTTAGTATTAAATCTTACGCTTTGCTGATAATATTGATTGCAAAATATTCGTAACGAATTTGATAAAAACATTTGCTACGCATTCCTATATATATTTTCTCACGCTCAGAAGTAAATAAAACTTTTCCGAAATGTTCACCTTTGAAAACTAGATTCACCTTGAATGAACACTTTGTTCACCAATCCATTAATTAGCGTTTAATTAATTTCGTTTTCATTACTCTAATTACGGTTTTTATTTATTTTGTACGTCCGTCATTTAGTTGTAATAACTTGTATGTACATTGGTAGGGTAGTGTGTATGCACACAGTAGAATGGCTACAACAGTTCGTAACATATAATTACGTACGTATATTGCAGTATGTTATGATTTCATAATTGAAAAACCAGTGTTCGTTGTTCATTTTGTTCAATTTCGCAAGAGGAGACATAAATAATAATTCTTATATTTTATTGAAATTTAAGTGTTGAGAGAAGTGCGTAGATTGTGCGTACGTTGGGGTCGACCCCCCAAGGTGGACCTCCGCCACTGCTGGTACGGAGGGTGGCCGAGTCTATGTACAGTGAAACTATGTATACATACATACACATACAACAGCCCACACTATAGGTAGACAGATATGCTTGTACGAGTGTATGTACATAACTACGTATACCTAACCTACCTACCTACCTACTTCGCAGCACAGGTCGCTAGCTCATTGTGTCCCATTGTGCGGAAACCATTGTCACCCAGACAGCAAATATCTCAAATCTGTCTGCAACTCGCCAGGAACCCACACACATACACAGCACGCACCCACCATTCAAAACCGATATCCGATTTACATCATTCGGCTGCGGCATCCGTCATACACCACCGACTTGATGAAATTTACTCGACACTGAATAAACACAACAACGAAGGGTCTCATGTAACGAGCATCTTCAATCACTCATGCCTGTGATACACCTGCCAGAAACTATGCGTTTGATAAAGCCCTACAAATATTCTCCATAAACTTGATGTAGATTCCGAAATGTTTACCAAAGATTTATAATGTTCCTTGTCTATATACAGCATAATATATAGCCGACCTCGACGTACTTTGACAAGTAGAGAAAAGTTGTTATTTATGTGACATAATCGTGTATTAATTTAAAAGCTATTGAACACATTACAGTACATTTACGTAACAAATATAAAATCTTATGTTATTAGGTTTTTCGTCTCTTTCGATTCAATTTGAAAATGATATTGCAGATCAAATACCAAACGCCTTTTAGAACTGTAGTCAAGTAATTGTGAAACTTATTTATCTTTAGAACGATATAATGAACACATTATCAATTCGTTATGCTGTACTTTCTTATAAGATAAATCGGAAAAAAATCTGTTAAAGCGAATAAGTGCAAGGATTCTTGTGTACGACAAATAAAAAATCAATCTCTTTTTCAACCTTCCGATTGAAGAGTGAAAATCCATTGAGGACGATCAGAATTGTTCTTTTGTTTTCTTTTTCAGTTTTTTGTTTATTTGAGCACAATTACTGTGCGTTGATTAAACCGTAACTTGGGCAAGAAGGACTTACACGACACTATTGTCGTAAACTTCGTCATGGAATATTTAGTACCAGAATTGCAAGAACACTTTCGTTACACGTTTTCTAAATTTCGGTGTTCATGTTCTTGTTCATACCTGTGTCCCGGTGGTTTAAAATCCATGCAAAGCAAATTGTTTCCTCCGTGTCTTCACCGGGTTTTGTTTAAGTCATCATGTCTATAGAAAAAAAGATACCTTTCCTGAAATTACGAAAATATATCACCTAAAATTTATGATAGGTGCCTTCCGTTCAGTAGCAAAAACTAGTGTTATAAAACACTCAGGAGTCAAAATTCTTCAGTAGCATATTCCAGTCAACAAACAGGGTGGTTATAAAATTTTACAACATTTTTCATTGCTTGTACTATTCGGGAATAAGGTTTCAGGTGATGATTTTATATGAGCCCTAAATCTTTACTACGGCCCATTGTTGTGCTGTTAAAAGCACAGCGATGGTTTTACCGTTCGGCAGTTGTATAAAGATAAGCGAACTTCAAATAGCCTACATTGTGTATCCACTGAAGCTTACTGTTACTGTTCTCGTTAGCTACTCGATCACTTGTGTCTATATTTTCGCAAGATTACCTTTGAACAGTTTCACTGTTCCTTTTTTAAAAGAAAATATTCATGGCTTTAACATGTCAATTTACCTGTAATATAGAAACAACAAATATATCTACTAGGATAGTTTATCATTTTATTCATTATGTCCTACTGGTAGAACCATTAATTACCATTGGAAATTTCTATAATGTTCTCGGCCAAAATACGAGACTCACGGGAGAGTTAAATTTGGTCAGTTGAACAAGGATTTGAATTTACGAGATAGTCAAACAGTAGTTTATACTATTAAATAATGCCGTTGTAATTTGGCAACGTTTGTGGTCCACAGAATGATATAAAAATTAGGCAGTTTGATTAAATAGCATCGTAATTGGAGAGAGTTTGGACAGGTTTATTAATAACACATCGCACTTGGTAGATTTATGTCACAGCTCCGAGCTAATCTACATGCATATAGCGAGCCCGAATGTGAGCATGAGACCACCAGTCTTGAGCAATGTCGCACACACGTACCTAAATACCGCGTTAACTACCGGTTATTCAGTAACCAGTGAAAGGTAACCACCATTGTGGCCGCATCAGCGTCCCGTAACTGGCACTTCGCGTCTATCATTACTTAAACATGATTTGCCTAATAGCCCGTTCTTGGCCGCATCCACTATCATGTATAGATATATGTGTGTGGACGTGTTTGTGCAATGATTTCTAAAAAAAATCCACTCTTCTTCGTAACCACGATTGCAGATTGTCACGTTCGCGTATCTATCCATATATAGGTACCCTATGATCTTCTATGGTTTCACGTTGCTGTTAAATTAACGGCCGCCATCTTTGATTTGATAGAGGTTAGAATTTAGCAATAGTTAGGTTCGGATTTCGTTTTATTTTAAAAAGAAGCCGGTACATTTGACAACTTGCTTATATAAAATTAGTTACAGCGTGAAATTTCTTTCACAATAATATGAATCGCAGGTAGTTTGCTCGATTAATATATTGAACACGTATCACCACAGAAAGTGTTAAATGAAATTAGTTCCGCTACAGATGGTACCTTCGAAAAAACCGTATTTTAGAAGACGAGTCATTAAATTGATATACGTGATTCTGTACTACTGTACCTGTTTACATTCTGTTCGATTATCCGTGCACTGCGGATTTGTTCCACGGATGCAACAGCCGTGAAACTAGTAAAGAAATACTTTTTGTCTTCCATTGAATAAACGATGTTCATTGTGAATCAGTCTACTCATATATGCATTTATTATTTATTACTTTCATTACACTTCTCATATACAGTCGCGTAAGAAGCAAACAATGGACTATACATCACTTATAATGGTTGTTAAAAGGAGATGTCGATCGGTCATGGTAATTCTATACCAATACTACCGATTGTGAACTTAACCTTATTAACTTTATATTTGTTATCGAAATATAGCGAAGCTGATTATATTCTTATAGAAATGTACGATATATTAATATAGTGGTTTTCATACAACACAATATTCGCGCTGTTGCTAATTTCACAATATTTGTTCAAATTTAACGTTAATTCAAATTCGACTACAAATCAGAACTTTACTAGTACATTACACATAAGTTTGTAGAATCTACAAATGTAGACGTATATAAATTTTAAATTGTGTAAATTGGAGAGGAAAATTGAATAAAAGATTTATGTATTTTTATAGTTGATATCTTTATTGACAAAACTTCAAAAACGTGTATATTTACATGAATAATAATATGTATAATGGACTACAGCATAGTGTAAATACAATTAGAATTTAGTAGGTATGTTAAAAACCACAGCAATCTTCAAAAATCAGTCATTTAAATAATTTTTCACTATATACAATATATTACAATAGAAAAAGCGAATCGTTATAAATATTTATTAAATATCAATATATTTATAAAAAATAATATACCCACTAAAATTTGTTATAGAATTACCTTGATATAATTATTTAGAAAAGGTGATATAAATACATGTATCCCCCATTTACTGTTAACTATTGGTCTATAGCAAATGCATATTAGAACGTTTAGAGGCACGACATTGCAGAAAAGGTACTTGATCTTGTGATATATAATATGTGTGAAGGCACCTAGTATTACCAGTACAGTGTTCGTATATTCACAATCATCTGTGGACGTATGTGTCTGTGTGTGTATGAGTGTCTCTGTCAAGGAACATAAGTACCATTCATAACTATGTACAATAATTATAAATTTTGTAAATATTATTTAATTACATATAACACATGCAGTGCGAAGCGTTTTGGTGTGAAAGCACTTATAGCAAAAAGCTTCATTGATGCTCGGCGATCCGGAGTGCGGTGGACGGCCGATACTTGGCCGTGAGAGACCCGTCACTTTCGGCCAACTAATGAACTCGGCTGGCGCACATCTCCATGCCGCTGAAATACGGGTAACCAGACTTCGCTTCACTGGGTGAATGGGCACCATAATGACTGCTAGCGAACAGAGTACTGCAAATAAAATAAAAAACAACTCAGTGAACATCAATACATTTGATACGGGAAAACGCATTAGTTTTCCTAATTGCATTCTGAGGCACGTGGAAAAATCATGTGTCTGCGCGTCACAGATTTGCGAACGATATTTGTACGATGAAAAAGCGATTTTGATCAAGAATTAATTAAAAACGTCACGGTTACAAGCTGGTTGGAATCGTAGCACGGTGACAAAACGATAACAGAATAGTTTTAATTTATTTCTGTTGGCCGTTGTAACATCACGCATGTACACGCATAGCAGTTGTCGTTGGACATGGAAACCATTCGCTTCGACAAACACACGATAATAACAAATGGCCGTTCGGATAGGCCGTTTAAATTATGGCCTGGTTTTTAATTTAATGAAATATTTAAAATAAATTTTTTCAATTCGGTGAAGGCTCATCGCGTTTATATCGTGCGCTCATCTCTGTTTAAACATTATAATTTCATTCTATCTTCCGCGCAAAAAAAGTACTGAAAATTAATTACACATCACTTAATAAATAACACGAAACCATACTTATATGCCTCTTGCAAAATAATGCTTAGGTCGGCGGCTTATAAAACTATTCATTACATTTGCAAGCGGCAAATTAATTGCTAGCCTCTACTCGTATATTATTTCAATGTGGAAGCAACCTGCAATTATACAGCGGACCAGTACAAACAGTGCTCGTCGGACCGTCCGTCCAACATCTACAACAGCTACATGGGCCGCATCCGCTTTGCCTTGTCATTGTCTGGTTTTTGTAGTAGCAAGTGGGTTTCCACTACCAGAGTACGCAATCATTGAGGAATTATTCTGAATCGTGCATGGCTAAATTATACGGGGGACCCACCGATCACATCAAACCATACATACGTATCTTGCGATTTTCCAACTAGCAACGATTGTCTACGCTCTACGCCATACCTACTCACAAAACTCAATATTTACTTTTAATCTTTATATGTGACCACGACAATTTGATAACGATGTTCACACACGGTCCAAACAATTTCATCGATTGAATTAAAATACAAAAACAAAGAAATGTAACTCAACAAATCAATTATATGCACTCGTTGTTTACTTTAATGTGAGACTGAGTGTTTACTGATAAAACTCAATGTTTTGTATTATTTTCAAACGCCTTCAGTGGTATATATTTATAAAATGATTTCCAGGAAAACAATTGATCGATAATGAAACATACTAATCTAAAATATGCATATCGATGGATATTGTATAAAAACTAAAGGACTAAAAGGCTTCGTTGACTTTCTATTAGTATTATTTGAAATACTTGTGATAAAATATTTAGTACCTAATTGAAAGTGTAAATTACAAAATCTTTTGCTTACCTATAGTTCTCGTGCCAGGTGAGATTGCCCGCCATTTTGTTGTTCTGAGCGTGACGTGACCACACGTCGGATTGTTGTGTTGTCACACCAACTCCGTGTTGGCTTGGTGACACTTGGCCCATGTTATACGCGAACTGATTTGATCCGGCGGCCGCGTTCAACATGTTCACATTCTGTTGATCCAAGGTGGCTGCAGCCGCTGCCGCAGCATTGTACCCGTTGTAGGCCAGGGTGGATTGTGTTGGTGAGTTGGTAGCGCTGGTATTTGTCGCACTTGTACCCAAGGATGATGTACCAATGGGTGAATTACCGATAGATGTGCCGGGCGCGCTCAGAGTTGTATGTGTATTGTGCAAGGCTGTACTGCCCAGTGTTGATCCCAGGGAACCACCACTCAAAGCGGCACTGGCGTAGCTCTGTTGGGCGGCCCAACTACTCTGTGCTGCGTTGAAGCCAGATGGATCTGTGTACTGATGTTGGACGGGGAAAGCGGATTGCAAGGACATGGTATTGAATGCGTTCAACTGTTGCGAGTTCAACTGTTTCCGTAATCGGGCACGTCGGTTCGAGAACCACACTTGTACACGAGCTTCTGTAAGTTTGGTTTTTTGTGCAAGTTCTTCCCTTGTGTACACGTCAGGATATTGAGTGCGAGCGAATGCTCTCTCCAATGCTTCCAGTTGTTCACCGGAAAATGTAGTTCGTGACCTTCTCTGTTTCCGCTTCAAAGGAATTCCCGGTTCTGATTCAGTATCACTCTCATCACATGATGACGCCCCTGAGACATAATTAAATAAATTAGATTCTAGCATTTCAAAGCGACAAAAGTCGTATAATTACACTACTACTATTAAAACTATCCAGTAACTTTGATCAAAGAAATAGAAAAAGAAAAAACTGGTATTCTGTGAAGACGGACGGGAGCTGATGCATGTTTGGATGCAATGAAATGCGAAGACGTTAAACGGAGCCATTTAATAGTAGCACGCTCACATTTATAGAAGCCGGTTTTTGATTAGTACTAATTAAGTCAGTTATTATTCAGTTATTATACGGTTCGCATTGACCATTTGGTTTTTATTGCTTCATCAAAATTATGCGTTTGTAATGCGTTATTATCTCCACCAGTATCGCATATAATTGTTGAACAAACACGACTTACCAGCAAAGGGACTATCAGATGTATGTACAAGACGTTTTTCATTTGCCGATTTGTATCACCTATGTGTATACGAACATGTCCAACTTTGCTAAAACGATTTATACCGTACGTGCAGAGCATAATTAATACTATATTCGATCGGAACATGTTCTGCATGAATCAACTAGGTAAAGAGACATGTTTAATTTGGTTTTACAACTCAGAATTGTAATACAAACAGTTAGATAATGTGGAGTTGTAGTGCCAATGGTTACTGCAAAGTCTACAGTTGTCAAGTTTAGTAGTGACCATTAGTTAGTTTATGTTCGACCGACTTAAAAATAAGTCATAAATTTCGAAAACACGTTGGGAAATTAATAAACAAATTGGTTAAACCAAAAGGCACGATCTGGCTGATTAATAACACAGAGGTGAACGAGGAACAATCACCTTTAGGCAATGGACGCATATGAATCAATCAGGACCGCCGTGCGGCATGATGAACGCACAATGTTGGTAATATCGGGGTAATAAAGCTAGCGCAGGCTATCATTACGATGTGGCTCGCTCGCTCGCTCGCGAGAGACCACGATACAAGAACTCTTGTAGCCTGTATTCCACTACAACTGACTCACTTGCGCCGACCTGCGACCGACCGTGCGACGTGCATCAAACACCGCGTACCTTGTGCACGGTGATGCCTTAACTGCTGCCTGATGCTGTTGCGTCACCGGATGGATGGACGGACGCTTTTGCTCTTCACAGATAATAACGCTCACTACGTGTGTGGGCCACGGCTATCGCTCGCATATCGTCCTCTGATATCAATTTTCAACCAATGAATTGATTTATGTACACCGCTCGCTTGCAACTCCAGTAAGACACGTTGTACTCATCTACGTGATTGACTATCGACTCTTCTTGCAATGCATGCCCTTTGCCAGTTTTTTTTTTGCACTTTCGAAACTCTACTGCTACTAAACACTAAGCATCTAATTAAATCTGTTTTCGTGCCGTTTCTACTAAATTACAGAAGGCATTGAGTAGTTTAGATATATATCAAAATTTAACGTGTAATTTTAATAGCTAATTCGAGAGACTATCTAATTAACATTTAATAGATAGACGCACATGTTTTCATTTATACGTGCACGAATTTTACCCATTTTATCTGATTGCCTTGAATTCATTTGGCGCGTAACGGAATTTTTATAAATTTCACTGAGTAAGTGAAACAGAAAGAATTTTTAATAGTAAAGCTGCCTCCACATTACGCGGATACTTCCTATTTAACTTTATCAACGATATCTTACTTGCACTACTATATAATTTACATGTATTTGCAGAAAAAATCAGCACCGTAGATCAAAGGCAAAAGCGCATGCTGCCGTTTCTAATTGGTTTAATTATTAATTAAGTGAATAAGCGTAATTTGATTAGCGACCTTCATAGTTGGTGTTTATTTACAGAGTGCCAGTGCAAGATTATTGCTATCAAACGCGGCGTTCTTATTTAGAGCAATAATTTTGGCATTTACGATATCGATAAATTATGAGAAATATTGGGAAAACATTTGAAACTTATATTCTACTAATAGAGAATTCCTAATGGCCAATAAAATACGGTTTTTATTATTAAATCTCCGTAGCATAAAAGAAATATATCGTAAATTAAGTAATGAAATTAAATATAAAATTCACAAAAAAAATAATAAAGAAACATAAAACTCATTTCTAATCTATATGATAATTATACACAAAATTACGGATTTAAAAGGTGCTTACCTAGAATTCCATCGATGGAATGATTCTTTCTCGGATCGGACTCGTCTCGTCTTCCACCGCGTAACAGTCTGCTTATAGAGCTAACAGATGGCGCTGAATTCTTATCGCAGACACCCTCCTGTAACGGAAAATGAGATATTAGTAGATAAATCAACTGATGCCCCAGTTTTTGTAGTGACGCGCGAAGTCATTCGATAAAAAAAAAATGAACGCGCTTAACGATTTCAACACTTCAAAAATGATAGATAATAAAACAAATCATATTTTTAAAATAATCCACGCGTTAACACAAACAGATATTACGGTAACCTGATCGTTTCTTACCTTGATTAGTCTGTCGCGTATTTCCCAGGAGAAGATTCCAGGTTGCTGTTTCTTCAATTGTTCGATACGTGATTCCACTTCTGCGGTAGCGACTCGTGGCTTCGATCCGCCAATAACACCGGGCCTTATGCTACCAGTTTCCTGGTAACGGTTTAAAATCTTCGACACGCATCCATGTGACACGCGTAATTGTCTTGAGATGACGCACGGACGTACGCCAGCCGCTGCCATTTCAACAATTTTCAACCGGATATGGTTCGGTAAAGGTCGTCCATTGATGAAAACACCACCCAACTGGTTTACGCGACCTTGGCCTGCGAAACCAATTTCAAAAAATAAAATTATCAATTTGTCAAAGTAAAAAATTCTAGACTTAATACTACACGAGATATTCTGAATATTTATTATAGAAATGTTATTTCCCAAAATGTTTGAATCTGTGAATCAAATATCACGGAATATTATGCATTCAGGTTTATTTTCAAATGAATTTATATTCAGTTAAAAAAAAAATATTTTGACAAAAAACCGCGTTCCATTGAAGGAAACGAAGTTATAAGAATTAAAAACACAAAATGGAGTAACGTTGAATAGGGGTGAATCAAATTTCCATGAATTAATCAACACAATTGATTGTATTTCCGAATGGTCTCTGATAGAATATAAGAGAATTCTATGAAGCAAATTCTCGGTGCATATGGGTGTTGCCCTGTCTGCTCTGCGTTCCGATCTATCATTTGCGCTCGACTGAAGTGATTCGAACAATACACCACTATAAATTAATAAACGAAGCCACAATAATCACGTCAGGAATTCAGACGCAAACGATATATTACTTGTTAAATGGTTATGATAAATGCTCCTTTAAATGCGCAATGCATGTCAATTAACGAACGGATTTTATTAGAGAAAATGAAATGTTTTCTATATTTGGTAACTTGTAACTGTTTATTATTAGAGACCTGATTTCTTACCCATTAAATACATTGCTATGCTATGTTCATTTTCTTATTTATTTGTAACGAAAATACCAATTACCGATTTCATTTACCTTGAATTCAGATGTAGTATTTCTTAATTTTCGGCCATATGAATGGAAGTTTAGGACCGCATGTTTCATATCGGTAATTGACAGTATTAGATAAATGCGGGAAGATAACATTTTCTGACTCATTGAAAATAATTAATTTTAATAGATGTTTCTATACAGATAAATTACCTATATTTTTAACGGCTAATATTATATCTATGATGTAATTATTGCGTAGATTTTAATAAAACTTTTATAGTGTTAATCTAAACCAAAATGGCCGTGCAAGGCGTGCGAAGTGAAGCACGCCTCGTGACGGCACATATATAATTATTATTTACCAGATGTTATCTCCATGTAGGAGTAAGATACATACACTTGCTACATATTATAAAAAAACACTGTTGCCTTAACACTCGCCTTAATTTTAATAGTGAAGTACCAACTTCAATCACTCATTTATTAGTCATAAAAATCAAGGATTTTCGGAAGATATTATGTATCGCTCCATAAAGTATTTATTACAGACAACTTACAAGGATAAATCCTTGTAATGATTTCATTTTGGATAACTTTCCATAAGCTTACAATATTATGCAATGCCAGTCTAAATAATACTATTGCTTTTCCTTTAACAGGCTGTTCTGTAGAAAATAAAGTGTTTCGTAAATAAAATGCAATTTGAATGCAATCTGGTTATTGGCATAGCGTGGGTAATAACATTGTGAGTGCTTATCCAGGTTTATGGAATACATCTTATTCCATACAGTCGGCCAGTATTTCAACAACAGAGCATCGTCTCAAAAGCACAATGAGAAAATGAGATTGAGCCGCAGTCTAACATAACAGAAGCTGAATTGGCTTTTGTGTCATGAATAGATCTTCGTATAGGTATAACAGTAACCAATAGGATTTTCCAGCCAACTTAACTTCGCTATTTTGCGTTCAATTTTGGCGGATGAATATGTAAATATACCCGGGTGGTCCTATTCGTAACCTTTCCACACAGAAGCATTTTTACACACGCTTAAACAATTTTACAATTCACAATAGCTGGTCATTGTTCAATATGACGTGTCTTTCAATTCACAATCTTCAAACACACGTAAACGGATTTACTTGTTCAATTGCACAAAACAATTTATTGTCGTGAATAGCAAATACGAACAACATATGTACTGCGTATGATTTAAAAGCGAGCAAACGCTGTAATGTTTGTAAATTTGATATTTACATTACTAAAATGTACTATTTGTATTGTAAAACAGAATGTAAGAGGTATATAACTTATAATACCTGTGTATTAATGATACACGGGGTTGTTTTTATTAGTTTCTGTTATAAAATCGGTGATTTGATTTGGCAAATAGCAAAGATGGAAGACGCAGTCGATGTGCACAAGGTGGTGTGCTGTCAACACAACGGCCACTGCAAACTGCAATATCCAATTAGTAGGATAAAAGGTGTGCAGAGGGCTGAGCGCTGAATGGCGTGACTTGTTTCTCGCTAACTTTATTACTTCTTATGTTACCTTTTCTCGTTCTTTGTGTCGCACATTTTCAACGCAGACGGCAATCAGTTTCATTTTTATAGGTATATTTCTCTTGTTGCTTTCACGCTTCTAGTCTAACTCGTAATTATGCCTACACACACAACACAGCACGTATGCAGTGCTCGCTCACTCCTCCATCTCCTCCTCCGTACTGCGGATAACATATAATGAAATGGTTAATCAGAACACTGCTTGTTGTTTCCTTGGATTTATTCCTTTTTCTTTTTCGTCAGCAATAAAATATTAACAGCTACATGACCACGCTGTGTAAAATGATCCCGAAGCGCACCTATAGAAATTTTAACACGTTACGTTTGCATACAAAGCGCTGTTAAACGCGAGATACGCTGAAAACTAAGACAGATTTATATTGCTGGAATTGGTCGTAGTGTGGAATTAAATTCATTTCAATGTTCATGTACATTGTCTCAAGCATTTATATCTCTTGTAAACTACAACTACAGCATGAGTTAAAAATAATTCTACGTACCTATTACATTAATTTGTATCTGAGAACCATAATAAATAACACGATTTAAAATATAATATTTTATGTCTGATTAAACCGTAATGAATATAAAGTTAAAATTTAATTAACAATTAATCTTCGTTCGTTTATAAGATGGAATTGGCTATGTCGCATACGATTTGAAACTATTTTTGGAATCTAATACCGGAAATGTAATCAAATTAACACGAGACAGGTAAAACGAGATAATATATAGGATTTTTTTGTAGCATTCCAGTTGACTTTTATGCTGCTACCCGATTTAATTTTTCTAAATTTTTAAACCATCATCGCGAACATTTTAAATTATCGTTCTGGCACATATTAACCATTCCCTTTCGGCTTTATAATCATGTGGCGTGTTCTCGTTTGACAGATAACGCCTGAAGATTCCAAACTAACGCATATCCACCTCTATCTGCTTACCTGTGACTCCCAGCTGAGATTATACCAAGTTAATCAGGTCGAGAGACTTAAGTGTATATCCCTAAAGTGTCTCATAAAGCCGCACAACTCTTAACTCTCTTTTGATTCCAGGCGTCAGTGTTTCACAATAACATCCGAATGTTACAAAAAATATACACTGCTGTTTATTATCATAACTGAAGGATGACTTGTGTGGAGAAGGCAAGTGTGTGCCTCCGCCGCCTTCGCAGTACTCCGGATCAACAGGTTACGACCCGGCACAGTTGCAGGTGTGTGGCACAAATGTCCAGACACTAGCCACCTTCCAAAATCGAAATTGTAACATTTAGGCTACCATTAGGTAACCTTAGTGTACATAACTTACACCGATAAATCCTCATAGTCATTATAAATAATTTGCAAAATATTCAGTATTGATCAGTTCAATATAAAGGTCAAAATATTTGGGCAGAGGGCATTGGGTATTTTGTGGAAAAAAATCAATCGATTTCTTTTTTCCCACAGGTCCCGTTTCCTCTATAATATCTGATGACGGCTTTGTACTGTTGATGTAAGGCGTTGCCGCTCGACCCGGATGGTGTTCTGCGCTACAGGTGTAATATCTGACTGATGAAAACAGGCATTAGTGAGATCAAAGAAGCCGCGCGTTGGGTCCAGCCGCCCCGGCTTTTCATTTTGTTAAATGTCCCAACGCCCACCTCGCATATCACACACGTAATGTGCCGAATGCCCGGGTGTAGCGCTGAGATCGCCGCATGTGATACAAACCTCAGCAGAAGTTGCTCTTCGGGCCGATCTGTCCCGGTATCGCATGCCTTGCTTGCTCGCTCGCCGTCTTCCCTTCAACAGTTTTGCATATCTCTCATACAAGTATTGCCCCTGCTGCCGCTGTTACCTTCGCTATCTTGATTTTTATTTATCGCTGTGTTCTTGTCGACTAGAATGAGGCCTGTTGCTCTCTTATTGGTGGAATTAATAATCGATGAATTATGTTGATATTCAAAACAGATCAATCACGGAATCATTTTATTTCTGATAAGTTTTTTTTTGTTTGTAGTTTTCAACTCGTGGAATTCTATTTTTAGCATACGTCTCAATTTAACAGCGTTCGATCAATTATACAAATTGGCGTAAACACAATTTATATTTTTTACCGAGCAGCAATGTTACAGTGGGATCTTTACAGATTAAATTTAATAAATCCTTGTTTTTAATGGCATGCTTATTATTAAAATATTCCATTTAGATTACCAGTAAATAAAAAGAAGAAAAATCATCTGCGGAACATCTAGATCGTATATCTCATTTACATAATCATCATTCTTCGTTGGTGATAACTGCATCAAATTTACTTATCTGATGTTCTGAATCCGGTCGGGGTGTTGTCGTTGCATTGCTTTTCGTCGATAATGTGATAAAATGACGTACATATATAGATGATATGGAGGTTCCTCGTACGTCACCCGTAGCACTCCGCACAACGACAATCATCATCCATCTATCCCGCGAGTCTCCAAACCAATGGTTGTCGGGGTACCCGCGCGCACACTTGCCGGTGTTTCCGATACGAATCTTTTGTAAGAAACATGACGAGAAAGCGGTATTATAAGCTGTGCCGAGAACACCTACATGCATGTTTAATACCCCTAATGCATGCTAAACCTGTGTTATTACCGAACAATCTTGATAGCTGCCTCACAGTATTAAGACTCTAATTTGAAATCTTTATCTATAAGAAGCGAACGTTTTTATTGCCTTCGGCTAAAATATATCCATGCTCACGAGCGCCTCCAACTCTTTAAAATATAGTAATTTTTATTCGAACGTGAATTTCGGTGTGAATGCAACGTGAACGATCGTGCTTCAAAGGCTATTTGCTATTTTTAACTGAGAACATGTGATTTCTGCTAATTTTATTGAAATTAGTCTGTGCAAATGTATGCTGAGAACACCGCGATAAATATTAAACGATTCGCGGTATTGCATAAGCTAGACAATATTAACTATAATTTTAAAGTCACATATTTTATGCAGACGTGAGTATCTTTAAAATAATAAGTCGTCAATATTTGAACGACAGAAACCTAACAAAATTAAATAAATTTGCATCTGCTAATATGAAGAAGTACCTGCAGATCTTCAGGTATTCATCAATTTCGCCATGTTTGTCGCCAAGACAAACAAGATTAAGCTAATGTGACAAATAAGCAGCAAATTGATGTCAACAGTAATTTTATTCAAATTAATGTAGTATATATTGATTCGTAATTGTGAAGTTAAGCGACGGCTGTTTGTAGGCACGTCTTGCACCTGTCTGATAAACGACAGTGCAGAATTACAGGAGAAAAAAGCCATGTGTTGAATATTAAAATAATAGCGCAGAGACTCATAAAGTGCCCATGTTATTCATTATAATAATGTAATGAGACCGTAATACGTTATTTGCAGGAAATTAAAAAGATGCATTACGTGGAACATGTAATTTTCATAAAATATGTTCCGACCAGCCTGCGTACAATTAATTAACTAATAAGTTATACGCCGGATAAACGTGGCTAACCGATATAGTACCCATCATGCATCGTAGCTCAGCTACAATTTAAAACACTTTAAATTAGAACAGATCTATTTGTGTTAGATTCAATCACCATCTAGAAACAGTATAGTCATTTTTATTGTGACAAATAGTTATTTTTCTTTCCAGTATGAACTTTTGCATTAAATAACACTTGAAAAAAGTTGGAAACTATAAGGAATTATGCGAATGTATTTTACAATAGAATTAAAATTATATTTATGCCCTAATAAGTAATCAGAAGGCAACAGAAAATACATTATTTTGATCGATAAATTATTTCTAGTCGATGAAAGGATGCTTAACTAAAATATGGGTAAGTAATCCTGTTGTACTGGAATGTTTTTGAGATGGTACTAACCTTGGAATGGATATCCAGTGAAGTACGGAGCCATGTTCAATGTTGATACTGCCATTTACTGATCGCACGTACAATGTCCTCATATAAGAAATCGCGTCACCACAGTAACAGTTGACAGTTCTTATGACAACAACAACAACAACAATCACAGATTTCCGAATTCGTTAGACAATCACAGTTCGTTACGAAACACACTGGTATCGAGTGGGGATTTGTACTAAGAAGGCACAAGTAGTAGTTTCTGGTTGGTATGTCACTTCACGGTAGCCGGTATACGGTCACTGGTTCGGTATCCAGCGTGCAACTGAATGACCACCGTAGCTCTCACACTCTAGGAAGGTGTTTGCTGGCAACGCCTTCTTCACGGCGGTTTCCTTTGTGTTGGTTGACGGGGTCTCCCATTGGTGATACCAACGAGAGGCGGCACCATGGTACTCGGCCCCCATAGGCGGGGGTCATGGGTTTAATGTCCCAGTACAACGAGGGGCCACCCCGGTAGACGCTCTGTCTGGGGTGAACTAATATGGTTTTTTTTTGTTTAGATTTTTTATGGGTCGAGTTTTTGTATTTTGTGGTCATTCATAACACGAATAAATTTTTATGAATCGATTTGAACTACCGTTAACCAACGCTATTTTCTAAAGAAATACATAATAAAATGGAATTTGCAATTTTTTGACTTTATAGAAAAAGAACTTTGGGTATATGAAGCGAAAGAAATTGCCAATAGTGAATAGACAGTATACAAAAATACAATTTTTATATTATTTTAAATAAAAATGTATGTACACATGGCTTGAAGCGTTTCAAATGTATTGAGATTTATTTTATGGAAGGCTATAAATAATAAATTAACTATATGGAACCAGTTCATGTAAAATGGTATTTACTACAAAACTTCTTCTTACAGGCATCAACCATTTGAAATAACAACATCCAATATCTAGTTAACCACAAAACCATTTAGCTAAAAGCCTCTCAAATGTACCACATTTTAAGTACCCCCAAGTACTGCATAAATGCTTTAACAGACAACATTAAAACAATGGTTATTTTTGTTTAAAACTAATAAATAAAATACGTTTTCTTATTCTAGTATTTAATTTTAAAATTACTACATATGTACTTACCTATATGCCTGACTAGTAACTTATATTAAATAGTGTATTGTGCTAGTCTATGTTTATTTTTATTACATTTAGTTTACGAAACCTATCGTAGTATTGTTGTTTCTTTGAAATGTTCTAACAATGATTTAGATTAAATACTGTCATTGTGCAGGTTGTATTTCAAACTATATTCTCTTCCCTGGTCTATATAGACGAGCTCATACCATGTACACACACTAGGCGACGGTATTATGTTTTCATATTGTGAAGCCTACTCAAGTGTCACATCTAGAAGTATCGTACGACGCCGCGTCTTGTTTTGTTGTTTCGTTTCAAAGAAGACTGTATAGTTCTCGTACGTCTAGCTATGGATATACTATATGTAGGTATAACCTGTATATATGCATGTATGTATAGATGTATGTATAGATGTATGTATGTATGTATGCTGTTCAGTAATTAACTGATTATAAATCTGGAGCCAAGCTCTGACGCCCCTCCCAGCATTCCTCCAGTCAGACCACTTCTCAAATTCAATTAAGTCGACACCTCGCCCTTCTTGAACCACAGGTACGGATTAACAGAAATATGAGTACCTCCTTCTTTCTAACAGTATGGTTTTATTTTAATAAATCAATATCTATATAACCAATAAAAGAAAAAAAAATATAGTTATGATATATTCTAGATTCGTTTTTTCCCGATCTTTAGTTGATAAATATTTTACAGTATTAATATTTATTAATAGATTTACACGGTAAAATAAAAAATAAATTTTTATGTATTTCGTTTCAACTGACGATGTATATTTTAATATCATGTTGAAGATGAAAATTTCTTCAAACATTAGTTGTTAAAAACAATGAGCTAAGTGCTGTCCTGTCTAGGCTTGTTTCTTTATGTGTCGCATTGTGTATGGAGCGCCTGCATTTTGGACCATACTGTAATATAATTCACTCTTTCATGTGAAAGCGGCTCACAACAATAATACATTCACATTTGTTATTAAATATACTGAAAATCATGTCGCCTTACGCGGTTGACTGTTGTCAACACTCCTCCATACACCGACCGCTGAGAAATCTAATTTGAATATAACTCTTAAGAATACCGTACCATTTTTTATAGGATTTTCTAAAAAGCTTAATGCTGCTTAAACATATGTAGATGAACATTTTAATATGTGTATATTCAAATACTAATGTACAAGTTTTTAATTAAAAACCGAAATCATTAGAACTTGCTTGCGAATACGTTTTCTGCCTGTTTCATTCAATCCAGATGTTTTTGCGGTTTTTACTGTCTCAGTTCGGTTCACCTGAGTAACAAGTTGTCTAAGATTAAAGCGTGAAGTTCTGGCAGCATGTTACGCATACGTACCCTAAGCAAACACGACGTCAAAAAGGCATAATCATTGATATGGATACCCATTAAATCATATTCTTGTTTACTAACATACGATGAACGTGGAACATACCATACAATCACTTCATTTGATACACTTATCTCCCATCTCTGGTGTGTGTGCGCGCGCGCGTGTGTGTGTCTATTACATTCACCGCGATGAATCGTTCATAAATGTGCGTGTATAACACCGAATAAACGCATTAATAAGATGTATTTTCATAGTCAGTTACACCTAACCGACCTCGTAAGAAGTCTCACTGTACAGTATGAACTACTAATGAAGTGTGAGACGTGCTGGATGTAACAGCAGATCTCGCTTCGGCTCTGATCAATCATAATCAATCATGTATTGATTCCACTGTGCGTCTGCCCAGTCCAAGTCTGTGGACCTACAGCGTTGACGGACATTGTAAAAGAGAATCGACATTATTGATCATGTCATTAGAAAAAACCACCGATGTATGTGTTAGCTATACATTTCAGTGCAGGTGTGAAGTACACATTAGGAGTATTATTTATTTTATTTTTTTTACGTGTTCGATGAAACTTGTATTTGTTTTCCATTAATATTGATGTATCAGCAATTTTGAAAAATGAAGAAATTATTTATTTCACCATTCTTGCAGGTATAATTTTCAGTTCTTCACTCAATTTTTTTATTGTAAAAATTCCACCTTTTAATCTAATATTTTTAATTTGATCTTGAAATATTTTAATATAGCCGTAGAGATTAAACATTTAAAAATTTACGTTTATAATTTCGATTATATGAAATGTCGAAGACATTTCTAAAAACTGAATCGCATAAATTCCTAGATGTCTTCTTTTGGAGATGATAAAGATGTATGTATAAATAAATAAGAAATAGTGTTTTGTTGGGTTATGTCCCGAGAGAGTTGCTGTTGTCTAGTTTTCCGTTATGTTTAAGAAAGCCAGTAGAAGGATCACTGTAGAATAGTTAAACGTCGATGTAAAGTGACAGTATCTAGGGACATATCATACCACACGGTACAACAGTTTTACAAATGACACTCTAATTTTACTTTTAGTTCGGTACAATACCAAGTGTGGCTCTGGAGAGCAATCGTTGACAGTAGTCTTGATCCATCCGTCAAGTTCTGTCAAGAACAGTAGTTCATGATCTGATGTATTGGATCGCCTTTGGGAATTACAGAAGTGTGAACGAAAATATACTTGTAGTGTTCCTTTAACTCCATAGGTATTTACTTGTCTGCCTCTTGGGTAGTTTCTTTTATTATATGTACCTAGTTGTTTCTACATAGTGAACTCATACCAAATATACTTTAGTTGTTAACTTCCAAACAGTTTCAAAACAGGACAACAAGTAAAAACGTGCGATTATTCTCTCTGCTCGAGTGCTATCTAGTGGCAAACCAATAAACTAAAAGTTAAACGTTCACACGCGTTGATTTTTTTTTGCATTTATTTGTTGTAAATAAACGTGCTCCTCCATAACATGGGCAAAAAGAAAAAAATAAATAGCCAGAAAATTTAAATCGGCAATATCCATTAAGTCTGTAATTGCGCCGTTAAAACTCGAAGTCGTTGTGCATCATTGCTCAGGTCGTCGGGCGGCACATATAGTCAGTCACATTTGTAATGGGGTCGCAACATCTCGACTCCCCACCCATGTTAATGTGGACCCTCCGGCGACGGTCCCTTTTCTCTCGCGATTGCCGGACACCGGGACCATTTTATTAGTTCACCGGCCACTCACTATACCCTTATATTCTTATTTTATTGTTTCCAATGCGTGCGTACATACACTCACAGACAGACCAATATATTGGTTGGTAACAAAGTTAGTAGGTTCATCTTCGCACCGCTCACTGGTATCACCAAACGGATCTCTCAGAAACTACGGATGTATAAAACATTATAAATATAGGTATGAATCGGTTTCTCCATTTATTTTGTAGTAATTCATTTTTAAAAACATATAAATAAAATTACTTTGTTTTACTACTTTATGTTATATTTTTTTTAATATCAATATGTTGTACATGTTTCGTATATATAACATAAAGTAATAAAATAAAGTAATTTTATTTATAAATTTTTTAATGATAGATGTACTTTTGCTTGTAATAAAATTTTACATTGCATTGGAGGTAAATATTAACTAATTTATACCTACAAGTCATCATATAAAAACTGCAAGGTAAAAATTTGGTTATGCTTACATATAATTTACTTGAGTTTATTTCCTCTACAGATTTATTTAATTTATATAACCATAAATTACATTTTCACAAATCTCAAACGCCGGAGGGTTATATTTTGCTCTAGGAAAATATTTCACAAACTTTTTTTATCGTATTCGGTACCCTTAACGCGTAGTACCGTAAAGTTCCTTTGGTGTGCGCCGACCAGGTGGTCCCGGTACCCTAAACGCCGGTTCTAATTCCACAGCCTACGACACAATAGGTAATAGATGACTTGTCTTATTAGATTATCCACGCCGATAATATGTACAACATGGAATCCCATGTTTATGTCTGTCTCTGTCCAACTCGCTGAGTACAGTGTATACAGGGATTTGTACGTACATCGTAGTACTGTCAGTTGAAGGTCTTGGTGGTCCCCGGACAGTGTGCGTTATGGATAGCTTGGTTACCGCTATAGATTGGTAAGACTTATTGAAAGTTTTGCGCTTTTGTCAGTTGGATTTTGCACGGAGGATGGACAAATTTTGAAAAGGACGCACCCGTGCTTAGTTTCGTTATAGTTTCTGATTTTCTTTAACTACATAAGCAAGGGTAAACTAATGTAAAATGTGAGATGAAGGATGAGTTAATCATAACTGTAACTCAAGTAGCAAAATTGTTTGGTACTGTTAACATTTTAAATAAATGGTTTTGTAACATCTGAAAAGGCGCAGACTGAAGTATTAATATATTATAAATTATTGATAGACATTTTTATTTTGCCCATATCGTTTTCTGCATAATTAATAATCAGATTTAATCATTTAGATCCCCACATATATTTGTACAATTGATAATAATGAAATTATTTATTTAGAAATAATAATTTTATAACTGAATAATATATTTAAAATAAATAACTACAGTTTTCTTATATTTTAATATTAATGACAACTTGGCCCTCAGCTTTTTCTATTGTTAATAAGTTATGTACTTTCGAATTAATTACAATTAAGGACTTATTCAATATTTTCTAAGCGGTGATCAGTTCCGGTAAAGAAAATATGATAAATATTGTGAAATTTCTTACTGAAAATATAATCATGGTTTGCGAAAATGAAAATTGTTTATGACACATGTTATCGAAAACATAATGAAATAAAAGTATATTTCACATAACATTCGCGAGTTTCTTTCGTAACGCCAGTTACAAACAAGTAGGCAGATCTGAATAAAGTAACACCCATCGTATTCCCACCAGTTATATGCAAGTAAGTATGCAGCGGGTCCCTCCCCGGCTGGTACTATGCTCATGCAACGTTGAACAGTAGTATAGATAACACGTACCATATACTGTACCATTATCCACACAGCTCCCATTGCTATCGATAATTACTTCCACAAGTACAATAGAGCATATGTGCATGAGGCGACCAATCAGTGGATTTCACAGTAGTTTACTACCAGATGCCTGCCTTAAATATTTTTTTTTCTGAATTGAATTGCCAACTTCCATTGCTATTAATGTTGGTATCGGTATCCGGGTTTTGACGCGCGCTATCGTAGTGCTTCTGTTTAAAGTTTCCACCATGGATATCGTGGGATTTCGACCATATATTTGACATTGAATTACCGCGGAGATGGAGTACAGACCTATTTTCGCGGGATATCCATTCCAAGGTACATATTTATATTTTATTTCTTATGACATTTATTGCAATAATTTATGCGACATTTATTAGCACTGTTATCTTCTTTACAAATGAAGTAATAATATTTGCAATATTACCTACTAGATGTATAGCATATACGTACGTAGTTTAAATAGAAATTCACATAGCAGTAAAATGAAAAATATGAATTTCTATTAAATATTAATGGTTATGTAAACAATTAGGTGTGGGTGCACAGTGCTTAACTCTTAATTAAATTCAAATTGATTCCACATAAAGATTACAACTAGCTAGTTACAGGATGTGCAAGCTTGACTGTAAAATATTTCCTGTTTTACCGGAAATACTCATATCATTTAGGTTTACTACCTACTAAGTAATTGTTTAAGTAAATATTAAAATCTTATCATATACCTAAAGGTAATATTTTATAAGTGTTTAATTATATCGATCGGCCGATCTATCGTACAACTATTATAAATTCACAATTTTTAATTAATTTTTTTCTTGCAGTGCAGATACTTAATGGTGATATCTTGATTATTATTTTTATTAACTGAAACAGGTATCATAAATATAAACCTGTACATGTGAACAATAACAAATGTTAATAGTATGACGTTAAGATCATTTCCTGTAAAATTCTATAGGAGGCAAAGAGGTGTGCTAAATATGAATTTAATGCCTCGTTTGATTCCAATATGCCTTAAATTTATTTTTAATTGGTTATTTCACGCCTATTATGAAAGACACATTATTTACATTGATTGAATACTCAAAACTGAATTTATAAATAATATTTTGAGTGTAAAATACGTATCTAAGGGTGATTCCCAGCAAAATTTCTTAGTGCAATGAAAGCTATATCGATTAATTTGTATTGGTACCTACAGTATTTTAAACGTGACAATATTTTTGCATATTGAACATACAGGTTAATATCGAATTTAACGATGTGCTCGTATTGTAAGAAAAAGTATGGTGTAAAAAGGCGATGCGTTAAATTGGCAATGCGTCTTTACCCTCTCAATTATTGTGTTAATCGTTCAGCTTTAACGACGTTTCGAATATCATAAATATTAACCGCAACATCGGTAAATTAACGTAAAATTACTTATTTCGTGGGCCGGTGCCTTGGCTAATTTTACAGGCCATGACGAACAGCGCGAGGACCCACAACGGCACCACACCACACCATCTCGATCACATCAAATTTCTTTTCGTTTCAGACAGCCGCTCTCCCAATAATACGTACCTTCTTAATCTCCACAATGCACAATTGCTTTATCAGTACTGAAGTACCCAGCCACCGGTCCGTTGTCCAAGTCGGAAATAATAAATCTTACTTCAATTTCGGCATTCTTTGATTTACATTTCATAATATCAGACCTGTCCTAAAAAATTCTTTTACGTAATATCATACTTTCAAATACAAAATGTCCAATCATATAAGCTAAATATACAGTTAGTAAATATTTATTCATTGGATAGTATGATTAATATATAATTGCATGTCACGTTCATTAAAAAACAACTGTGAATTTCACTGGTAATTAAAAATTTTCCGTTTGCCTCATCAGCGTTGTACAGAAGTGCAAGAAAAGTAAAACAAACTGACATAGGTACCGATATATGCTTGCGGTTATTGCAGATCTATCTACATAGAGTTGATATTACGGGTGTTTGTGTACAGGAAGGAAGAGAGCAGTCGAGTGATACCGGGTGCCGCCAAACGCGCTCCTTGTTTATATAATAACGTAATTAATTACAAGAGTGACTTGTTCATCTATCTCTCGCATCTCGGCTCGGTCTCGCCTGAGGTGAGGAGCCGCGCAATCTTCTCAACAAATTATAGTTGTCGAGATTCGATTCGGGCTCCCAAATTACCCGGCCCACCCCTGCAAAGCGGTGATTAAATAATCATTAAAGAATGCAGTCGAATTAATGTACCACCGCGCTAGCTAGCTCGTGGTCAGCATTGACCATCGCTCTAACTCCATCTCTCTTGCACTTCTATATCGGAGCATATGTATATTTTAGGTCTGTCACATCATTCGCTTGGGCACGTGTTATTTTCTCTTCAATGTGTTCCTCTCGCTGTTCATCCAAAATTGTATTTAACGGGAAATAAATTTAATCAAACCATAATGTTCATAGGAAATAGAAAAACTATGCAATATTTGTTAGGAAATGTAAACGTCTGTTTTAATTAAAAAAATGTTGATAAATATAAATAAATATTAATCAGTTAGCTTGTATAATACATAATGAATAAAGACATGAATAAATTGTAGTTTGTTTTAAATAAATATACGTAAATTAAATATGTTTGCGAAAGAGCTTATAAGGAATAATCCCAGATAAAGTAATACAAGTACACAGTATACAGTATTATTCCAAGTTACAGAGTTTGTTGTATAAACACGCGTGCAAGTGTGCGTGTCTAACTTCTGAATCGTCTACGACGGTATATCGGAAGTTTCCGAAATTTGTTTGCGAGATCAAAACTTTGACAATGGCAAGCTTGAGGAGTCTAATATTCATTGTCTCATTTATTTACTTTACGCAAATATGTCGCAAAGTTCCTAGTCAAGTATATATTTAGAAATTATCAAGAAATGAACATATTTTCTTCAAGATGATTCTATTTCACCGATTTTGTAATTGTAGGTAAAACTTATCTGACATACCTAATAGTAACATTGTGCGTCAAGTCTATAGTATATAAGGAAAATACAACGTTTCCTGAATAGCCAGACTGATACTAACTGGTGTGAAAATTTCCACATGCATATATTGTCACTCACTGCGTGTTGAAAAGCGGAAAAATCGTTGAAATACTGACTGGTGAATTTTCATTACATTGTGCCGGTGAAGAGGTGTTTTCTAGAATGAGCTTGTATTTAATTTTCTCACCGCGAGTGCAGTATCGCGATAACGAGGATTTTTATCAAGTCATCATAGCGTGTAATGCATCCTCCTTGTTACCTTCTAGTTTATAATACACAAGATCATTTTAGCATGTTTTACAATAATAATTGCTTTTCTCAGTAAAACGAGGCACCGTTGATGACTCATTATAGTTTCATTACTAGTTTTCAGTTTAACTGCTGCAATAAATTTTAAAATTGACTTTACTTCCCAGACTTGCGAATATGTTTGTACTTCTAGCACGCATATGAGTATACATACATACCTACATATATATGCGCATATTCCGAATGAATGCATGCCATTTATTTGCATCTCGCATCTCGCATCTTCTGTTCACTTATTCACACGATGACAGACTGTACTTAACTTGTTTTTATTTTCACTAATTACGGCCCGTGATAGATAGTACGCCTATCAAACCAGATCTCGTATGGAAATAAGCTAGTGGGTGGAACGAATCACTGTAACGGTTAGTAAAACTCGGCTAAGCTGGATATCATATCTGTACTTTCAACTCATGATCAAAATGCAATCAATGTGCTGATGAAACATTCACCAGATTCCATTCATTTCGTACGAATTCGACGAAATGTACACTAATGGACAAATTTTTAAATTTGCTGATTTAAAAATTTAACGTATACTGGCCAGCGAGTTTCAAATAAAATGAAATACAAAGTCACTATGTCATTTATTCTTGATTAGTACATTGGCAAAGTACCATCGATTTATTTGTAAATAAATAATATTACTTCGCAGGGCAGGGTCGCGTGAATCAACTCGGTGGAGTATTTATCAATGGGCGACCTTTGCCGAATCACATTCGATTGAAGATTGTAGAAATGGCAGCGGCTGGAGTGCGTCCATGCGTGATCTCACGACAATTAAGAGTCTCGCACGGGTGCGTGTCTAAGATATTAAACAGATATCAAGAAACCGGTAGCATTCGACCTGGTATCATTGGTGGATCGAAACCACGCGTCGCCACATCGGAGATAGAAGCTCGCATCGAGCAACTCAAGAAAGAACAGCCTGGCATCTTCTCCTGGGAGATTCGAGACAAGCTGATCAAGGTGAGATGTATGACAAATCCCTATTAATTTTCTTGTTTATTAAAATATGTCCCATGCGAAATAATTTTGTAAAATTATTTTCATGAAAATTATTCTTTGCTCCATCTCTTCTAATTTATTTCACTATTATCTAGTATTCAAATTCCAAAACAATAAGTGATTTTAATTGTAAACTTGAAGAGGAATAATGTATTTATATCATTATTGAGATGAATGCAACGACACTTATTATTAGATGATCATCAATTCTTTCCCACGTCCTCTTCATATTTATCCATGTTTTTTGTTCCCTGAATTGCTGAAGTTTGGCGCCAGTCATACATGTATTAGTATTACATGGTACTTACTCGTTTAATGGCTTATTAAATTTTAATATCCAGTGAAATTATACATTCAGCAAAAACTTCCGTTTTGTTTCAAACATTTTCTTCTTGGCAATGCATAATAACTCAATGTCAAGTTTGAATCCTTAATAGCATATCTATAGAAAGATACTTGTTGATATATTGAACTTTTTGGGGAATCTATTCCATTTAGTAATTAAAAATCTGGCTAAATTTAATAATCTTTGCTTTTATTAAAACTTAGTTTCGACATTGTATAACGAGTTTCGAAAAGAGTTCGCGAACTTTTAGAATATTAATATCGGAATGTTACTCCTCCTTAAAATCACGACGGAAGGAAAAAATATTCCTAAGATGGTACTAAGTATATGTTACATTGTAAAATTATACCCCTCATTACATTAACTAACATACGGGGCGGTCAAGGATGACGCCATGGATAATTCTATCATTTTGACATTTAATATTTCACGTCTATGTAATTCCCATAAATATGCAAATATCCAGTTTGCGAAAAGGCTTTCGTGCTGTAATAATGGAGCACGATGAATAAGGCGTCCATATTAGCGCATGTTCACGTCAACACTTTTACTTCCACACAGGATAACTTGACTTGTTACTTTCAGTGACAGAATTGGTCTTCATATTGACAGATGACAGCTGAAAATCCACTAGGCAAATATTCGAGGAATAGACTGTTATATTTCACTAGACCTTTATGCTTTCCGTAGAAACAATCACAACCATTCGAATTCCATTCGTACTTCATAATTCTTTATTATTCAATGTACGTTTTCATCTGTCACTTAAATCTCTATTAGTGGTACTGTCCGTTGCACGATATAATATATTTTATTTTTCATAATTTCAATTTTGTGTGGGATTGAATAACTTGAATACGTATAACTTTTACATTGCACATGTTATTTATAGAATAATGAAACCACATTCAAGTATATGTAGCAATGCAATAAATTCTGACATTACAAATGTGCATTTCACAAAATGCAGACTCTATTCAGTACAACTAAAAATATTCAGATCATGGTTCGTGACGGGAATTGCAAGTATTTGAATCTTTCGCATAATAAAAATATATAAAGGGCAACATATGAAAAGAATGTCGCTAACATACTTATATAGAAAGAATTTTTAAGCTGATAAAAAAAGAGTATATCGCAATGTGTCAGCAGTTGATTCGTTGCTATAAATAAGTGTTACGAAAACCATAAACTACATTGGTAGGATAAAAACAGCTAGTGGAACTCCATCCAGACCAACCGAACACTGATTACCGTGTAATAATTCCGCATTCTTCTATGAGCCACTAATTTCAGCTTTGGTTTGGGATCAAATGATCCCGTGCACTTGTGAGTCTGGCCGTGGCCGTATCGCGTGCGAGACCGTGTCGAATTTGCGTCGCATCCAGACGGGCCGTGCAGAATGTGCACGGGCGTGGGTGGATTGGGTGCGTGGCGCACCGCGTCAACAGACACACACACACACACACACATATACACACGAGTGCGCAAGAAAGCGGCCGAGGGACGTAGCGGAGATGGCGGTGGAGGAGGAAGAGTTAGGACAATGGTACCCGCGTGCCATGACGCGCGCCCTCAAATTACCTCCGCGGACATCTGCCGATAACATCGCTCGCTGTAGCGGGGCCGGACCGGCACGGCTGTAATCTAATAGACGGCTCGCGGGCCCGCTAAACACCTAGCGGTGCAGCCCCGCTACGATACAGTGGCGGCGATAACATACGGGCTTATCTCCCGGTCTTGTACATCATTCATATCTTCATGGTTTTACAACTTGAAATCGTTTAATACTACCGTATAAAAATAGATATATGTATAGTATGTCTGCTCCCTAACTAGATTTAAATTAATAACTGCTATATTTTAGCCACATACGTACATATATTAGTATCAATCAATTGGGCAAAAGCTTATTGGTCTAACATTCGGTAACCTTAATACTTAATAGTATTATTATTTTAATGAAACACAGGTCGGTTGTGTTGTGACAGTGTCGGAATTAGAATCGCAACGTGCACTTGTTGGGTTGTGCGTGTTAGTGTTGGTGGGTAGCATATGGTGTTAGTGCTGGCACGGCACTGGTTCGATTACCGGTGTGTTGTGTTTCGCTGTCGGATGATGTTGCAGTGTGTCGTTCTGTGGTTCCGTGTGTCGGCAGCGTGTAGCGTGCCGGCACGGGCGAGTGTGCTAGGCGGCACCGCTCACGACACCATGTCCTCATCCGTGGCATCACATCATCGCCGCAATCATACCAGCAACACAGGACCGGTCTGCCCTAAATTCCTGAAATATAAGTACGTATTTATATTCATCATTCCCATCTGTCATTCTCTAGAATGAAATACATTATCTGTACTGGATATTTTATATACAGAATATTTGTATAATTATTCCAAATATAACTATTGCTGTCACTTAGATTTATACATTTTCAATCCTGATGTATATTTAAGGAACGCATTAATGCATTAGGGAATATTATATAAACCGTCCCTGGACAAAATGCTTGCCCCCGTTGACATGCACGCCTATGCTCTTGTTGTAATGTCTCGCGAAATCTCCGTTAATTCATGCACTCTGAATATTCATCGCGTCACATGCGGCTGCGTCACGTGCCGCCTGCTCCGCTTTCGCATCACACAACTACACGCACACACCAACATACGCCCACAAAATGTATAAGAAAAAAGCTAATAGCACGCAAAGACAGTTTCGCAAACTTTGCCGTACGCCATTCTCTTGAGAACGCTGACTATATTAGTTTCTAAACGTAATCCGCCATTAATTCCATATCAGTTATTGTGTTTGTGCGAGAGATTCTACGTACTTGAATTTCTACCCATATTGTAGTACGTACAGTGTAATTAGATAATAATTTTTTTTCTAAATACTATACTACATCTAGCGTTGAAGCCACCCAAAATTTGAGAATTTAATTAAGCACGTACATTCATTCATTTCATGGTACATTCACACTAAATACGTACCACATTCACACATTAGGGAAGTCATATATTATGCCGTTTAATTTCCCCCTGAAGCTAAAAATAGCGTTCAATTTCAATCGCAGATCGACCACCAGACTGTTAACCTATATTTACGGCATTCTTTCTCGTGGTAGGCACACTGTGATCGCTTGTTTTATCTTGATGACAGGTTGATCTGGGCGACTAGGTGCACGGTGTCCCGCGGCGTTTTTTGAAACGTTACCCTTGTATATACGCATATGTTTATTATTTTTGACGCAATCGCACGGAACATTATCGACTTTAGACACCAGACCAGACACCTTCGATCGTTGATTGTAATCGCTTTTGGCCGATCATAAATTGAGATTGTCTTTAACTTAAGATAAAAGATATTGTATCACGAAAATTTTTCTTAAATATTTTATTCGTAAACTTTTTATTTTGTCTGATGGTAAACTATTGTTTATGATGGATATTACTATTAGTTAAATAAAATATATTCACATGCAATAACGTGTTCATGTAAAGTTTATGTGGATCATGTGCCAGATAAACATTTATCCTAGAATCAATTTAACTGAAACATTATGATTACTGTACTTCCATCAGCAATAATCACATAACGGTTTAGTTATTACCGATTACACAGTAAAATATTATTATTAGTCGCAAGAAGTGAAGAAAATGACAATAAATTAATAGGTATTTATTTTTCAAACATTGCTAAATGTTTCTTTTTTTCCATCATGTAAAAAACATCTCTTACGTTCCTTACATTATGTTCGAAATATGATTTATAATACGTATTTGATTGTCCCTGCTTATAGTAGTAATTGAAATAGGGAATTAAAGCATATCGTTGTGTTATTTAAATTTGTCGGCATAGGAAGGCGTATCGGATCCACCCAGCGTTTCCTCAATTAGTCGACTTCTCCGAGGCGGTCGCAAAGACGATCCTGATGGAAAAAAGGACTACACGATAGACGGCATCTTGCGTGGTAAGTTTTATTCTAATTGTTTATTTTTTCGCTACATCTCTGTCGCCAAGTCATTCCTTTTCCGTAATTTAAACTGGCACGTTTGAAAATGTCAGAAGATTAACACCGTCACCACTGACTACGTTTTGCGCGTTGGAAACATTTAATAAAATCTAATCTCAGCCGGATGCTGTTGTGGCACACAAAACCACCCGTGCTTATTTTTTCTGCTGTGTGTAAGCTGGAACAAGTAGTATATGTATGTGACAAGGATAGAAATTGTGCTGCTGCGTCAGAGGCTTTCAGTTTCATTTGGACTGTTTGACGTTTGCCGAATCTCCCGGATTATGGCGGTCAATAGCAATAGCTGTACTGATTTATGTAGTGGTAATTTATAGCGATCGGCAAGTTTCGCCACATTTTGAAATATGAGTGTTCTCTGAATACACTGTGCAGATTATTTTAGTTTTTTGTTTTGTTTCGCTACAACGCCTGTTCATGCGGCCAATTGCCTTTGGGCATAACGTGATATCGTTTTTTTTTGTGTTATGGCTTTAGTTTCATTGGTATGAAAACAATCACTACAAAAAATATATTTCAGAGTTCTTTTTGTTCTACGCTGATTTTTTAGTTTCCCATTTTTCATTGAATATTTTGACATTTATAATATGTATTTGAAATATACAATCTAATTTAGATTTATTTTATTTATAAGGCAATTAAGTTGAATTTTAATCCCTTTGATCATAATAAATTCAGTTTGATCGGAATTCCTTATCAAATGATCGTTAGTATATATATAGCGACCGGTGAGAATTAATATTACCACCAACGCAGTTTTAGACAAAATAAAAATTGTCAAACGTCAAGCAGTCAGAATGGACAGTAATCTTCTGAGATACAGCCAGCTTCTTACCTGAAGCTTGATAGTACCGCTCTCCGCCGGTCGCGGCGCGCGTCTCAAAGGCACAAAGGTGAATCGGACAACAATGAGATACATAACATTCAAACATTGACACCGCTTTAGCTCAGTTGTCACTGGATATCCTTGTCCCACTTGTATGTAACGGCCGCCAGCCCTCTTTGTTGGTTCTTTATTTTGCTTTTAAGAGTTGATCGGTGGTGCTGTGACAGGCTGCAACATACGTGTTGGAAAATTAGCAGACGATTTAACATTGTATGCCTCTACGAATATAAATAGAACCTAAGCGGATTCATCTGACGCGTTTCTGCATATTTTACGGCCGGTGGAATTAATATTAGCGCTTGTTAAAAAAGCCTGTAAATTATTAGCATCTGTTGCTTGTAACGCCATTGTATCACGACAGAATTAAACGCGCATTATTATACTTTGTGACACAACTTTAATCATATCTATACTTGCAATGTTTACTTGTTTCACATGTGTTTTGCAAATAATTTAACTAATATGTATATTTGTGGTACCTAACTGGTAAGAATAATAATAATAGAAAACTATAAATTAAATATTATTGTCAAATCCGGTATACGTGACACAAAATAACAGTTATAACCACTAACAAATAACGAAATACGAAGAAAAATATATACAGTTATTATCTTATATATTGCTGCTGTATTCGTTTTAAATGAACTACTAGTTTATGTTCCCTGGTAATAATACATATATGCAAATAAATGTGAAGGCCTTCTAGATTCTAGGAACGAATTTTAATTGTTTCATAGAAAAAAATACATTACTAACATTTTATTCTCTTCCGTTATTTCATTTCTACAAATTTTATGCCACCACACATTCTATTACGGCATATATTATATATGTCAACAACTATTTTCTCCGCCATTGAAGTATTTTATATTATGAGAGTAATAGATTTAAGACTTTTTCATATTGACTTTCGCAGTGACAATTTCCAATTGTACATATATTTTATATTCGATCATTTTGACAGACGCGCTTGCGTAATACGGTCAATATAATTTTAATTCATCTGTGTAATTAAAAGGTAATTAGTTCGCTAAAGCTAACGGATGTATCCCTGAAATGTGAAGAGCTTTTATTAAAATTTTTGTTAAATTGAGAACAAAGGAAGCTCTGTATTGTGGAAGTAAAAATTCCTAAATTCTACACAATATCTAATTAAAAATAGCATGCTGTTATGAAAGCACGCCTCTTGTAATAGTTAATCTTTTCTACGTAATCGTAAAACAATATGTACTGCACAATAATCTATGTTCACAATTTTTAAATGGACTACATTATTATTACATTATTTTCACTTGCAAATTTTATTTAATACATGAAATCTTTGTCTATCAAAAAACTACATTCAATTTTTCATAACTAACTCGAGCATGTGCGCAGTATTTTCATTTGAAATTATTTAAAAGGATTAATGTTTTTTTTTTCATTTTAGTTAGTTAGAATGTCGGCATTGTAGTTTTGATGCCAAAGCACAGCGCGATCTCATTGTGAACCAATGTTATGAATACACTGGCAAAAAGTATTTGTCCGCACTCGTGGACACAAATAAAGAAAAATAAATTTACCGTCATGTTTTCCAAAATTGTGAGTGTACTCGACAATACCTTGTTTAGATATTTTCACTGGTGTTACAATTCGTCGGCGCGTATGTTGCGACATTCACTGTCGTACGAAATGGGACCTTAAATCTGGTCAATATAAGAGTGTATGGCTGTGAAGTGAAATTGACCATAAGTCTTTCGGGTATTCAAACTATTCACCAAGTTGACGTTTGAACAACGCTTTTTGGTATTCCGCCTTCTTTACGGTATGCCGCACACTCGCACTGACATATTTCGAACATGTAGTAGTAGCTTCAATTTCGGCCAGGCCTGTCAGTTTGATAAACTAAATTCTTATCCACGTGAGTTAATAAATACACAGCCTGCTCGGTTAATACATTTTTATTTAACAGATGTGATCGTAAATATCTCGTTCGCTTGGAGATTTATCTGTAAATGTGGAATAAATGGAAAAAGTTCTAGCAATACCGGAACAACGTAATAAAATTACTTTTAATGTATGAATATCATAGGAGTATGGGTATTACACGTACGTATATATAGTTTTATTTTTTTTGTTAATGAATATGTTAATTGGCATAAAAAGGAGAATATTCAAGGAATGTCCAGCACAATTTTTGCATATTTCCTCCTACACTTGTAATTATAAACATCTCGGTGTGCGGACAGATACGTTGGCGTTGAAACAACACTGGTGATGAAGATGTAATAACAGTGACAAGCAGTAGTAGGTAATAAGTTACAGACTAGAATTATGAAACGTCAATCATAGGTCCAGTTTATCACATTCGCGGTGTGGAAAGTAGGTGGATGCGCACTCTGTTGCAGTTAAGGGTAAAAAACGTGTGTCCGCGCTAGACTTGTCGGCAACAGACAGAACTCAAGCAAGCCGTAACACTTTGCGGCGTCCTTTTAACGACCACCCGGCACGAAACTGGTCCAGATGTGAGAAACGAGCCCGGCATAACACCGGGGTAGTTCGGTAAGGCAACAGTCTTTTAGCCGACAAGGTATGGGTGGACCCAGAACGCCCACAAACACTTACCTTCAGTTCAGTTTAGTTCAGTCAGACCATCGCATAACGTCGCGCTATAACGTCCTATACCAGTGCGGCCACCCCGGAAATATTACAGGAATGCGGCCGCGCCAGTTTAATTCATGAAATATGTGCCACACCAACGTTATCTGCACAAATTCTTCCATTCCCCCATTCATTGCTTCATGGAACAACTCTGATTTTAATGTAATAGCATGCCGTGCTGTAGTATTAAAATTTCAATTAATAAAATAAACATTTTCAAAGTGGAAATTTAAACTAATAATACATGTTTAGTACTCGTTATTATTTTAATTTTGACATATATTTGAGTGACCATTAATTAACAATGAATAAGCTAATTATAATTTACACAAAATTTCATATTACTGCATAGAATAAATAATTTATTGTGCATAGATATAACATTGACAGTAAATAATACAAAATATATTATACGTATTACACTACCTGTATTTGGAGAAACTTGCTTTGCCAATGTGTGAATGTGCTTGAAAATATGATACAAAAAGAAAACAAAAATCTTGTCAAAGAAGAAAGGATAAATAATACGTGGATTGTTTTGTAACCCTGCAGATATCCCATTTTCTGACAGCAGCTTTTAGATAGATTCATGCAGAAAATTGTTTTGCTGAACATTTTCTTTTATTCTTAGATATGTGATACACACGTGTAACTGAAATATCTTCTGGACGAAGGTGACAATTTTAGTACGGAATACTTTGGTATATTTATAATCTAGTTCATTCATTGTTTTTCTTTGAAAAGATGCCGCAAAATAGTTTTTAATATGCGCTGCACCTGAAGAAATTTGTAAAAAAGTACTACAAAATAAAAGTCCTCTTAGAAGGGTGGGTACAGATCAAACTGATCTGGGCCTCGTGTCACTTCTCGAAGGCCTTGCTTACAAAATATTTTTTTTTTTATTAATTTACGGAATTATACTTTCATGATGCAAGACAATATCGATAAACTATTAAGTTATAATATTAAATAAATATGAATAGTGTTATAATTTTATTGACGTGATATTGCTTTGATAAATTACAATAAATAATCAAATAAAAAGTAGTGGATGTAATATCATATGAAATAACCGTAGTTCACTATTAATCAATACATAATATTATGTTATTACGATACTTACGTATATTATCTCTTCCGCTCCATATATTTTGTTTATTTCTGTTAATGTTAGTAAAGAATCGTCACAGTCTATAGTGCATATGGGAGATTTACGAGCATGTTATTTTAACTTGCCGCACTTATGTCTTATCATTTTTTCGCATTAAAAGCTGCTTAGTCCAGTTCTAGCTAGTGTAGAAATATCTTTTGTAGGCTGCCATAGCAATGTACCAGAACACAACGCGCAAAAAACTAAATTGTACTTTGTAAAACTTGTATTTGTGTTTTATTTGTTGTTATCCACTGCATTCGTAATATACAGTAATAAACTTATGAAGGCATTAAAACATAACTGTTTTGTAAACAAATCTAATTAATTCTGAACTAAATGCTAAAGTTTAACAGAAATATTCCATCATGAATTTAATCTTGTAAATCTGAATTGATAATAAATTTGCTTTGAATGGCATTCAGTTTCGACTGTTACGGTGCAGGAATAACTGGAATAGTTTTTTGTAACACCGCATGTGTGTGTGTGTACTCGTGTACAAATAAAATAGGTAGTTAGTTGTGTTCAACAAGCAGAGATATCGTTTATAATAGGTTCTAGGTAGACAAGAGACTCGATGTGCTGTGCGTGGGCTTAGACCAGTGTGTTCAAACTGAACACTGTTTGAATGTCTAAATGAAATATTGTTTAGCCATTAACATGGCGTTTGTTACTGGCCATGCATCGCGTTAGATAAGTGATTAATTTCGTCATTGCCCGTGGAGGTAGGTGTTCTCTAAGTTACCGGCTTGTTCACCAACGACCAGTCACTTCTTGTACAGGTTTGAACAGGCATTGAACTAAATGTGTCTATAGTTTAACCGTTTGAATCTTTACTAGGCACGACGTTATCCATGCCGTCTCATCGATTTTATTTATGATAGGTATTTAATTAAATGTGAACTTTATTTACGACTGGTCTTTATTGTTTCCGTATCAGTGTTATTAATTTGTATAATACACGAAAATATGAAATGAAATGAAACGTAAATATTGCGTACGTATTTATTGCTTTGAAACTGTAATAGGTATAAGATTATTTAAATACAATCTTCAGTCACCGGGACTGAACAATGAATATACGAGTGTGCATATATTCGTTATCATGGAGAAATACAATTGTTCTTCTTTAACTTATGAAATTTGAAATTAATTTTAGTTTTAATTAAAATTATAATTAATATATCGCCTACCTACATGCAAATGTAAAAATACTATATTGTCGTGCTTTTGAATTAATTTTTTTCGACTAGACGGGAAAATTTGTTTGTGAATCTGCATTTTAGTTCATTCATGAATATAATTTTCATCCTAACAAATTTTTACATTTCATATGCAAAGAATTATGTATGATGTAGCTTATTTATTATAGTAAAACGTGATTATGTATAAATAAATAAATCTTCTGTTATTGACATTATTTTGTAATGCTATTTATAAATAATTTTTATGGAATATATAAAATATTTTTTAGCTTCTCCGTGTAATTGCCTAAAGTTGTTGGTCATCTATCATGCAAATGTCGAACTACACAATATGAAAATATTATCATACAGCTAGATTATATTTTGCTCACAACTTATTTCTTGTGATTTCATGAATTTAAAATTGAGTCATTACTGGAAAGCACCATTGATCGATAAATTGTCTAAATAAACGAGGACATGATAGCCTTTGTCCATGGAGGTTAAACGGAGAGAATAGAAGAGCAACACGTGTTCGACGGTGATAATCGTTCTCATTAACTCCGAGTGACCAGACAGACTCCCGAACGGTCGTGATCAGGGCTATGTGAGTCCACATTTTCATAGCGTTTATTGATTGCGACGTTTAATTAAAACAGCTTTGTGATGAGCTGTACTTCATTATGATAGTTTCACTGATCAAAAGATAATTTACGTGTAGTATTTGTGAATCATGCTTGTGACATGTCTTAATATAAAATGTGTTGTGATGCTATGTTCACATTAATTGCATTATAAAAATAACACAAGGTAAATTATTTACCTTGTAGATACTGTATTCTATTGCGCAATGTTGTGAACAAATCCGGCAATTTTATTCATAGAAATGGTAGAATTTTATATTAAATTTCGACAATCGTGCTTCGGAATGAATATTTCGAGTTAAAACAAAAGCAAAAGACTTCCTTCACTTATTTTCTAATTTATTTATTGAGTCAAATGTGTCGGTGTCGGCACGAGAGAGATAAATCGTCTATTATATGCCAAGAGCCGGACGCCGAACAATGAATACAACATTCAGAGGAATCAGTGGCAATGGTGGTGGTAACCGTGGTAGTAGCTGCATTAGCTAGTCGATATTTCCGAAATTCAACACTTGAAATGTTAAACCAGTCGAGAGAGGCGTACGTACGTACGTAAGTAATTACAGGACTCGAACCGCCAAATGATAAGTTTACACGGAGCGCCTCATCATTATATTTACATGTTTTTAATTAACAAATGCGTCCTGTAATTTCTGCACGTAATATGCAGTGAAACCGGATATAATTTAAACGTAATGACTGATGTGTATCCCTACTTATTTCCGAAATGTTTGTTCCGCAGAATATTTCATGTTTGTTTTCTTTTCATTGCTTCGTATCACGTCGTAAATTTTACGTAAATTCGTTTGTGTCTCTTATTCTCTCTACGAATATGATAAGAAATGGTTTCTTTTGGTTGATTCTTTCGCGGGGATATTCTTTTACGGAAACGAATATAGAAGAGCACGTGGCCTTTCAATTTTTAAAATTGCTATTGTATATTACGGTAGAAAATATGTAAGTATGTATATATTTTCTTTATCCCTTTGAAGAAAGCAAGTATTTAAGTATTTGCATGTATTATTAAATATTCTATCGAAGCATACAACGTTATATTTACAGTATGAAGCATTGAAATGTGTCAAGGTTCTGGATGTGCGCTACAGATTCCTGGCTTTATTAGCTTATTACTTAGAAACACTCTTGTTGACAGGATGTTCTCTCATGGATGAAATTATTTTTAATACAAAAAAAAGCGGAGAAATCTTCGTGCTTCCGGACAATATGTAATGGTGACTAAAATTATTTATAAAAATCACTTACAAACTATACTGGAAAATATCTGTTCTCACCAATAAAAGCCGATGAAGTTCACAGCCCAAAAACCTGCTAAATCGCCCCCTCTGTTTGCATATTTACTGTCGCATCATTTATAATAGCTGACATAATACAAATTGCAAACAAATCGGATGGACTCACAAATGTGTGTAGTTGGGTATTCTAGTCAGTGAGAATGACACTGCTGGAAGCCGGAAGACTTTATATGTGAACAGTGGTGTTTCGGGGGTGTGAACAAGAGCACATCGTGTCTTACATGAGTGATACCTACCCGTGTCACTGCGGCATCGTGTGTGCTTGTGGCTGGACAATGGCCAGCATTGTGGTCGCGGTTGATGGTCTGAAAGAGCGGCCCGTTCTTTGACGGCATTACCTTCAAACGGGCCACCCTCGAACACTCCGCCACCGTGTTGCACATTAGTGATTTATATCCCCCGAAGTTTGTTTCACCGATACATGGGTGTCACCCCCACTAACATGCTTGTCCTTCAAGACACAGGCAGTAGGTAACTAGTATGTGTCTTATCTTGTTAACCAACGTAAATACTGTCTTAACAACAAACATGTAACATAAATGTAGGTCAAGGAATTACCTAGATATTTCCCCGAAATACGAGTGTCCAAATATTGCAATCAAAATTTGTCAAAAGAAAATACTACTGTTGTTTTGTTTGTTGAAATACAAATGGCTAATGGCAATTTGTTCGTCGATAAATACTTGCATATTTGCCATTAACACATGCATACATTATTTATTGGTTTATGGTAAATTGTTGAATATTTAAAATTTAAATACACTTCTAGGTATAACAATGAAATTTTAGCATTATTATTTTTTATCCTAATAAATGAATTGTAATTTCTATGGAAACTTATGTTCTGCTATTTATCAAGATGTAGCTCCGTGCAGAGTAAGGTAGGGTAGACGTGTCAAACATTTTAATTAATCAATAAATTGCTGAGACTGTAAAAGGTTGCGGACAGAGTGAATTCCGAGATTCGCATGTATGACCTGCAACATTTCCCGACGCTGCTTGGACCCTATATGTTAAAAGTAGGACCACACCCTGTGTGGGCCCGAAATAGTTACTTAATTAGCCAGCGGGGCTCACTATGGTCACTATGTTGGGTTCATAATTCACATCTGTCATATAATGTACACTAGCGCAATATATATTATTTTGTGGTTGTGGTTTTGTTTCGTATGCCATTTTCAAACAGAAAATGTACATGATGACAGCTGTAATTTGTCATTATATATATTAATATATCGATTTATGATTAGCTTCATAATTTAATTAATGTAATTACTTTGTAAAATAGGGTAAAATATTAATATTATAATATAAATTGTATTATTATATTGTATGTTGACTGCATTGATAAATTTTGTCGTTATATTAACAATTTAATGACGCAGTTTAATAATTTATTGATTTTGTATATATGTTTTCTGAAGCAATACAATTTCTCATTATTTTTTATGTTGGTTAAACATGACATTTAGCTTTTGCAGAAAAATTACTGAACTCGAAGAAAATAATTGAAGTAATGGTAAAGCTAATGCTTACTAACAAGTGCACAATTCGTGAGAATCATTATGAACATCGGAAGAGAACATTTCATTCATCAATATGATTCCTAGAATGGAATACTATGCCTCTTCTGTAATGTAAAATAAATTAAGTTTTCTCCGAATTAAAACCGCAAAGTTTATTTCAAATGAACATTATTCTGTATTGAACGGAGGTCAATTTAAAGATTTCATACAATATATTTGTAGTTAATAAAATAATAGATATTTCATTTATCAATTATGACGTTGAAACATAATGTAACAATTGAAGCAGAAGGTAAATTATTGTTTGCGTAGAATTGGGTGAAGGGGTTCACCCTTCATGTTTACTGAATCATAGAATATTCGATTTGTTAGAGACTACATCTGTTATAATCAAATTATATCTATGATTACATTGTTATGTGGTCGTCACACCCATTTCATTTGCAATCAAGGCTCAAGTTATCATCATACGGAAATTACTAGCCTCTCTCCTAGTTTGATTCCTAAGGACAGAGCCGTACGTGAGCAAGAACATTGTATTTATTCCTGAAACATGTAAAATATTTATTTACGGAACTACTCTAATTATGGTAATGGAAACAAAGGAATATGTATTGATAGTTATTTGTTTGTAATTAATTGAAATTATTGTTAAAATTATCCAATATTCGAAGTAGATTTTCTGATAGTTATAAGTGAATATTACAATTATCTTTCATTATCTACTAATTATCAGTTCGGAAAACAATATTCTGTTTTGTAATATAATTAGTATATTGAGAAATATTGTTACTAGCTAATTTAAAAACAATGTTAACAATGCTAATACCACTAGTTAAATGAAATTTTAATTGAAATATTTTGTTTCTACAGCCCAAGTTAGTTTTAATAGTGCGCAACCCACAGAGCACTAAAGTATTGTGTTATGCCGGCGCAGTTCTCTGCAGGCTTACAGTATGGTCACATTCGTGTACATGTCCCGACGGACAGATGTAATTAGTGCGCTAATGCTCTAAACACGTGGGTTCGACAACCGTCGCTTTGAAAACGTTTAGTGTCCTCGTGAATGGATGAATATGACAAATGAGAATAATGCACATAATGGTTGTGTATGTATTATATGCAACAAATATATCCATTTGAAACGTTACGTAACTCTGCCTATTTCGTATTAGATGAAGCTAATTATTGATGCAATTAGTGTTACAGTAATTTAAGAGCAATGATGAAATACTCTTTTTTTTTTATTTATAGTTTAACCATAAATTATGTAACAAGTTTTTCAATTATTATAAATCATTTTATAAATTAGTAATTCACTCTTTAATATCTTCTTATTATGATGGTGAAATTAGTATTTAATTTATTTTTTTTCTTGTTAGATCGTGGCGATGACGATACCGATACTGAATCAGAACCCGGGATCCCTTTAAAACGCAAACAACGTCGATCTCGAACCACTTTCAGTGGCGAACAACTAGAAGTTTTGGAAACAACATTTGCCAGAACGCAATATCCTGACGTATACACCAGGGAGGAACTGGCCCAACAAACAGGTCTAACGGAGGCTAGAATTCAGGTTAACTATGCATGTTTAACTCTCAATTCTGGTTTTAACACTGGAGTTAATTTCTAGGTGTGGTTCTCAAATCGTAGGGCTAGACTGCGTAAACATACTGGTGTTGGTAGTTCAACGAATAATTTAGGTTTTCCATCCATTCCTCTGACGAACATGCCCTGTCAGTATCCATCCGAGGCATCATCACAACATGATTGGCGGAATACACAATTTCCGGCCAACTATAACATGTTCCATTCATCATCGTTTAGCGCATCACAAGATATCGCTAGACCAAATGATTACACTTCGTATTTTGATACTTCGAACGCGAATCCTAGTTCGTCGAGTTTAAATGCACAAGTTAAAAGTTTTAAAGAAACCGGCGAGAAAAAAGAACAAAGTTCTTTAAGTGATGCGAATTGGGCTCGAACTGGTGATTGGAGTCAGTTAAATTTGGCAATGGGCTTGCACCATGATAATACTGCAAATTACAACGAAATGTTTGCCGCCCAACAACAATTTGCTGCAAATGCAGCGGCCGCTAATAAATATTGGGCGTAATACATAATATATGTCTTCTATTTTCAATATTTTATATGATCAATTTTAATGCCTCGTACGTGATTTTCATGTACAAAAATGTTTTATTTTAAATTGTGCGCGGAAAAATGGATAAAGTGCAGTTCTATTTTAAGGAAAATGATTTATTTATAAGGGGATTCCTATTAGGTAAGAATATGAAAGTAAGTTACTATTTGCAGAGACTTTATGTTCGATGGTAAATAAAATGTTTGTAATTTTGTCATTTGATTCAAAGTAATACAATTTTACTTTATTTACTAGCATATCATGTATTTTTGGAGTGAGTTATTTCCTTGGCAACTAATAAAGTATTTTAAGTAAGTTTAATGGAATTTTTTGTTAGTTATGTGATCCACTAAAGCCTTGCGCACTGATACACTTGATGCTATTGCACACGTAAATTATCTTGTTTTCTAATGATTTTTTACAAACGATGACACATATATTGTTTATAATATATGTATTTAAGTAGGTTAATACTAATGATAACATTCGTACATAAACAATGAGATTTTGCAGTAATATAAATACTGGGTCCGTAACTTACAGTTTATGTGCAATTACAACCATGAAGGGATTTGTGTTCTTCATCACGGTTTTGGTAAGTATTTAATAATTATTTAGAGCAATAGATGTGCTTTTTGATCGATCACTTATTTATGTGTCTACTTTATTTTAGGTGGCTTGCCATGCTGCAGTGGCGAATAATACTGAATTGTTAACATTACTACTGGCACAAGCACAAGATTTGCCATGCAGACTGGCCGGTTTGCAATGTAAAAATGCGAATGAAATACAATACTGTTCGTCAGGGGTGGCCATGTTTACAATGAAATGTTCCGATCAAAATCCTTTGAAGCCTTATTGTAATTTGGAAACAAATATGTGCACTAGCGAAATTCCACCAGATCTTCCAAGTAATTTCATATGCCCAAACGCAGGATTCTATCCTGACCTATTAGATTGCACCAAGAATCATTACTGCGATGGTAAAGATCTGAGTCCTATTGGAAGTGAGGTGTGTCCAAAAGGCAGCATTTACGATCAGAAATTAGAATTTTGCAGTCCATACGCAACATGCCGAACATATTCTTCCACTTCTGGTCTGTGTAAGGGAAATATAAACAAATTTTTAACATACGCACCTAGCCCGAATTTATACGTCTTTTGCAAAGCTGAGAATCCAATTCTCTTAGCATGTTCTTCTAAAGATCTCGAATTTGACGTATCTTCTGTGAGTTGCATTTTCAAATGTAAAGCAAATGGTCGTTTTCCTTACCCTGGTGATGAATCTAAATATTATCATTGCGTGCACATTGGTAATTCGTACGTCCAGCAAATTCTAGAGTGTCCTGAAAAAAGTACATTTGAGCAAGAAGACAAGAGTGGAAAAGGGATATGTTCGCCCCAGAATTAGCTGCCTTAGTTAATAATTTGGAGCCAAAACATATAAAGAATATATAATGTAATCCTTATGTAATCCTTATTCAACAAAAAAAATAAATACAACTGTAATTAAATATGTCTGTTTAACGCTTATTATCACTGACCAAATCCAAATTATCATTTTTTTAATGTGTTACTGTGTAACTGGCAAGAGAAAACAAATATTGAATGTAGCTGAGTACATTGCATTTTCATGCAATTCCTCCACAGTCATTTGGACTCTTTTTCTCCGAATTTGGGAACTGAGAGCGATGAACAAGGCGAGAGTGGCTTTTGGGATGAAGGCATGATAAGTGACTACTGCTGGATGCAACTTCGTGACGATTCAATGCAATATAAATGGAGGAGCTTAAGTGAAAAAACATATTTTCGGCCAAAAGTATGAACATGTTTCTGAAAAACTAAAATTGTCTAACTTCATTTAATGTGTCATAACTTCTGTATTTTTCGTCCGATTTGAGCAAATTTAGGCTTCGTTTTTTCAATATAAAATTATCTTTCATATGCAATCTTAAAAGTAAGTGAAATAATTGTTTTTCTATCTCAATGGAACAACTTAAAGTGAGTGTATTAAAAAAATATCGAAAAATCCACTTTTTAACGATTTTCATCGCCTGTAACCCCAAAAATTTTAATCCGATTTTCAAAAATAAGATACCGTCGGAAAGTGAAAGAATATACCTTTCGAACGATACACAATTTATGTTAATTGGATCAACAGTTATCGAGATTTAAGCCAGTATATGAAGAATGAGCCAAAAAACACGTTTTTTGCAAATATCTCGAAAACTATTCTTTGGAAAAATAAATGACTGTCATTTTCGTTTTCCCTGACCCCAAATTAGTCTAGAAAACGCTTCTTCTTTTAAGTACACGCCATGAACCAAAAATTTGTTAGTGTTAGTTAAAAACTAGTGTTATCACCGACCAAATCCGAATTATCATTATTTTAATATGTTACTGTGTAACTGGCAAGAGAAAACAAATATTGAATGTAGGTGAGTACGCACAATTATTTTTTATGCTTACTTAAGTATACTTAATAACTTAACACATTTATTTTTTTCCTGTTTAAATATTATTTGGAATGGTATAACGCAATTCTTGGAATAAAACGTTATCATATTTATCACTATATGAACACATCCGTATTTTTGCAAGATACAACAAAAATAATCTATCATAAAAAAATTTATTATATGTATATTGTATAAGTAAGCACTTAATTTATTTTGCAGTTTTATAAAACTGATAAGAGTCTTAATACATTTACTCAACCGAGTATATAAAGGCACAAACATTGTTTTTATTATTGTGTGCCTTTTCAGAGTTAAAGTAAAAATGGGTTTAACATATACCGCTGGTATTCTTTTGGTGAGTTTTCTACTATATTCTTTTTTTTAAATATTATTGAATTGAAATATAATTTATGTATTATTGAAATGGTTTAAGTCATTGTAACCCAAATCTATATTTCATTACTTGTTAGATATTTAAAATTTTTCTTATAGATTACGTATGTAATTGAAATAAGCTGTGGAAATGACTTAGCCCCGTTACCATACAGTGTTCGATCAGTACTACCCGAACCAGTTTGGACTTGTAAATCGCAGGGCTGGAATTGCAAGGATTGCGGAATTTTACAATCTTGCGATGCCAACAAAGAACCCGAATTCTCAGTGAAGTGCGCTGACCAGTTTCCTACTCGCCCATTCTGTGATCCTGTAGAAAAAAAATGCACAAGTGACAAGAATAAATGTCAAGAAATTGAGACAGGTTATGTTTGTCCAAAAAAGGGAATATATCCAGATCTGACAGACTGTAGAAAGTACGTCTCTTGTGCTGCAAAGAATGAAATTGGCGTCAGCTATAACTGTTTATTCGCCAGCGTGTATGATCATAACAAGACACGGTGCATCACTGGCACGAAGTGCTATACCACCACTGTAGATTGCGCTGGAAAATCCAAGGCTATAGCATACCCGCCGGATAACAGTTTATATGTAATTTGCCGTGGATCAGAAGAACCTATGTTGAAGGATTGCGGAAGCAAAAGTTTCTCCTACAATGCCAATACGATGGAGTGCGAATTCCAGTGCAGAGAAGAAGGTTATTTCCCGCATCCTTTCAATCCGAAGAATTTCTACATTTGTGTACGCAACGGAACAGTTTTAGTTCGTGAAGAGAGAGTATGCAGAGATAACACAATATTTGATGAGTCAATCGGTTATTGTGTCTTAGATACTCAAAATTCTTCCGAAAATTCACCAAATCAGGATATACCAACTACTACAGCCCTTCCAGTTAAAGCTCCACAATAATCAGCAGAAAGCAAATACATATATCTAAAAATATTTTATTTGTAAATATATCTATGTATAACTGATATTGGAGACAGTAATGTTGTAGAACAAAATTAGAAATAAAGAAAATTTTACTTAAACACATTTGTTTTATATGGTTACAATAGAATAAGAGACGTAATGATACTATTTCATAATTTAAAATTTGTGTTTTTTAAGTATTCACGTGATAACCCGTGTTTGTTTAAACTAAAAGCTTATTAATTACTTGTGGAATATTTGTTCCACTTTATATATTGTTTATTTTACGTTTTATTCATTATGTAATTCACTTAAGCATTTCTTAAAAGATATGTTATATATGTAAATATTATCAGTGTGTTTAAATTTTTCACCTTCACTAGCATATAATCTTAGCTTTTATATGATAATCAACATTTCTTATAATTTCTATCAAATGTTTGCAACTTAATATGCATATACAAAAGACGTGCATTTTCTTAGTTGTTCCGTAAAATGTATGCACTCACTAATTGGTTTGGTGTAATCTTTGTAAGTATATTCCTGTTTAAATTAAAGATGTTATTAGACATCAAAATTTTTCTTATAGATTTCATATGTAATTCATGAAAACCTATGATAACGAATTAGTCCCTTTACCATAAAGGATGCGAGTAGTGCTATCCGAACCAGATTAGACATGTAAATCTCAGGCTTTGGGTATTCAAAGATTGCGGAATAATATAATGGCCAACCAGAATTTTCTATTAAGACCAATTCGATATTCGTCCCTATGCGATCCTGCTGAAGGCAATTATACCACTGATAAAAACAAATGTCAAGAAATTCAAACAGGTTTCATTTGTCCAAATAAGTGAATCTATCCTGATCTGACACACTGCAGAAAGTTTGTCTCTAGTGCTGCAACGAATGCCATCGGCGTCAGCTATAACTATCTGTACGCCAGTGTATATGATCATACTAGGACACGATGCATTACTGGCGTGAAATATTATATAACTACATCGGATTGTGCTGAAAAATTCAAGTCTATCAAGTCCATCAGACAAGAGTTTATATGTAATTTGCCGTGGACCAGAAAAACCTATATTGAAGGACTGTGGAAGCAAAAGTTTCATCTACAATCACAATAGTATGGAGTGTGAATTTCAGTGTAAAGAAGAAGGCAATTTCCCGTATCCTTTCAAACCGAAGAATTTCTACATTTGTGTACGTAACGGATCAATTTTAGTTCGTGAAGAAAGAGAATGCAGAGACAAGACAATATTCCAGTCGGTTCTTCCGTTTCGGATACTGGAAACTCTTCCCAAGCTACTTAAAATCAAGAGAAGTAATCAGCAAGAAGCAACGAAATATTATATATTACTCATTTAATTTGAATGTGTATCAAATATACCTAAAATATTATATTTATAAATATGTTTATATAACCAATATTGATAATTTTAGTCCTTGATTAAAAGTAGTAATAAACGGAGTTGTGCATAAAAATAAGAAATGTGATGATACTTCTGAGCTGTAACTAAGTTATAAAGCTGAAATGTCTCTCACATGATACAGATGTATCGGTAGCGTAAGAAAACTTCTAGGAGAAATTATTAAATTTTGATTTATACTGTCGTCAATAAATTCGTTATTTTAATATTTTTATTAATAATCAAATTGCATTTCTTACATTAAGCCACACTCACTGTGCCCTAGTAACGGCTTAGAACACCTGAGATACTCAGTACACCCAACCCTCGCTTTACGGCCTAGATACGTTCTGGAAAAGTTGGCCGCAAAGCGAAAAGTCGTATACCGAATCAAGCATTTTTGGCCGTAGAACGAAACATTGTTGGCCGTAAATCGGAAAAGGGCCATAATTAAAAAAGGCTGTTATAGCGAATTGCTGTATAAAGGCGGCCGTATAGCGAGGGTTGGGTGTATTTTAGAACCTGTAATTTTCAGTTGAATAAAAATTAACTTGTGTTTGTTTAAACTAAACGAGGATTAATTAATTTTCCCGAATTTGTTTCACTTTATATATTGTTTATCTTTCGTACATATTCTAATTTTTTCATTATTATCTACATAATGTTTCATTTATATTATAATTTACCTACGCATTTCGTAAAAGATATTTTGTGTAAATATTTAAACTACCTTTAAATCTTTCAAGTTCACTGTCATATGATATCAACTTTTATACGAAAGTCAACATTTCTGATAATTCTATTTGCTATAAAATTTTTGCAACTAAAATGCATGTATAAAAGACGTGCGTTGTGTTAGTTGTTCAGCAAAATGTATACACTCTCTAGTTGGTTTTGTGTAATCTGCGTAAGTATAATTGTTTACCATATTTTTTATGTTTTTTTATATAATTAAATTTTTTAGGTGTTTGGTTGGGTGTATGCTTCACCTGATGCATTACTGTTGTTAAACAGTCGTGCATTGACGAATGACGATGGTACTTGCGATTCAAGTTTGGGAATAAACCAAGGTTGCAATGCTAATTGCACAGGACTGCAAATGTGCATACAGGATCAATTAATTACAATGGACTGTAAAGCACAGACTGGTAGACCATACTGTAACAAACAAACTGGCGAATGTGTGTCAACACCGACCCTTTGTCCGGCACCTCCCGGTTCTTTTAGATGTCCACATGACGGCATATTTCCTGATCCACTAGACTGCACCCAATTTCACATATGTTGCAATTACATTGACTACCCTCGTCGATGTATAAATGCAGTGTTTTCACCAATAGATCCTCCAACATGTGATTTGAACGGTGTTTGTTATATATTTTCATCTGCAAGCTATGGATTATGTCATGGAAAAATTGGAAAGTTAGTAGGACATCCCAAGAACCCGAAATTATTTATCCAATGTAATGCAGATTATCCAATATTGGGAGAATGCCTGGGTGATAACATTCTGTTTGATTCTGAATCACTTTCGTGTCAGTACAAGTGTCCTGGTAGTGGATTATTTCCTCATGCAACGCCTAACTTGTATTATTTATGTACAAAAGACGCAGCAGGACGTTATACAGTTAAAGTTGAACAATGTCCTAATGATGAATATTTTTGCGAAGATTTCAATACATGTATGTGAAATACATAAATATATTTGCTGTCTGTAATGAAGCCAATACCCATACCTATTTTAAAAATTTGTTATTTTATCTCTGAATTCCTAGGATTCCTTATATGTACTTTTGTTAAAGAAATATGATGTAGCCAATCACGTAGGAGGTAAGTGGTGAAAGGGGGTAAAATATATGTATACGCACAGTGAGATGCTCTTAAAGTAATTTTTATTATATTACACAATACATTTACACAAATACATGTGACTGTCGGGCAACAGTGAGAGTACACGGGCTACAAAATACTGCGACATACGAAACCCGTTGGAAAATATCGTGCGCCGGCGCGGTACGACTTATTGTCTTCCGTACAGTACATAAATACGTGGTGCTATGCAATTTATTGTCATATTTTTTTTTGGTTTCCAATTAATATATCTTTATCGTTTTACAATATAATCTATACATTAAATAGAATGAATCTACAGTATCTTATATGTCACACACAGCAAATTGAAAACTGTTACGAGTACGAGTTTTACATAATCCAGCCATGTTCGTCAATGCAGAGAAAGTAAAAATTGATATTTGCAAACAGGTAAGTATGGAATGGCATCATCGTATGGCGTATGGCAACAGAGCGCACGCGCAAATCTGACAGCAAATATATGGTAAGTATATGTGATCTCGCGTGCTAATTATTGTCATATACTATTCGTCTTGTACGTAAAAGGTACATCAATTGGCCCTTGAAAACATTGAATCTAAATGTTTTATTATAGATAAATAGTTTCCTAATTTTATAATTTGATCGTCTTTCATTTTCAGTTATCTCCTAAATAATTCTAAGATAATTCATCGATACCTTTGATATATGTATGTATTTGTGAAAATTATGATATAATCAGATATGGGAGTTACGGTTTAACATCTGTGCATATAAACATTTTCCGGCATGACTGCAGCACATAGTAACTAAAACATGAAACTATTTTATAACATCATATTAAACATCCGTAAAATCCAAATACCATATCGATAAATTCTGATTGCTGACGTACAAAAATGTAAACACTTTTCACTGTAATGTTGAATATGATGCCGTAATGTGTAATGGGCCTTAAAACACTGGTAAAGAAATACATTATCCTATAAATACAACTAATGTTGGAAAAGTAACAAAAAAGAACAGCTAGTTCCTACATTCCATATGCGATTCAATATGCACAGATGCCAGTATCGTGTGTTACTGTTATTGGGGTTAATTGGTGTTTGGGTAAAGGTGTTATAGAGAGTCCTGGTTAGGAGACTGCATATTCGAGTAGAGTTTCCTCAATAGGATGTTGTCTACGGCTGGTAGCAACAGAAAACGTTTTGAGTCCACTAACGATTCTTCCGTGTACGAGGAGTCGTCTTCGGCCGTCCCATCTGCGGTATCCGACCTAATATGAGAAACAATTGATGAGAACATGTACACTGTTAATATTTTACTTGATAGGATTAGAGTAACAAAAATACGGAGAGAACACCACGGGAACATGTCACTAACATACAGCTACCTACTGCATGCGGCGGAATCAATCACATGTATTTATTTTGCAATGTTGCGTAGGTGCAAGAGAATTGTGCCTGGAGGGAATCAATTGATGCTGGATGCTAGAATATATGAACAAACAGAGCATCTAAATATGTTCCAAAGTAAAATACTTCAACTATTTCTAACACTACAAACATTTTCTTGCAGAAGCAATTAATTACAACGAAAACCTTTTTGTTGTCGTTGCAAATTCCGTTCTTATCGTTAGGATTGCAATCGATATTGCTTTGAATGGATATTAAATTCTCCTGTGGTTTAAATCTAACTTTGTTTCAAACCATTATCTCATTTTGAAGTTAAATTGCCTCCTCAAACTTTCGATTTGCTGTTTTGCGGTTGGGGCACGTTCACACACGCAGCGCGACATTCACTTACTTATCGACATATTTTACGCCACTTTACTCAGTGATAAAACGAAATCGAACTCTTGCACAAAAAACTATAAATACGAGAATATAAAAGTATAATAATTTTTTACGATCAATACAACGATAATTTACCAAAACTATTTTCTCCTCGGGAAATGGATAAACATAATAAAACCATTCTCTCTATGACGTTCATAATTTACGGTAAATGGCTTAGTATATATGGTGCGTGTTGGTGCAGCCCAAATGGAAAACATTTGTATCAAACGATCAGATTCAAGCTACGTTCAAATGAATGAAATACAACCAGAATTACAAAAGAATTACTCGATTTCGTTAGTTTCACTTTATGAAGTCTCAATGTTAGTTAAAATTTACGATTAAATTACGATATTAAATAAATTATTACTATTTTATCTGGAATATTAATGATGCTATTGTTCATGCAACATAACACTGTGAAAAGTGCTGACATTAGTTTTAATTTTCTTATCTATAACAAACTAAATAAATTAACTTGACGGTCATGGCCAGGCCGCATTATATATTTTGTAATAATTCATATCCTTCGTAATCCGTGATTTTACAAATAAAAACACTAAATATGCAATACTAAAAAATACACAATATTGCATACGTATGCAATACACTCAGCCCGGGAAGCTTATTCCACAATTTATTTTTTCGTTCTCGTAAACTAAATCAGGGAATATTTTTATAGTCTAGCATTTTCCTTTCAATTCAGGCAGATATTCACGTTTTAACTTTGAAATATTGAGTCTGGCCACCCGTGTCTCCTTGCTCCTACATACTATTGAATCACACGCGCATCCAAATACAAACAAACGTACATCTATCTATAAATACACATTTAGGGGGTATATAACGAACGAACGAAACAGTGTGGAACAGAGAAAACGAGAATGTTGCATGTCCTTGTTGCGAGAGACGCACACCTGCTGACCTGCTGTTGGCGTTGTAGTCCTGCACTTGTTGCTCGCTGGCGGACCTGCCGGATCTGTTGAATCGTCGCGCGCTCCTTAACGCGGGCAACCAGCCGAGTCGGGCCAGCGAGCCAATGTGCCGCTTCGTAGGACTGTGGAATCGACTAGAAGAGGAACTAGGGGATCGGAACCAGCCGCTTCTCGCCACAGAACCTGCGGGCGTGGATTGTCACAGGCAAAGGGTAATAATGCACTCTCTCACCTTGTACCATACCACCGCTAACATCATATCGCAGTTTCACTTCTAGTAGATTTGCTTTACACTCTACTGCTAGTGATAGTGTGGTTTACCTGCACGGACACGTGTTTAATGAACAGCGAAGCGAATTTACTTTACAAATGTAATATTCTTACTTTAAATTTGAAACTCGTGAGTTTTTGTCCATAAAAGCAAGGCAGATATTTAATTCTGACACCCAAGAAGAAATATAGCATCTATTTTTCATGAAAAATAAATTATTGTACAAAAATGAACATAAACGTATCATTAGGTACATGAATGATCAATACAGTTATTAGTGCACGAGACAATTTATTTTGTATCATATCCTAGTTAATGGATGAAGCAAATGTCATACATATTCAGTAAATCTGTATTGGAATGTAGCAGACTGAATACGGGAAATTGTATTTGTGTGTAGATAAGTAGGTTAACAGTTCTTAATGAACTATTCAAAAACAACGAAATAAAACTCCCTTGACGTAAAATTCGACGAAGTAAATGACATAGTGGGAAATCTGTATCATTTACGTCACACATATAACAAGAAAAGAAAATCAATGTTTTCTTCCATCATTCAAAATCAACACGTAGCTTTTTCTTTCACGCCTGAACACTCTCTTTCCTTAAGAATCCTTCCAAAGTCATTATAACGTATAAGTTTTCATTATCATGTAACAACAGTGAAGTGGCGCAGTGATGCATGTATGTGAAGTGAACTTGAACGCAAATGTGATGGCTCGTGCGATTGAAAGGAAGTGCTAAATCTGCGAGAATCCAATCACATGTTTTATCTAAAATCAGCGAAACGTTAATTCGTTTTATTATTGGAGACAGAAGGTCCCTTATCGCGCCTTCCAATCGTAATAATGAAAATTCTGATTACATTTTCATTTATAGAAAATTATCTTGAAATTCATTGTCAAATGAGCATTCGATTATAAATGTAAATCAAATTCAGTTCAACTCCTGCAGCTGCTAGAAATGCAGTGGAATGTTATTGCAGTGATTTGCAAATTCAACTACAAATTAGATCGTTTGTACATATTTCGATTTGTTGTAATTGTAGAATTGTTCCATAATGGAATAGAATAGAGAATGTATAAAGTAATAAAGAGGTCAGTATATGAATGTATGGTATGTTATGATGAGTGGTAACTCACCTAGAAATCTCTTCTCTGTGTTCGGGTACACGCCGGTCAGCGCGTGCATCAGTTCCTCGTAGTCGTAAACGTTATTATTCTGATAAACGGGCACTGGGTACTCTTCGCTTGGTTCCCAGTAGTTACTCGCCTGCCTTTTGTTCCTGGAAACGGTGTCGTTCTCATTCACCGCTCTCTTGAACTTTGGTTTCAACTGTGCTTTTAGCGACGCGATGTTCCGCTTCTCTTCAGCGGTGTCATTCTCGTTAGTATCGTTATCATTGTCGTTCTTGGTCAGTTGCGTTTCGTCGTCGTAGTGTTTCGTATCGGCGCCATTCATGTAACTGTCTTGGCGCAGTAAGGCGGCCGTCGGGACAGCTCGTTTACCACTATACCGTGAACCCATTGTTCTCGCAATGGATGCTATGTTTCTTTTGAACTCGTCAAACATATACCGGTTTCCGTTTGGCAAATTATTAGCTCGTACGAGCGACGCTATGCTCCTTTTGCCGCTGTTACGGACAATGGAAGCAATATTTCGTTTATCGTAAAAATCGCCGTCGTCCTGCGTCATGTATCGGAGGTCCCCGGTTCTGGCCAGTGCACCGATATATCTTTTACCAGCGACAGGGAAATTAAATCCACGAGCTAACGCTCCTATGTTCCTTTTTTCGTACAGTTGGCTCAATAAATTGTCTATCTCCCGTTTGCCGGGTAAATCACCGTTCCTCGCTAGTGACTGAATTCCACGCTTTGTCTGCTCGTCGTCGGATTTTTGGAACGTTGGCAGTTGTCCGTTCTTGGCGAGATTTGCAATACTACGTTTCAGATCGTCATTCTCCATATCATCATCGAGTGCCGGTTTTAGATAGCCCGAACGAGCTAATGCTTCTAGGTTTCTCTTTGGCAAATATGGTAATTTTCCATCTCTCACCAGTGAACTGAGAGATCGCTTTGTTAGTTCATTTTCTTCTAATTTCTCTTCCAGGTATCTGTAGAATTCGCGCTTCAACGCTTGCTCTTGCATCGAGTAGCTTGGTAAAAGTAACAGTCGTGCCAGATTTAGTTCGCACGTTGATATGCTGGAAGCGTCTGCATCTTCATCCGGTTTCACCTGCGGCAATGGAAACACAAAATTAATAAGGAAAAGTGCGCTTTTATTTATTCATATTGTTATAATACGCGGATTATCCTTCTATTTTGCGTTGGTTCATAATTCAGTTGGGTGCGGAAAGTAAATGTTTATATGAATGTAGCCGCGTACTCTGGGATTTATAATCCTCTTTTGGTTACTTACGGCAATTTCCATGTAAATTTTCAAGCAAATTTTCCATGATCCTGTACAATTTGTATATTAGCCGCTGTATGTCTATTTGATGCCAACGGCGGGTAGTCATCTCACTTTAATTACACCGTGCGGCCCGATACGGCGCCAGGCGTCACTCGATAATCTTGGACGGTAAATGAACTCTCTAATGGAAACATGTCATGTCATGTCTGACACCCACACGCATGCCTGATATATGGAATCATATACCAGATATAAAAGTATATTGTTCCTATAATAACACCCAACTACTACTATTTAAGTCTGGTTATACTGATCAAATAATATACGAGTATAAGTATGTATATAAGTATATTCATCAACTTGTCCGTAATGTGATATTTCAGAATACTTTTACGCAATGGCATTCAACAAGCATCCTCTTTACTGTCAAGTATCCAGTTCCACGTCCACGATATAGGAGCATCGCGTCCCTCGTTTTATTTTTTTTTGTTGCGCAATATCAGTTGACTTGGCTAACAGTCCCTGTCCGGCATTTCTAATAAATATTTACTCTGTGAAAAGTTCAAGACGACATATTGAACGGTAAAACGGGTAAATACTGTTGTCGCTCCGACGTAATTCATTTCCTGCAATTCATCTCGTACGTCTCGTTGTCAGTTTAAGTAACTTTTTGTCGATCGAACACATCTTCCATACAGACAAGATATTCGAATAGCAACGTATGCAAAGTGTGTTTGCTGTGCGAGGTCAGCTCACTGTAAAATGAAATGTCGTCCACAATATCTGTTTGAACAGATGGAAAATATCTTCGATAGATTTTCTTTTATTACTTGTTACTAAGCCCCGAGAAGCAAGAGTGGCGAATGCATTGAGTTAATAGGAACAATGAGTGTGTTATAAAATTGAATTTATCGTAATAATGGTATATGGTCCAGTAAAATATGCATGCAATTAATATGGTAATTTGTACTGGAATTAAATTACTTATATACTCGTCTTATTAAAATGGATACAAATAAAGTAAATACGTTTAATGTCATAGAACGTTACGATTTTAATGGTTGGTTAGCAATGAATTTTATTAAAATAATATCTACATTCCTCTGCCGTTCTATATGACGTGCAAGAACAAATGTAATTTTATATACCTTATATTTGTATGAAATATGTTGGGAACAATGTCTAGACGAGGCTTGTTTACAAGAAATAATTATGTTACCATGTTAACTATGTCTGCGACACGTCTGTTTATTAATTTAGTCAATCACGCCTTCGCAATTAAGGCAGTGCAAATGACAGTTAAACTTTAGTGATATACATATTTATTACATTAAAATTAGTAATTTTTAAACAAATACTAATTAATGCTGTCAATCAAGTGATAATTATTTCATAAACACGTACGTATATATTCTCATTGCATTTATCTTAATAATCGATCGTAATAGAATTATTATGTAATTGATTTTAAAGATAATTAAACTGCGAATTGCATGAAAATATCGTGTGGATTTGCTACTACCTGCGAATCAGTACTGAAAGTCTGGTGGCCGAAAATAATTTGAAATTATGAAAGCATACGGTAATATTTTTAGTATAGCTGTTTTTGCCTATGCGTTATGTATAACAGACAGTTAAAATAAACTGTTTAATTGATAATAAATTATTGTAACTTTTTTATCCAGACAGCCCAATTAAATTCAAAATAATAATAAATAAACAAGGTAAATAAAACAATTACACCTGTGTTAATTGAATTTTGTAAATTATTATTCTAACCAGGTGTTATAATGAAATTTATTAGTACTTATACGAAGATATACTGGTAATTTCACGTTAGTTTAATTCAATTATGCCAAGATTTAAATTTAGGATCTGATTGTTTCCCATATTATTATTGAATAGGATATATTATACGAAAACAGTGAAATTTGTGATTAGTCTTGATGTTTGTAATGTGCACTAATAAATTATTAAAGTTACAAGGCAACCTGATTACAGCTAATCAAACTTCGAAGCGTATTGAGAGAAATGCGCTGCGCTTTGCCGTCGAGTAGACTTTGTACATAACCACCACATATATTCTCAATTTGACGTACACAGTCGCAACAAGCGCGTGGATATTAAATTTGAACCAAGAACTTGGTTTCAGGGAAGTAAGTAGGGCATTCACTGTAATACTCCGCGGCTCGATATTCTCAGAAAGTCTATCTCAGCTTATTTAATTCTAAAGTTTTCGCATGACTGTCAGATTTGTTTAATATATTCTACTTAAGTTAAATATACCCAACACAATATACTAGTATTGTACAAGTTGGAATATGTATGATTTCATAATAACACAGAGTAATTTTTTTTATTGAGATTTTCTAATTATAAAACTCTTTGAGCCGTCATCTCTGTGCATTGTGGGTTAAGTGGTAAATATAAGCAGCTACCGACAGAACGATGTTCCACGTTTGTTTACTGATAATTATTTTTAATTAAATTCTGTCACGAACACGCGATATTTTTCTTTGGTTGCGAGGGCGGACTTTCATCAGCATTACGATTGTTATGTTATTTTCAATAATTTTCACAGAAATGTATGTTGTATTTATGTAGGTAAGTATTTCGAAAAAAAACTTCAAATATTAACCGAACCGAATCTTATTATGTTTTCTTTCAGATTCAATTAAGATGAGAGACGTTACACAAGGTAAGTTAACCTAGCAACAAAAGCATTAATATGAAGCTGCATTTCAGTACACGAAAACATGATTATTCGTTTATTTTTCTCTCTTTGGATGAACAAAATAATAATGGTGATCCCTTTACTTTATATTCTATTTCACCAAATTAGTTTGTTTTGCTCGTAGCTAATGAGCAAATTGCTGTTTACACTCATGTTGGTTTAAATATATGAAAATTGCTGAAAATGTAAACCTTGTTAGGCATATATTGATTAACTAATTAACTTCGTACGTAATTGCAGGGGTTATGTTTTCGGTTTTATTTTTCTTTCAGGAGGACTATTAGACTTTTATTGTTATGTTCTGGTTCTGGAATTGGAACTTGCCGAGTTCTGAGTGCAGATTTCCAATTACTTAAGCGTTTCTACTTGGTAAGAAATACATAATTGCTCGTTTACATAGAATCACTAGACTGTTAATTTCCATAGCTCTGGTTTAATTCATTATTGACCAAATATAAATGCTATGTTCTGTGTAATATTATTCATCCTTAATTCTGATTAGTAGCAATACCGAGAATTCAAAATCATTTTGTGATTATGTATGGAATAAATATACATAAATACATGTAAAATACTATGTATATACACATTCAGATGGACAATTCCAGATGTTGAAAATATCCCAGGCAAGGGATATATCGAAAAATACGAATAAGTTCCGGAACACAAAATTTTATTCTCAGATCTGTTGTACTCAATTTTCTTCTGTTGACGACATGTTACTTGTTTTATTTATTTGAAATTGGCTTTTGCTAGACTCATAGTAGCACAGTTCAAGCAATAAAACACAAATTTCTTCAATGTTTCTGACACGTATACATACCTGTGTTTGCTATTGACGTTCTGTATTTTTCAATTTAGAAAATGATAGATTAAAGTTTGTAGTAATAGTTTCGAATCGATTTGATATATGAGTTTCACGTCAAAGTGTTTCGGTTTTTATGGATTGTAATTAAATCGATACATTTTTTATTTAACCAACGGTTACGCACAATATTGGTAATATTTCATTTAAATCATTCATGTTTGAGATTAAAATTGTGATTGACGCCACCGTTTTATTAATGTGCAAACAATTAATATTTCATTCGTTGTCACTGCGTATTTCCGTTAGAACATATATCTTTTTAAAATATTGTTTGTTAACTACATGGAAATATTATGGTCGTAAATATTCGAATAATTCCAACTTTGTTTAAATGCATGAGCACGAAATGCACGGGTTTCATATTTTTTATTGTGTTTGTACATACATAGTTGCAAATGGATGGAATTATCGTTATGTCCACCTGTATACATTTATTCACAATGATTATTACACATGCAATCGTTTGTAAATTTGGTTGTTAATAGAATTCATAACAGTTAAACACATATCCATATGACGATCAATACTTGTCAATTCGGTGTGTAAATGTTTACAGAAACATTTATTTATTTTGTATCTAAAATCTGTTAACAGGTTGTAAATACAGGTCAGTGAATTAACTGAGTAACATTACACAGCAGTTTAATTATGAACTAAGAGATAAATGTATATGAAATGTCTGCTATCCTCTAGCAAAACATTCTTCCTTTTATTTATTATATTCCGAGTGAAGGCACAGCACTGCAATTTAATGATATTTAACTCCAACGCTTCCTAACTGCAACTATAAACCTTGTGTTCTTCTTTTTCAGCAACATAAAACTCGGTGTAGCTTCATTTTGCGTTGACCTCTCGTAGAACTGTTTGCAACTTAGGTCACGTATGCTGGATAATCTACCATTAACTTACCAGGCAACAATCGTTCCTATTCAAATCTGCGGAAACTTACAAGTGAAATGATTCTCACGTGAACTCTTAACATTGAATGTAATGTCCAACTACTGGGCTAACCATGCCGATTTCTGAGTAAAATATTTCAAAATTAACGGCTTGTTATCCGTGGCTATGTCGTTAGTAAAGGGCATTTAGACGGAAGAACGATTGTTGGCTAGAGAAGCGTATGAAATTGGACATTGTTTAGGTAGTTCTAGTGGCATAATTGGATCACGTGGGACGTTACCATCGACAAACATGTCGGTCTGTTCTGTTTACTGATATATCTGCGCGGTATATATTCATTGTTGTGCTCTGTTCTGACAGCTAAACTACAAGGCAAATATATGCAGGCAACAGACAGAACGCGACTTGTCTTTGACTAATTTAAGGGACGTACCAACTCGAACCCTGTATTCAACAGATGCATAATTGATGGGATTCGAGCAGCGTTTGTCAAAGTGTATTTTGCCGGAAAATATGATTTTGCGAAATTGAAATAGTAATGAATTTTGATACTGCTCTTGCTATTCTCTGACTACATAGAGATTTATTATAAGAGTTATATCAATACTGTTAAAAGCTAGAAGGGTTTTATAGTCGAATTAGTTTGGGATACGCTGAATTAGTATTGTGTTTCCGTGAGATTCTAGTTAACTCTCTTTCAACTTTCATTGAAATTGATGGATGGCTGCGGTAATTGAATAGCACTTGAATAGATCGCTTCGTTCTTGCCTATTTTATTTAAATTAACGTTTCTGAATTTAACTGTTTGTAGATATTATTTATATTTATACCTATTATTTGTATAACAAAAACCATAAAGAAACTAATGGTTTTAAAGATTGATATCAATATGAACTTATGTATGATTACAGACTAAAGTCCGATGTGTACATTTATTAGTAATGTGCAGTATTATTTGATTTTAATGCCAGTTAAAACATTAGGTGTAAATGAGAAGAATGATGTATTGAAGTTATAAACTTTTTTTATTACTGAAATGAACAAATGCCATTTCTGACACGTAATTGTGATTTTACAATTTTTATTGAACTAAGACTGTAGTGCTATTTATAGATTACAACAATAAACAGTTACTTCTTCACCGTAATTTATCAAACAAATATCATTATTATCTATCAGAGCAGGTGTTTTGCAACATGTAATAAAAATTATATGTAGACAAAAGCAATTGTATGTAAACTATAAGAAACTGAGTTGTTTAAAGTCGGTAAAATGCCTTGAAAAGTTAATTTTATTTTTCAAAACACTGTTCTTCAAATTTGTATTTAATAAACTATTTTGAATTCAGTATTGTACTATACACAATGTATGATGCGTATGGCAGTTTTGCATAGATTAAAAAAAATCATTGTTCAGAAATACTCATCACATATTGTTAATGAAATCCGTGATTCTGAAAAGCGGAAACTTGTTTTTCTTATCGACATTATAACACATGTCTGATCATATCATATTTCACATCATACGTATTTCGCATCATATTTCTAGCAAAATTTCGAAAGTGTGGTATTCTTTGCAGGCCGTACTGATAAAAATCACTAGAAACTATTAGATTGACTTATTGCTATGATATACATTTGCATACTTTTATTCTATGTGTTGTGTTCGTGAAGAAATTTTCAAAATCTTTTTGCTACGCTCTTAATATTCACAACACTTTTTTCAAATCAATTTTTCAGACCAACGACTTTTAAACTAATGCGTTAGGTTGACGTTGAGTTTTTTTTAGCTGAAATAGACGTATTGAAAACATGCAATCAATAACTGCGCCTACTCTGTATGCAAAATAAATTGCATTACTGGTCTATTCTAATGGAAATAAAATGTTGGTACTATTTCAGTGAATAAATATAATTGACACAAAATCCGATTTAAACAAATTATCAACTTGCACTTTATTTAACTAGTTTAAAATGTGTAAAACACACTATCATACATAATTGCAAATAATACGTTTCGTTATAATTTCAAGTTTGAAGTACATGCATAATGTACTTTGTTTTAATAGTGAAATGAAACAACTGGTTTAAATTGTTTGAATAAAGTTGATTAAAAGGGATTAAACATTGAATGTGCCTGCAATATTGTCAGATTTAATTGGTGTAAATATTTACATTCGCTCTAATTAAAACTTCTTTTATACCTGGACAATATATAAAGTTGAAAATTCAGCGCAACGGAAAAATTACGAAAGGCTTTCTTCAATATTTGTTTTGTTTTTGAAGTATTCAACCCTTTATTACAGGTAGGTACTAGCTTAAAGCTTAACAATGGTAAGTAAGTTTCAACAAAATAAATAATTACATACAGATTTACCTGTTTCATAAAAGCTCTTAACTTAATACCTTCATTGTTTGTTTAGTACAAAGGAAATTATTTGATAAATAGTATTCTCTCGTCTTTCATAAATACTAATTACTATGAGAAAAATATATCAAAAGGTATATAATTGATGTTACAAAAATGACAAATAAAAATATTACTAATAAATTATGACACTTTATATTGAAAAGTATCAAAGAAAGTTAACAAGTTAATGATGCAATTGTTCTGAGAATCTTACATGAAAATAAAATACAATATTGCAATAAGCAAAGTTTGAAGTAAAGTTTTTTTGCTACATCAATATTTAAAAAATTAATTTTAAGCTCGGATGAGTTTATTGATAATAAATACATTAACAAATAAACAATATTTTCGAAATAAAAATATGTTTTTGTGTTAAAGTTCTAGTTCGTATGTTCATTTTCAACTATGGCCGCTGGTTTGAATTATTAAATAGAGTTCAAAGATTCTTACCTTAGTGACAAAAACTCCAAAAACTAGCAAAGTGATCCACACGATGTTTGGAAGTAACGAACACCCCATGTTGACACGTCGAGCTACGGATTCTACTTCACGTGGTCAAGTCACGGCCGTCACGGCGCAACGATATCGAATGCGTTTGGCGCGCGGCGCCGCTAGTATATAAACGATTTGCGAGGGGGTGTCGGGCGTCCTTTCTGTAAGGGCGCAGGACGTGGCGACAGCCTACACTCACAAACACATACGTACAAATATACACACATACATATCTCCATGTACACGTACACTTAGGCACTTGTAGATACGCACATGTGAATGCGTCGCATATGTATGTTATGTATGAGTGTGTATTTGTGTTATAGACTGTAATACACACGCCGCAGCGAACAGATTCACCGTTTTCCCATTTCCACGTATTCAACCAGTAAAATTCAGTTCGAATTCGTTTTATTGTGCATATTCTGAATCCGTAATCTATTTATGTTTTGTGATTGAGCACTGGGGCGCACGCTGTGCGTTCGTTGCAATCTCACCAACCGAACTTGACAGTTTAGTCTAGCTCATTTCCAGTTCGATACTATACATACATATAGATATGTATGTCATGAGTATCAGAATAAACTCATTCATTTTATTTGATGTTCAATTCGTACCAATGTGGAACTGCCACTTACAAACTCCAAATAATTAATAAAACAGCCTAGCTGAATGAAATCCATTTGTAAATTCAGAAATATCATGCTTACTCAGTGTCTATTCACTTCGTGCACGTTACACAGAAGTTCTTTGTTTTCTGTGCCAATGAGATATACTTTACATATAAAATATTCTTTTAATTTACATGTATGGGTGCACATATATAAAAAGAAAAATTAATCATTTCAACCCAGACTGACAGGGGATACTCTTTCCTAAGCATTAATTTTTAAAAAGATTATAAGAATTTATGGAATCTGGTCGGCATCGGATTGCGACGTAATATGAAATATATAAAGTAATTTCTGTTCGTTTGAGTTCTTTCAGACTATCCGAGAAATTCGCATATAGTAACTATGTCGTAATAAATAATATATCACCCACGAGGGACGCTACGGTCTACGGTTAACCCCGTACATCTCATCTTACCGAAATTTTTATTCCTATGTCATTTGACTCACCATTTCTGACATATGATATTAATTTAAAATTTATATTACGAGTGCATGTCTGTAATTCACAACAATTTTTCAATGTATGTAGGTACCTTTATGAACTAGACAGTTCTACATCCCACATGTTAAAAATATACATGTTGGACCATGTCGAATGACGGTTGACGCAGTTACTTTTTTCTAAGGAGATTGACATTTTCCTTGACATTAAATACTAATGGTCGCGTAACACAAGTCGTTCGTGAAGAGGTTCGTTATTCCGAGAAAATAAACTAGATATATAGTGAAGGTTTTTAAATCATTATCTGTCATCAAAGTGAATCGAATACACAGATATAAGTACATGGGGTTGTAGGTACAGATTAGACAGAGTAGACAAATTTTATAATTTAGTCACTAGAAATGAATTCGCTGTATGTATGATGCATATATATTATGACTTATCTAGGTTTTCTTGCATTAAATATATAAGCATTTGGTTCGACTATGTACACATTGAAACGACTGCAGAACAGCTACAAAAAATTCATTGGTCAACATAATCAACTAAGGATTTGTTATTGTTTACCCACATTCAGTAAAATTGAAAGCATGTGTGCTGTGTCTAAACGTCTTATTCGACCACGGTATAAATTTATTTAAATGTAGGTGCTATCTGAATGGCTTCATCTATAAAAACAACATTGAATCGCGAAGTTAGTTCGACTATGTACGCTTTGAAACTAGTTCCGTGCTACTATTTGATGATATAGTTTGACAATATGTATATGTATAAAGAGAAATCTAGGGATTTCCGCACACATGTGTTTAAGCGATTGCATATTGCAAGGCGCAAAGATACCAACAAACAATTTCACAGATACCTCTTTCATTTTCTGTTTGCTTGAATCCAGTACGTTTCGACGAAGATACTAAATGTATGTTTGTTTAAAATGTACAACGCGAAGTTACAGAATAGGTAACCAGAAAGCAATGGTATATGCTGGAATTTCATGATATCATAAGCGCCATCTGTGATTGTTATTCCAAAATGTTTATTGTCAACAACACTTTAACTAGGATTGCGTTTTTGACGTTTTTAAATTATGCTTCTTGTCATATTTTCAAACTAATACACAACTGACAAGTAAAATTTCAATATACATTATGGGATAATAAGATAAAAATGTGAATTGCAAAACTTAGGAACAGAGAATACAATATTTTATCATTAGTGTTCAAAAATGCTATATAAAATGTCTATCATTTTATTTATAAAAATGCAATTAAATTTAAGTTAATAGCTTACATTACATTTTTTTATATATTATTTAATAGAAGAATATAATTAGGTGCCACATAAAATAAAATCAGTTTTACTATTTTTTCAAATTATTTAATTTTATTATTTACATTCAGTTGTGTTCTACATAAGACATGATAATACAAAACATACAATGCATTAAATTGAAGTGATTGGAGCATCTTATTATTTTTACAATATCTTCAACACAAGTAAAATTAAACACAATGTTAGTAATGTAAAATTATATTAGAACAATAATTATTAATGAAAGTCACAATCAGACTATGCGTCATTAATTTATCCATTATAATACTTAGATACAAATACATGATTAAAAATGATTAGTTTGTCATGTAATTGTGATTCAGATAATCAGGTGGAGTTACGTTGCATCTATACTTATTGGCGAACAACTATGAATACTTAACATTGATATGAGCGACACGCACCACACCGAATAGAGGAACGCAACTCACTGATTAAATAAACCAATTCAGTAATAGATCTTACCTAAACACAATGGTGTAAATGATATGATAAAAATATCAGTCTAAGTTATACAATATGCTCAGATCGCTTGTCAAATAAAAAAATATATATGTTAACTTTTCAATGGTATTTGATTATAATTATAAAACGTACAGTTGAGAGAAACTAATTAACTACAATTGGAAAAGTTATATTTTTTCTTAAAATAATCACAAGTACATTTTTAAATATAATTTTATTATAATTTCTCCTCAACTGTAGATTATAAGTAAAGCAATTAAACTCTAATTAAACAAATCATGTACATTGTTTCATTTGAAATTCACATAAACTGATTACATTCATATTGAAATGATTGCAGGACATAGCTACAAAAAATTAATTTGTCAACAAGGATTTGATATTGTTTACATCAAAATAAATACATTCAGTAAAATCGAAAGTAAACAAGCACATAATATGTACTTTAACAGTTGATCGGTAAGAAGCTTCATATTTATATAAAAAACTACATAAGATTAAAACGATTTCAGTTCTGCTGCCAAATGAAATACATACTTGTATGTAATAAACGAAATGTAAAGGAAATGAGATAACGGGTTTAACTGATTGTAGCACCTTTGGAACGAACGTCACTGTCACTGAATCACATACAGAAGTGGGTTGCTAATGTACGAGAATATAATGAAAACGGGTTGTTGAACAAGGATGACATTGTATTGCACGAAACCACAAATATGACTGATAAAGGCAAGTGAAAATAACAGTTCCTATACACTGGCTGGCTGGTAACTTGTCTATGGAACGCACAGAACTCTTGCTCTCTCTTTCTCTCTCTCACACACACACATTTCTCAACCGGCTGTCCATCGTAGGCACACATTGCACACTATCTACAGTTTCGTTTCATTTAAATAATTCACTAGAATTTTCTCATCAATTTATTTTTCTTTAATTAAAATGTTAGCTGTAGCTGCTGGGCTGCATGAATTGTCAAGAAGTTGGCAGTAGTTGTTGCAAAAAATCATATTGGCAGATGCAAATTTGTAATATTCAAATTTCTTCCGTGGCAGTTTATTGTCTGCTCATAGTAAGTACACATTCTAGCCGTTATGGTTTTCAGTTAGTATAATGATCAAAAGAGCCCAAATATTCCAGCGCTGCTCGATAACAGAATTGGTACTGATCCTGTTAGAAAACATACAAGACAATCAGTAAAACATATACATTCTTAGATATCTTGTGAGAATTTACCTCTGTTTGTACCATTGCAGGACGTTGTGTGCGTAAGATACGAGCCGTCTGGAATACGTCAACCACACCCTCGTACTGCATACGCTCCAGTACGATGCTCAGGGTTATAAAAACACCAGTGCGGCCAACGCCAGCGCTGCAGTGCACAGTGATAGGACCATCTTGACCGAACTGTTCCTTTGTCTTGTGCACCTGACCAATGAAATCGATGAATCCTTCGCCGGACTTGGGTACACCTTGCTCGGGCCAATCTGTGAATTGAAACTGACGCACGGTACGTGATGAACCATCCCGAGCATCTGTCACCTTGAATTCACGCAGGATATACTGAGGCATATTGTACTCAGCTATAGGATCCACCACGAAACACTGGTATCGTACTGATCTATCACTGGGCCAGTACTGGTGACATTTCTCCTAGAAAATCGAAGGAAAGTTGTTTGTAAATAAACGAAAACAATTACAGAAAATAAGTTATTGTCCAATACATACCCTGCCCATCTCCTTCAGTTTAGTTAGCATGACAACAATTGTCGAATTGTGTTCCCATAACATACGCCACAAATCATCAGTTGTGTCCGTCAGAGGACCTTGCGTAGCGATATATGCACTCCTGTAGCGATATCCATCAATGAAACTTGCGTTGATATAGTCCGAACCCTCAACGTTTCGTACCGGTGTCAAACAAACACGAGTACTTTCGAATGGTAAGATATGAACAAGTCGATTCTTATGCTTGTTACAAGGTAAATTAGCACTGATGAAACGGGACGAGTCCGTTTTTATGTTAGAAAGTTTCTTGAATTCCAGTTCCATGCCAGTAATGTTCTCGCCAACTTCGGTTTGCATCAGTTTTTGAATATGTGAGTGTAGGTTGCGAGCGGGTACTTCGGTATGTCCACAGATTACAGCTTCCAACAGGGCATCGTGTATGAATATGTACTGATCCTCAGTTTGAACCATGTAATTTCGTTGAGCACGTAAACAGGTAACATGTCCGTAAATATCAATGGATTTCTCATGACGCATACGTTCCAGCATTGAGTCGATAACAATGAAACATCCAGTACGTCCAACACCGGCTGAGCAATGTACAACAATAGGACCAGAGTCTCCCGGATTCATGTGACGCACTCGACGTAAGAATTGTAAGAACGGTGCCGGATGATCAGGTACGCCATGATCAGGCCAAGCAGTGAACTGCAACTGTTTGATCTCACGCCGCTCGCTGTGGCCTTGTCGATGAATCTGGAACGTCCTGATACAATATGTAGCCAGCTCCTGGACATCTGTTATGGAAACATTCATGGATCCATAACTGTCCGTGCCACGGCTAGGCCAGTATTGATCACATTTGATCCTAGTGCGTTCTTCCAACTTTGTCATCATAACAATCGTAGCAGTACGAAGTTCCCAACACATACGCCAGAAATCAGCGAATGTCTCTTGTAAAGGTCCCTGAGTTGCTACATATGCGTTATGTTTCCTGTATCCGTCGCAGTAGTTAGCATTGATGTAATCACTGCCAAGTACGCCTTCCTCAGGTTGCAATATGACTCGGCTGTGATCATACGCGATCACATTTGCGTATCTGTTCTTAGGTTTATTCACATCCATATTCGAATGATCCCACGTGAACTGTTGTCCTGGTTCAATACTTTCGTATTCTTGTGAAAATTTCAGATTGTCATTTGCTTTCAGTCTCTCAATATGATTGGACAGTTCGGTGATTGGTATCGGTGGATGTGAAATCATTCCTGGTGTTTGGAAATTCAGTCTTCTCATTTCAACTGGATCAGTTGGTGCGGCACTGTTAGTTATATCCGCAGCCATAAGAGGTCGCGTTACAGCTGCTTGATCAGGCGCTTTGCATGGTTGCCTACGTTTTTTAATGATAAACAAAAGTACCAAAATGATGGAGAGCATTAATGCTGCAATGATCGGCCCAATGACCCATACTACTCCAGCTTCTTTATGGTTAGGATTTACTTTTACATCATTGTCGCCAGGTACATTAGGATGCGGTCTCTCTGGAGGATCTCCGGTTGGAGCTTCTCTCATATCCAAGGAGAGGAACTCAGAGAACGGACTACTTGTGTATAAATGTTTCTGAGGCGTATCTACAACTGCTCGTACAAAGACACGATATTTCTTAGTACGTTCTAGTTTTCTATTCAAGAATCCATCGTACACTTCACCAGTTCCTAAATGGAAAGTATAGGGAATATTTCTTAATGGAAACTTAGCAGAAATATACGGAGCATTCAAGTTTTCAGCTTTAGCACCTTTATTTGCAATCATTTCTTCAGTCAAGAACTGATCAGGGTTCTTGTGAACTGTAGATTTGTCTTCAGGTACCACTACGAGGTAATAATGACTTATAGGACCATATTCTTCTGACGCTTGAGGCAAGATCACTTGAATCTCTTCACCACCAACAACTCCGTAGAAATCTGGTTTAACCATTGGTTGTGGTGCTGCCATTTGAGTTGTGACAGTTATTTTCGCGGGTGGTCTATACTGTTCATCAGTTGGTATAGCACTAACATTTACATTGTAAGTCGTGAATGGTGACAGTTCGTTGATTGTGTAACTTTTCATATCTGGTTTTAAAGTGATTTCCCTGCGTGGAACTATTTGTGTTTGTGTAATTCCTTGCGAATCTACGAATTCTTTAACTGCGTCATAAGATATTTTGTATCCTGCAGGATTTAACCTGATTGGCGGCGACCATGACAACGTCATGGAATGAGTACTAACATCATGTGCTCGTAAAGATAGTGGCACATCTTCTGGTTTGACTTTTACCGTTACCGTTTCAGATAACCTGCCAAGTCCATTCTTAGTTTCAGCTGCTACAGAGATCGCATATTGAGCATATTTTTCTAAATTTTCTAGATCGGCTGATTCAGTCAGCCCGACAGTTTTCTGCTGCCATTCGTCCAGATCTTCTACAGCAGTCATTGTGTAAAATATCTTGTAACCGGTGACTTTGTTTCTAGAAGGGACAGATTGCCACCATACTTCAACGCTAGAGTCTGAAGTAGCCACGGCTCTTACAGACATTGGTGCTCTACCAATGTCGCGTTCCGTTGTAACAGTTATTTTCTCACTAAAAGGTCCACCACCCTGACTCGTGTACGCTCTAACATGGAACACATAGTCTGTGTTTTCTTCTAAATTAGTAAACACGGCTTTAGTTTGTGTAATGTTTCGTTCAACGATAGTGCTGTGATCTATCTTCTTATGGAACTGAACATCGTAACGAATTATTTGTCCATTGCGATGTTCTCTGTTTGGTGGACCCCACGTGACACAAACTACATCTGGAGTCTGGAATCTGTAGCTGATATTCGTTGGTGGGCCGTTTGGGGGTCCTTCTGGAGTGTTCATATATTTGATGGCTTCCTGGCCAATACCTATGTGATTTTGTCCTGCCACCCGGAATTCATATTCAACTCCGCGTTCTAAGTCATTGATACGATAATTTGTGGTATGTGTTCCTAAAATAAAATCATTAAAATATTCGAATTTAAAGTGAGCAAATCATCGTATCACGAAACATACCTTTAAGGATTTCCTCTTTAAGCGTTTGATCTTTTACACCATACCTAAGTCTGTACCCTTGTAATTCTCCATAAGTTTGAGTTGGCCTTGCCCATTCAAGTTCTATTGTTACAGTTGGTTCACGCTCGATGACTCTGTTTATACAATATAGTATTAGTAAATAAATAAGTACTCGCAGTTATTGCATGACGAGTGGAAATATTAATTCACCATCAAAATGTTGTATATTAAAAGAAATTGAATAATGGTGCATATAATATTTCCCCATGACATGCAACTGACAATTATGTATGGAATAATGGGTAACCGTACTTCAATGTTAAAGATGGTCGGTTTGGTACGCCACCAGGTGTTTTAACGCTTACAGGCGGACTTCTGTCTCCGTCACCTTTCCTAGTTAAAGCCGCAACTTGTACTGAATATTTTGTATCTGGCTGAAGGCCACTGATGTTCAATTCTAACATTGTGTCATCTAGCATGTCGAATTTCATTGGCTCATTTAAGAGGCTTTTACCCTGAATAATATAACATATGATTATGAATAATAATTATCGTAGACAGCAGGATCTAGAACTTGTGTGTTCAATTACCTCTTCTTTTGTTTCTTGTACGTGGATGTGATAGCCCCGGATGATTCCGTTACGATCTTTCGCTAATGGCGGCTTCCACGTTACTTTAATGGTGGTAGAATTAATGGGCACCGCTTTCACATCTTGCGGATCTCCGGGCACTGTGAAATGATAACCAGTCAGTATGTGTTGCGCGCAAACTAAACATTCAGAGAGTGGAGTTAATTGGCATGCATGCACACCACACGTGATTGTGTTTTTTTCTTTTCTTTTCGTTTTCTCATTTTTAAGCGAATGTCAATGTTATCTGTAACGCGAGAGTAGGTAAGTACTGGCTTTTCGATTGAAGTACATTTGAATACCAACACATAGATCACTGTCAGTCAACTTAACATAGTTACCTTTCCTTCCCTTTGACAAATGGAACATAGTAACAGCCAACATATAAATTAATCTAACAGGTACAAGTTACGTTGGAAATTCAGAAATCTCGTTAATAACAACAAAAACATGAACAACAACACACATTGGCTGCATGAAAACAAATATTGTATGTTATTAAAAGATCCGACGTATGATATTGTCCTGTCAACGTATCGAGATTTTATAGTTTATCACACAAAGTGTAAGATATAAATAACAAACAATGCATCAGCAATTGTAAAAATGTGAAAAGCACAAAAATATATCAGTAGGTATTATTATATTATAATATATAACACAGTATATGAGGTAGACATATACGGAATATAATCAAGTATGTAATAATGTACGTTGGATAAGTCTACACTAAAATGCACTAGAGGCAACTACGAGCACACAACAGTTAGTCGAATACTCACTCCGTACAGCTGCGGAACCATGTCAGGGGCAAAAAGTCATAGAAAAATTGAAAATGTAGTTTCAAAATATTACAAGAGCACTCATCAATAATCATTAGAGTCAAAATTCAAATGTTTCAGGAGTTGCATGTATATATATATAAAAAAATATCTGTTCTCCGCTACAAAAATGCTTGGAGGTAGGTCTCTTCCACAAAAACAAGAAAAATACACATGTTCAAAAATATATATACTATATATAAATATAGGTATACATAGGTTTAGTAATAGTATATGTATATAACCAGATAATATATACTCACACACATGTAGTGATTATCAAAAATTCATTGTTCAATACGCATAAAAATCACGACAGGAGTAAAAAATAACAAATGTATTGTAAAACATGTTATCTATGAGTATGTGATTGTAATCCAGGGATGTTTGGATTCTGAAAAAGTATCAAATGGGTAAAGAATAGTCGTCGCGAACTGGTGATTGAACTTGTTAACTATGCATATGTAATTATGGAGTGTAATTGAGAGAGAGAAAGATAAAGAGAGGCAAATTCACACACGCGCACACTCTTCTGCAATGACAGACAGTCAGTCCCATGAACAGTCTGCACTAGCACATACTGTGTACAATAATTGTAAAAGCGCTTTACCATCATCCTCTTCAGTTTTGTTCAGTGTTCAAGAACAATTGCTTACAGTATCTGAAGGATGCAATTATCAATCATTATGTGCAATAGTCAATCAAGTATATAAAGATATGTTAGAGGCAGTTTACGCAATATTCATGATCAGTTAAACAACACTAGCGATGATACTTGATATATAAAAGAAAGGATATTACTGTTACTTAGTATTTCATATGCAGCAGCAATAGTTTGCTGCTTATCAACCAAAGCTGGAATACAGTTACTGCAATGAAATAATGTTGTTAATTGGCAACTTTTGCATGCACAAATTGAAAACTTACATGACAAAATCTCTAATATAAGCTACATGTTTACGCACACCTGCTAGTGTAAGTATTGGTATTCAAATGTGATAGCTGTGCGATCACACTACACTATATTTCGATAAATACATTGGGTAATATGTACTCAGTCGATCGTTGATGTTACTAGGAAGTAATATCTGTGTATCTGGTATGTTCCTCTAAATGTTGTGTTCAATATTTATCTGATGTAGGTATCTATCTGTATATGCCATTAACACATGTTTTGAGAACTGTGTTACATAATTTATTCTATTTTAATGTTATTTGAATCGATTATTTATTTCATTTATTATATATGTATAGAAGAGTTGAAATTATGGTGTTAAATTATTTAATTTAATGTTGTAGAATATCAGGGGAACTTTATGTAATTTATTATTGATTAATAAATTAAGCTTTTTATAGTTCTCGAAAGCTCTTCAGAGTTGTCACACACGCATTCACACACACAAATATAATGAAATGGTGCAAGTGTAGTTCACACACATAGTGAGTAATTGTGATTAATAAAATGTGCGAATATATATTAATATAGTGCGCCATGTCATCCTACGTGAGATATAACTGTGCTGCCTAGCGAGCGCTGGGTTATATCACAGGATGGATAGGATATTCGCGGGGCGGGAGGAAGGTGGATGTGCATCAATATCTATATGTATGTAACATACTATAATGACATCAGGGAATCACACAACACACACACACACACACACTCGCATAATAATAGGACAATAGAACAAATGCACGTCCATCTCCAACACGCCACACTCTCAGTGGAACGGAGCCAAAAGGCATAAATCAAATGCATGCTAGGTGAGTGTCTAGATTACCAAAAAACGGTGCACGATAATGAAACACAAAGTGAAAGAAAATGTATAAAAACGGTGCCGACTGTGACTTAATAGTGCCATTGCAATGCAATTTTTTGTGCCAGTAGAATACTCATTAAGCAATCATTACATGTGAACGTGAGTAGCTAAACACTTATCAACAAAAATAAATAATTAAAAACGAAAAAACTGGACATAAAATGTCTATTAGTAATTTTGCATTAAATTAACGCTCTCCAATTTAACGATTAATAGTAATAATAATAATAAACAATGAATTGAGTTGAAAACCTTATATAAGATGATCTCCTGCAAACGCTTTTGTAGACAGAAGAAGTCATTAGTTAAAGAGTAATTACATCATGACACATATCAAAACTGCCACCAGCCGTTGAAAAATATCAAAAATGCTGCAAAAAAGTCTACAAAAATATTATATCAGCTTCAAAAACTCCACCACGGACGGCCTGTAAAAACACCAGCACGATAGTAACATACCACTGTGGATATGTCAAAAACCTACACAAAACACTCTATATAAACTTATACATGACTGATTACAAATAAACATCAACAGAGCAATAGTAACAACTTTCTAACAAATATTCGCGTAAGTACATACAGTAAAAGATATAATTTGTTTGTAATCAGTCACGTATATAATAAACAATACGAAATAAATATTAAAAACAATTCAGAAATGAAAGCAAGAAACAGTGATACAGGAAGTGACAGTGGAAAAGGTAGAATAATCACTGACTCTAGTGAAGAAACATGGATGAGATGGAGTAAATAATATTGCACCAGAGAAACCGTTACCCGGTCTCGTATTCTCTTTTCAATTTACGTATCTCTAGCTCAAACTAAAAATGAAACAGTTACTTACTGGTCACTCTAAATTAACAGTAAATTACTAATTTTAGAAAGGGTAATACTTGCAAGTAGTGATTTAGGTAGGTATATTTAGAGAGCGACCAATATGCTTGATGGCAAATAAAATGAAAACTACATCATGGATCATTGAATGAATCAAATTCGAAGTTGATTCACTTTCTGCCTACAAGTAAGTAAATGATTCTTTCAGTGATATTCCAGTAAAGAATAAGATTCTAATATAGTAGGTAGATAAGAGAGAATATAGAGGTTTCAAGTAGTAATAGTAGTCAGTAAGGTAGATAGGTGAGGTAGGTACACCTAGACAACGCCTATATAGATATTATATAGTACGTGTACTTATACAGAGAGAGAGAGACAGATAACACATAATGTGTGAACGTACCATCTTCATGTGTGCGTACGGTGATCGGATAGGAGGGTGGCCCGTCTCCGACAGAAGTGCCTGCCAGTACCCAGATGCGATACTCTGTCCACCGCTTCAGCTCATCGAGCAAGAAGCTGGTGGCATTGAGTTTGATGACGGACGCCTCGCTGTCACTGCGACCTGCTTCGACGACCTGCAGCTTGTAGTACACGATATGGCCGTTGGAGCGCTCCACGGGAGGTGGCTCCCAGATCACACGTATCGCTGTCGGACTTACCGCCTCGCCGGTTACGTTGCTGGGAGGGGCGCCCGGGACTACAGTGGTGGCGGTTAGCAATTTTAATCAATTGAAAAGCCAAATAAGCTTAGCTCAGCCTAATTTTATTACAGAGCATGTGAACAATACGTATTACGTTTCGTCGTACTATACGTTGTAGTGGACAATAAAATCATTGATTTCACTGATTGTTACAAATAATAGTACAAAAAATTAACCTATAATTTTAATCCACCAATTCACTGAGAACTTATATAAACAAATAAGAAATAATAAAATACGTACGTGTTACGTACACATAGAAAAAAATTCAGTGTAGAATCAAAAGTGCAAAATGCACAAAATACACACACGCACAATGTCGAGTAAATGCATACATAGCATTACTGAGGTGCAGTGCTGTCCAACAAATTAATATCCACAGATAAAACTCAAACATTCTAATTAATAATAATTATACAAAACATGCAATGCATCATATAAATATATAATACACACGCAAACCAACCAACACAAGAACGCACACACTCGTCAGCAGCTCATCTGCTTCGATGTTGTTTTTTTTTTAAATATATATTCGTCGGCTTTGAGACCGGCCGGTAGGCGACAGGCGGTAACCTGCTCACGCACCAACACGGTCTCCATGGTATCATCAGAGAGACAATAGTTTAAGATTCGTATGTGTTAGGTGTTTTTTATAACACGTTGTAAACGGCATTTTTACTGTCATAGAGGTACATTATTTTCAAATGATCAGACAAAAATCAAATGTATGCAATGAGAGTTATGTACCCGACTTTGAGTCAAGATAGGAACACAGTCCTTCGATGTAAACATTGCATGATCATCGTAATCGTGAACCAGGTGTAGATATGTGGTATGCACAGTACTGATATGGGCCAGTTATAACTAGAGGTATGACTAGATACTAGATTGACTATCTACCGTGTCACCTGCACACTGTCATCTTACCGTACTGCTTGGTGCGAACTGGTATAGGTGGTGTGGTTGCGCCTTCGCCTCGTTGCGACCTGGCCGCTAACCACACGTAGTACAGCGTGTTCGGGTAGAGGCCGGTGAGCGTGTAGGCTTCAGCTATCGGTATTCGCCGGTGATGTTTCTCCTTAGCGTATGTGTCGTTCCAGTACAACTCGTAACTGACAATATTTTCACCGGAATGACTTGGACGACTCCACTGTAGCGTAACTGCAGTTTCACCGATGTCAGAAACGCGCAGGTTGCTCGGCTGGCTGGGTACACCTGTACAAACCAATGTGAACATCTAGAGGTCAAAGCCTGTTCCGAGATACTGCAAACACATTACCCTGCTGTGTTTTAACATGTACGGGAGCACTTAGAGGTCCTGGACCGACAGATGTTGAAGCTTGAACTTTGATCGTATAGATGGTGTGAGGTGTCAAGTCGCTAATAGTCGTTAGTTGATTGTTGTCTACTGATTGTGACTCCCACGATTGCATAGGTAGTTGTGGGTTTGTTGTGTAATATACTTTGTAACCCTGTGACATATGAAATAGTTACTTAAGGATTGGGAATAGAGAATAACACGAAACGGTTTACCATCACTTGTCCATTTGGTTGAGCAGGTTCATCCCACTGGATAACCATGGTGCTGGAACTCAACGGCCGAACTTGCACATTTCTTGGTGCAGTACCCGGTTCTATAAAATGAAAATGTAAATGTGAAATCTGTTAAGCCACTCAATGTTACATGAATGTGTTATTCTTGACATTATCCTTTACCAAAAACGTAGAGGAATGTTTAATTAATATTACGTATCAGTGTTTTAATATTCATGTACTTAGAAATAAAACAGTTTTTATTTAAGACGTCACAAAGGCACAAATGATATATGGTAGTTATATAGTTTTAGAGATTGCGAGTGTAGATTAGTGAGATGTGTTATACACGATACACATACACCTATAAATGATTACTTACTAGCACCTCCAAAAGAAGAGTCAGCTAAAGGAAAATATTACTTTTAGTATCTCATTTTACCTTTAAAACAGAAAACAAAATACTACAATATAGTTTACAAAATAACAACAGTAGGGATTTGCAATACGTCAATAATTTGAGTATCAAAATGAAACTTATGTTTTAGTATTACATAAATAATTCAGAAAAGAACTATGTATTATTGATTAACAACAGCAATGAAATACTCATTTATGTCAGTGATGAGATCTTTTTTCCCCTAAGGGAATGTAATGAACTTTTTTACTAAATTCTGTCTAAAGAAAATAAACAGAGTAGAATTCAATATTTGTGTGTAAGATATACGATTATGTATATATTTTATAAACAAACAGAGGAAATAAAATATAAACAGACAAGTCGTTATATTTATTTCACTAAGCTGTAATACAATGTACGATATCAATGCATTGATGTCATTTTGCTCAATCCCATCTACAGTGCCTTGAAAAAACAACTGTTTACACAATGATAATATTGAAATGCAGTGCATAAAATCCACAAAACGAAGAATTTTCGGCTAACTACTCGACTTCTACGTCTACACTACATCTGTGAAAAAATACATAAAATTCAAAAACTTACACATTTACGTATTATGAATTCCCAGATATTTAAAGTGATATAGATGGCATGGAAAACATAAGAGTAATTTGAAAAACCAAACAAAGTGTAAGTATTACCTTATAATAATAACTAAATAGTATCAGTGGTAACAGTTGGTTAAGTAATGGTGAAGTTACCTGTTTCTCCAGTGGTGACCGACACCGGCGCACTGGGTGGTCCCCGACCATAGTTGTTGACAGCAATTACGAACATTTCGTATTCCGTGTACGGACTCAAATTGCGTACTGAATAGTACATAGTGATAATTCCCGATATCTCACTGTACGCCTGATTGGCGTATTTTGGTTTAAATTGTATAACATAGTATTGTAGGTCCTCCGGTCCATTGTATGACCATGTGAGTCGTACTGATGTTGCAGTTATTTCCGATACATTGACATTCGTCGGTGGACCAGGTAGCGCTGTAAAACAGTTATGACTGTAAATATCAACACTAGGTCGTTGTGAATATGATGATACTTACATTGTACTTTAACTATTGCAACGGATTCAATTACTCCCAGATTACTAGCCGCTATGCACGTATAATTTGCAGATTCTTGAATGTTTGTAAGTTCCAAGACATTCTTTCCTATTGGTAGTTTGTCTTCGGGTGTGAGATCTTGTGCATGACCTTTCCGCCATTTCACAAAGGGCATTGGAGCTCCAACAGCGACACACGTCAAGTTTAAATCGGCACCGAGCATTACCTCGTTAAATGGTGTTGGCGGAATTGAAAATGTCGGAGGAACACGCCGAACTGTAAATAGTAAACAATGAATATTATCACTATGCACAAAGAAGTGCAACTATTGTTTCAATTTTTCTGGATAGCTAACAGTTTCAATTCTATTGTTTGAACTATTATATAGGAAAATTACCTTTAACGTATAAAGTCGTTGATTTAGAATACTCTGTTCCGATAGAATTTTCCGCTACACATTCGTACTTGCCGTGATCTTCGTCTTGACTGTTTGTTATCTGGAGAGCACCTGCAATTAAGAAGAGAAATATATATTTTCTCTGACAAGAGACACTACAATTTCACAGAGCAAAAGAAACACAATACAAGTTTACACACATTAATCATATAAAGTAATAAAAAACTAATATTTCTCTTAGCAAAAATAAAATAAAAACTAAGAAAGCACGAGTAAAATAAAATAAGAGTGTGCGGATGTCGCGGTTCTTCTGCTTTCCGAAGACGCTTTTCAAACGTTCAACAGCCCCAGGAAGTAAACTTGTTTTTCCCAAAGAGGGAACAAGCACCGTTGTTGTTCTACTTTTTAGTCTCACAAAATTTTCTTTTCATAAATTTTATATGCGACGCGTTGGATGGAAGGTTGCGGTAAAGGCAATATAACCTTACCGCGCGTTCAACACGCATATTGATTCCGTACAGCTCAAGGGCGTACAGAAAATTATTTTTCTAGGGTTTGAATCTACCCGAGAGGGTACACATACATCTATAAGCGAATTTACTTTTACAATGTAACACTAACAATTAACAATTGTATTGCGGAATTAGGTAAATTAGTATTTGAACTTTAACATCCATCGGCAATGATAACATAGAGTAAAAGTACATACATATGCACTCAGTACTGCTGGACACTGAGCTGAGTGCATTCATATTATATAATCATATTACACTGGGTATATGTAGTTCGATACAATGTTGTGTGTATGTACATTGGTGTTGATGGTTGTGAGAGTTTCATGAAAGGTTCATCGTTAATCTATGAGTATACTGGCTAGCCCTAGTTGTTTATGTGGCTGATACCCACCGGTATTGTATTAAATACGGTGGCAAACGTACACGTAATTGGTATGCAGTAATAATCACGAAACATTGCCCTTGGCGCGGGCAAACAATATCGTATGCAAATTTCAACTCACGCAAACAGCGATAAAATTATGTAGGACGTAGAAGTAGCTGCCACGGTAACGGAGGCGGTCATGCCAAAACGTGAACTCCAAGATCTATAATATTTCACCGACCAAGCAGCGTTGATTTATGGTATGTTAAGCTTCGACAACAGGAAGTCAAACAATAAAAAATAGTATGTATATAGCTGGGGGAGGAGAAAAAATAAACACAACAAACATGAATCAACCGGCAGCTAAATGTATGTACACATAGTGCTGTATAGTAGTGTAAAACAGACAACCCATGCTCGCACTCTACACTCTAATTTAGCAGCAACGTAACCAACTGTAACGGAAATTGAATTACACGTTCATATAATGTGCATTTGACATTTAATATACAAATAATAGATTATTGATGTACATAATTAGATTGCTAGATGACGTCAGCGCCGGCTATAAAATATGGAAAATATGTGGGGCTAGTTTCCGGAAAATAGGTGACTATGTTGAATTGCTATCGTGAATAAATAATTACATACTATAGAAATTATAATATAATTATGCAGCACAGTAAAAATTAATACAATTATTCACAAAAAAAATATATAAAGGTGAAAGGTAAAGTATTGTTTACTGTTGTAGCTGTGTGTTTGCGTGTATTTCAGGTGTGTGCCCATGGTAATTTATGAACGTGTTTGTTATATCTTACCTGGCATATTGTTGTCGAGTATGGTGTACCGTGGATTGTTGTCAGTGTCGACAGGCAACATGTTTCGCACCCAGGAGATCCGCGGTTGCGGCGAACCCGTGGCACTGCACACCAACACCGCGTTGTGACCGATCTCCACTACCTTCGTAGTAGGTGATTGTGTGATGAGCGGAAAACCAGGAGGTAGTTTATCAGCTGAAAACACATTTTAAATATGCAATTTAAAACCAAATATACATGGATAATACACAAAATATATATTTAATAAAGCTTTAACATGTAAAAAAATCTACAGTAAAGTCGCGATTTAGTGAACTCTCGATTAAATGAACAACCCGATAGAGTGAACACTTAAATTTTATCATTGCGTCCCGATATAGTGAACAACTGTAAACCCCGGTACAGTAAACTATGGTATTTGCGATACTTTTCTGGGGGATCTCACTAAATATGAATCTAGATGGCACGTAAACGAAAATACTTGAATTTAAAACAAAAAAAATTAAATACTTAATGTCTGGGTAAAGGAGTGACCGTGTTTGCTAGTAGAATATTGCAGTTTGCTCGTGTTACATGATTTGCGACAAAAATTAGTACAAATTAACCTAAAAAAAGCGTAAACAATCCAATATTACTTAATTTTTTTCGCTTCTGCAATAAATAACCTTTTATATGTACATTTCCATTACATAATACACGTATACATAATATTATGTAATAGGTACATACATTTTTTGTTTTTTTTTTTTTTGCTTGAAAATGACCAAAAACCATATGATCGAAACGTCGTATATCTGTTATCATCTTGAACTATAGTCATTTATTCCAATCATTTTGCATTCAATATTTCTCCTTCTCAAAATCTACAGTTGACTAAAGAAAATCTACAATAAAATAATAAAAAATCATCTTTATGATTAAGGTTTGAAACAAACAGTTCACATTGCCTTGAACTAACCATTTTGGATTCAATATTTTTCCTTCTCTTTTATTATTTTACATATACATACATAATTCTGTTGATTTAGGTATCTAGAATATAAGTTGTTTCTCAAAATATCTGAGTGAGCCCAGAACCCCGAAAATGTAAACACCCCTAAAAAGTGAACAGGCTTGGCCGGAATTAGTTCACTAAATCGCGACTCTACTGTATTTTTATATTCTCTGTCCGTCATTACAAAAACAACTATATACGTGTCAATATTTTCAAAGTCATACTGATCAATTAGGAATAAAAATCAACAACATTTAAATTCCGTGAATTGCTAAAACACCAGCATCAAACTGCAATATCAATACTATGGAGGCAAATTATTTGCCAGTGCAATGTAATTGAAGTAAATACACGCGAGCAAAGCAAATTTACATCGTAATTGCAATTATCAGAGTACACAGAACGCCAAATTGCAAAAAATACGTTATTTTTGGATAATTAAATGAATGTCGTAATTATCTGCGCCAATATAGAAAAATAACAGATTCCTAAATGCTTTAAATATTCTAGGAAAATGGTGTTTTTCTTCGCAACACGGAAAATAAATTACGTTTTTTAAGAGTGCCAATAGACAAGTCAACTACAAGTCAAAGTGATACTGAATGTAGGTAATGTTATTTTGCCTTTCGTAACATTTGACTGGAAAGGCAAATAAAAGCAAAAAATATTAAAGGGCAATTCCGTGGTAACCAAACGTGCTGTGCCGCTTCAAAAGGCATCACCGTACAAAATTATTAATTATGCATGAAAGAACGGTTTCATTAGTGAAATGAGAGACCAGTTGGTAGCGTTACAAGTGCGTATAGAGGAAGAATTATGTATATGAAGCACACGGCTTGTTTGATGCATTTTCTTGTTGGTTCTGGTTCTGAATCTACCGGTCGTACCGGTAAGTGCGGTTGGAAAAACCACACGGTCAGAAGGAATATTAATTAGTTTCTATACCCTTACTACATACTCTACATATACAAACATACTCAACATAGTTTCGTATATGTTTTTGTACTATAATACTGCGTTAATATCTATATTTATCTAAGCAATATCGAAAATTGTAACCGGGATTTAAGTAAATTATTTTGAAATAAACATAAATCTCTAATCTCATAATAAAACGAGTTACGCGATTTTCTTAAATCAATTATATTACATTATAATTTAGGAAAACCTTGATGTTGAATTAATATCACTGAAGAAAGATGAAAGGTGAATCAACCAGAAAAATAATTCAATTCATTTGTTCCATTCATTAGAAGTACTTAATTAAATTCTCCAGTCCGCTTAATTATTCGAAACTTTATACAGTAATTACCGTTCTTACGGGAAAAAAGTCCAATTTTCTTTAGAACTTAACGTCACTTTTTCCCTTTATCATTCAATAAAACGTGAAATCGTAAAAGAGATTTAATTGAAGTCTTAATCAGGAAACTTTGAAGAAAATCGACATAGAAGTGCTGTGCAACCCTACTATAAAAGACCATACATTTAAATACGTTTAACCAAATGACAGTGAAGCACGATACGGTAATGACAGACCATGATACACTGAGATCTATGAGTGTGTGAATTTGTATGATAGCTGAAATTTAGGTTATGTACCTAACTAAGTAGAGTGATTGCAACTTTTCAAAGGAAAACAATTACAGAGTAATATTTTACGATACTGTGCTTCTGCAGTTGCTGAGTTTTTATAATAACTTTGCCATTATAATTATCCTACTATGTGTTATAAAATTCACGTGAAATTCTGAGACGGTTGAAAGGCGACATTATCCGAAGTCAGCACGAAACTAACATAACGAACACGCGATTTTGCTATTGCCTTCCAACACACCGTTAGTTAACCTGTATTTAACAGTCATCAATAAACGGCCCATTGTGTATTAATGAACCAGTTGTTTTTTTTTTAAATAATAGAAATACTAAAACACACATGCAAAATCATGTAGTATATCGGAATCGATGTTTAGAATAATAATAAATTCGGAAATCTAATATGTGCATATGTATGTATACCGGCTGTATAAATATCAAATGTAAACATACTTTCTATACATCTTCAATATTAAAAGACAAACAGAGATTCAGCTTTCAGTGCGTGCGCTGTATTTGAATTTATCGACTCCGTGATACACTCTGCCGCCGAAGATAGTCGTGTGAAAAACACTGTATTATTGGAAACTATAGAATTGCCGAGTACGTGTAGTTATTTTATTTTCATCCTGACTGTACCCCGTATTGCTGAAGAGTAAATATCTGTGTCTTCCCAGTATATCAGTTAATACATTAGTTTGTTATTAAATCAATGTTAGTGAATCATTTCATTACATTTTAACTAAAATATATACGTATCTAGTTATTAACATTTGCTTATCCTATTTCTACTTAAACTTCGGAATACGAGCACAAGTATTATTAGATTTGAATCGAATTAATCAAAGTATAAAAGTTAGTCTACAGTCTATGATGACTAATTCAATTACAGGCGGATTGTTAACTACTGTAATAACAGGATTTTCAGTCCGAAATGGATACAATTTTCCGACCGGATGTAGGTTGTTCCAGACTGAGTGCATTGTGAGAACAACTAACAGGATATAAAGCGATGCCCGCGTAGTCTAGTTTCCAACAAAAAGAGTTCGTTACGCAAGATGGAGCCTTTCAAAGAAGCGTTCCCTCGTCCGAATAACGCGATTTCCAGGTTTGGCTTTTAGCAGATTTGCGCAGCTCTTTCAGTGCAGTTCAGCTTAAAATAAATATGAACATCGAACAAAGGGATGACCTTAATATAATTTCTATTCTGTATGTATTTCGACGAAAAAGTGGCTGGATAAAATATGATTTTATAAAGTTCAATACTGTATCAAAACATGAATTTAGATACATAGACGTGTTGAATAATCTGTGAAAAATCCTAGGAATATAGTAATATCTGCGTTCAATATAGTAACTAACAACTGCAGCAATATAACGGCACTAGACTACTTTTTAACAATTTCCATTTGCACAAAGAAGAATAAATTGCAAGGAAAGAATAAAATGTAAATACAGTTCTTTTACGCGGATGAGCGCGTCGCACAGCTGCAACGCAATTTCAAGAGACTTCCGTCGTTGTACCGAGAAGCATAGCCCCGTCACGAACAATACGAAACAAAGCCGGATGTTCATTAATCGAAACTTTCGACAAACTGCGCGATCACTGAATGGCACCGGCCGAATAATAGCTCCCGTCATGCCGTCGTTAAACCCGAATCAAGAAACGCACTCGTTTTAACTATACATAATGTGCATGCGTAAAAAAACTGAGCCAAGGCAAAAGTGTTAAATGAACTTTCTTAAACGGCTATTTGCGAATATGTTGAGGATTCTAATAAAATTTTCATGTTGCCAAACCAGCATTTTGACCAATGGTAACGAATGTGTTCATGTTCTTCGTAGCTACATACAACCAGTGTAGTATGAATGTTTAACACGTGAAAATGTTCTTTGTAGTAAAATAAAATAGGAATTTTGCAAAAACAAAAGCACTCTATATTCCATTGACATGTGATATTTGCAGAAATTGTTGTCACTCAACAATCTGTTGTTTTTGTTTTAAACTCTACTCTTATGTGCCAATAGATAATATACTCTTTGTATGCATGTGAAAGTATGTACGAACATCTCTATCTACATATGTCATCATAGCAGACTTGCGTTACGATTGTATACGCGCCACCCGGGACATCAAAGAAGAGAGTAATTTCATTGACAGTACGCTTCTATATCGACTACATGTCGTCACAATCCAGAGAAACAGAATCAAGAATGCATATCTATATTGGTGCATCGGTGTAAGACTGTGCTCGTGGTTATCTTTATTCATTTATTTGTGAACAAGTACCGTTCAGAAAAGAGCAAAGTAAAACGTCTATTTGCAGGGGTTCGTTTTCAACACAATTAACAACTTTATGCTGCAGGTAATGTATTTCTCTAAAATCTTCCAAGGTAAAAAGTAATAAAAAGCAACGCACCCGATGATGGCACATCAACGTCGGTTGCAGCAGCGTACAGAAGCAAATGGAAGGGTAGGTGGTAAGTAAACGTAGTAGCGGTGGGCGTGTGCGAGGATCGATGCGGTGGTGGGATGCTGAACGTTCCGTCACAGTAGAGCGGAGGACCGCGTGATTAAAGGAAGTAATAAAACGCTTAAAATATGTATAACGCAAGAAAGCTTTTAGGCAAGAGAATTAAATTTCCCAGCTAAAAGAAGACACCAAAGTTCGTGATTTTAAGAATTCATTAATTTAAATAGCAATAAACAGACAATATTAAAAAGTACATTAGCAGCAGACAGTTAAAATGTTTGTACAGTACTGTACCGTCCAGCAACGCGAGCATCAGCAGTACAGAGTTCATGCATAATGAATATGTATTAGTTAAGAGAGAATACATGGACTGCGTCGACGACGAAAAAGCGAAGGAAAGATGAAGTGGGTGGTCCCCTGTCGTACCGCTATGCCACGTTTTTAATTTGCAAATCTCTGGTTTTTAAAAAGTTCATGCGTACTTTTACTAAATAAGCCATTAGCATTACACGACCAAAGTCGCTCGTTGACATCGGTAATAAAAAATAGTTTGTCTACGTCGTCGGGTCGGGAACCAGAGTCAGAATGGTAACCAAGTGTAGGTTGTCACGGTAGCGGGTATCGTGCCAGCAATGAAATACTCTGTTACCTACCAACCAACCTACAACGAATCCTAAAAGCGTTCTAATGGCATCATATTACACTGTGCATAAAAATTCCTTTTTAAAAATAAATACATAAAAATCCTGTAAGCCATGATCTAATTTTTCTACATGTTTGTTGCAAACATACACAAACAACTTCAAGGCTATGTCGTTGGTACGAGCATAAAATATATACAAAGTAAGAATATATAGCGTAAAATACCTGAAAGGTAAAACGTTGAAAGGTTATTGCTTGGACTAGTGGCTGGAAGCATTGTTTAAACAGTGTACAGGGGAGGATATTTACGTGATGTAAATTATTCGTGAGAATTAATATACAGTTTGGTCATCAAGTCCGAAGATGTACAGGAAGCAGAGGTTGTACTAAGAGGTGTAGGGGTAAGACAGGGTGTGTTAGTTGAACAACCGGCGTATGGCCGGGTCCCATGTGTAAGCGGGTCTGGGTAATGTACTTACGACATCCGCGACCGATCCTCCGGTAAGTGCATGCATAGCGTATACTTTACGGGACTAATATTACACGTGGGCTCTTAGGTATACGACAGAGAATAAACTTTTCAAAGAATATAGATAAAAATTCATGGGCAACATGGAGCATCGCGAGCCGCCGGAAAATTGAAACTAAGTGCGAAGTAGCGACTCCGGTCAAATCTCCTGGGGCCATATGAGCACAGGACAAGGAGAGCGAAGAGAGGGCGCCTTCCGTCCGTCCGAACATCCGTGTATATGAGTGTGAGTATGTGTGCGTTAGGCAGATCACTATAGCACCTGGCGGCTAGAGAGACCCACCAGCACCGATGGCGATACCCTCCGGCGTTGGCGTTACCGTTACCGGCAACCGGAATTAACCGCGGGGCCATGAATAAAATTATCGCGTTAAATTTCCTGGAAAACAATCAGCCGAAATGCACACGGGAATATAGCTCGACCTCTGCTGGTTCGCATCGCTACCGGTAACGGTACCGGAAGCCTGCGGTATGAGAACCGGTCGCACGACCTGCTGCGATTTTTGAATAGAGCACACGATGTGAATTCTATTAAAGCAAGATGTGTGATATTTACATATTCCTGACACTGGCCTGGAATTGCTTTTTATTAGATTAATATAACAGGGATAGGACAATTCAATTAAAATCTGAACAGTCTACTAGTAAATTCGAATAAGAATCTAATACAGCGTACATACTTTGAGACTCTACAAAATATGTTGACATATTTAGAACCGTAAGTAAATTAGAACAGATTTTAATGAGGGGATTAAATATAAAACACATGAAATCTCCACAGAGAAAGAAGTAGGTACTGGTGAGAAAGAATAGTGATAATTAGATTATACAGTGACGAAGAAACCATAGAGACTTGTTGATAAATGATGTAAGAAGCAAACGGACGTAACAATGCGGACGTGTTGACACTAAACGCGATCATGTGCGACAGCTCCGTCGGTAATTTATGATCTGCGAGAACCTGAGTCCAACTTGGGCAACGATGTAGCAATGTAGCAGCTAGGACTGCCGAGAGCATAGGGCATAAAGTATACGTGTAGATAGAGCTGGAGACTTATAGAGTAGCAGTCGCGTGTGCACCAGCAGTAAGGCGCTCCCCAGCTGGGATGATTTGTATCAAGGCTCGCGACAAATGTTATTCTAGAACCACAAAGAAGTGACCAGAACCGACAAAAGGCCACTGATAAGACCATTGTTACACCACAATAGTCCATCAGCATGACAGCTTCGGTAATGTGGTGCTGCTGAAATCAGAGTGTGGGTAGTTGGGATATGAGAGGAATGGGGGAATCAACCCTTTCGATTCGGTTCCACACCACACCGCACAATGTCGCTAGCGCTGGCGTCAGTGGTCGGTGGTGAAACTTGAAACTTTAGGTCGAGACAGGATGCAGTGCATTATCTCCTGTTTTACATGGCAGTGTGCACGGGGGGATAGAGCTTAGTATAAAATACATTATCACTTTCCATAGAACAATAAAGGCAAAGTTCCTAGCTAAAAGCATATCGGAAAATGTTCACCTAATACATAATTATGTGGATAACTGAATATATAAATCTAACATTATACTCATTGGTGTGGGTTTATAACAATTTTCTCAACATTCATTCTGAGGCAATAATATTATTTTCAATAGGAAAATAAATTTTATTTGTCTTCGAAAGTAAAACCCTGTGTAACCAATAAACAGAAGAGACCAAGCAAAGAAAATAAAAATAGAGTCCGCCAGTTAATTTCACTTAAGTTAAATGTGAGGGGCTGGAACCTATGTAATTATTTTATATTAGGATATCTCTAGGGTATCGTGTATAAAGAACGCACCCGGATCTACTACTCTGTACGTTCATTGAACATATTAGAAGGAAGAAACGATTAAATGATGCCCGTGCGCCATAAAATTACAGCAATTCTATGAAAATGAAATTAAGAAAGTGTATAACGACCCTGTCATAATTCGGAAACGGCGAGCGCTGCTTTCAAGTGCCTACCCGCAGATGTCTTACAAAACATTGGAGGAATTCAATGCCCCCAGTACAGTGTAGAGAGTAGCGAGAGAGCCAACGAGAACGAGCAGAAGAAAGCTATCTAATTACCTACGTAGCTCCATTCAAATGCGGATTCAAAAATTAAAGCTACGATCTGATTATGTGGTTAAATTAAAGTAAGTGGAAAAAATTAATTATTTCAGTATAATCAAATGAAAGTATTACGAGTATTGCACTTGGGCACAATTTGGAGTGGAACTTTGTAATATTTATGATGGTCGTCAGAATATTGCAAAAAAAACATAAAGAGACAAAATAAATAAATATGGAGATATATGACGTGAGACGATTCCTGTCCACATGAACAAGTTTCCACATGAATGTTATATGTGTAGATAGCCAGTTGCTAGGTATATCCGTTAAGGTCGGCGACCTCGACATCAACAGAATTCGAAACATCATCCCGCACGTAATAAATGGACCATGAGAGCACGAGAGCCACCTGATCACGATTTCTTTTTGGGGTGGAAACACGAAAAGTCCAGCCATCCGTGTACGGACCCGTAACGTAACGGACGATGCAACCAGCCAGTGAACGCAGGCTATGTTCATGCCTGAATCGCACGTTCTCCGATACTTCTCTCTATCGTGTTCCTTCGCCAATTCGCTTGCTGCGTGTGATATATTTATTTGGACCCTGCACGTTGAGGTTTCGTTCCGCGTGGTTTACGAACTGGACATGTACTTATGTACGATTCGGCAAACCTGATTTACTACCTATTGGTAGAAGTTAATACTCAGTATCTCACTTATGACATAATACATGTCCATTTGCATATCATTAAATGTATATGCGAAGTATTCAAATCGTCCAATATTTTTTCCAACAATTCCAGTAACAAATTCACCAAAGTAAATGAATTAAAATCTCACAGAAAAAAAAATAACAACTAATTTAAATCGATACTTCAAGACCTCAAAACTAAGTTAGCGAACAGCAGTTGCTGAACTCCAGTGCCTAACAGTAGCAAACTAATTAGGAAAACTTAATCTTGAAAATAATTATTACGAATGCTGATAAACGCAGTAACGTTGGAAGTAAGATCGGTACGGGAGGCAACAAGCATAGGAGGGAAGGATGCATAAACTGTGCAGCAATCCGCGAGTTGCACTGACTTGAGTCGGTTGGTTAGTTGGCGGAGAAGTCGGCGGGCCGTGGCTCTGTAATAGGCCCCTCGGGGATTGCCAGGGTACCTGCTGCAGAATATTATAAGATTGGCTATAGCTCACCGTCTCACGGGAAGTCTTCGAGGCATTAAGATCGCGCGTGGTCGATACGATACGAGTATAAAAGCGTGAGGTCCAAGGTATTAATTAATTAAGCCTGCAGGTGCAAGTCAAAAGCATGCGTCATAATAGTGACTACCGTGCCACCTACCGATGCGCACTGTTTCTATAAAAACCATCCTCAAGTTTCCAGACACTATTCACTTTTTTTGTAAAACTCTAACAGCTGAGATAAATTTCTCTCTCGCGCGCTCTTCATTCCTTGGTTTTTCCCTCTAACATACTGCGACACCGAGATCATCATTACAACCGGTTCTTGGATTTATCTGCGATATTCACTTGATAAATCTACCTGCAGATACACCACAGTGCTACTTCACACGCCATCAGTAATCGAGACTTTCAAACTGTATTTATCATATTTTACACACGTGGAAGTATATATTCCAAGTTGCAACATAGCATCAATACGGTCCTGGAAAAATATGATCGCCGTAATAAATTAAATGACAACCAACTACAAAGCTTAGTGCATCACATAAAAAAAAAACTGTTTCAAACAGCATAATTAGTTGAAAATGGATGAGGTTTCCGTTTTGCTTTGATACAGAATAGTCTGCTCACACATAAAAGAAACTCGACAAAAAAAAAGGTTTTTGAAAAACATGAAAAATGCGAAATAATTTACTTATATATTGGTTGTGTACGATATCGGGTCGAGTTCAAAAGACGGATTAGTTTGACATTCATGACCATATAACTTTCCGTAGAACCAATCACATACAGAGTCGGTCTAGCCCGTTACCATAAAATCATATATAAAATAATCGATTAGAAACAAAATTTACATAGAAATATGACGCTGATAAAACACAATTCTAAAATATGTCGCATATATAAAATAAGTCGCATATATAAAATTTCATGAAAACCGCACTTTATTACACATTAATAACGTTTTATCGTATCACCGGAAAAATTTAGACACCAAAATTCGGTTAAAAAATTCCTGACAAATTTTCAACCGATAAAGGTGGACAGGTATATTTATATACTCTCCAATATACAGCCCTGATCATCGTTCAGGAACCTCACTGACGAATTTACTATAACTTTGACGTGATGGAAAGTAAACTCAGGAAAATTAATTGAAGGCGGAAAAAATTAAAAATATTCATAACTTTTTAATTATATTTTGTATGAAAAAACAACGTCATTTGTTTACACAAATTTCCCGCGAGTAATGAGCTGCTGTAAGTTACGCACGGGTCCTGTCCAAAGGGATATATAAAGATGAATTCTGTGTTATACCCCAGCACACCACCATGATTAAGAAGACGTAATAAATAATAGCGCGGTTGAGCTGACGCAATAAATCTTCTGCGACGTAGGAAACTTGTGCCTGAATAATGTGCGATACGCCACGTACTAATATTGTTTCATATCAAATCATAAGTGAATGTAATCATATTCATATATGTATATGTACAATATTATGCAATAATAATTCTATGACATTCAACTAATTGCAATGTTCTCTAATATTTTACACAAGTTTATTTAAATTGTTCGATGGAAAATTGTTTAATAAATGTTAATGCGAGAAAGTAAGGTTCATCTAACAATTAATATACCACCAACTCAACAAATGTTGGGCTTAGTATACCTGTCAGTCTGTCAAGTAAATATATACCGCTCGTCGGGGTTTGCTCGTTGAATAATATGCACTTGTCTTCAAAGTACATTTTTCAATTGTGAAGGTTCTTATACCCAAACAAAGCAAATTCAATTCTACTTGGAATTATATGAAAATGAGATTCAGTTTAAATATATTAACTACAAGTTAATAAATTATTCTACAGCAATATCAAATTTGATTCGGAACTTTACAACCAGAATAAAAATAAATTTACTTCGATAAAGTATTGAATACAATCGATAAACTCTGCAGTCAGAAATATTATTTCTCTCGTGCAAATAAAGTCCAAGAGTGTGCGCTTTAAAGAACAATGAACGAGTAACATGAAGATCTTGGCTCGGTGCACGAGAAAACTATATGGGATGTATGGTGGTGTAACATATACAGGCATTGGAACAAACCGCAGCGCGCTCTGCTGTTTCGTACCTAAATAACTTGCATCGCTCTGTGTAACGTCTAGGAACAACACTTGCCAAGTCGCGTCACCGAAGATAATGTTCAGGGAAAAGGAAAGAACAGCCAGGTGTGAATAGAAATACGTATTCGCGAGGGGCGTTACATTATGTATCGCATTAATTTTCAATTTACAACCTGAAGCGTGCACACTCACAGTATGAATTTTACTTAACACGAATCGTAGAAGACAGAACAGGAGAAATGGTAAAATGAATTTTAAAAGCGCACAACTTCCAGTAGGAACGCCAAAACGAAATTGTTGCAGGTATATAATGCTGGAATAAATGCAGGTTTTATATAACTGATATTGTGTACAGTGTGTACATGTGTATACATGAAATGTGTTCAGTGTATACACAGTTAGCTGCAGAGATTTATGTGAAGGGATCATCGAGGTACACCTATGCCACCCGAGGGTAACATAATTTACTAATTGGTGGCCGGCTAATGCAGTTCTGCTGCTGGTGGTACTACTACTAGCTGCAGCATTAACCTCCTAGGTAGGGTACAATAAGTTATGTTTATATATGCAACGCTGCAGGGACTAATAACATCAAGCTTACAATCGAATTTACCTACATTTAATTACGTATAGACCAGTTACACGAATCATACCGTAGGCAAAAACAAACTTTCTCAACTTCTCATACCCACTCACTCGTCACCGTTTCCGTACTGTTGTACTGTTTCCCTAAGGAACGTCCACGAAAAGCAGCAGCGATCTTATTACATTAATGCAAACAGGCAACATTCGAACATATGAAAGAAATACGTGCACGTTTCTTTAAAAACTTTATAAGATTTCTTTTTAACTAAATGTTCAAAGTTGATTCGTCTGAATAGAAAGTAATGGATACATATATGAACATAAACTCAGTAGCCTTCACAAGGAGCAAAAAAAAAATAACAGAAAAAAAAAAACCGGAGAAAAGTTTTATAATTCGATAGAAATATGTATCACGGAAAGCTTTCAGTGCAATACGCCAGTTACATTCGTATAGTAGTGTAGTATTTTAAAAGGATGTATGTCGAGTGTCGAGTGTCAGCGGAGGTTAGATAGTTCATTTGGAGAGATGAAACGTGCATTATACCAAACTGTTTCTTCTTCAGTCCGAGGTTACGTGTGCTAAAACGAGCTTATAAATATACTTGGATACGTGGCGGCTAAAATGGTGAAGGAAAATGTAGCCAGAAGGTTCGGCCCGGTCTCGCAATTACTCTAATGGAGTCTAAAACAGACCCGGGCGTCGGCAACGTGTACATATACACCAGGCTACCAGTATAGTGGAAATAGTAAGTGAACACACAGACACACGCGCGCGGACCGTGCACAGGGGGCGGTGATGTACACTTGACGGTTACAGGCGGAAAGGGGGGTAGACATGGAGAAGGCAGTAGACATACGTGTATGAGATACGACAAGACACGAGAGTGGTCCGTGCAAAAAGTGGATCACGCCTCACTTCACATAAGCTACATGATACAGACACATAGAACACATCGGTACAAGCAGAGAAGGCGAGAGCTTTTACAATTTGTACGTGCAAGTCTTCAATCAAATGTACAAACACCCAACAAAAAAAACTTACATGCATCACAGAATGAAAATACATCCGCGATGTATGAACTACCTACTGGTATTGTAACATTAACTTCAAATCGTCTACAGAGATCATTATCAGTAACGAGATATCATATAATAAAAATAAAATAAATTCAAAGCTAGATACGGTGAAGTTTCGATATAATGCTATACCGTGTTAGTCTTTACTAATACTCCATCAGCCAATATACTTTTTTCTTTTTGGTGCAACATAGAAACCACAGAGAACTGCACCGCTAATAAATGCAAACAAATTTATCTTTACAGTTGGGAGTTCAGGATATACGAAGCTTGGATATTGAAATGCAAATACCATGAAATGAACAGAAAAAAAAATAAAGTGCAATTTACGTGGTTCAACGAACAGAGATAGAAACACATTTGTAACGAGGCTGCCATTCGCGGACGACAGCAACACGCATCGCGTCATCTCGAAGAATCCCCGAACAATTAGTCGAAACGGAACGAAAGGGAATGAGAAAGGAAACGTAAGAGTGTGACGGTCGGTTGAGGGGAAGAGAGTGTCCGGAAGTAAGTGAAGACGGTGGTGGTAAGTGGTGCGTCGCTGTTTATAGCTGAGCCTCATTGCTCCGGACGGTTCTCATTAATTACACGAGTCTTAAACGGCGAGTGAAGTGAGTCAGAGCCAAGGGTCGGTCTGTAAGTGATCGGAAAGGGTTCGGAATGGGGCGAAACGGGAACTAGTCCACCGCCACCCAGGGTAATGATCTTCCCGTAAATTACTTGGCTTATCGACTGGGAATAATTTAATCGCGCACGAATAATGAATGGCCAGAACGGAGCTCGTCGACTGTTCGGGAGGTATTTCACACATACCTGCACGAGGAAATTAGTACAGGTTAATTGAAATCATTTCTTCCCCACCTATCACTAACTGTATAATAAAATATTCAACTAGCTTTCGCATGATTGAGTTAGTTACTCTGAATGTATACGATATATTTGTACAGATTTCAACATGTATTATATGGTTGCAAGCAAAATGCAACATACCTTTCAAAAATAAATATAATTTCTTATTTATATAATGCATTAAATGCCAGAATAATTATATTTTCATTACATTCAAGCATGAAAGATACGTGGAAATGAAATAAATCAATTAAAAAAGTTTAATTATTTTTGGACTGATGTCAACTTCAGATCAGGGCGCACGTGTCGCTAATCTTATTTAGTGAAGAATTATGTACATGACAACCAACAATGTTTTACAAGTGAAGCAAGGTGAGTCCATGTCACGAAGAATGGGGAAGTTGACGAGAAATGTTACGGTGACGATTCATCCCTTCGGTCTACGTGGAAAGCTGAAGACAAACTCGTCTTGACCTCGCTTATTGACAGAGGCTTGAAAGCTTTCTCAAGAGCTTTGGAATGAAAACACGGTCCCCCCACCTTTTCACTCAACCTACCAGCACCCGGGTACCACCCCTCCATGCCATCAGCGACAGCCATCTTTCAACGCAAGTATGAAATGCCGAAGCTAATACGCTACGCAGGCAGTGGAGTGAATATTACTTATGCATAGACCTGGTTCACTGCAGCATTAACTGGTACACAATATTCGCATTATTAGGATAATAACAGAGCTTGTTTAAAACATAAAGGACGACCAGTGACCGCTTTGAAAATCTTGATTGGAAGGATATTCAAATAGTTAATCATGTACTGCACTAAACATCGCTAATGACTTCGGTGAAATTAGCTTTCAAGAAAAAAAATAATGCTTTGCAAACTTACTTACTTACTTCATGTGAATGAGAATGAATTATTAACAGACTGATGGGGTACACGCCATTTTTGAAATAGTTTTATTCTGGAATATATTCTCCAGAGATGAAATTAATATTAACTGGAATGATTGTCATGCTTTCGCGCAATTCTGCAAGAATTTGCAGAAATAATGGGATTTGTTATTCGCTGTTCTTTAGCAATATAATACGTGGTAGTAGAAAAATGACAGACACGGAGATGCATTAATATTATTGCTTCATTATCCTTACGATTATTTATGCAATTGATTGGCAAATCTTGTTACCGTTAAACAGTAGCAGGTTTGTTCGGGAGAAGCGGGGAAATATATAACACCTAGTGCAAGTATGTACAAAGTAATTCCAGTAATAACGCAAATAATATAATATGACGCAACGAAAGATATACAAGTTTAGTGGCAGTCCATCGACAAAACTTATTCAAAGGCAACGTCGGATTTGCATGACAGCAAGACGTACATACACACGTGTAATGGAGAGCACTCGTAGGTGGAAACATTGACGGTTGAAATGATGAGAACTGAATAGTGGAAGACAGAAGTGTGTTAAAGAAAAATAAAAAGACACAATGTCGCTAGGCAACGAGGATTGCTCCAATAGACTGAATTAAATACAAGACTGAACACAATATATCCAAGTGAAATTAACTCAGGAACACGCTATTATTTTGTAAGCGAAAGGCGGAATGAGTGAATACAATGCGACGGAAGCTCAAACGTCTCATGGTGTAATTTCTTTGGCCGTCTCCCGTGCGATCAACGCCTTCTCCTTCGAGACACCGCAGAGCAGAAACTGGGTTAATTCTTATTTCGTTCACTACCGCGACACTACCAACCATTACAGGAGTTATCACTAGCAGTAGTGTAGGTATGTGTGCGCGTGTATGATATGGTGAAAGTGACTTGGGATTCATAGAGAAACAAAGGGAAAATATTTATTATTTCCTGCTACTATTAATCGCAATTCACATTACAGATTGCGTACTTTGTCAGGAGAATGATTCACGCGTCCGTCCTACTGCGCCTCTGGGCCACATGCGTTCTATCGTAAATCTTGCCAACAACGATTTGTTTCAATCTCTCGTTTATGGTTATATTATTGCTCGGCTTTTTTGTTATTTATTTCGAAATTGGAAAATTATGCGTATTTATATTAGCATTAGTAATTGATCGGACTGATGTTTTTAGTTTATTAATATTGGAAATATCAAGTACAATAATCTAATAATTCTACATATCTTTTCCCGTCAAGTACACTGATAGTTATTTCACAACCAGCACTCGTCAAGCTACGCTAACTTATACTGGGTGGGCTGCTACTGACTGCTTTCATTTTACCGTATCGAAACGAATACATTTAAATAACGTGGAACACCGTAATAAAATATAGGGTTATTGCTCCGGGTACCGAGTATAAATGGATCTATCAATGTTGAATGCACACTTGGAATTACTTCATTTGTACCTTTATAACGCCGTAAACGTTCGATAGATTAACACGAGTTTGCAACGAAATTAAAATGATTATATATGGGGAAGTTGATATAACAGAATTACAGTTCACCTCACTGAATTTTGTTGCAACTCGTTTGAAATAAAACAACGAGAATATGTTGTTATCGCTTGAGGTGAAACACGGTTCATATGAACGAAATTACATAAAGAGAAGGTGCACATCGTTGCAATTAGTAATTGCCAGTCAGATATTACAATTTGGAAGTAATAAATTCGGCTAGAAATAGACATAGTTCGAATATTGCTATCTCGCTCTACCTGGCACAGGAGAAGACAATTCGCGATTGTACATTTTGATATATGCGTCGCCACAATACTAGGAGGAATTATACCGCTTTTAATATACCAATAACAAGCAAGCGCCCCCAAATGTGCGGCATAACCAGAGATTCCAGAATTTCGACAATTATCGCAACCGGGCGGTGTTAACATCTAAAACCGCCGGTAATAAATTGTAATACGCGCGGTAACTGAGACGTTTAATTCCACGATTACATTTTGCCAGTTTCCAGTGTAAGTGAAACAAAATTTACCGAATTCCACATCGAATAATGATATCAGGGTTGCTGTGGAATTCGGCTCTTACCGAACATTGCAGCAGAGCCATGTTTCACCAGAATCAGAAAGGTGAGATTTCTGGCAATCGCATTCGTGGTTTAGAACCCATGAAAATTTCAAAATTATACACCACGGACACAGGTATTTTAATTACATTTTCTTACAAGTGGAAACTATAAAATAAAATCACACCTTGTTTAACAATTAAAGCTTAATAAAAAAAATCGATTTGCCCATGATTAAAAGTAGCTATAGCATTTATAATTTTTCAGATACTTACTGTTACTTACAATCTATTACTGGTTTCCAAAAGGTATTGCCAATGATATTATGGTTAGTAAAATTACGTTTGCAAGGAATGAGAACAAATAACTTGTCTTTCAATAAAATATTCCATTAACAAAAGAAAATTGTAAGATTAGAGATGCCATTGTCCGATTATTTGACGCAGGAAAACGTAAAACGATATATTCCAGAACGCTTACGGTAAACTTCAATGCAACTTTCCATTGTGAGCCCACGAAACAAAGTTTAAAATGTGAATGGGCCAGAGATGTTTGAGAATGTCAGAAAAACCATCTCCGGCAATCAAATATCAAGTATTCTGAAGAACGCGTATTTTTTTTTCGTACCGTTGAGTTTAAGTTTATAAAATACCACAGAAAAACTGTGGGCGTAGTTTTAAAATTTAAATTAACTTTGTTTAGTTTTTAATTGCAATTGAATGTGATGATAAAAACTAGATTAATTTTTGCTGGCTCGAAAGAAAATAAATTTCCTCAACTCAACGAGCAAATTGCATTTCGTAATCAAATCTTGTATTGTATTGTAGAGGATGAGGCAAGGAAGTGATGCTTTTCTAAGTTTTGTACAGTTCGGTGATTCGATGACTGCTAAAGAGAGATGAAGAAGCTAAAAGGACAATGTTTGCTTAGTCTCTGGTTGACAAAACGTATAAAGGAGGAGAATACGTACGAAGGACGCGGCAGGGTGCGCTAGGGAAATAAAGATTTTCTTTTTAGGACAAAAAGTAAGGTAAAAAGCATGTTACAAGAAGCACATAGATGTCGCCGAGCAGAGCACCGTAATTTGACTGGATTGTATTCTCACTGCGACAGCGAAAATAATCACGGTGTCTCCATGACAACAGAGAAACGGATTGCCTCTTGGATTTTACGGCGTTATGTGTTAACATTTATCTTAGTCTTCGCACAGTAAACGGTACAGCACGATGGACGGACATTGCCACAACTAAAAACGACGAAAGAAGATAGTCTCACTAATAACCTGAACATTTGTTAGTAGCGTAGCTAGAATTTAAAATGTACAGCCATCAAGGGATAACGTACGTACGACATTTATCTTTAATAACATAAAGTAGAACATTTACAGTTTTGTATCGACGTATTACATGGTATATAGGTCACGTATACTTTAATATATAGTAAACAGTGCATCAAATCGATTAATGACACAATTTTACAGACGACCTGACACCAGTTCGATCAGAAAAAAAGTTCTGTTTGATTGATATTTGACGCATCCGCAGGGACGTGATGTGAGTATGGAAACCGTGTTACTATGACAACCGCTGGACACAAATGCGAAATAAAATCCCAGGAAATATTAAACGACACAGTCGTAAAACAAAACGGATAAGGTATGGAATAGTGCAGGAGGTAGGGGTCGGGGAGGATGAGTGTTGGTTGATATTGGATAATGGAGAAGGGCAGAATGTGGGTATCGTTGTGGACGTAAATACGCGTGTTTTCACGGAGAGTGCAGCGTTCGTAATAATAAAACTTTCAGAGATGTGGCGACCCGAAATGGCCAGTTTTCTATATAGTGTCGTAAAAATCACAGACGTAATAATCTAAGAAATATATTCTTGGACAGAAATATCGCATAGTTCAATCAAAAGTGCATACGTTTCAGAACTGCATTACATTTGCAACATTGTAGTGTTGTAATATGTCATTTTAGAATTTGTTCTAAATGTTTAAGAAGGCGCGCATGAAAATAGTGAAATGAATATGTCTTTGAAATAAATGAAACAAATCTGATTAATTCCGTACTTTTATAATTGATTCAAGGAGCAATTTCCCGGAACTTCCTCAGTTTTTAATTTAATTTCTCCCAAGGCCGGTACAAACTTCTACGCGATACCTCTTCGTTTTCTTGAGTTTCTTTATTGTATAAGCGTTCCGCAGACTGAGTCTCATACCTTGGCAACTAACCAAGCGACCAAATCTGGTGTTTGTTTACGTTAGCAAAACTGAAGAGATGATGTCGGTCGGCGGAAATGGGCGCTTGCTTGCTCATATTGCTGAAGGTCGGGTTGCATATAGTGGAAGTATGTTTTAGAATAACATAGTAATATAAGTAGTGGAACCTTGGCCTTAAAGTCTGGTAGAATACCTGAACAGTAAACAGCAGAATTTCATTTATTTCGATGCGGCTCGTGTCTGCCAAGTTGACACAAGTCTGACATGACTTCTAGTCGGATGAACGCGACGAGATGAGACAAGACGAGACCAGACCAAACGAAATGAAAACGAATGAATGTGTATAAGAAACATGTTAAAAATCATTCTATCTGGGGCGACATACGACGCGAAGAAGAGTAGACGCACAAAACATTGCTCACTAACAACATCCTGTGTGCGAGAGGCACCAGCATTAAGAGTACAAGGACAGAAGCAGTAGAAGAATAGGAGCTCGCGAGTAGCTGAACAAGAGGGAATGAGTGAGTCGAAAACGTGGAGTAACAAGACAGGAAAAGAGTAAGAAGGCAGAGGAGATCGTGCGCCGGTACTACAATCTGCACTTTGCCTGAAATTAAAATGTCCTCGGAGGTGTTTTTCAGTGTTTGTAAGAAATTGTCTGGAGATGCTGGGATTTTTCACCGAGATAAGAGTTTCATGTAACGACGTATGAACCAATACATATTCCGGGCAATTTTTATATTTTCCAACCTGAAATTGAATATTTTTTTTATCAAATATAAACAAGATAAAAATTTTCGCAGGTTTCACTAGACATTATACGTGCCATAATATTATTGGTAAATAGTACGAAACGGTATCTAATTAAATACTTATAATCTAGTAGAAATTATAATAATTTGATAATCACTATTATACCAAATGTTACCACTTTTGTACTTTGCAGACAGAAACATGTAAATGTATTAAAGTAACGAACTGAATATAAAACCGAGGTCGACGCGAATAAATTGAAGAGTGCGAAAATAATAACGCTTAAAATATGAAAAATAGCAGACAATTTAGTAAATAAATGAAGGCATCCGAGCAGCGCATTCGTCAGCGTCGAGTTTCTCAGCTTGAGAAGGCGACACGACGCTCTTAGTGAATACATTTATATGTACATATGTACAGCCATATACACAGCCACCCCTAAAACGTGTAAAAATTCCACGTTTCTTTATCCAATACAAACATGGCTGTTATGTGAGTACTCATTGAATTACACAGAAGAAAAGGCCATATACCGAAATATATGAGCAAGGTAGATGGGTTTTATATACAGCATATATTTTATGCCAATCGTTTATATATTTTAACCAACAGTGTAACTAAATGTACCGGATAAAAGGACCATTGCCGCTGAATTTGAAGTTGTTCTGGCTGGTTTGCACAATGTAAAGTCTTAGTCTATAGCTAATTATGTGGATACGTTTAGATGTATAAGTTGCATAATTACGTTGGCGTCGAGTGCAAACAATGACCGATGCTGAGTTAGAGATGGTGTGCTGGTTGTGACTAGTCAGCACTTGTCTACGCAGCATAGGGACAGGTTAGTAGACTGCAGTTCAGAAGCCGGGTAAGGTATGGATGGTAGTGGTAAAGTTTGTTTGGTGTTACAGTTACTGCTCCGGAGGTAAGGGAACAAAGTAGCAAGCAGTAGTGGTTGTGGTGGAGAACGGTACGATGGGATTGGAAGTTAATGTTATAACGAAACAGCAGCACACCAATAGAGAGCGAAAGGCGTGGATTACCTTGGCTATATTTACTTTGCCCGCCAAGCTTATGCAAATTATAGTAATCACATAAGTCGAAACTTTACTATGTGTGTGTGTGTGTGCAGTAGTACGATCTCTTTATAATGTAAAGTAAAATCTGTAACGCGAAGCCCACCACCATATTCTAATCCGATTTTAATACCATCCTAATCTGATAAGAATAATTATAAGAGGTGGCGGTTGCAGGTTGAACCGTGAAACCAGCATCAATATGCAGTCGTGCAGAAAATATTCGTACATCTGTGTTTCGTCATACGGACGAAGGTTTGTTGACCATATGAAAGCCGTAACACATCAGTATCGTGTACATGTAAATTAACGCAAAAGTTTTCTTTTTTGTTGGCTAAAGCTAATAGAAATTCCAGATATATAAAAAGAAAAGCGTCCATATACGCTGAAATCTGACTACCAAATTTTCAGATCTCCCCCGACAGATGTAATTTCAGACAAGATTATGTCTGAAAAGTGAGAAACGAGACGTACGAAGTCAGCACGATGACGCAACGAATAAAAAAGGACACTTTTTATAAGAATTTTTAAAAATGACTGGGTATTTCTTTTTCTTTATGTTTCTGCTGACTCGTAAAATTGGTTGAGAAGAATCGATCAAACTAATCGGCCACTATCACGGGAAATGTCGAATGAACAGTGGATTGGCAGTAGCGATGCCAGTAATGCTGGTGTGAGTCGTTGAAGGGATGATGGTGGGTGGTATAGGTGGTACTGGTGCTTGCACTCTGTCGCCAGGGGCTCTGGCTGTATGACACATGGCAAGGCTGCCGGATTATTAATACCGCACTGTTCACAGTCTCGCTGTGCTAGTTTGCCGACGCCCTCTCGCAGAGTTAATATGTGTCGGCTTGAAGAAATATTGGCTGCGTTCGAATCATATTTTAAAGTCAATTATATTCACCATTCTCGAGAGTGCAAACTGGGAACTCTCGATACCAGCGAATACTCCCTCGCAACACGCCACATGGCATTCTAGTGAATTTTGACAAGTATCATTATAAACACACCCTGGATAATATAAAAAAGATTATATAAATGTATAAGCCTGTGAATAACACAGAATAGCTTCTAGACAATTATATTTATACTAATATACAGAAGCAATATTTAATGACGAACTACAATACATGTATATCCGTATGTTGCCTCAATTTCAAGTAGTGTATGAACATGTTGGACAGAATTAAGCAGGCCGGGCTGACAGCGAATGTTCGTACTGTTTTACTTTACATTCATAGGCAACGCGAGTGGCAATATTTTACATCTTTCACCTTGAACGTCCGCCGCCATGTTTCATTTCAGAGCGCCATCTTTCATTCTATTATTTCGACATTTACATTTTAACTGTGTGCTGTTCGGCACCCGTGCCTTGCCAATGAATCATTACACCCGCGGGGAAAAAAGATTTTCCATGAATGTGGAACCCTTCCAGCAGCATGGATGATGCGAAGAGAAGGATGAGGGCATGAGCAGGGATAGGAGCTCGAGCAGAGCTTTCCAAAAATTGGCATATGGAATATAAATATTTTCCACCATTATCATTAAGGGCTTATTACGGTTCAGTTTAAATGCAAGAGAATGAAAGATTTGTAACTACCATGTTAACCATATTTTCCAGAAGGATATATTTATATAGAGAATATATGGTTTTATGAGTAAAACAATGGAGAAAGTTTGGGGGACGCTGTTCAACTAGGGTGGAACATGGTGTGGCGTCCGCGATATGCAGAATATGAGATCCACGTGGGTATTTACATTCATCACACAACGGGGTGCCCGAGCCGCGAGTCCGATGAAACTGAATATAGCGCCGTAATGTTGTTTTCATTCAAAACATCTTTTTTATTTCGATATAATATTTACCATTGTTTTATGATCCTTTCGACTTTCCTTTCTACGGCTACGGACAGCGATAGCTTGTTTGCCGTAGGGGTAGCAGTGGACGAATGAATACAATGTTTTACTACAATGTCGGCAACCAAGCGAACAGTAGAACAGTACTGTTATGATTATTATCTTGTGCGCTGGTATACGGTACGTTGGTTTTACTGATTTTAAAATGGCCGACGAATATGCACGAAGCGAGGTGGAGGCGCGTAGCGCGAAGTCTCTTGTATCGCTACCGGGAAATCTTTATTGACTGTAGCTGCTACCGTACGATGCAGCAGTTTCGCGGATGAAATTATGGAAGTCATCTCACGCTTCCGCACAGATAAAATAAATTTTAGAACTCTGTAAACAAGGTGTTGCTTTAAAAAGAAAGACGAAGGATGAACGACCGGCCAGCCGACTGAGTCTTGATGTAAAAATAAATTAGGTATACATATATATTTTAAAATTACATTTCGGAAAGTGGGTGACATGAATATGTTGTCTTGATTTTTTTTTTCTCTCAGCGAATAATTTGTTTGGAGTCGTGGCAACTTTCTATGCAAATTGCTCAAATAGGCACTAATTCTTGTTTTGCAAGTTTCAGAAGTAGTTGTATGGCTGTGTCTCGACAACTTTCCTGTTTAATAAATGTATTTATGATTACGTTGCGACGGTTAGCGACTCTGGCGTCGCCTCCACGTGTCACTCATAATTAACGTGATTATTAACTCTTGGCGTGTAGATCGTCGTATTCAATGTGACACATAGCGTTATACAATAATTAATTCAGTTATTTAGAGTTTTAGCATTTAAGAATGATGTATCACATAATGTTCTTACATTCTTAATCCTTATATTTTTTCTTGGTGTTGAGTTACAAAAGAGCAATAAAACAATTAGATAATCAATTCATATAACTTTGAAAGTTCAGTGTATTTTTCTTTTCGTTTATTCGCACATCCTTTAACCTTTTCTCCGTAAATTGTCCCAATGGCGTATGTTACGGAAAGGAGTGGGGGATATATACATAAATGTGGGTGTAGGAGATGGAATGACTGAACAAGATAGCTCGCGAAATCATGGCATTCCTTAGGGGAAGTGATCAAACGTAACGCCATCAAACTGCCGAAATTCGACGGAGCGTTATATCTGACAAGTAACAAATCGCATCTTCACACTGTAATAAATTTAAATTCTGTTCGGTTTTCAACGCGTGCTTCTCACACTGCTCGCATTGTACACTTTGTTCCCTGGTGACTTCTCGTGTTAAACTAATTCCTGTGCTGTTATTTACACAGTCTGACGTGACATCCATCTTACAACTTTTGGCATATCTTGGTATTAACAATTAATGAACAAACCCGCCGTGGGACGCTCGGCGAATGTCCGGGGTCTTTGGCCTGTGATGTGAATGTCCTACGTAAGCTACACCTATGGGTGTTTGTTCATTTTAACGTGCTTCTACACTAACGTGAGAAGTTACTTAAATAGTACGAGTGCCTCGAGACAGTGGTTTAAACTGATGACAAGTCCTGATGTTCTATGTAAGATCCCCTGTGAAGTTAAAAGTTCAAACTAAAATGTTTCTTGTCTACACATATAAGCTTTTATTTGCAGTTGTGGCGGCAAGAGATGCATTTGTGGTTTAACATTAAATAAAAAGTTGTATAAGAGAAAATTGTGTACCTATTTAGGTAGTTCTATGTTCTATTCATTTTCTACAATTTAATTACATGAAATGTTTACCTAACATGTATGTGTACACATGTACATTAAAATAATAATATTAATAAACAAAATTACTGTAACTGAGAATAGCGGCATATTACGAGATAAGTTACAAGCAAAGTATGTGAATAAGTAGACGTTGGTACATTACCACTTTCATCTTCGCAACAGTGCACAACGCAGTTTACAGTTCATACTGAGAAAAGTCTCATCATTATCTGCTAACTAGATGTTGTATAGTTAACATGTAGAAACCCACCTACGTAAACATACCCTTACATATGGCCGGAGTGCACCTGTGATACGGTTCTGGGTCTCAGGCGTATGTTAAATTAAATTTGACACCGATGAGAGAAGACACCTGTGCTCGATTCCGACTCCCATGTGGATGAGTATGTATGTTGTCTGTCATACAGTGCACGCATGCGTGGTTTATAAGAACATAACGGTAGGTGCACTCACTCACTCACTCACTTGTTCTCTTGCTTGCTTGCTTGCATGTTCGCTCGTGTCGAATTATACTCATGGTTAAGTAACACTCGCTAATTACATATGCCCCGTGCGTAATGAGTTCGTATTTGTTTTATGCCTTGCGTGTTTAGGCTTGCCATGTAACAGCTAACGCTACCGGCAACATGGTTGGCTGTTCTACGGAGATTATAATTCTGGGTATATTGTTTTCATAATTTTGCGGAAAATTTGTACGTGAAGAGTAGAATTTTGGTATGTTTTTGAAGCAAATATGATTTTTACGACACAGAGTAAATTTCCTGAATACGCTTTTGTATATTCTGTTTGTTTATATTAATTTTGGTTTGCGTTATTGTATGGTTTATTACTGAAAATTCAGTATGCTTATTATATTTTTTTTAAACCGGTTTATTCCAGTTAGTTGAACAAAAATATTTATTTACCTTGTTTTAAACTAAATAGAATAGGACGAAAAGAATGATTTCCAGTTAAAAGTTTAACGAAAACAACTGAATAAATAATATGGTTATTAAAGTAGAGAACAAAAACATTAGAATATTGTGAAAGCCCTGAGGCAAAGTAGAGAAAATCGAACTATTTACAAGCAAGAAAAGAATTCTTATTCTTCTGACTGCTGCAACTATCACAAGAGAATATCTAAATGTTCGTGAATCGATAGAGCCGGATTTAAAAATAAAACTAAAGAATAACTATGTGCCGGATCGCGCCACCAATCGGGAGTGTATACGGTTGCGAAGAGAATCTGCATGAAAAATCTGGAAGCATCCGCACGTATGTATTAAAGTCATTTAAATGAAAGGAAATGACTAGTGCACGAGGGTGTTCATTCCGACGCGAATCCTGGAACGTCTGTCAGCCGAAACGTCACGCCGATATTAAAAACTAAGCCTCGTGTAGACAGACGCGGAAGGTCGTATGTGGCACAGTTCAGTTCAGGAACCGCAGGCAGCAGCGGAATATTATTGGATTTTGACGGGGTATAACAGAAACAGTGCGAAATACACACACACACACACACACACACACATTTGTTAGAAAGATATGCGGCAATATTGCGGGGAGAACGCGGAAATTCTAGCATTGTTGTAGGCGTATTAATTTCTAACCTTACAAAAGCATTGTTCTCGTACAGACAACGCAAACAAATGTTTGAACATGCGGACCGCATGGGGTGACCGTTACAAGTGTAATGTTGAAATTCTCGCCCTATTTCATATATGTATGTATATGCAGAGGGATGCTATGTGCTCGCTCTATGGCTGCAAAGAGATATTTGGCCCAACCCCTACACGTACGTACAGTTAGAGCAGATACCGACACGCTTCTGTTTGTTGTTACAAAGATATGCATACACAATGCTTCATCTTCCATTGTGCATACAAAGAAAAGCTTTCTACGACCGAACTTGATACTAAAACAAATAACTATTTCAAATTATAATGTAATTTAGATTCAAAACTCACGTTTATATATATATATATATATATATATATATATATATATATATATATATATATGTGTGTGTGTGTGTGTGTGTGTGTGTGAAGTTTATCTAGGAAATATCATTTCAAATCATACTAAATCCTGATAATGGATGTAATGTTTGGCAAATGGGCTAGTGTTCCGGGGAATCCTTGAATTGTTCCATATGTGTAAGAATGACTATATAATTATATATCGGAGTAACGCGATGGCAGTGATATCGCCGGAGAAATTGCATTAATTACCGTTGCAGTTAGCGTAAGGGTTGTAGCATTAGTGTAATTGGTATGTACGTTTCTGTTCTGTTCAAATATTTGTTTTTCTTTAATAATCTGACTAACGTGCCAACAGGACTTTTCATAATTGTACGTTATCTTTAATGTTATAAATACTAATGCAAAATCAACGTCCATGTAATATTAAATTTTCACGGAAATACTACCCTTGGAAATAATTTATTCATCATCAATGTTAGAATATTAAACAAAATAAATTTTAACGAAATGTTCAACAATATATATTTTATGTATAGATAAAATAACAACATATATTATTAACGATGTTTCCTATTATATCATTAATTCAATATTTAGAAAGTTGCGATAAGAAATACGTATAGATATGAGATAGACATATAAATCAAGCTTAACCATGCAAAAATATGGACGTTGGCAAGACTGAACGTCCCAGAATAAAATACGTAGTGTTCTATTTAAATCACGTGACTCATTAGCTATTTAAAGTGTCCACAATTCAGCTTAATTAATTAAAATATTATCATGTTTCAGGCAAGCGGTGCTTGTGCACGTCACCACAGCAGTTGTAACTGGAAGAACAGCGTGCGCAGTGAAGGCAACTAGCTCCAGCTACCCCCTTTACCTAGTACGAGTAGCTAACACTAGTGCACTAGCGCCACTAACAGTGCCTGTACTAGCATCGAGGATTCACACCGCAGACACAGCGCACAATTGGCACATTCATTATTCATCTCAGTATTGTATTATTGTTATTATATTACGTCAGTTTTGTAGCAACACGATTTGCATAGCAAGCGTTAAACACCTATCACAATATCTTATTAACGTGTTCAACAAAATGGCGGACGTTGTATACAACGGCACGCTATAGTGTAACACGCGTGCGCACATGTAAAATTATTGTAATTTATGTACCGATATACCAGCACATTGGCATTGTATCGCATAATCTATCAACTATGTAATTAAAGTGTTGACTTGAATCGTAATATATTGTTTGTAACTTGCTAGATATTATTAAGAATATTTTCTATAAAGTGTTGACGGAATGTTTGGAAAAGAAGTTGTGTTTCTACTCACTTTCGAAGACAACGAGCGTGGCCACAGCGCTGACGGCATCTCCGACGCCATTTTCTGCGACGCATTCATAGTTGGCGTCATCTCGGCTCACTCGTACTGGCTCGATTCTGAGCAAAGCACCGCTCGGAGGGAATTCTTGTACTAAGTAACGGGATTGAGTACCTACATACACAAGAAGAAGAACAACGCATAGTGCAAAGCCAATAACATAACTTTAAATATATTCTTTAGTATTGTTTAGTTAATAACAAGTGTTTAAAAATTATTAAATTCATTTAAATGTACATAATAAATTGCAGTAAACACGTGTAGAAGTAAATAAATTTACTTTGAACAACATTCAATGACACTTAACAATACTTCTGGTTTGAAAAATCAGTTGTATCAATGTTTGCCGTATATAGTGACAGTGTGTAACTGTGTTTGTGAAATGATGTGAAAACACTTACCGGAGACACGTTTGCCGTTTTTCCGCCATTGTATCACCGGAGCTGGGTCGCCCCGGGCCGCACAGTAGAAGGCTGCGATGCTGCCAGCCTTGACCTGCTGGTTGCGGGGCCGTAACGTGATCTCGGGCGGATCTGTACACACAAACAAACACCGAGGATTAGCACTCGTATAATCCAAGTGTGTTCGGAGGCTCCTGTGATCGGGGTGTCACACCTCAAAACACCATGACAGTAACTCACAGTGTGAACCAATTCCGTTATATCTTCCAACGATATTTATGTAACAAGTAAAATGTAGAAAATATGTTTCTTTCCTAACTATGACATTTCAATTTATTACCGGCGGGAGTCTTCTAAATGACATAATGTCTTTTTGGTGTTTTGTATTAAGTAATAAAAAAGTTTCGGTCGTAGAAGGTTAACTTTATTTCGGTTAAAATCTTGTCATAAAGAACGATAATGAAACCCCGGTTCACAGAAGCCCGTTAAGTCTTGACGTTTGTTAAACAAAGTCAAATCATCCTTGGACACGGGTCCATGTTAATATGTAAATGAAGCGAAAATATTATTCCGTTCATTAACTCCCTCAAAACGTGTAACACAATCATAAGAATGGATTAGTAGAAAGTAAAAGAAAAGTTCCATTTATTGTATTTCTAAAACAGCAGTACATTTAATTATGGTGGAGTAATGTGATGAATAGTGAATTTAATGTTTCACAGAATAATGTATAACATCATGATTGGCCTACGATGACAGAGGGTTAATTAATTAATAATAGCAGATGCATACAGTCTAACCTCACGCATTAATATAATTTATAAAACATCAACTGAGTCTATGATTACTGGGTACGGGTGCTATTTACGAAATTGATGTTTGTAATTTAGCAAGAGAACAGGGTGTGAGGTACAAATGTAATTATAGGCAATATGTCAAAGTAATGATCAGTGCAAAAACAAAATTTGCAAAATTTACATTTAGATACACAGACAAAAAGCCCCGTCATATGAAACCAAATAGGTCATATGTTGTCACGTCAAAAATTATGCTTTGATGTTCCTGTTGCAGTTAATTAAACGTAAATCGACATGAAGCCTACCAACATCGGCACACTAATTATAAAAAGTCGTCATATATAATATGGTATGTACAGGTACCTAGATATGTTCAGTATTCAATCATTACACGAAATTCTATAATTAAAAACGTAGGAACTCGCAAATAGCGAAAGAAGACCTGACAGATGTACGGCTAAAGTAACTAGGTACGTAGGGATCGTATGGTGTAATGGTGTTTATTCTTCGCAAGCTCATTTCATTTTAATTGTATCATTTCGAGAAAGATTCTGGGCCGAAGCAATCGTATTTCCCAGTCAGGACAAACAACAGTAATTAAACAGGCCGACACGGGTACAGGTATTTTACTCACTTTTGCTCTTATTTTAGTAATTTGCATACCCGATAAACCTCGCGGCTGTATCCATCCCGCTAACATTTCCTTTCCGTTTTATTTCATCCCAAAACACCGGCAAATAAATATACATACATACAATTTGGGAATGTTTTCATAACAGACCATGCGGCAACACAACGAGCAACGAACCATTGTTATTCTTTATTGAATTTTACCAGGAAAAACACACTCGGAAAAAATTAAATTGAATTGAGAAACACATATCTAGATATCACGGTTGTTCTGAATATTATTTATTTACCTAATATTCTCACAGTTTATATGCAGTGAAGTAAATCAAAGACGAAATGTAACATACCATAACTGACTGTATAAAGTAAACTTGCTCTCGATATAATTACAAACTAAATGTAGTGAAAAAAAAACATGTACATTTATCAGTGATTGGCGCTTAAACTAATTCCAATTACATTTCCAGACCCATTACAAATCTGTTTTAGTGTGTTTACATTCCGTATTTAAATAACAAGCCATTTGTGTCGGAATAATTAGACAATATATTGAGTTAGTAGCAGTACAGCTGGGTTCTAAGTGTACGAAGTCCTGAAACCTGAAGTTATCGAAAGTACTTGAGCGACATGCCGCACGGTAATTACTCACCTGAGTTTAAATAAAAGCTGGTAATTAAGACACTGCTACTTTACATAATTACATTCTCACACCAGACTTCCAGCCAACCAGTTTCAAACAAAGGAGCTACTCGATCCGCCACCGGAAATGTAACCATGTATACTTAACCCTTACGTTACCACGACACCCCACACCATTCAACAAAGCGTATCGTTTACAAAGTAATGTTTACCCCGAACAACTCGCCGAACAAATGTTGAGCATACAAATCGACAAATACTACACCGAATGTTTCGCTACTAACTAACTATGAAATTATGAAACGGAGCAAAATAAAGTGGCTAATTAATCTGAGTAAATCGCATTTATATCATGCGGGGGGAAACAACAACAATACATCAGTCTCGCGGAAAATCGTTCGCTAAAGCTTGTTTTTATTTTAATTTTCCAGAGAAATCGACTCGTTATTAAAATACGCGAGCGTATTTCTTTATGGGAACATTTAGGACGTTCCTTTATTATTTCAAGTATCGTTTAACTGTGGTAATATTCAGTCCGTGCCTGAAATGACGATATACAAAAATTATAATGATATTTTAATAACTCCAAGCATTTAGATCGCTAACAACAACTGGCGAGTCGGTGTAACTGCCAACCAGTAGAAACTCCTTTACAGTACAAACTCGATTTCTTATCGCTCCAAACATGAAATATAAACGTACATATAACTGCGTCACCAACCACCAAACCAAACAGGGCCCGTTACTGTTACATTCACTGCACATATAAAAAGTAACTGCTTTAATAGGCGAAACATAAATCACAAATTCTTATTTACGTGTGCCTGCCTGTTTCAATTATACTTATTTGTTATTGCGGCCTCCCGGAATAAAATAAATGGTTGAAAAACGTGAGTGTATTATGCGAGAAAATGACTTTTTCTCTACGGCTCCGGTCGACATGCAACTTTGTGCATGAAGTGAAATCAATATTCAAGCACATATACAAAGAGAACTGTGTTTGCCTTTGACTGGACTTACGATTGCATTGTTATTCTAAAGTCTCCATTGAAACACACTGCTGTTATGTCAAAAACAGCAAGAATAACTATAGGTATATATGTGTTAGGACTAACATATTTATACACTATAAACACATGCATGTAGATAACCGATATGATTGTAATGCGGAATGTGATGATGCAACATCCTACATATATGCAACCGCACGCATCACAGGTAACATTATTAACGCAACATATGTAAACACAAGCTAATCTAGAGGTAACGTGCGCACATGTACAGTCGTACGCAGTACTCGACCAGCTTTAATACCCGTGATTAGCTAATAACTGACGCTTCGGCCCTAATTACATATCCATTAGTTGAAAATAATGAACAGCCGCCGGGTACTTAGCCTAATAGAAAAAGCAAAAAAATAAACAGAACATCACTAACATACAATACGTAACACATAAACACAACATAATGAAGTATCTACATTTTATAAATTAGTTCCCCCCACCCATTTATCACTTTTACTACACTTTCCGACCGTGTCATTTCAAACGGTGTCTACTCTATTATATGAATATTAATTGTTAAATGAATTAGTTCTAACATACACGCTAGAATTTGTTTGCTATAACATAGTAAATGCCCTTTATAATGCTTGTTAAATGGCAGTAATTTAATTATTTATATGATTAATTGAATATTAAATATGGTTCAAGGTATTTAACATATATGCAAGCACATTTTGTTGGAGGATATATGTAAACGTACGAGTATGTACTTTATTACTTTTTTTTAACATTCGTATGGTTGCAGCTGATTATATTACATTTTAAATATTACGTGTCGACAAAAAGGTAAAAAAAATATTTCGAGTATTGCAGTAATAAAACTTTATGTTTCTGGAAACAGAAAACATTAAAATAAATTAAAATTAATTTTGTAGTTCAAGGGCATCGGTAGTTAAGTGAGTAGTGGTGTAAGTTAATATGCGTGTCAAATAAAAATGGTTTCCCAAAATAGCCAACAATAAAACGAATAATTAAACGTACCGAATTTTTTTTTTTACAAGGAAGTCATTAATCATTCTGAAAATTTGATACAGTGTATTATTGCGAACGTAAATAGACAGCTCCCGTAATTTCACGCTAAAAAATTAATTCGACACCACTTCAATTCAGATGTAATGTGTTGTGTTTGTACATGACAAAAGTGACTTGTCGAAAAAAAATTCGTTGTACATTGCGGGACAATAGCTCATGATATTATTAGAGTGCTGTGCTCTGCAATGATACGCCGGCGTCCTGGGACACGTCGCTACTCATATCTCATTTAATGTGCGACGGTGGGACACGGCGCAGAGCAGCGTACACAATCAGTGTGTTTCAATACACCGCCATTTTGGTGGTGCGTTTTTTCGCTCGCTTTATTTACACCTGCGTGTTTTTTTTTTTGTTAATCGAAATTCCCAAATTTGATAGAATTTAATTAGCATAAATGAATAATGTAATTAAACAAGCATTTGTTTCTCGTAAATTAACGGGTATTCAATTAGTTATATTGCCGGAGAATTAATTTAGCTAATAAACAATATATTAGAATTGGAACACCAGAACATATTTGATCATCTATATTTGTATTATGTTCGTCTGTGTTCCGTACGTCAAACAGTGACCGATTTTCATGTAATTTAATTAAATTGTACGAGAAGTGGGCGGACGGTTTTAGAATAACTCTCCATTCTACTCAACCGTGCTATAGTACTCCACAAATTGCATGTTCTGTTTCCTAGTTTAAAATAAACATCATACACCATACCGTACGTTTCTGAAACGAAGTATCTACAAATATTATAAAATAATTAATTTCGTTATATTTTCATTTCGTAATGATGTCACTTCAATTGATTGTTCCCCAAAGACACTGTTATTCCAAGACTCCAGTTCATGACAATTTATTCCGACGAAACATGACACTCTAATGGAAATTGGAACATCAGTCACAAAAAAACACGTTATTAATTATTAATACCGTACAACGCAAATGATAATAACGGAACAAATGTATAGAAATTACGAAAAATAAACATTTGTACAATATTCCAACTAATATTGTTCCATGTTAATTACACGGTAATATTTTTAATTCACTCAGGGTTGGTGCGGGAGCTAACAGAACTGGTGGAATAATATTTCCGTTCGTTTTTAACGTATTTCTTTAACGAACAGAGGCCAGTGTTGCCAAAACTGTTTCACAAACACTGAACCCACTGTGCTCGCTGATACCTGCACTTACGTGTTAAATATTGGATGTAAGGGAAATCCGAGTAGTTTCCTCCTGAAACCCAAGGCGCAAGAATCGTTTTGTAGTGGACGCAATTGACGATGTAAATTTATTCAAATTATATGTAAGTGCACGTATTATTTTAAGTAATTATTATTACACGTACGTTATTGTAATATTATGCAAACCGCCAGCGGTAAATGTAATTGTGCTCTTGTATTTATAGAGACTTGATACAGAGAGAGAATTCCGTGAATGTTACGTGTAATAATCGGTAAAACTGGCTAACAGTAATTATAATTAAAATACACATACATAAGTTACATTAGCTATTACATATTAGCAATTGGTATTTCTCATAAACATGTTAAAGACAATATGTCGCTTTTTCTTATACTGTTACACTACCTACGTTAAAACGTAGTAGCACATGTCGGACGCGAAACAAAATATTAAAACGAATACCACATTTCACCAGCTGCGAGTTAAACCTCAAATTCTCCTGCCTTATCGAATGTATTCCACAAAATGACACATCGAAAATCATGAACAGAAAAATACATTGAGCTATTGTTACCGTGTATAAAATATGTCTATATTTACAAGGATCAAAGAACGCACAGGCAACAGAGAAAAAAATAAGGGAAATCAATCGTTTCAGCACGATTTAAATATTCCAATGGAATCAGGGATATAAATGACATCTTGCATTTGACATGTCGGGCGCACTCACGAATCTGTATAAGCTCACTAACATGGTGGGTGGCAGAAACAGTTCATGCGGGACTTAGTTCTGTATCTTACACTCGGCATGCCAGTGTGCAAGTTACGTACGTACATCGGTTCTGATTGTGGGTTTCCTTTCTTCACTGATCCGGCCGTAAAGATTGAACTTCGTGTATTATCATATACACAAACGTACGTATAGATCCATGAGTCGCCGACACCTCGAACGTGTGAATAGAAAATATATATATATATATATATATGTATATATAACCATTCACATATCAGTGAGTTTGATAAATCGAAGAATTATGAATAGGCGCAGAGGGGTCAGGTTTGAAGGATCGGGAATTGACATTCAAAGCCCGTAGGATGTCGATTCCGGAGCATTTCTCAGCTTGTCTGAACCGATAAATCGCCTACGTTCCTACGTACGCCAGAAGTATTCATCACAGAAGGGGCTCGATGCTTCCCCGGCACTGAATCGGAAGCAATGCACTCGCTTGCCCGTCCTCCTCCCCGTAGATCCTGTACGTTATGGATCGACGAACTGACAGTGCGACTCAAGGAATCCATGAACACATTCAATAAATGATCAATATTCACATGAGAAAAATCAGAATCCTGTCAATTTGATGTGGAGTAATTCTAGAGGATTTCAACTACGAATATGACACGTATGTTCAATATGAAAAGAAAGAACATTAATTGAATAAATATTGGTTCCTCTGGAAGAATGAGTAAGTCCTGAAAGCAGTCATGAACTGAAAAGGTAATGTAAAATTTCTTAAATTATTTTCCTTTCAGCAAATATAAATATAAAGGCGCTCGATTGGGTACTGATAAAAACTCGTCCTTCATGATGAGCACGTGGCGTTCTGGTGGATAATATTAAGCACTCAAGTCAACATTGCCATGACAAATTACCTTTAAATTATCAGCGAAGAATAAATATATCTCAGGGTTCACTATGTAGGTGTCGGTATGTAATGCACATTCGCACATACATTTGTGATATTTGTAGTTCTCTCTCGCTCCGTGCGACTGTTCATCGCGTGTTATCCTTGTGAATTAATTGTTATCGCGGATAGAGCAGCGCCCGACACAAGTACATTGCCATTAGAGAACGACGTGGGCTGGCAGGGACGGGGAGACGTTGGGATAGGTGCACGAACAGCCGCGTGCCTGTACGATATATCTTAGCGATACAAAACTACTGATAGATTCAACTTATCTACCCTGAATGCATGCTGGAATTCAATTAGAATGTACCTGCTACGAGTAATAGTTCAGTTTACTTCCTTTTTTTATTACGGAAGACGTGATGTTTCTCAAATGGAGTTCGAAACTTATGTTTAATGGTTTCACCTTTGCATTTGCACGCTTTCATCACCGATGATTAAAAGAAACCGTTCAGTTGAGAAAGTAATAAAGCATATGAAATGTATATTTACATTTACCGTGGATGTAGGTAATATAATATCCAGAGTTGAAATGATTTAAGAAAATTGTATTTATGAAATACGTTAGTAGTATTTTACAACTTTGCCGTAGTCGTTCATTGAGCGCTAATGAATAATAATTTTTATGCTGCTGCTGCTGCTACTTGGAGGTTCATAAGAAATGCATCGACGCGCTTGCAATATCCCGTATCGCTTTTACGTGAAATTATAAATTAATATCACAGCTTATAAGAATGCGCATCATGTTCTCGAACGGTGATCGTAAAAATGATGACACGGAGTCGTCTTCGATTTTTAGTGGAGTTAAAACGCGCTACGATGCCCTAGGAACCTTAATCCCTTGCCTACCTCACATTACCTTCCAGGACATCAATCGCTATTACGTGGAAGATTTTATGCGTGTTTGAACAAGGCCTGCACAAATAAATGGAGATGAAATTTGATTTCCTCGTAAAAAATACTGCGATGTAGTAATCGAATTTGCTACGTCACGAGTCACGACACAGAGAACTGACGGAAGGAAAAATATATGCAAAGATATAATGACGATAATGTGAACAGATTTTGAATGATTCAGCATATCTCAAAGATGCCAGATGGAATATATAAAGTTATGAGTTATTAAGAAATCATGACAATCTTATATTGCCTCGTACGGGTACAAAAATATATGCAAATTGTGTTAAAAATATTATTTAAATGAAAAATGTATGAGCTGGTATGTCAAGTGTAGGGTACTACTACATTTTTATATTATTATGCAACAGTTTATTTAAAATTTTACTTCTTTCAGCTGACGAATTTTACATAAAAGAATTGTGAAGAAAATGTACAAAGTTACGTTGTATAACTACACTTTATTCTGTTTTCATTGTTATGTTGCTAGTTTCACTACAATAATATTCTTTAATTAACGGTGCGAAACAGCTTGACATTAACAAAAAATGCAAGAAAGACATAATTTTCAAAGTAACTGTGCTATGATAATATTTTCGCGAAATGTTAATTATAATCTGAATATAAAATATTAAAAACTAGTGTGCAATAGATTCAGAAATAGACACGTACATTACATTTTTCCCTCAGATGTGTAGGCATATTTTTAACGTAATGTAAGAGTTTGTCTAGGGACACCTGCACTTGCAATATAGTAAAGTGGAACACGCCGTTGGTCGTAGGAGATAACGCGAGTGTAAATATTTGAAACATATCACGTGAAGTTTGCCGATGTTGTGTATTATGTTCTCGAACGAACAATGACATTTAAGGAGTCTCGGTGAAGTGGGACACTAGTGCCAACCAGAAACGAACTAGCTAATCCCGAACATTATAAATTATAAACATTTTATAAGCACTGCCGTACAACGAAAACTCAAACAAATTTATTTGCTGTCGGCGGAAAGTTTGTTGGCAACACAAGAAGAGATTCGAAATTATGCAGCGAGATAAAAAATCAATCAAAACTTGTGCTGAACTCGTTCATTTGGTTCGCGCTGGTGTGTTTCCATAGTAATTTGTGTATACACAAGTTTACTTTTAGCCCCTTTATTAAAGCACTATCGCTGGGCCATAATCATGCAGGCAATTTGCAAAATTGCAGAACCAATAACTTTAAAACACATTACCTGCCGGCACTGACGTCTACACGCCAACCAATAACCATCTATCTATCGGCGCATGAAGGAATCATGCAAGGGGAGACGAGAAGATAGTATTTGCAATTCGGGAATATAGATATACAGTTGCCTCCATCCCAGGGTGATAATTCGTGAGTGAGTGAGGGAGGGGAAGGAAGCAACCAGACTTTCTAAATATTCATAAAATGGATGGAGATATTTTAGATATACGCATGCTGGTTCTATCCCTCCGCTCCCTAGAAATACGCCACGTTGCAGGAAACTGAAGAACTCCTATGCAGCCTGAATCGGCAGTCAGATACAACCAATTATTTATGGCCACTCAAAATCGTGTGCATATGTGGAGTTTTAAAAAACTCCAGCGCCTGATGCTATTGAAAACTAACGTTATTTATGAGATTCATATCTCACTTCGTTTTTGAAATTTTCCATACGAGTGCCCACTCGTTTCAAGAGTTTCAGTTTTCCATTTTTTCGCGAATATTCAAGTGCAACGGCAGCAGACGCTGGTGGCGACTGGAGGATACGTAGTAATATCTTTCGCACAAATCAAATAAACGGAAGAATTTTCATGGATCTGTGACTGATGTTGGAGTAGGAATATTAAATTATACACTCCGTTATCATTGTACTCAAATATAGTGCAATATACTTTTCAGAATGTGGTATTAGGGAAAATACACTATACCATTATTTGTTAACACATATTTTAATATCATATTCGTCAAATAATTCAATTCTATTGTAAAATTCTACCTATATAAGGTAATATAGCATTTAAATGTTACCAACATTCAAGCGAAATGTAAAATGTAATTTCGTTCAGTAATAAAAACCACATTTACCTCTGCACAAATATTAAGAAAAATTACTGCAATTCTGATGGTTTATGCTAATAGTAGTAGCAGCAATAGAAAACGGAATAAAAACAAATAGAGATTGCCAGCACTTAGCGTTGTTGAGGTACGCTAAATTAAATATCAGCCTGCATTCATAATGGCAAGTGCAACATGTTTCATATTAAGTAACAAGATTAACTACTCGCAGTCGCGTAGCGAATTCTACGGTAAATATCCAAACAGGTAAGTCGAAATAATCCTATTTAAAAAAATTCCTTGCAACAGAAAGGTTACCTACGTCATTTAACCTTTGTACTTGACATGAGGACAATCGGATATATAACATATGCAGAGTACATAGTTCTTTCACGACATTGATAACAATGCTGTTTGTTTTATACAAAGCTGCAATGATTTAATTATTTCTTTATGTGAAGTTCATGACGATTGTTTGAAATGGGTAGAGTTTCACTGTGAATAGTCAAATAATAAAACTAGTAAATAGAATACATATTTGCATGACGATATTGTCAGCCATCGATCCACGGGCACTTGGCAGTCGCGACGAATAGAATATATGCACGCTGAATCAGTGTTTTAAACCGAGTTAAAAAATAAAACAAAACAAAAACTGCGTATGTGTACTCTATAAAACCACCAATTCAATTTACAAAGCCGCAGTACTAGCAAAAAACGAAACGAGACACAAAAAATCGTTTCAATATATAATGTTATGTACATAAGCTACGCATTGCTATAAATCATATTCAATGTATAAATGAAAAAAAAAATGCAATCGAACATGTAATTCGGCGTTTTATGACAATAATATGATATTCAGTTCATAAATACATACATGCAAACATGTATGTAAAAAATAGTCAGATATGTGTTATTAATCAAATTGCACTACATTATTTGTCGAGCAATAGTATTCTTGCATTTATATAAAATAAACTGATATACATAGCAGTGTACAGTGAGGTTTGTCAGGACAGTGTACGTTGGTGCGTATATGCACGCACAGACAGGTAGGAGTCGTGACTGTTCTTGATCAATAAGTCATTAATTAAAAGGCACAACCGTAGAAGAGAGAGCGAGCATAGTGTGACGGTGTAGGACTAAAGTTTCACGAAATTAAATACGACAACCACCATAAAATCTAATCAGGCCGTTCGAGTTTATTCAATAGCATTTAATGAGTGTTTCGACTGATAGTCGACGAAGTTTGTCCGTGGATGGTTTGCTGCTGACTCCGTTCGCAGGATCGTGTGTGTCATGGGTAAGAGATCGAACAAAGCGTGCAGAAGTTTTCGTCCAGTAGGCAGTAGGTAGGTATAGTTCAAAAGGGTTGAGTAGTCTGTATGTTCCATCGTTAACCCAGTGAGTCAGTGTACAGAGTATAGTCAGTACAAAGGAGAAAGTGTAGTGAATACGTAAATTATGTTTCACTTCACGGATTAAGATAAACATTTCACGCGCGTTAAGTTTTACTTACAAGTCATTAGTATGTAATTATAAAGTTAGAAGCAAAGTTTAATTACTTTTATCACCTATTTTTTTTTCCTCTCTTTAAATGATCAGAACGTTAACATGCACTTTAGAACTTTAATTGACATTATTCTTCAAAGGAACGGAAATTAAAGAATTGTGTAACCGAGAACAAAACACCGATTTAATTGTAAATAGTTAATTCATTTGAAAATCATTACCATATTAGTATCATACTAAACTATGTATGTGCACTAAATTAGTTCGTACTACAATGAAACGAAAATGCGGGCACAAATTTAAACAACTATTAATTTCAAATTTAATTATTCCCAAAAAGCTTATACAAACATAACGATATCAATTTCTGCTACTGAATACTGTCATTAGTTGTATATCAATACAATACATATTTACTACAAACATACAACGGTAATTAATATGATAATTAAATTGAAGCAATACAAATTTGGCCTGCACACTAAATATTTTAATTATTATGTACAACTATTTCAATTAAAGCAATATTATTAACAAATGTTACATTGAACATAACAATTATACAAATTATATTTTCTATTTCTATGTGTAATTAATTACGACAATTTGCTGTGATTATAATACGTCTCTTATGCACATCACTATGAGAAAAATATTCAAAACTTATTAATGGATCTCAAGATGAATATTTGTATGAAAATACTGTTAATGATTTCTATAAGAGTAAAAAATAAAATAAGAATAAAAAGGAAAATATATTGTCATGGCTCCCTTTCCAGACATATATTTATTTTGTCATACATTCGTCTTATCGTGAATGGATGAGGAAAGGAAAAGACGGATAAAGGTTCGTACGAAGTTATGAAGTCAGCGAGAAGTACGGCAAAACAGACAGATCTGCCTTCGCGCCAAGGTGTACGAATATGTGGCCCGACAGGGCAATATATCAATTACGGAACGTAACCCCGAGAACATAAAAATGGTGTTCAGATGTTACAGTAACACACGCATGAATGCAGGACTGTATAGTGTATCCATAGATATAAGAACTTGACTAAACGCAGCATGCTATTAACAGAGGATTATCCCAAATTATACGACACAGTAAATGAATAAAAAGCAGAGCTGTATTCAGAAATTTATAAATACATTTTGAAAAATAACAACAAAAATATGATATACATCTTAACAATAATAATACAAATTAACATAAATAAATGTAATATTCAATAAATTATTATTACGTCTTAATTATAGACAAAATGTCTCTTGTCTTTCCCGCTAAGAGCATTACAAATGTACCTGAATACCGCCACTACTAGTAGTTTATGGCCTCTCCTGCTGTGAAGGGTACCACCCTACCTATTAAGGAATCATGTCAAGTTCTTATATCTATGGATAGACTATACACAATGGTTGATTTAGTTTGTGACGCGACCAGGTAGAGAGAGACGTGTACGTCGATAATCTGTGATTAGGGATATGCCGTTTATCTTCGTCGCATTGGACAGAGAGACTGCGTGCGCGTGTGCTCGGCCGTCATTCGATCTGACGTAAAATACCTGGCATGGAAATAGTGACGTATATCCGGAATCGAGCAATGGACATACGCGAGATTTATATTCGTTAGGATTTACAACGTGAAATATTGAATTCCTATAAAAACAACAACGATACCAATCCTATACGTACATACAGGTATATACACGTCGCACAATTACACATTACTAAATATTTCCACTATTACAACTGATACGAACATTTTATACGGTCACAATAAAAGTTACGAGCCACAATGAAAAATATTCTTGTTGGAAGTAAACATATGTAGGTACAAATATTATCACAGATCAATATTCGGTTAGAGAAATTTGTAGTGAGTCGGTGAGGATTGGGTATATATTTTAAATATATGCGACAGAATTGTACGACACTCAGTATTTATTCATGATAATATTGTAACAAATAATCCAAAGATATTGAGTTGACTACAACTGTCATAAATTTGTAATCCAATCGGTTCCATTTTGTTCAGGAATGGTGCGTGGTACCTGTATATATATAATCACTATCATATACCTCCATATGCGAGTCCCAACACGGATATTCTATTTACCATTACGGAGAGATGAGGAAATGAAGATATGTGTCACCTTTGTGCATGCAACGTGTTCGTGGGCCGCGAGTATCATAAATGTCAATGTGTTCGATGCACTAACCATGTACTTGGACAGTTGTAACGGCGGAACGTGTATCGCCACGGGCCACCTGAACCAGGGGAACACCGGGACGACAGTTCTCCGATTTGAGTTATAGACACGTGAGAATTCGTCTCGTAACTTTGTTGCGAACTTTTAGTGCTAGATGTATCCCACCATTTGATAAATAAACATCATGCATATACGGTGGGTTGACTGCAAAAACTGTACTTTATCTTCGTTAAATATTCAACGCGATATTTTGATATCCGCGTAACTCAGATGATGAAAGTATATGTACATTGAACTTTTATGTAAATATTCGTCCACGTAGGTATAGGGTCCGTTTTACGTAATGTTACATATTTATTTAAACACAGAGGGAGTTACTGAAGTTTTTTTCTTTATTGTTGAAAAGTGGAAAAGTAAATATAATGTATAATATTTTACCTACTGTTAGCGGTTAGAATTCTTTTGTGATTTGAACTAACATTGATCCACTCCTACAATGTAAAACTATTGATTGACTATATTTACAATACCTACGTAGTTATAAATTGGTTACGCAAACGGAAATGTTTTAAATTAAAAGGAATTAAATGTGAAATACAGAGCTAAATGTTTATAACGAATTAAATTAGGAAGAACTGAATAGAAATGTAAAACAGAGCAAATCAGGACAGAGTATCGAGGAAAATGTCTAGAATGAAGAGAGTAAAGGTATCAAAGCACAGTTATGTTTGAAGAATACGACTGCCAACACCAAGTATGTACTGCTTTTCACAGACAGCAAGTAATCGTAAGATAATTGAAATTTTACGCGCACTTTGTTCCAGATTGAATTAATCCTAGTAACGTTTCCAGGACTATTTGTGTAGTGGAATAGGCTTACACACATACGTGCATACACACTACAGGCAATCAAATGTTAACGATTGCTACTTTATTATAAACGCTCGTAAAATCCAATCGTAAAATATTTCAATTAGATTTTACATACCGTTCGGGAAATAAATCTAAAATAGTGATTTGCAGTAAAATAGAAAATAATAATAAATTTACCATACTTGTATGTCTAATTTTGTTATGAAAACAAAAATATCCTGTGTAAAATGTACGATAAAAGAACAATACAAGTTAATACACGTACGCCTATCATTCACGCCTATTCGGTATCGGTTAATGTACGAAGTTTTACAGATATATTACCGCGTTATTTCAATATTCCGCATGATTCACCCAGCATGGTATTTCCCTCGTGCTGGGAGAACATTGAGACTAGAGGAACAGCACGAGTGAAGGGTAGAGTAAGAGGTTTGCGAAAACAGCCGCTTATTAAAAGACCTCCCGCGGTGCATGATTAAAATTGCCAGTTACCCGCGATCATCTACGGCACGTTTGAAAAATGGACGCACGCTGTTCCAACGAATTTATGAGCTTTTCTTATTTGGTACATGCCGCTGAAACAAAGGAACAAGCAAGATGAAAGCAACCGCAGAAATGCGATGTTTGCATAAAGAATACAAGAAAACAAGCCGTTAGTCCAAGGCATCATGCCTTGTGAATCCCTAAATAAATACTAGGCAAATATGTAAGTATGTACCAATATTTCTTGTAAATGTAGTTAGAGTTCTGAGGAACCTTGGAAAGAGCAAGTATATCATTAGAATATCTAGGTATATATGCTTCACAATTCTACTTAGCAGAGAGTAATTAATTATATAATTATACGCTGAACACTTTGCTGAGAACCCAGTAGGCTTAGGTTAATAGCAGGTCATTTCTTAGTGCCTTTTTTCCGGGTCCATGTGTGTAAGTTAGCCGTAATAGGTTTCCAAAGCCATTTGTTCCCTAGAGGTTTGTTCCAGAAGTCTAGTTCGTAATGTCTCTTAATGTGGAAGCTACTTTTGTGTTACACAACACAGCATTGCATGCCAGGTTATTTGTAGGTACCAGTATTTATATTGTACAATCTGTCTGAGTTTACCACTTTCCTTTGGTCTATTAGCATCCGGTTTTATTTTTATTTTAACACATAAACACACAATTTTACGTACGATGGTACCTTAGTTCGTGACTATTATCTCATTTGTTGCCAGGTCACGAAAAAATTATCATCGTCATACGCGGCAAAGTAGGACGAGTGCATCAATAAACTTGAAAATATAAACATTGTTATCTTTTTCCCACAATAACGCTACTAGCGCAACTGGCATTGCGTTAAACGAGGTCGGGTCGAAGTCGTAAAATAGCAGATGCGTCCACGTTGCGATACGGCTGAACAGGCGTCCTCTAGCCAAGCAAGGCACTAGACGCATATTAAAAATCGCTTTAAAAATGACATCGAGATATCGCGCGGCCGCTCGTACCCGGTCACAAATCGAATCACGATGTCGGTCAACTTTACAACCGTTGCGAGAGTGGACGACGCATAAAATTGCCATAACACAGGGCTTCGGTATCAGCTGCCAGCCCCGAACCACACCAGCCCATTCCAATACAACAACATACGAGTATATACTACAGGACAAGGCTAGTAGGGTAGGTACGACAAATATCTACTACATTCTACCCTATCCTACCCCGCCCCTACCGTACATGATGTACGTTCCTGAAACTGGTTTCCCTGATAACTAGTGTGATTGAAAAAGATTGAATCGGTTTTCTGGATGGCCATGTGGGTTTCGGATGGTGATATCCGGTTAGAAAAATCTGCCGGAGATTGTGCAAGAAGCTGTAAATCTGGAGAAAATATTTTCGAAAATCTGCTAGGGTTCAGCGGTACTGTGCAGATGTGGAAGATTTTAAATATATTAGGGTTCGAATTGACGATAATTTGATTGTCGCTGACTCTGAACATTCAAACAAATTGGTTGACATTAAATCATTGATTTGCTTTATATACCAGTTTGAAAACTAGCGCAACGGAAATTAACTATATTCGTTCTACTTTAGATATTTATAAGCCATTAGGAATTACTAGCACAAAACTCACAACACCTTTGGTATGCTCCAATTATTTGTCAGTTTACATTTCCAATTTCCTTGGGATGTTATTTAAATTTAAAAATTTGAATATCTGATTTTGTGCATCAACAGCCAGAAATTGTTACAGCTGATAGTACATTTACATGGGGCGCTTGTAGGAAATAATTTATCTGTAAGCAAGATAGGAAACATATCATTAGTTTGCCGGGGAACTTAAATGAGTTTTGATAAAAATGTAGCTAGTTCATCCAGTTAGCAGAGTTGATGCGGGCGTGGAGAATGGCCGGATATTATGGGGAGCATCAGATGATATGAAGTTCTAATGTGACAGACGACAGGACACCAGGGCAGCGTCATGTCGTCTGTGTCTCACGACGCCATCGCGCGCTCCAACCAAAAAACAAAACCGTTGCCATTGGCACGATGGCGCACACAGCTGCAGCTGTTTCAATGTGTGGCGAAATTAAAATATAAATCGCACAAGCGACGACCAGACTGAGGGTGAGTGGTGCGGCACGGTACGGACATGGATAAGACGGAGGGCATTAGAGCGACGTTGGAAGAAGCGTATTACTGCTTAACAGATTTCTCCAGAGACGAATGCACAAAGAGACAGGCATTTATATATAAAAAGAGGTCATTACAAATTACGAGCTCCGAGTTTTTATTTCGTCGGGAGACACAATAATTCAAGCCGAGCATAGCGAAATTAAGAAAGATTCACGGAACAAAATTTATATAAAAAACATTTACAATCACGCAACGAATGTTTAAAATAAAAGTGTGCGTGATGCACCGGGTTTAATATCTTGACCGTACTTGGAAAACCGCACTTAATTAAATCCTGAAGTCAACGTTAAATTCGGAAATAACAAGCAGAGAGAGAAAGGAGCCAGTAAGGTACCATTGTGGGTGTGGAGGAACATAGAAGGTGGAGTAGTCCAATTAGATGAAAACACCGTTAAACCAGAACTTCTTTAAGCTGCTCCAAGATAATTCGTTAATTATGCCAGGAGTACGTGCTTCAAATTCTTATCAAAACATGATACGGCTGGAAGATATTACGCAAACAGGACCGACGATGACGGGGCCAGGAACGTAACGTGAAGCGGCGCGTACTGTGTTTGTCATCTTCAATCAAGTGATGTTTATTTACTCTCCGGAGGAGGGTAGCTTGTTGGAAAGCATAGTAGTGTTCTGTGCGCTTGGGGGAGCTACGTAACGGTACATAACGACTACGTGCTCAGGCCTGTGAGATGTGCGGTGCGTTACGTTACGTTGACTGTGCTGTGCTGATGGTGGAATAGTTACTTGATAAAACTATGATTCCTGGTGGGCGGTTTCCGATAAGAACGTACGCTGGTACCAACCGCTCGACTGCTCGTTCACTCAGTGGCTCGCTTCATTTCTACTAATGAGAATTTCCGACATTTGTACGGGAAGGCGTAACGTGCACTGTGTCCAACCAAAGACGCGCTTCTCTCCCATCGCCGAATAGATAATTGGGTAATTGTTCTCTCGCGCCTGGCCCAACAATGGTTGCTCCTTGTAATTAGAGCCGCTCTCTAAGATATAACCCTTTGTCCTCGGTGCTCCGTCCAAAGGCGAATCCATTAACAGGCGCGCAATTTCCAAGCAAGAGAGAGAGAGAGAGAGAGCACACGCGCGTCCGCAATCAGACCGAATATATCACTCTTGATAATTTACAAATTAAATCAAGCGCCATTTGCGGTCCCGATAATCACATCAGTCGAGGATGAATTAATCTTCTCTTTGTGAGATCGCCGCACATTTCCACATACACCACAGGAAGGCAAACGGCAGAGGAAGAAGAATCAAAGCGTGCAACCCGCATCTAATTAAAACTATCAACACTCAGCTAGACAAGAGACTAGAAACCGACAGCAGGATCAATTACTCAGATTAGAGAGTAGCCAGTGTCATTTCTTTTACTAGATAATTACTGCTATAAATAGAATATCATCTCGGACATTGTATAAGCATTGTAGTAATATTTGCAAATCAATTTAGCGTATAACTAAGATTCAAAATGAAACACAATTTCTCACAAGTGGTTCATATTACGGAAAATGCTACACGGTTGCGCGCTCCAGTTCATTACGCAACATGTAAAAAAGGCATTTATATAAAATAGTTGTTTACGTGTGAGCTGTGTTGGAATCTCACGCACAGTCACTATAACACAAAGGTGGAAGGGGTAGCGGGGTGAATGCAGGACTGTATGTTACAAAAGGACAAATTAAAATGCGATCGCGTGATCCAACCTAACGTTGACCTCAACCACCATAGAGGTCACACGTCGAGTTATAGGACTACGTTACGCGCCTACACATATTGTTTCAGAGTTACTAGAATTAATTATATTTTCCTTTATTTGTAGGTGAGTGATAGATGAATTTCTTTGAAAATTATTTTCAGTACATTGTATAGAAATGTCTAGACTATATTTAATAACATATATCCTTGAGACAATGTTATGGAACGAATGTTTTTGTAAAAATTTGTTCAGAAAATAAATACGCGTAGGTTGATATTAAATCATAGGGAGTACCCATTTAATATGTGATTCAGTGATAATATAAAGTTTGATTAAATGATTTACTTACATACATAGAAATACACAGAAACATAAAAATGTTTTGAGGAAAGAACAGTACCTACATTTTATACGTCAAATCTAACGAAAATAAACCGTAGCAGCACTCAGGGCCAATTTGATACTTAAATTTGCCAGACACCCACTAACGTCTTTAACAATAAATTTATGTTTCCTGCGAAGTACGAAAATAAAAAAGAGTGCGGTCTGTGTTCAACGGAAGAATCGAGTCTGCAGTGGCACTGGAAATTCTCGGAAAATGGTTAGTAGACGCCAAGGAAACTTACATTAATAACTGAACGCATGACCTGGTCTAGTCGAGCTAGTTACATCTACACCTACGTATTTCCTGAGCTCTTGTTACAGTTCCGTAAATCAACGGTACCGGTATAGATTAATTAGTTCTCAGAAAGCTACTGAAATAACTTATGTTACTGATTTCTCTAATGTTCCACTCACTTGCACGTTCCAACTACCAACTCTATTTTATAAAATCTAATGACAAATTTCATTCTATCCTTTAAATTTCGTTGCGTTATAATAATTTCTGACCAATTAATACAACTAACTACCTTTATGGTGTTTTAATTACTTCTAAAAAAATAAAAATTAATAAAAATGTCGTCAACGGAAATCAGATAATTATATTCGAATTAACGTGTTCACACACAGTTTTTGTTGATGAAAAATATTGCATAGTCGCAAATAAAGTACAGTTGAACTGTTAACAACATCACAGGTAATGAATTTGAACTTTCAATGATCAAACGGCCTTTGCACTAACTTAAATAAATAGTTGTATATTGACCGTACAATGTAATTAGGGTTAACCTATATAATATTCCTAATTAACCGATATACAATTAATTATTTGATAAACAAACGTGCAATGCTGCAGAGAATCGTTCGTTGCTTCGGGTATCGTCCAGTAACTGGAGTAGACGCTTGCATTGGTTTCAATTAGTGCGTTCCGGTGTAATAACCGGAGGACCTACGTTGTCAATAAATATTAATCGAACACATACGTACGTACATTAAATACGAATCCGAACTAAGCATTTAATCATCCATTTCCATAAATAACACGTAATTACAACGCGCTTCTATTTTATATCACCGAATGCATATTCATTTTAATAAAACTGGACACTCCAGCCCCCTAGGTACACACCATAAACCTTACTAGTCTCTGGTTGATGATCAATTCGCATAAAAATATCCACTGAACGTGGATTTCATTTATATGCACTTATCTACTTCACAACATAAACCATCCAAAAACTTTCAATCAATAGTCATTTACTTTAGAATCATAAGTGTTTGAAACATGCCATCATGCAATTACGTACTATTTAAATTATGTTACTTCTTAATTCAACTAAATGTTTCATAAATCAATTCAAATACTATCTATTGTAAAAATATACACATGTTGCTAGTGAAACTTACGTGATATACATGGAAAATAATGTAATGTAATGCAATAAGAATCTCAATTGGAGTTATATTAAATAATTTTTGTAAATGCAATTTAAAATTCTAGTATAGTTGTGAATTATGTACAATTATTAAAGAAACTGAGTTATGTAATTTGTTATCGTAAGCGATAAAAATCTGTCCGCATTTCTTCATTTAATCAACAAGTTTTTAAAAAGAATAAAAACTCATCACTATATAGCATCAGTCAGCGAAACTTATTCAGTGTATAGTCTTATCGCTTCATAATCATTTATCAAAGAAGGGCATAATAATATTTTATAACAGAAGCATTACACACTTTTTACAGAAAGAAATTAATTGCTCATTCCATCATTAATCTTGCCACGGTCCCCTTTTTTACATATAGCACACTTTTTAAGGATTACGAAAACGGACATTATTATATAAAAAAGTGGATAGAGCTTCGATAAAACGCTTTACCAAAATTCTTATAAATGCGTAGAATAATGACACTTCACACCCTCTTATTCGCTGTGAGCCATTTTATATGGCTGAGTCTGCACATCTCTGTTAATGCTGCTGGCAAAAACTGTTCGACTAAGAACGCAATTTACTATCGTATTTGCCTCTTATTTTTAGTACAGAATTTTCCATTTCCGGTATAGGCACGGGAGAATCTATATATGTGCATGCACTAAACCGGTAGGTATTTGAATTTTAACTTTTTGTTTTCTTATTTCTATTAATACGAATGAATGAGTGAAACTAATTAAAATGAAAAGTACTTATTTTTAATTTCGTTCTGGTGTTTTGCACGCGGTCACAATGGAAATAGCGGGAGCATACGGATTTCATACAATAGTGCCACAGATATTGCATTGTTCATGGAAAAATTAATAAACAGTTCAAACAATAGAAGTGTTTTGCGTTTGGCAACCTCCAAATTTCATAAAGAAATTATCATGTTATTAAAATTATATGAAAGCACGTCTAAATTTGTCACATATAGAAAAGAGTGTAGAAATAAATATTTGCGCGTGTTAAATCATTTAGGGTAGATATTTATCCGTTGCTAGTATTCTCCAGGTGTGGGTACATGATAGTACACACTGTATACACATCTTTAATACATTTGATTATAAAGTAATGAAGCAGTTGGCAGAGATGACTTGATTCAATTGTGTTCCATTAAGTTTGGTCGTCGTGGGGGCTGCGTACCAATGTGAACTATCCTGAAATTATGTGTGGCACCGTTTTATCCGGGCATTAAATATATAAATTATGAATAGGTTGTAGCCGGGGTGAATTATAGATAACAGCTACGGAATGGATCCCTTGCGGCCGATTTTAATTGGATTATATGAGTGTACGGCGTCGCCGCCAGAGGTAGCTTAGTTATTAGTCCTGCAGCGGGCGCTGCGGTGTCCTCGCTATCGCAAATCATCGTAGGGTTCGATTGCGGCTTCGGCAGCGCGCTTCGCACAGATAGAGCCACGTCCGGTATCAGCCGGCACTTAGGCGTTGTGGCCGATTCGACAGGTTACGACCTGTTCTTTGCACGGAAAGGATGAGATCTTACTTACGACTAAAGAGAATAACTCTGACATCTCTTACTCGTCTAATATGTTATTTAATCATGGATATTGTACTATTTCGTTACATTACAGAGTAATTCACTGTAATAAATATGGGTTCCAGATCTACTACTCAATTTATATTTTTATCAATTTTCTTAAAAGACTTTTGTTTTACTTTTTGATGTTTCTCATCAGCAGTAGGCAATGTTTCGTGCCAAGCAGAGTGTTGTTATAAATCTGGAGTGGAGAGATAACAATTCTCTCGTTGAAGACGTGTCAAGGAGCTTTGTTGTGATCAGTTGTCTAACAAGAATCAGCACATTATTCTGCGTGAAATCATTGCGCGTATAAGATGCAAATTTTTCCATTTCCCAAATGAAGTAGGGCGCTGTTGTTAGCGCTTCGATAAACACCGGGGGCACATTTAACATCCTGTCGTTGACAAAGGACGGCCCTCTTGGTCCTATCTTCTTGTTTCAACGCCATTTGCATGGTCGTTATTCTGTTGTAAAAAACATAAATTATTGCTCATAATTATTTCGACAACACGACAATCCTTTCCATTTGCAAAATGTAACAGTCGCGCGCACGTTCATGTTATTTATTCGAGCGATGTTTTAATCAAATTACAAGTTATTATCGAACGCAAATACTAGTATACCTCAATCATGGTATATGTGCATAGATGCATGTGTAGAACAATGTTATCTACCTGCACGGTTTAATGCAATATGCGCTGGCTGTCTGCTCTTTGACTGGCCCCGACGGCATGCACATACACGGCTTTGTGATATGGATAATCTTTTAACAAATGATACGTGCAGGATTTAATTCACAATAAACTGTTTTTATAAACATGCATTAATCAAGATCATTTGGCCGTTATTTCCGAGTATTAATCAACAGTCGATCGTATTACTATAATAGTATTAGTAATCTATTACATGCCGATGGTAACATTTTGTATTTTATAAAATATGTCTGGTACGAATAGTGCAAATTCCAGACACTATTGTTCAAACGGACCACAGTAGAACTGAAAAGAATTGTACAGTAGCAGAATTCAACAATTCCAGCAATTCTACGTTTAGCGGAAGAAACACAAAATTACATTTTCGTTTTCCTTATGTGAGCTGCTCATGGTTCACCGAAGTGTTAAATTCCTTTAGATGGTTACAGTTGTGTGTATGTGTGAATATACATATAGGTAACTACCAGTAAATGCATACAGTGTAACTAGGGTATGTACCAAGCTTTAAAGGGATGTGAGTGAGTACGGAATAGTCGGTGCAAAAAGACCGGAACTAAAACGAACGTGTCGACAAGAACTAGTGTAGGATGAGGCTTTCAGAACGATGTCCCTTGCATATTTAAACATCTCTGTTAGAGAGATGCAAGTAAAAACAATACTTCGTGATTGTAATTGAATTTTCTTATAGCAACTGGAGATAATTAGATTAGGCAGGCAATTAAAAGCCTATACAAAATTATTTTAATTTGAAATTTAATTTCCGCCAGAGGCAGGAGTGCCCTCCTGCTAGCTCGCACATGCTTAATTTGATAAATGTCGTGGACAAGGAGTTGCGGACGTACAAGCAAAACTTTTATAATAAACGAAACTATTTTAACAGTACAAAATATGAAAAGGCGAAGCAGAAATACAGGTTACAGGTAAAGTAAATAACACCTTTATATTTAACCCGAGAATAAGTTGATACTATTTACAGTAATGACGTAATTCTGACGTAAATTAATAACATCTCGTCAATGTACTTATTTTCATAATTAAAACTGAAGTGTAGCGAATAATTACGCAGTAATATAGAAAAAAATATGTCCTTCAGTAAGTGACAAGTACTGATTTAGAATCGAATCGTGTTGAACCTGCTATTTATAAATTAGAATACGCAATGATTCTTCACAAGGTTTAGGGTTGGACTTAGGTAACGAGTTCAGTGGTATTAGGATTGAAATAAATACATAATCATACACCGCAAACCTCTAAATGTATATTAGACTTTCAAATGTCGGTTCTCATTAAGAACACAATATTCCTCTTCGAACGTCCCACGTTACATAATTCATAATTTGTGGCAAGCGAAGTGACGGAAACAAGAAAAATGAAGTGCACTTCATACAAGTAATAAAGCATTAATGATAATTATCGACAAATGCATTAGCAGTAAGAGAAGTGCAATTAGCAACAAAGCCGGCAGGCAGATAGGTTAGGTGCACGAACGATACTAAGTTAGGGAACGGGACGGACGCGTACAGATAATAATCCAGGTGGAAGGAAGAAGAAGATGCATGAAACGTAGATATAATATAACGAGCTGTACGTATGTACTTATGTACACGAGTTAGAGCAGGACGGAGTAATGTTCGTGCAACGTTTGTAGCACTAGGGGTTCATACGGACAGGTCTAGAGGTGGTTGTGGTGGTGGCAGCCGGGGAAGAAAGAGGCGAATATACGACAGAGACACGCCGATGAAAAATGACAACATTGCATGTGAACACGTGGCCTGTTTCCTTGGCCATTTGCATTGTGAAGAAAACTTGTTCGGGAAATTTAATAGGAATTATCTAATCGTATACTGATCACTATCACAAACTTTCCACGTTTATACACATGTACGCAAAACACAAATGGCTTTTCTAATGGTCTTAGCAAACATATTGACAACGTGTTGAAGTCGAACACAAATATCTTCATCGATGAATTCGTGTGAATGAATTCTACACCATGCTGGACGTAAACATATTACACACTAGCATCATAATTATTTACATTTATTTTCGTATAAATACAACGAAACAACTGAACATAGATTACCAGTAAATATGTACATGACATAGTGTAGATTGTTGAAAATAGGTAAATAATAATGAGCAAACATTTAGCTATTTCAAAAGTATCTTTGATGGGTTATATAAACATGTATATAGTAGTGATTGTGATTTATTGAACATAATCACCGATAGCATGACTGGTAACTGCATAAACAGTAATTTACGCGTCAACCAATACGTCATCGAATTATTAATGAGCGATGACTCGGGTTATTATTGGCAGATAGGGGGCGTGCAATTCTGTGTATGCAAAGCGTTCAAAGCGTCATCGACCTAGTCGTTACGCAGCCACGGCTTCGAGATGTTGATACTCATTTACATAACATTGTAAAATTAGAGGGACATTGCAGGGTGGGGTGAACCATCCAGATATAGAAATCGATAAATGCCAGAAGATGAAATCACACATACCTGCTTGTATAACACGGACAAAAAAATTCCCCCTTGTACCGAGCGAGGTAATCATTTAAAGATAACAAAAACCGACTGGATCCAGTCTAGCTTTTCGTCCTCTCAGTCGGTTCTGTGGTAAAAAGTTCATTTTCAAAAGGTAAAGTACAGAAAGCAAGGTTGGCATTCCACAACGATGGAATTAATTCGGCAACTTTGGTTTGAAAACAAGAAGAAGGAACACGTCCACTTATGAGGGCCGGTGTAGTGTATGCGTTGAGCTGTGTACAGACAGCTATAGCATGATTGTGTAGCGTAATGGCAATAAGACACCGGTGCCGGACTGAAGCCGGAGACACAATCTGCTGGAATATTCATTAGGGTGCGCAGTGCCAATTACTGGCCACAATGGCCCACGGGATTGTGAGCCACCCGAGCGTTATACCGGCGGTAAGCAAAGTTCATTATCATACAGGGACCGTGTGTAGGTGGGAGAGGTTCGCCGGGAAATTGGAGATGCCTGGTTGTTGTCATCATTTTATTACCTACACGAGAGCATAAACTGTCCCGGCCCGGCCCGGTTCGGTCCGGTCCAACACTAGCCGCCTGTACCTACCAAATACACGATCGACCCGAACACACGAACGCCAGGATTGAGAGGTTTACGTTATCACTGGTACTATTTTCTATCGGGACATCGATGGCTTCAATCTAAATTCAACCTAGCTCTATATAGAACAACCACCCTTTTAACGTACACAGTTCAATCTGAGCGAGATTTTAGCGAGAGGAATTTAATGCTGTAATTCAATCTCTAAGAATAACAGGTTTACAAATAGCAATACATTATAGTAATAGGTATTACAATAATGCATCACAGAATTATTTCTTTCCACTAAATATTATGATTTCCGATATTGACTACATGTACACGAAACTAATGGTTTATGAAGCACCATATTCAAATCCTGTTTGCAATGGCATATAGTAGGTACATATGCAAACGACTGACACGTTTTCGCAGTATAACGAGATTTGCATATTACCAGTAAATATCAAAATGCGCAACAATGAATATGATGTTCAACAAATGCGCTATAAAATATAATAACACATAATTAATTAATTTAAATGAAAATTTGGTAAATATTTACCGTGCAATATTCGCATAAACGATGAAACCAGATGAAATTATTGTATAATTATTGTGAAGATTTATACAAGTATTATAGCAGCTAATGGATATTTCATGTGAATATTTTACTTAAGGTGGTGCAATGTTTGCAACATGCATGTTGAATACGGAAATGTATGTGTGTGGTTGAGTGAGTAAAAATAAAAGACTATTTCTGCACTCACAATGAGAACGTTCTGTTTGAAATGATCAGAATTTAATTAGTTCTGCTTACTGTGGTCAAGGAGCACTGTGGTTTTATTCTGAGCAGCATAGTGTAAATCAGAATTTACTACATATGCAAAATTAAAAATCATTTATTAATATTTTAAGTGATAAAACATTCTAAGTTCAAAGTTTCATTAACGAAGTGCTGAAAACATAACTAACAACTGTGAAAATTGTTATAACAGAAAAACTATGTTTTATTTAATAATTTTGATTTGAAAGAGATTTGAATCGAGAGAGAGAAAGCAATAAAATCGTATGAATTTAAATGAAACTGGTGCGCTGTAGAACATAGCTTGTTTTACTGCGGTCAGTGACCAAGCACGACCGGTTGCTGCTTGTATTCAAGAGGCGGCGGGCGATATACGAGTATAAGGTTAGGGTACTAGACGGGCGAATCACATAGAGAGAAATACGAAATCGCCAGTCCGTGCGTCGACCATCATCGGACGCCGAGGACACGTTTCTCCTTTTCTTTCGGGACATAATCCACATCGAAAGTTGTCCGAACTGAACCAATGATTGCGCGGGATTTCATGAAAGTAAATGTCGTCCGACGATCGTCCATATACGAGTGTGTCTCACTCGAACTCGGCATACCGTTCATCTTTAATCAACTATTGCCATCTCTGTCTGTCTGTCTGTATGTATGTATATGATCATCCCTTGGCGGAGTTGAACCGCGACAGTTACACACACGTACGCACGCAAGAGATAAATCTGAAATGAAACGTCGGACCCGTCCACCCTATCTCAATCACGGTACGGGAGCAAGTTACTGCCCTCTGCGATACAGAAATGTAATCAGAGGGCGTTGGGCAACCCTTCCGCATTTCATCCGGTCGTGATCGGTGTTCGGTTTGAATCGCCCGAAGGGTGTGATCGTTGTACGCTCTTTAATAAAGTAGAGAAACCCACTGTACGAATGATTGTAACCTATTTCCGTTCGTCTTTTTTTTTCTATTCGACACTATTGTTTTGTGAATATTTATTGACGGACATATACCAGCTCACGAACAGTGACATTCACAATGAATTCAGCAACTACAAACAAACCAAACTAGAATGCTCACTTCTAATAAACTGGTGAAAGCGGGACGAAATTTTAATATTAGATTTAACAAAACATTTATCTTCTTTCAAAACAATAAAAATAATACAACTTTCGCTAAACACCTTCTGGTCAATAACCATTTTGTTAATGATATTAGTTGTTTAAAAATTTTACATTTTTCGGAAAAAGGTAATAAACTGAATATATTAGAAACAAAAGAAATTTTAAGAAAGAATTTTACAATATTAAATGAACAAATAGACATTAAAAATTAAATTTTATTTAACAGTTTAAAATAAAATAATAATTATTTTATTTATTTATAGTATTAATTGAATTATTCATATTTTTATTTTTTAAATGTAATATCATTTTATTATTTTAGTTTTTTATAATATTTATTCTAATAGTAGTTTTGGTAAATTTTTGTTCAAATGTTGTTTTATTTATAATATGCTTGTAATTTGTTTACATGTTTTTGTTTGCCTAATGATGTCCCAATTTGTGTACGAAACATGTCGCTTTTAATAAATATTGTAATATTAAAACAAAGTAAATAATAGTACATTATACACCGAGGGAGAGAAAGCACTTATTTTTCCTGAGGTGTAGTTTGAAGCCCGAGGGCGAAGCCAGAGGGCTACAAATACATCGAGGGAAAAATGGTGGTCTCTCCCGAGGTGTATATACTATTTTTCCACGTTCGGGAGTAGAAACACTTAATTTCATAAATAATGAATTATAATAAATCGAAACGAAATTGCAATATTTAGAAGCCTTTGGAAATGTTTCCATGCAACGCGTACCATGACAACACACATTTATTTACAAAAACCTTTGTTATAATAAAAACTCCCTTATGAAAAGTGTTTTCGTCCCTAGGGAGTAAATGCTTCATTTCTGTCCCGCGTTTGACGCCATAGAAACCGACTTCTACTCCCGGACGTGTAAAAATATATTTTATATATTTTTTTATATAATTAATTGTCAAAACAATTATTTTCTTTTGTAGATAGATAGTTAGATCGTCTTATAATTTCATCAATGGGAATTTGTTTTAATATTTCACTTACTATATAAAGTACTGATAAAGACGATAATGATTTTTTATACGATTTAATGTTGAAAATGCTCCATCTCACTTCTCGAAGGCCCTGGGTGAAAGTGTAGGTCAGTGAAGAATTCGTGTAGAATGTTGTAACTGAATGTAAGTACATTATTTTGTAAAATGCTAATTGTTTTAACGCAAATTATGTACCTTTAGTGTTAGAACCTAATTTTTAATATAACTGTATACTCCCGGAAGTATATAAGTTTTAAATCTAAATTAAATTTACTCACAATTTAATTACTTTTCCTGGTGGAGAACTTTTGTGTGTTTAATAAATATACGGCAGAAACTTATACTGAGAAAACAAAATCACGCAAAACTTCTTACGTGCTAGAACAATTCCTCAATAAGTACACTCGCTAATCCCGGTGAAAAAGCGCTATCGCAAAATTACAATTAACAACACGGCATCTCGGTATCTCTCACGTCATCACGTTACAAATTCTGCCAGAATATTCATGAACCGTGCCAGATAATGATTAATCACCGTCGGAACATTATTTTTAATAGAAACTGGGAATTCAGAAAAAGGAAACTGCACACGAAGGATTCATAAAAGATGCAGAATTCAATAACTATATGCAAAACATGGCGAACGGTGGAAAAAACAAAATGGCCAAGCAGCTGATGTTATGATCAAACAGGCAAACTACGAAAACAACATGTGCTGTAATATCCAACATAGTACCCTTTGGCCAACGCGCGTTTCAACTTTTTATAGGTGGTAATTTAATCAAGGCTGGTGTTGGAAATTTTCGTTTTAATATTCACATCTAATAAATATGTTGTTCGAAAATATTCGAATTTCCAGCGCGTCTGTACATGGTATCAAGTTTTCAGTTAATCGGCTGTCAAAGGCGAGTGAAATAAAGGTCTAGTATTCGAAACTGGTTTAAATTGTCCCGAAGTGCTGTAAAGTTATTTAGAATGTAGGCATCGTGTTTGTGTCAGTGGCTCTGTACTGTAGTACGAAACGATGTAACAAAATCAGACACGTTTTCGAGTTCAGATGCTGATTTCAATAAGTTCCTTCGGAATTGTTGCCTGACGTTGTTGCCAATCAATCCAAATGGAAGACATGTATAGAGGGGACGTGGAATAGCGAGGACTAATGTGGATTCCCATTCCGCAGGACACATGGCGCTTTGTCGAACGAGTACGGCCGATATTGCATGCATAAGACAGGGGCGTGTCGTGTTCTCTTCAAGCAAAAGGGATGTAGGACAACAGACCCTTTTCCGGCCTGTCACATTGTATAGATTTTTTTATCGGTGTACGTTTGTCGTACGTGATGCGCCCGTGGCGGGATGTCCGGGAGCGAGCCATGTCATTAATCTTGCAACGAAGTCCTGCAGAAGCCGATGTTGATCCTGTAATCTGTGTCTCGCTGAATTTATCACTCCTTTGTCTGATTGCCTGATGCGTTACGGACATTTGTCCGATGGTCCACACTCGTATCTCCCAAACGATTGTTGCTCGCCCGTCAACGCCACAGCAAATTGGTAAACAATAGAAGACAGAGAAAAATGGAACCTATTGCTTTGGAGTCAAGCCCTGATGCTTGTTCTCGACAAATGTGCGGTCAGCAAAATGTTAATATAACAGAACAATCCACAAACCGCTGCCGAAACACAAAGACTAGTCATACTTCATTACTCTACCAATACATAAGACATGTTTAACGAACAAATATTTAATATCCATTGGTTTCTCGTAATATTAATTTGCAATTCATTATTAATATGATTAGTTTTTATAACCATATTTTGTAGCCATAACGTATACTTTACATAATGTAAACCAGGGTGGAATGAAAAATAATTAAATGTAAATCTACGATAATTGAATGAATAAATTTACGCAAACAGCGAAACATTTTGTTTATTTTCATTGCTTTTAAATAAATATTGTACAGTTATAACTCTTCATATATACAGATTAGGAATAGTTAACGAGAAATTGTAGCACTGTAGCGAAAATCATATAGTAAAAGTAATAGTGTTTCTCAACAGGCCCGAGCACGTAGCAAAGGACACCGACATCTAAAGTTCGTAAATCTTATAGAAAGTGTAGCCGAGCACGCTGAAAGTGGACCAAAAAAAGCAAGCTTACATGATTGAATTTATATTCCAGTTTTTTTTTTTACAAAAAGGTTTGAAGTACGCGTGGTCAGTGGTGTCCCCAAACTTATAACTCAAGGACGTCAGACTCCAAGAAAACCCGGTTTCCTGAACAGAATACAAATGTCTTCGGAATAAATAACGTCCGAAAACTAGAAATACGGTCCTTATTTTCAAAGGAAACAAACACGATATAATTTTATATAAAAATATGATCCATAAAACATATAAAAATTTATATTTATTTCCACATTTGTTCTTATGCGGTCCAAGCCGTTGTAATAAATTCGAAAAATATACAACTACTAAAATATACTTACCAACCGCCTGCCAGTCTGTACGGAAAACTAATGAAATATGTTCTCAGTGGAATAAGTTTCTACGATTATTATCACAGTGGTTTCAGTCACGAAGATGTCAAAATAATGTGAATTCCAGGAACAACAACGTCACACCGGAACAGTGACGAATAACTGGAAAACTGAAGTCGTTCGCTCAATTACGTTTCAATTGTGGTCCCGTCACCCTTTCAACTTGGGAGACTTGAAAGATAGAATAGTTGTACGGTAGGGAGGTAGATAGAATAAGGGTGAGGGTATGTTTGTGTGGGGAACAGATATTCCAGCAGAGACATTCAATTAATGCCCGCGGTCTCCGGCGGTTGACTCTCTTGTTCACGTTGAAGATTATTTACATTTTGTGAAGAGTTGCGTCCGCTACAGTGAATGTGTCAACACGTTAACAGAATATACTTCTAGTTCAAGGAATCGCGTATTTGCGCAGGTATTAGCTGCAATGCTCGACATACGAGTCCTTCAGTACACATACAGAGGTAGTCCTTGTGGACGAAACCACGCACGGATGACTACTTGCTTCTTTTTCTTCTTTATATTGTTTACTTCGGTTAGGAATTGATCCGGTCCAATCAAATGACAATTGTTTTCAAACACAACCTTCAGGTTACGTACACAAATTAGGAAATTGATATATATTTTATATATGAAATAGCTTTCAACAGAAAATTATGAACCAATTACATAAATTGAACTAGTAGTTATGAAGTACAACATGAATATATGTGATTTATGTATAAGGTTTGACAATATAATATAGACTGGCACATAAAATAATTCTACACATAAATATTCGTTACCTTTGAATATTACTCAAGATAATCCCGCATTTATCTCTGCTTATATATTTATCAAGTTATCACGGCATTCTCCCTTTTCTCAGATTATATTCACGCCTACAAACAAAATGTTCGCTCGGGTGCGCATTCCTGCTATATATGTGCGAGCGTGAGTTAGAGAAAGATATGTGGGCTGTATAAGTGACAGGGAGTAAGAAAAGAAAAATATGCTAGTATATCTCTGTGTATGTGTCTATTCGAGAGAACAGTTCAAGAACACGGTGTGGATAGTAAAGATTCTGAGCGGGCGTTATTTATTCCAGGCGGCGATACAGATGTTATGATGAAGCTTTCCCTCGAGTCCGCCGGAATATACGCGGCAAAGAGAAAATGATTTCCTTCGGGCGGTGCACAAGGTCGTACTGAAATCAGCTGACCTGTGATAATACGCGCGCGTTAACTGAACTTTCAACACAGTACAGTTCAAGGTTTCATGTTTACATACACGTGTCACGATTATAAATTTTCAGACAGACGTGGGTTGGTAAATGTATAGCTAGGTATACTTTGCATATTATTAACTGATTACCATTTATCAACTATGGTTAATCTATAATTAAGAAAATATTATACTGCTTCCAATGCAACATGAAAGTAATTTACGAAAAGATAATACATTCAGTTTACAGTAAATGTGAACAAATATTAAATTTAAACTTGTGAACAAAAGCAATAAAAGTCAAAGTGTATGGAATATTCTAACATTTCACTTTTTCTGGTGGTATACTAATATTAATATTTAAGTAAAACGATGCGAGTGCGTTGCCATATTTTTCACACAGGTTCATAAAGCAAGTGTACGCGTTACAAACTCGCTGTTGTCGCAGACACCGTAAGTGAGATGAATGACGGTCACTGAAACAAAACTGGCAGATATTAAACCCACACCGACGACCGTGCGCCGCCAAATAAAGTACATTTAACGTTGTCCCCTTCGACCGCAATCTGGTGCACGAGTCACATCGCTTAAATTTTCATTTTAATCCAAGCTGGTTCTTTACTCGGTTACAGTAAAACATTAGCTTTAGCGCTCGCTTTGTCAGCGCCACAGTCATCTTGTGCAAACGTAGCAAATTATTAAGTAGTCTGCAAACTGTACATAAAAGAAAATGATTTGACGTTTTCATTAAATATATGTTACTTTGATAGTAAAGTATAAAGGTCAGAACACGAAAATTAAATTGAGAACAAGTTAGAACTTGTGTTATAAGATTTTAAATTCATATGTAATTGCTATTGTAACAGCTTAGTTTGTTTTTGTACCGTTTTGCACTATTAAAAACAACTATCTATGGAATTTTAACAAACAATACAGAAGAGATATTTGCTCAAACTAAAAGCAATTATTTTTAACTCCGATGGAAAACGTAACGCAATTTCAGACCATTCCATTTTATAGTTTGTGTTGGCCAATACACAAAAGGTATAAATAAATCATCTATAAAAAATTAAATTTCCTCGTTGTATCTAAAATAGCTAGTTTTTACGAGCAAATACCTTTTATTAGTTTGATTCCAACTGAACTGTATATGCGACGTCCGCCTCTACAAATGCTCGCCGATAATGAGATATGGAGGACATAAAAATGAAATAAAAGAATGGATTCAGAGGAGTAAAGAAATAAAACAAGATTATAGGCAACCCCAAAAATATCCCCAATGGAATAGGAAGATAAGTGATAGACTGGCGGACTGTGAGATACTGGGCCTACGGCAGAGGCGTGTAATAGGCGTAGTAGTAGTTGTCCTTATATACGTTATTATAGGTATCAGAATTGAATCTCATTCAAAGTGCTTTACGTAAATGAAATTAATGCTATTTATCAAACAGTACAAGTAAAACTTGTCATGAACTAAATGAACGGATAACTGAAGACGGATCGTCATTTGGACAAGGGAAGTGTTAATGCGGCCAGGGATGAGTTCTAGTCAAGGATGTTCCACGCGCCACAGCTCACGGGATCAGGCTTAACTCGCAAACGAAAAGATACGATTCTTTCCCAGGTTGTGGTTCGCAAACACGGAATCCGTGGCGACTAGCCGAGGACGTACGTGGACAGGTCTTTGTCTGTCACACGGACCACTGTCCTACGAGACGAACAAAGACCACACCAGGTGCCACTCGAATCACCTAGCGTCGTATGGGCGCGGTCCTGGATCAACGCAGCAAGTTACAGTAAGAATTGAAGAAATCTAGCTTCGCCAAAAACTTTTGCTCACACACATAACACCCTGGAAAGTTTTTTTTTTCCAGAGCAGACAAGAATAGGCTTAATATCGAACGTATCCAACATATCGTCCATTCCACTTTCCACCACCCAATATCACACTCTACGCCACCCCGATTAAGTAACAGGTAATTGTATTTCAGGCTTCGTGTGCGGCCCTCACTCGCTCACTCACCCTCCATTTTAATGCATCGTAAACCTGAACTGTGATTGCTGTTTATGTCTCAAGTTTAAATGGCAACAACGTCGCCAACACGACGTTAATGTTAATGTACACGAAACACGGGCGACAGACATCGTTCGGCCAACAACGTCAACGGCAATCATTAAAGCTGGGCGGACGACGAGAACAAGCCGAAAAGAATGAAAAACAATTGCAATATCCTGTGAGCTCTCCTTCTTTTCAAACTTTCCTAACTTCATTATTATTTTATCAAGAAGGGTAGTGAGCCGCACACTCCGGTAGTATAGGAGATGCATCCTTAGAGAGATCTCTAAATTTTCTATCATTTTAAATACGCCAATTCGCGAGGGATAACTCGGCTATACTCCCAGGGATTTCAGAGATTACTCGCTAATTTTGTTGTAGGAACGTGGAATTCAAACGCGTATGATATTATTGATATTCCAGTTTGAAGGTGATTTGTATGCGAATCCGAGAATGAGTTAAATTACTGGTTAGTAAGTGAGATGTGAGTTAGTAAAATTCTACCAGCAGTAGAGGGACGTTTGATGAAGTGAGTCGGGTTTACCGTAATTAATTGGCATACTGCAGTTGTGACACGAGATGAATTAGCGTTTAATGCCGCGGGGTCCTCCCGTACGATTGCTGAGCATTAATACCGACATCCGGCCAGTCTGTCCCGCGATCAAAATGACAAAACGCGACAAGAACAATAAATCTACGTACGAACACACGGGGACGACACTGAACCCAATTAAGCACAGGGAGCCGCAAGCCACAGCGTTGCGAGAAATGGTATGCATGCATACATGTGCTAACTGGCTGGCAGTGCTTGGTTCGGCTTTGGTTTGGATTGGCAGTGCGACATGGCAGATTGCTATATGTGAGTGTGCCAGTGCCATAGGTCTGTGTATAACTTGAATACCTAGCGGAGGTGCATGGTGTGCATTTCTAAACGGGGAACGATGCGCACGCATGCCTAAAGACACAAGAGACACATACCTTCGTCCTTCGGTAATGTGATATTTTGGCAATTGGTGTAATATCCTACAATAGAAGGCACGTATGAGTAGGCTTGATGACATTGAGATACTACAGTAAACTACAGGGACGTGGACAAACAGGACCAGAATACAGAGTGAACATGTGTGCATCTTAACTAATTGTACATAAGCGGAGGTACTGTTAACAACAAGCAAACACTAGCCTCTTCTTTTTCTTCTTCGTTCAGCAGACAGTCGATCCGTAACACAGGACGGTGTGCAATCAAACATTCAACGAAAGAAGAGAATTCGAAGCGGCGATGACATCAAACATTCAGCGGGCCGCCGGCTCGTTATCGACCTTCAGCTTCGAGAGTGATGGACCGCCGTTGGCTGTACGCACACGTTTGTAAGCACACACATACGTAGCGTTGGTGTCAGTAGTAATATTGGCTGCTGCTACTCGGCCCCAGGTTCCGTTCGTCAATCCAGTCTGGTGGAATATTTGATTGACATGAACCCCTTTTATTGGATTCCGATATTTATGATGTCCATTTCCATAGCCATGGCGGCAACGACGGATATATTTCGAGGGGGCAAATAGCATCGTGATGTGACGCAGCGTAATGCAAAATAATACAACGCAACGAGTTTATACGCTTCTTCTTTTCTGCGCTTTTATATAAATTACTTTTCACCCTTCAGAATGTTTAAAAAGCTCGAGACAGTTGTCTCAACTGTCAAAATGACGTCGCTCAGGGGAATAGATTGAGGACCACCGTCGTTATCTCATGCGGCAAATCAGTGAATTTAATAATAACTTACGCGAAGAAAAATTACTATCGGTTGAAGTAAATGTTGTCGATGCTGGTTCGACATACACTACAAGTACACATCTACAGACATCATTATCAGACACTTGCATCATAATGACATTATTCACAGGATGTATATTTACATTGTAGTGCTGAGTGATGAATGAAGGACATCGTTACTTCGATAGTATAATGCTACAATTTGTCAAGTGTTACTCAGGATTGTAGATATACGTTTCTTGATGTAGTTGCACAACACTCATTTGCACACGCTTCACTGCAGTTAACAGGAGAATAAATACAGTAATTTCTTCATCTGTCAGGAAATGAACATAAATGGCCGTCGTGTATATGTGCTTGCATGGCGAGCATATTTTGGTGCAAAACAATTCGAGTAATGTTGCCGGACTAGTAACAAGAGCGTGCACAGCAGTTAATCCACCAGTAGTAATGTGAAAAACCAAAAACAATCAATCGCATCGTGAAATAGCAATTCATGGAACGTAGCGCCTGATAATTTTCAATTAGTTTTCATTTCATCAGTTTAATTACATCCCCCACTGCAAAATCAATAACGTAAAAATCGCTTTTGGACAATTTCAAAGTAAAATTTCATTACAAAATAGAAATTGAAGCAATGATATTCACGCGTAGCGCGGAATTTGCAATGAATAAAAGTAAAATGTAAAATTTAATTCGGGCACGAGTGACATATTAATAACTAAATTAGTTCATGAATTAATAATGCGACAGTCGTATAGGAAGTCTATCAAACTGTGATTTTATATCGTTAATAATGTACGATGAAAATGTAGTCTCGGGTAGCTGTGGCCGTGGTCAGCACCGGGCAACCATTTGAATGATTTAACAGCGGAATATATCACAAGCCTGGGCCGACTGTTAGTGGAAGAGCAGCGTGTGCACTTGCGCTCTGATATTCTCCGCGAAAGTAGTATAACGTGTGATGCCCGCCAGATCTGGTGTGCACTCGTATTGCTCTCATTGCAAAGGGAAAGAACAATCAACCATTATAGACGTGTCATCAGTGAGTAAACTTTACCGCTGAAAGTAACAATTCTAAAAGCCAGTCAATAAGCCTTTTATGCTAGCAGACAAAAAAGTATAAAAGTCATTTAAGTCGCCGTATCGTCTCCTTCAATGGATCGGAAAGAGAAGAGAATGATAAAATAAGGTATAAAACGACTAAGTACGAGGACGCGGGTAGCAGTTCAGTCAAGCAACCCATGCGCTACTGAAGGGAAACCATTTGGAAAACTCGAAAATAAATTAACGGAGAAACGTAGCAAATTACCACAAAGTTTGGCTTCATTCAAATCCGCAGCCGTTCAGAATTATTGACATAGACTAACGGCATTAATAAACACTTGAACGAGCAATCACATTCATTGGCTACCAGCTTTCCTCTGCTGCCCTGGAATATTATTATTATATTCCAACTTCCTTACTCACTCAGTTCAATTGATATAGCAAATCCCTCAAACACTGAATTGTACATAAGAAAAGATTGCATTTCATTATCATAATCACACTGTACTTTTATTCACGATTATATGAGTGATCATCTTTGAAAAGTATATTGAATTTAAGTTAATTGAAAATAAAACGCAAGTTGCTGGTTACTTTAATCACATTTCACGAATGCTTTTGTCATTTTCTAAGCAAGTTCAACAAGAGCAGGAAAAAGACAGCGTCGAGTATTATTCTCCCAATACAGTTATTAAAAGAGCTCGTGAGACACAGTAACATGTGTGGTTTATTGATTCCAGTGATAGTATACCTACTGCATTCACACAGCGGAACACACACACACACACACACGGAGAGAGAATGATGTCGTGAGTGTAGAGGAGTGGAGTAGTGAGAGGAAAGAGAGATAGAGAGAGTATAATAGGAGGAGTGGAATGTTCTGAACGTCACAGCCCGAGAGGCAGGACAACCTGGGAAACCTTATATCTTTAAACGGTCGAGTGGCATCACGAGAGAACGGTCAAAAGCGATTCCGTTTTAGTATTATCCCGTAAAACTTCTAACCAATACAAGCGGCGCAAAGAAAAGAAAAATACGGCAAAGAAAAGGGCGACGCGGTGAAACTTTGGCCGGCAAATAGCACTTTCCTTTCGAACAAGAATGCTACGAGAATGTCCGGTTCGTTTCAACGCTCAATGGCGCAATTACAGATATGCTATTTCAGTAATTAAAGTCCTCCGAACAACTCCAGCAAGTAAGCGAATTCATGTTCAACCGGCAATGATTACATGCTAATCAGTAGACTAGCAAATCACTTCATTGATTTCACATCCAACACATAATCAGTACATAATAGTATTTGTCCAGAATTAGTTATTGCACAGGACGTAGTAAGCAAAACTGTTAAATGAACTTGTACCTACATAATGGAGGAGATACTATAGTCTGATTACCTGTTATTCAACCAGTAGAACAGGCTTGGCAACTGACGGAAGTATAATTTATTATTCACTCAGACAGTGGTAGAAAAACCGAGAATGAAAATTAAGTATTAACATGGCATAAGTTTACGAATAATTAGAGTGCACATTGTAAAATTATGTGCAGAACAGGAGTAAAACTCTCGAACTGATAAACTTTTGCTAATATTCTGAAATTCAAGGAGCATCTCATGAATAAATAACACAATGCAATTATGAAAACTTCTGCCGCTGTGAAAAACCAATCCGAAAATGTTCAGCTCTTCATTTGAATATAATTTTAAAATGAAAAAAGAAAATATATTATCATGTTGGCACGAGTTTTACAGAAATTCTAGTATGGAGGTTCATTACTGTAATAGAACAATTTGCACTCACAATTTACATTGACAGAATGAACAAATGAAATATTCGTAAATCGATAGACGCAGATTTGCAAAAATGTTTAATTTACCATCGCTAATAACTACGTGATATTACGTTCTAATTTCAGAATTTATTGTAATATTATTTTAACAAAATTCATGTATTGTATAATAACTACATTATACACAACGCGCAGGATATATGTATGTATATAATTCTATCACCATAATTCTGGCTTTTGTTACTAGTTACATTTTGATTAAATATTTTAATTCCTCTCCCATTTACATTCATTTCTGTTACTACACGAAACCATTTAATTTTTAATTAAAAATTCAATGTACATCATAATTTGCCGGGTTCATATATTTATAAAAGTAATTTTCTTCTAGAAATAATTTACTAATATGTAGCTACTGAAAATGTATCACTTATTTAATATAAATGTATAAAAAAGATTTAATATTTATTTGCAACGTTCAGAGGAATAAAGCTATGTAATTGAATTTTTCTTTGGAAATTAATGGTATTATAAAATATTTTATTAGTTGTTCTGTGCGAATATCTCTTTGCGGATACAGATACTGGATTCAGTAGTTTTCTGCTGACACAAATTCGCTGCTCGCTAGTAACTTTTTACATAGCCTTAAAAGATAAATTCGGAAGAATGCACTTCTGCACAAACTATTTTCCTAGAGTCATTAAATAAGTAACAAAGTTTTCTATAATAATCGTTACTGGATAGAAAAAGTTTTCGCAGTGTAGCAAGCGACCAGGCGGAACCGGAAGTGACGTCAGCAGCAATTGTCTCCGAGTGGATCGCTCGGAATTCGATTTCCTTTTGTGCCGGTTAACTGGCTGGGTCTTTGCTTGGTCGGATCTCTATCTATGCTTCCAGCCAGTTCACCCAGCGTCCGCCTCGTCGCCGAAGCCGTTGTCGGCTGGCGACCCTCGTTCTACGAACGGGCAATACGCGCGCGACGAAACGTTCAGATTAGCCAATCACGATACAAAGAGATAGTGTGTTGTTTACTCCAGTTTACTAACCCTCTAAGAACTTATTTACCTCATTACACAAGTTTACACATTGCTATATAGTTGTGCACGTACAAACATACACACACGCACACACACACACACACACACACACACACACACACACACACACACACCTCATTGCATTGATATTTTCAACAAAATTAATATGTTTTAAGTATCTGCGCCTGTATAAATGTCCTTACAAATACCTATCTGTATTCTCTTCGTGAATTTGTTATTTCTATGCAAAACTACGTCGATAAAAGTACATACATATTGCACGGGGTGTTTTATTGTCTCAAATATTTGAAACTCAGCGTGAAAAGGTGGCGAGAAATGTGAAACATTTCATGAGAAATGATTCAAAATTTAACAATGTTATGCAGATAATCGCCTTCGAATTAATTTTAAAATTGCACGCGTTGTTCGTGAGCCAGATGAATAATAATGAAGAGATAGACTGCGAGTGTGTGTGTGAGCGAGACAAAGTTCGAATGAAACACGCCGCGGCCTAGTAACACGGCAGCGGTGCAGTACACAGCAAGGGAGACACAGAGAGAGAGAGAGAGAGAGAGAGAGAGAGAGAGAGAGAGAGAGAGAGAGAGAGAGAGAGAAAGTTATGTTTGAACAAACGCAGAGTAGAAGGAGAGAACGACAGGCATAGAATTGATAAATTTCCTTTAATTTCATAACATAACTCCACGAGCTGAAATATGAATGTCACAGTTGGTGGAGATTTGACTGTCTGGTCCGATGTTAATCTGACTGGCTGAAAGAGGCAGATGGATAATGCGACACGCGTGGTGGTGGAACAAGGACAAGGTGGCGGTGCGAGGTGGAAAGAGGAGAAGAGAGTTGTAGAGTCGCGTCAAGGCGGTCCAATGATATATCCCGGTGTCATCACCAGCCTCTACACGCGCATCCAGCCAGCACAAGACAAAGAAATGGCACGTCATGCAGAACTACCCGGAATATATTATTTTTATTTTAGTTTTATATTATGTTCACATCAAGATTCCACCCCTGCGTAGCGTGGTAGTAAAATCTTGCGATATATAAATTTCACATATAGGTAGCATCCAACGCATAATAAGTGTCGAAAATTGTAGAAAGCACCGACTCAAGCAAAATCACATAAAATCCAAACGATAGACAATTGGAAACATATAATTGATAGAACACATGAGAGTCACTTAATACTAGAAAGATGTGTTGAAAATGTTTCCTTTTTGAATAAAGTCGCAAAGCAAACACGAATGGTTCTTGAGATATATCTTTATGCGGCACAAAGTTATTTTTGTAAAAGGAAATGATTTTCAAGTTTTCATTTCTCTCTACGTATCACGACACACGAACATTCACATTAAATATTTGAAAGAAGTTTTACGTTACAAATCTAAAAGAAAACCAAAATAAGTTTGATGGTACATATATGAAAACGTAGAAGATCGAGGAAGTACATCACGAAATTAAAAAAAACACACACACACACACACTTCAAAGCGTTCTTTATACTATTTTCCTAGTGAAATACCATCAAAGCTTACGTTAAAAGCTCCAAAACAACAATTCACATTCAACATATTCAAATATGACGATTTGAAACATTTTCCATAAGCTTTGGGATAAATTGGTCATGAAATATTATACATGAAGAGACAAGTGAAAAAAATAAAACAAACCAACATGAATTTGCAAATTTGTAACAGCTTGTTGGAACGCATCTCTAAAAACGCCAGAAGGACACATTACACTTTTAATTCGGGAGCATCGTTAAATTTTACTTGTGCTAAATGTATCGTCCGTTTTAAATTAAAGCCCAACGATATATAATAAACAGGGGGAAACACGAAGTTTTAAGCAACAAAACAACAAAGGGCGCGGATTGTTTTTATCGTTTGGCGGCGGTACAGCGGGCGTGAGAATGCAGAACGCAAGACGCGTGATGTGCACAGTTCACGTCCGATCCGCTGGAGAAATCCTTACAGATATCAATTACAGAACAACGACGCTTTGCTGTAATGAAAGCTCGACGGGGAGCCAATGACGATGTGCGGCAAGCACACGGCACACAGCCAGAGGAAAAGGGACCGGACAGAAACAAGGCATTTATGAGGGTAAATTGGTTCTGGATCAAGGATGGCCAAAATAAAACAACTCATTTGAACAGGACAAACACCTAATTGGAAACTGAATTACACGATACATTTTTGGCAAGAAATTAAACTACAAAAACTTGATTTGTTCTAATCAAATGATTATACGTACAATTGAACTGTGTACAAATAAAGAAACATTCGGTTTTGAAATGTTCGAAACTGAAATTTCAACTTTTCCCGTTTCATCGTAAATATATGAAGCAATAAATAAAAGCAGAAACAAAGCGAATTAAAACTTCTTTATTATCTTACCATCGCCAATTTATCAAACAATCAAAGAACAATAACGATAAATCAAAGTTAGATTATAATTCTTGTAGCTTCGTATATGTTTCATTACTTTTAATTACACCGCAAACCATAAGTCACGCCCCTGGTTCGTGCACCGTCAAACTACCCGCTCCGCACATACGGTGTGAGGGTAAAATAGTGATGGTATAGAAGGGAGCTGAGGATAGGGGCAGATAGTGAATCCGGGTGCTCCAGTAATAAATACGGCTGCGAATTTAATTTCAAACTGTATTTAATATATGGGAGTTGGGCGCGGCCAACACGTACGTAATCCACCGCAGTGCTTCGCTAAATCATACAGCGTTGTTCTCTCAGTGTCGACTGTAATTTCTTGCGCAAGAACCTACTACTACCGACCGAAGCGCTGTCGGTCGGGATGCGTTGGCCATGTCGTCAGTGACGACGAATTATGTGCACGCTGGAACTTCTTCACCCAGTTCAAGTGGTAAATCTTGGAAACATGGATAGAGTTTTAAAGCTTCTTTTCTTCACTGGGTCACAAGTATTCTTTTATTGATCTATACAGACCACAAGCCCTTTCAACGGTGTCACATGGATTAATAAAACTATATTTACGAAGTTCAACTAATGCCTAATACGAAACAAAAACGTAAATAAGCATTTTGCAATTGCAGATACATGCATTTATCTCTTGGCAATGAATAATCCATTACGAAAATCTGAACCGTGCACTGATGCATTCTATCAAATATGCAAATGGTAAATAAATAAACAGCAGTCTGAAAATGGAATAAAAATTATAATAAATTTTAATATAAATTTATTTATTCATTACGGCACAAACTACAACATCTCGCCTATTCAGATTATGAAAATTAAAGTAAAATTGGGAATATTTGCGCGCCTAACTGCAAGTGGTGAAGGGCAGGTGCAGGGAGACAGAGGTGAGTTCGAAAGCTTCAAATTTCCATCCTAATTAATGTCTAATCTATTTCCATCTTTATTAACAAATTGCTACTAATAACGTACGCATCAAACCGATTACCCTAATTGCCGGTTCGGAGCTCAGGGAGATTACATGTTTGTGTTCAATTTTATTTTAATTGGTCAGCTCACAGACGAACTTCACAAAGGGAATTAATTTAGTCAATTAACCACTCCGTTCGTCCATCAAAAGTTAGACACGGAGTATACAACAGCAGCAACAACAACAAACCATTGTTATAATCATACATACGTAGATACTTACGGATGTGTAGGTTCTGGGAAATGATGCTGGCGAAACAGACCAACGTACAAACAAATGAACAATCAACAACGATCATGATATACAAACATGAACATGCAACTGGCATTCACAAAGATATAATCATGAGCACAGTTGGCTGGATGAAGTGAGTAAACTTGATCAAATAGTAAATATTAGAAATTACTGATTCCATTATAAGTGACACATATCCAACCAAGGAGAAAGGAATGAATAAATGTTCGTGGTCAACTACTTCAGCACATCTCGTTAAGTGCTGTTAGATATCGTCTATATTCAAATATCAACGTTATTTCTACGAACGGTTATCAATTTATTTACTCAAGTAATGTACAATTTTTGGACTCATTAATAACAAATGTCACTTGGGATTCATGTAATGAAATGATAATTGATTTCTGATATTTGTAACTTCTAGTGTTTTATGAGCAAATACACACATAATTACATTATATAAACTTATAAATTAAAATACGATAAAGCATAATGGTTTAAGGGTATATCCAGATAGTTTATCTTTTGGATGAAAGCCATTGAAATGTTCTAGAATGTCCTGGTGCGGATAATTGCGAATGCTTACGTTGCTACTAACAGTTCCGGCTGATATATTCGCTACTTACGTTTATCGACCTTATAAAGGGTTCTAAAACCATTTGGGAGATTATCACCATACAACTATTATATTTGCGAAATATAATCTACCCACAAGTTTATTTATAATTTTATATAACCTTCATTATGAATATGCAGTAGTTAATATTAAACATTTACATTTATGTACACTGTTAGAATTACATTAAACTGAAAAGTTCATTACTAGTTACTCGTGCTTATAAAATGAGAATTTCATATTTAACTATCAACTATACGGAAAGGTTTCTTTTTTTTAATGCAGAAACTAGGTATATTCCACAAACTGATAAATATATTGCAAAAAAAATCATACGAGAAGGTAGTCGAACTTTATAATTGGTTACCCGTTTCCTAGGTATACAGATATACCTACTTACCATATGTTCTGACAACAAGCGGGTAACGAACCCCCTAACAAGCCACGTGAGAGGGCTGCGTGCGCGCGTGTGCCTTGCGTACAAACGTACGTATAAGTTCCGTGCTATAAGTGGTCCGGCGGAATACCCCACCGTGCGGTCAGCCCTTATCTCGATAAACAACCCAGTCACAAGGTCACGCACGGTCATTAGCGTGAATAGCTGGCTGGTCGACAAACGCGTAGATCGATCATGTGTTTGTGTGTGTGTGTGAGTGTATGATGGTAGCAGAAGCAGAAGTAGTAGTAGTAGTTAGGTGTAGGTAAAAGTCCTGTGCTACACTACGAGTAGAAATGGTTCCCGAGAAGCGAGTCCAGTGTATCCTTGTTGCGTTATCAGTTCGCATGATGGCCGCCAACACGCCCGCCGATAAAGCTAAATACCAGTTCATACAATAATGACTGGTTCTGAACCAACCCCTGTTACGATAAAGCCGACCCATTTTTCGACAATGTAACAATACCCACAAGAATAATCCTTCCGAAATGATCATTCGTGTACAGAGAAACAAATAATTATTCTAATGTAACGTCCAGATAATTTACGACGAATTAGAGGAGTAGTAAGTAGCGCCAGTATACACAACCACCATGATGTGTACATGAACAATGATTGCGTGTCCGAAATGGACTGGTAGCCGAACCTATTGCTCTTAATTACTAAATAAAATAGCTTTAATTGGTCAAGTTTTGAGTCTTAATCAATAGCAGCAGGCTTTGAATAGCGTGTCCGTTCGACATCGATACACAATGTTAGACTTAGGTTTTTAATCGACAACATCGCTCGTAAACTTTCGACTAATTTCCTTTCGATGTTATATACGTAATACACACATTGGCAGGTCTGATCAATCGCCGGGTTTTAGCTATTAAGGACCGCTTACATTAACGGCGTATCGAACGACGTCACGAAGCCGAAATTGTTCCGCAGATCATTAAGTGGGTCCACTCTAATATAATAACCCCACAATCGACAATCCAGCCTAGAAACTATGGTAATTCTGGTGTAGAGTAAGACGCACCGAACTATGTTGGCTTGGCGCACGGAGAGAGACGAAGGGAATTAACATCGTTATACCATCAATGTTGTGTAGCAGCAGCGAGCCACGTGCATAATCAATTCCTGACAAGTGTTGTGCGCAGAGAAAATATGAAACATATCCCAGCCAACTATGAATATATGATATCTAACTACAGATCACTCACATGAGAATCTAACCAACAGTATCGCAATAATAGGCTCCAAGGAAAATCTTCAACAAACCTATTAGATGCTTCCTCAGCCGTAGATCAATGAGTTAGTTAGATCAATGCACAAGTTGCTGATAGTTGAAGACTGTAAATCACGCAAGTGAACTTGGTAATTAGTTAGACGGGTAACACTTGTTACAAGGCTCGAGGCGTACTTCAACCAAGATCAAACACAATACGAACAGTAAACATTCTTTAGATGCAGATGAGCTACTGTTGCTCGAGACCTGTTTGCTATATTGTCTGTGTATATATCACTTGCACACGCAAGAAACTGGCTCGAACGTTGTAATATTTGATCAAATTACTGCTGTCACGTGATACACATATACAGGAACAGTCGATATACATAAAGTTCTCTTACGCGAGCGTTCGTTTAAAATTAATTCCGACGTCGTTATTCGGCGTATTCAGACGTAAATGAAGATAAATAGTAGAGACTGTGGCGTAACAAAAGCCTTCATGAACGTGTGGTCGCATGATTTTGACGTTTACAGAGTTCCGTTGTGCACCCGAGCCTGGCTTGAATTATGTTGACCACGGGAGCAAGTAACCGAATACGGTTACTGTTTGACTAGCCAGGGTTGTATTTGGAGAAATCCATTCTCTACTGCACAATCAGCAATGGAATGCTTATTTCATAAATTAGACGTAAACTATTTGTCCCTAGACGATAAGTTAAGAGTCCGATAAAATGACCTTGTCCTCTGGTCATATCTACCCAGTAACCGAGATATGATACATTACAACGACTATTTATGACACCAAATTTCTTTAACAACTTTTCAACACGCTTTCAGATACCATTGACCGGATTATCAGTGCCATAAAGTAACGTTCCTAACAGTACTGAAACACGCGAATTCGGCAGAAACGGTGGAAAAATCACGAATCTATTTAGTATACAGGAATAATTTCAAGTTGTAGAGTACGACCCATGCAGTTGTGGCCTACAAAAACTGGTATACCATGGCTGACTGGGAGATGACGGAGGAGGGAATTGAAATACAAGACATGGGGCAGAGCAAGAAACTAAAGCACCGTGAGGAATGGGATCAGAGCAGGGAGCATGGCACCAGTGTCTGAATGTTACATTGTGCAGACAGCGACCAGGTCTGAAAGTGACAATGTACGCGACGAGAAACGGACTGCATGCTGAACGATTGTATACACACAATACCCCACCTACATACTGTATATACATTTGTACAGCATGTGCCAGGCAGACGATGGAGAAATGGGGACAACGAACTTGCATTTATATGACTTACATACTTGTATGTCGATAGGATGAAGTGATGACTTGGACATTTTATTTCTGCTACACGACACGAAACGAAAATAGCTATATATAATCCAACATGAATTACACATGATAAACTTTCGAGTAATAAGTTTTGTGGTTATGTACAAATAAAAGAACACCGTACTGTTTTACCAATCAGTTGAAAAACTAAACCCAGCAATAAAACCTTGAACTGATATACAATTCACGAGTGTTTTTATCGAATAACCAATATTATCTAGACAGAAGTTTCGAAGTACAACCCAATTATAATTTGTGGTTTTCAACATAAATAAGTTCTCATAGTTTTATGGCTGTAGAAATAGCTCATTTTAAATCGAAAGTCGTAAGAACAGACTATTCTTTACAGTGAATAGAGCACAATAATAGCTGCTAGTCAACAAGTAAGTACTACAAGAACATTGGCAATAACATGAAATGAGAATTTAAACCACAACGGTATATAAGTAAGAAATCTCACAGTAAAGCTGAATAAATGACGTCTGATAATTATTTTTGATATCATTCTATTGCGTTAAAACAAGAAATGATGTAATATTTTGAATTTTTTATGCTAATACAAATTTAATATCGAATTTTTTCCCTCATATCTGTAGTCATCGGCAGTATCTATTAATATTCAATACCAAAAGAAGAGCGTGGAAAATATTTGAAACGAGAGAAAAGAAAAACAAAACTGTGACCGAGGTCTCATTAAAATTCCGAGGAATATTGTGGAAACAAATTGGAAAAACAAAGTTTCCAGTGTGTATGCATGCGTATAATAAGTGCACACAATTCTCAAATAATATAACTCTTGTCGTTCTGAAAAGAACCGAGAACGGCCGACTGCCTATGGCGGTAATTAACCAGAGACAAGGCCAGAAACATGTGCTATATACAAGGGCATCAAGCGTGTTGTTGCAAGGAGTAGAGTAGATGTATGGTCATGCGAGCGGAAGGAGGAATGTTCCAACTGGCTACTATATGTAGGTATGTACTACAAGTATACGAGTAGTTTGTATGTATATACTGTAGGGACATGGAAGAGCATTGTCCTGCTCCCGTGCCCAGCGGAGCAATGCGACTCAACTAGAGCAGCAGGCTCGTTATAATTGCAACATCATCATCATCATCGTCTACTGGGGACAATGCTACTTTGTTATATCGCATTCTCTCTCTATCTTCAGTTGACTTAACACAATAATTCACAATGTAAACAGACTAGGGAAAAAGAAGCTTCTATACCTCTCGTGAGTCTACTGTTCTCGTATTTCGCAATGAGTGTCTGTCAATCCACATACAAAGTCGCTGAAAAGATACACAATGCAGACAAACAGATGTCACATTATCGTACCAAATTAAGCCGTTAATTGTTATGATCCCCCTACGAGTTTGCAGATTGGCCATACATCCAATTTTGGGTATTATTATCGATAAATTCATATTTATAAATAGGAATATAAAATTAAATTGAACTTAGAAAATAGAATTGTAATGTTGTTATTAAAAGACCTAGAAACTAAATCCAGCACAATTGATATTGGTTTAATCCAGCGATGACCCAGTTGCATATGAGACAATTCGAATATTCCACATACATGCTATAGATTCTATAGTATAGAATACTGGTATTTTCACCCGCCCAATGCTAAGAGAGTTCGCGTCGATCCGACACGCCTTATATAGTCACACACATGCGAATGTTGACAACAATGAAAATCTACTACAAATGTATTCCTTGCACGAAGGCCTGCTCTTAAACATTGCTCGGCTTTCTCGCCTCAATTCATATTTGGCTTCGTATAGCATCTTTCGGAAAATCTACAAAGTTTCGTTCTCATACTCGTGTACGAAGAAAATTAACAGTGTTGTGTGTTTAACATCTCTAAGAAACACGGGTCTTAACTTGTAGGAAATTCGCATGTGTGCGTGGTGTGCGTATGTACAAAAGAAAAACCAATTTGTCAAACAGTTCGTGTGTCTGTCCATTATTCTGATTAGTTGGTGCCACGGCAGCCAACGGCGATCCTTCTTATTCTAATTAATTACGCGACTCATATACCGCCAGGGAAATAATGAAATGCAAAGAGCGCGGCGTGACTCGTGCGCCGAATGTTAGCAAACGCCTTTATGCGTGTAACTGCTGGTGCTGTGCGATCCAGTGTTTGCTTGCCTGCACAATACTCCTCAGTTCTGCTTTACGTCGCGACACAGTCGAAAAGTAGGTGAACCCTTCAAATATTTCCCTTCGCAGTGTACAAATTAAATTATTTACCATTGTAAATAAAAACACGATTCTACGCAAACATGCTACTGACAGCTAGCTAGTTGACACAGAATGCTATAATTAGGTTAAAAAAAATCATAATTTACAACATCAATGTTATCGCAAAATTATCGCACACACGATTAATTCAAACATAACAAATTAACTGAATGTTTAGAATGCAAATTATTTGAGCAAATATTTCACAAATTTTGATAATTCGTTACACACCTATTAATCAAAATGGTAACAAATTACGGGTAAATTTACACAGTATTATATATGTCAGGCGATGTTTTAAATTATTTTCTACGTTTGTTGTTATTAATGAAGTAGAGATGTTTTTAATTCTGAATGAGAAAATTATGCATGCAAAACTCGATGATATACGTTTATAGAGGCAGATAAGCTACTTCGGTATACGCATAGTGTACCATATTACAGGTTGGATGGAATATATAAACGTTCATTCACAAACGTCTATTATACATAAAATGATAATTTCCATGGTAGGGGAATTATAATCCTTTCCGTTAAATCGAGCGCTCCGGAGATCCACAGCTGGTGGATATGACGGAGAGACGACGGCTGCAGCGTGCGATATATACATGCAGATATTTATATAAATGTGTATCGCGTAAGCAAATACAGAAACTCGATTATTATTGTAAAGGGTACACTGTAGAGGAAAACACAATTTTATGCCTCGCAACTGTCGAGTTCCGTCCGTATGTATGTACGAAGAGCTACATACACCCTCCCATCGACCTAGTACATATATAAAATAAACACAATAGCAAGCGGCACAAGGAAATGTATTTGCGTTCAGTTCTATCTCATATTTCACGTGCACGACGCACGACACACGATGGCAGCAGCATCATCGTACAAATACATTCATCACAATATTCGTTTTCATTGGAAAAGAAAATATTTTTCCAATCGTGCGATCCAGATGTGAATATATGTTGTTGCTGAATAATCTCTCGGAAGGAATAAAAATGTAATAGATTTTTATTTTCGGTAAATACAATAATATTTACCTAAGTTCCTACCATGAAACGCCAGATGTGACAGCCGAGGATTTGCATGTGTTGAATAATCTCGTTTTAATGCATATGAAAAATTTCAAAAGGATTCGAGTTGTTAATATCAACGAAATGTAAATGTTGAATATTTACTGACTAATGGTTAGGGTACATATTAAGGTAAATTATTATTTTCCAGCTATAGGCTCTATTAAGTCCTGTGTATATTTGAGGTAATGTTTTGTTTATTTAAATGTTGAAGTACGTGCATGTTACACGTTACATTATGGGCTCTTTTTTAGACGGTCCGCGTACATTTATAACGGGTGGTATGCTTGCTTCCTCGGTTGCTTGGAAAATTAGCTCCGGTTAATTGTAGGTATTCATGTATGTACATGTGTACGAACCTATGTATGTAGGTCGTGTACAACAGTTCGAATTACACGGCCGAAATTAAATTAAGCTGATTGCACGGAACATCGAAGCAACAGTAACCCACCGGCGCATCGGACACATCACCTACGCTACTGAGAACAACATATTGTTTCAAAGATTTGCACTGATGTTCGGCTTCCAGCCATTAAATCAATTTATAAATGTTATCTCCCATAAATTTCGTTGCTAAAATATTTATTTAAGAGCGTTACGTGAGAGTCCGGGGGACGTATCGTCGAACTTGAATCGTACTACAAAGCACGAACAGATGTGGACCGGTCGACATGGATCTGAATTATTAATACATTCCGCTCGTTTTCCATACTTTTTCACAGGAAATGTCTTTCCGTCTCTTTCAAACATTCCGCACGTAAATCTAATATCGCATCCTGCAAACCCGTCTAGATTTCCATTCTTCTGTGGCTTCACAGTTCGCTCAGTTTAAGCAGAGTTCAACTACTTCTACTTGACTAGTATGCGGCTATGCACAGGAGAAGTACCAAGGTTACGAAGTTACCAACTCCAACTGAATGTATGATCAGTTTCCAAACTCCACAACTACTTTACCGGCATTCTTTCCACAGATTCTATTGAATTAACAACGAGGTATGTAGCAACACAGAATGTGGATGGTGGGAAGGGGTCAGGCAAGGGGAGGAGTGTAATAGAAAGCAGGTAGGGTAGGATAGGGTAAGGTAAATACAAAACAAGACTTTGCCGAGGAGAAACTTCAGGCAACTTGGCCTACTCTAAGTGAGCGTATAATCATTAAAGTTTAGAGACAAAGCTAAATAATTTATAGGTAATTAACTGGAACAGGATGCCACGTGGTATGCTGTACTGGTCTATCGTTAAATGTGATTTCCGATGACATCCATACCTACCGCTGGTTCATAATTCAGTATGTGACGGCTGTTGCGCTTGAAGTTTCATCCATACTCCAGGATTTCACATCAGTACAGGTAATGCGTGCGCATCGTACACCCCTCCTCCTGCCAATGTGACAATGTGTGCATGTATATGTGTGCTTCTAGTCTCCCTAGTGTGGCTCGGTATTAAAATTTATACACAATGTGTCATATATACATACGCTTTTTGTATGCTAATGCATTTACAGGTATCAGGACATTTTGTGTATATATTACTCTGTCCGTGTATCAAAATGTGGCACAAGCTCTCACGGGTGTTGTTAAGTTATACAAGATGTATTGAAGAAGTCATCAGGTGTCTACGCATAAGACACACGTTTATATCCATTATTCAGCGACTGAATATTCTATTCGAAAGGTTTACACGTTGACGAAAATATTTTAAAATGCATTCCAGTTCGACTCGACCTTTCACCAAGAGATCGATACGGGACTGGACGCGCGTCACGTTAATTTTCAACGGTTGACGTGCGGTACTAAATCCATACAAGCGCCAGGATATGTGGCGCACGATTAACTTGGCAATTAAAACCAATTGCTGAGCGCCTCCCGCGAAAAACCCTTGTACGATCACCAACGGATGTCGCACTCGAATAAACCTGTCCTCCAACGGAGAAAGGTAACTGCACACGTTCCAGCGGTAAGGGATCATTTTATGATGCCGTCACGTGGTTAGAAGTGGCGCCACTATGGCGACATCATTAAATTACCACTAGCAGGGTCGGTAATTACGGAATGTTCCAGAATCACCACTTTCTTTTTTTTACATTCTACCTTTCTGGTTTTCCTTGCGGTATATTATACTTTCGTGATATTATTTTACATAATATGCAGAGCTACGAATTTGTATCATTTAAATAGGAAAAACGAAATAGTACCATTTGTAGTCGCTCTAACACAGAGATCCAAATGTTCCTGTAGAACTAGAACCACTGATAACTGCATTTGTACGGATCAACACAGCCAATTAACATAATTCATTAGTTTAATTACACGGCACAGAGGAAAATCATCCAATACAAACCTAGAGAGCTTGTTTTCCACGTACGGTTGCTGCACAGACGAATGGATGGACTTCTACATTGTAGTAACGAACAACCACCAGTGTTAGTGCAAATATACACTGGCACAGACAGTGTCCTAGTAATATGGAGACGATGTAACGTATGTATAAAGTGCAAGCGTCGCGGTGAATATGTGGCGGCAGGTAGTTTGTTCTGTACGCTTAAATCCGCAACCGTCCAACAAAACGTTGGTGCGTAAGTCCCGGACTTAACGGCCAATGGACACCAACTTGGTCGGAAACAATGTGCACGTCTTTTACAGCCAGCCGGAATTACCTCTTTTCAGTAATTTAGTCCCGGCGAGCTTCTCCGGCAACGGGTCACCGTTCCGGTGGTTACTGCCCGGATAAACATACATACAACGCCCGGAAGCGGTACTGCCAACCCTTGAACATTTAATTCAGGGCCCACACCTGCAGATGAAATTAGTTCCGAAACGTTTGCTATACACAGAATTCCCACACTAACAATTCCAAGCTATACAAATTGAATATCTATTTCCTGACTTGTACAAACAATAACAGTTACTGCTGAATACATAATACGAAGATAAATTAATTAATTAAACTTTAAATAATGGACCTATTAGAAGGCAATGAAGTACAGTCGTAATATTAACAATACTAAATCAATTATAAACACTAGGGCATAAATCCCACAACTATTGACATTAATCTTTTTCGCTTTTAAAAATAACTCGGAAAATACTTGATGGAAAGTAAAGAGTTTTTTACAACTCTAAATGTTCTCGTCGCCATTGCCCACAAATTTGCGCGTAATCCAGCACAAACTCAAAATACCATTGAAACGTAGTCTTAAAAAAGAGCTAAATTCCTCCGGTAATCCTCTGTCCGCAATAGTGCACGTTTAAATTTCGCATTAACTGTAAACTACGAACATTCCAAAGATCCTTTCTGGTTTCCGTGGCTTCTCCGAGACAACTACAAGATTGAAATATCCTTGTATGTATGTGCGCACGTGTGACTGTATGTATACAAGATGACAGAAGCCAGTGGCGAAGGTCCTGAGATTAGGGTAGTTCTGAAGGAGGAGGATGCATTGCAAGTTGACGGTGCATGAAATGAACACGCCACGTACGAACTCACAAAGTTTTTTCCGCTGGATTTTGAGACACGGAACTGGTATCTACGGATTTATACGTGCACGGTTGCGTGGTTCATAGCACGAGATGAGACACAAACGGACCCGAACCGACCCGTCTCGTATTTATCTTGTGCGGTCCAAAGCACGGAACGAAATAAAAGTGTTCTGTTGCCACCTCGACGTAACAATACTGGTGCCTGGCGGCGCTACACACTAGCCTAAGAGATGTCTCCACTATCGCACACCGTACTCTGCTACGTGCAAATGATTCTTTCATAGATCATTATAATTTAAAATTATTATCATCATATACGTCGAAATTATCTAAAATTTAAAAAAAGCGGGACATTTTGAATCCTTATAATATACCGTTTCAGCTTAAGGTGCATGCCCAGATCATTGAAAAATATTTATATTTAAATGATTTATTACACTAAATTACAAAGCGCAATGAACAGGATTAAAACTTAATTGCATAGAACTTTTTATTGCTTTAAAAAACATGAACGCATAATATAAATTTATGGGAATAATTTTACAGCAGCAAATAATAATTAAATTATGCTTTAAAAAATTTATATTATATATAGCTACTAAAATTCTAGTCGCATGTTCATGACGATATGTTTCTTTTGAACTTTATAGACCTATTCAGCTATGTAGACTAGACAAGTAGAGGCATGCAGGTTTGGCAGGGTATAAGAAGGATGGCAAATGGTGGGTCCTTAAGACGCATAAATATTCCGGGAGCATTAAGTGCCCGAGTAGACACAGGCCGCAACACATGCATGCATAAGTTTAGGTGGAACCGTTTGAAATACTGAGACCTATATATCATATCCGTTGGTCCGTGTGCTTGTGTGTTTATAGAGAATTTGGCACTGCGCACGCGCATTTACGTGCAGCAGTGCGCGGCGTTGAAATTAAGTAATTTTTCAGAGTAAGTTTGGGAGTTATTGCACCGTTATCTGAGGACATGAACGGAAACCGCGAGAGACCACTGTGGTACGGGACCGGAGAAGTTAGTAAAGCCCCCACACAAGACTGGTACAGCGTGGCAGGGGGGGGGGGGGGATGAGGACGGAGGATGGATAATCTCGGGTGTACTTGGGTTGGTTGTACTAGTAGAAATGTCGCACCGTTCCACACTAAATGCCGGAATAGGAAACCTCGTCCCGGAAATTGGACGGATCCAGCACTCGGGCGTTCGCACACGATGCCGCTACATGGCTTCCGTGGTCGCGACGCCTGATTTGCCAACCGCTACATAGCACAAATACATGCAACCAGATAATACGAAACCGATCACATAACGATGTATATTCTTACACTTAGAATGTAGGAGCAAATATCGTATATTTATTAGGTACATTTATCAAAACTATTCCATAAACGTATATAGAGCTATTTCCTGGTTACAACACAAACAAACCTTTCTAAAGCGAAATATTAATTTTATTAATGTCCAGGGAGTAAATTACTAATATCTCAAAGTATGTACGACATACGCATGTTTAATAAATAATATTATTAGATTAATTACGAAAAGCACAGGACAGCCTATTCATTATAGCGTAAAGCAAATACAATCACATATTAAAGTGAAATATGACATCAAATTATATAGAGTACCTCACTTCAATCAACTCGCACGTACATATCCGCAGTTATGTTATTTTTATCAAATAAAATATCAGTTGAGTAAACATTTAATATAAAGTAGGCGATGTTGAACACGTGTTAGTTCCATCGACTTACAGGTATAGACAAGCACAGAGGTAATGTAATGTACACAGGCAAATAGGTATGGTTGGTGATATGAGCTGCGGAGTCGCGGTCTAAGCTCAGGTTGCTGCCCGGGCATAGTATAGTATGTGCAGCACATTAAATTTATTTAACTTTACAATGAAGGGAGTTACACAAGAGCTGCACGAGAGCAAATAATGGGAACGTGCACGTTCTGTGTACGTGAGCACTTCACGGATTATACCCACGCGTACACAGGGTCGCGTAAATCCGTTCCGTATTTAGGCCAACTCCCGAACATTATGCTACCTAATATACTAGCTACATCCAACAGTGCGAATATTTGCTATTCATTCCAGTAAACAGGTACGATTTCATTACGAATATGCTTGCGAGTCGTTTATAAAATATTAACAAAGTCTACAAGAAACGACCAGTCCTAACAGGTAATTCGATTAATATATATAATTTAATTAAGATGCTTGCTTTTTGGTACTGGCAAAATAATTAAGCATTCGAAATTAAACGCAGGCAGAAAGTACATATTGACATAATTTACCTTAGTACTCAAGTATCTTGGTAATAAAATATAAATGAAAACATGATGGTAATTATTTAAAAAAATATAAACTGTATAACTACACTAACAACTACAACATTAAGCAAATAGTTGCAGTGAGGAATCACCTTGTAGGTTTATAAACTAAGTACGAAATTACTGTGTGAAACCAACGGGCAATATGAAAACCACGTGAATGACCTATAAAAGCTTGAGTTTCAGTGTGCTGCTGTACGTACAGTAGGAACATATTCAGGTAACTTTATCCAGCTCGATGTCTACAGCTCAAAGTGTAAAACACAATGGGTATGGATCAAAGTGCGGGGTATTGAATTGAGAAAGGATACGAGCTAGGTACGTAAATAGAGTATGATAGGTTAGAATAAGTCTAGTGAGAGCGCGTTCCGTCCGTGCAGAATTCGAATACAAGTTTCTAATGGACGGCCAGCCTAATTATATAGCAAAGTTGGACAGACGCCGGCGTCCAATAAATATTCATTACGTTCCAAAATATACACACACGAACACATCCTCACGTACATACACGTCGACTTGCTTACAAACAAGAGGCGTAGTTATTGTAAAGGGGAGGAGGTTTCCACTGCGACGTGTACATATATATGTATATCTATATACATACATACACGTTCAGACAGGAAGAGGAGATATATTCGTTATACGGTGTGTCTGATATACGAGCAAGAACGCGTGGGAGGAGCAGGAAAACCTATATTACTCGCCGTATTACGAGACTAGCAAGCTGCTGATCGTTACATGCAATGCGTCATTACAATCCGGCAAAGGATATGAAGATATGATTTTAAAATCGGCCGCTTAAAATACGACTTAGGTTATTTACGATGGGCGTGTGTTATACATAGTAAGTAGCTTAACAGCGGGAGAATGGGCGTACCCATGCCGCAATATGGAAGGGCCGAGGGTGAGGTCCTTTATCGATTGAGTAATATTTGACAATAACATTACCTGAAGCTAACGAGCATACGGCCGCAGTTTCTAATCTTAAATAACGATGAACCCAATTATTAAATATAATTTGCACTATAACTACAAAATATATACGCAATATCTATACTGCAAACCTCAATATTGAAGATTAACAATTAAAACTACTTATAAAACATATAAATAAACGTTTAAATCAATGTATATTTCGAAATTTATCTAAATTATAAATGTAATGTAGTAGTAATGGAACACCAACACAACATGAAAGTAAAGCTGGTTGCTTACTTTAGTTACGTGTAAATATAATACAACCTATAAGTATTATATTACATGTTGCATCACGTGAATTTCTAAAAAAAAGACGGAACATACATCAGCGATATGTAATAGATGCGGCGTGGAATACAAAAGGCAAGACTTTAACAAAAACATTTTGCCGAGATAATAATGTTATTTTTCGCTACAGTTCATTTAAACAGTTGACAAGTAACAAGGCTACCCTTTTAGCATAATTTGTAATGCAATATTGTAGCCTTGTACAAAGTTCACTAGATCGTGCCCGTCAAAACTGTAGCGGTTGTATGGGTAAAAATGTTGTCATGTATCGTCGCATAAATATCTAAATAGCAAATGTGCATAGTACGAGTAATAGAATTTATCTCCATGTAATATTAAGAAATAGTTGTTGAGATTTGTTGAGTATGTTATGGTCGTAATGGAATGTAAAATGTTGGAATTCTACGTCTGTTAAATTTCATAATGAGTAAAATTATTCAAATGGAAATCATAGTACGAGAAGTTACAAATGCTTTACTACACAATGAAATGAATGGAAGTGGCAGTTCACTTTACTACGGAGTCATCCAATTTCCAAATAGTTTCCTACAGCATTCAGTGCACTATTTACATTTGCGAGTAAATATTTATATTTATTCCCTGTTATTTTCTTAACATTTCATGAAATACAAAGCAAATTCTTTTTTGTCATTATCTTTTCTTATACTGAAATCTTTATTTTCGATTATATTACGTGGTTAGAATTTCAAAAGAAATAATGGTCTATTCAATATGGCCTTGTATTCAGTGAATTCATTACGAACATCTTAAAAGATTGAAAAGTTTAGTAAAGTTACAGAAATAAACTGCTGATAACAACAATCTAATTTCAAACCTGGCAAGCGAACAATATTATCAAATTATGCTTCCGAACGTACTGTGCAGAATTTTTAAAATTGATGAGATAATTGCTTAATTTCCATCAAGAACTCAAAAGGGACGAGATGAAAAGAAGACACGCTGATGAACAGAAACGCATAACTTTCGTGTGACAGTACTTATATTTTTAATTTAACTTCACCACAACTTTTGTCATTCATGCTACAATCAGCACCTTGTCATTCGTAATACGATGATGGTGACTAGCCAAGCAAATTATATTACGCGCGAGATATGTATTTCACCGTTAGCCGTTTTAAGAGAACGACGTGCTCCTAAATGCATCCTACCCGCAAGCGTTTCTAGAATATTCAACAAAAAAAAAAAAAATGAAACAATTATGTATAAAATGTGCCCTGCAAAGTTTTGATGATCTGAGTAAAATTATTGCCTTGTTGCCCCTGTTTTTCAATGTCATCAAAATATAAAAACTATGGACACATATATCACTTTATTTTGCTATCATAGCCAACCTTTTTCTTTTTCGCGATTAAAAATTATAAAAACATACCTAAAAGACATCAAAATTATCACAAGAAAGTCTCGTTCGGCTAGCTATGATTGCAATAGAAAGTGATATAGGATGATATATACCCATAGTTTTTACTTTTTGTTGATCATATCGTTCTGCATTGATAGCTGTATCAGCAGTCAGCATGAAGAAACATTCGGCATGACGTAATGTTTGGGGGCAGAGAGAGACTTCATCGAATCAATATAAATGCTTTTTCGTCAATATTCTTCATAATAGGATGCATGTGTTCTTATTGATACAATGAAATCTCGAAAACAATACTATACTTTTATTGACATTATATTGTGTATCAATCAAACAGTTAAAATTTAGCGTGCTATTTTTGTTACTGTCCTTCTACAACAGATAAGCCTTACACCGCGGTGTCAGCGACGCCCCCTAAAATCTGGCGCCCCTATTCGGCGTTTACCGTCTAGCGCCGCCACTGAGTAGAATGAACGTTACCATTCCACAAATCATGGAAATGATATACAATGTGACTACTGTGAGATATGAAGAATATTCAGATACGACACTGGTACAACGACTGAATACAATTTCATTGGCCATTTAAACTAACTACAAGTGTACATACATTGTAATAGCATAGAGAAATCCCGACAAAATACTTTGTGTAGAATAAAAACAAGAGCGACAAGTTACGAGTGTCCTGGTGAGGGGAGGCTTATATGAGTATGCATTTAGTTTCGTGCTGAACGTGCGCAACATTACTAAAGCGGAAAGCAGTTCATACGTCACAGCACCTAAACAATTAAAACACGTGAAGGAACAACACGGCGGCAAATTATTCTTCATTTACCATAATTCCGTTCTAGACAAAGAATGCTGAATTACATTAAATATATGAATATTATAGTTCATCAGCATACATCAGGGTACGCGTACATACATAAATGTAAGTAGGAGTATATACAAACATACACTGCCATCACACAAAGTTTTACAACTTACATACGTATTCGTTGTATTGGAAAGGAATGCACAAAGGAATATTTTCAAGGTTAATTTCATCTGATAACACAAACTAATACACTACAATATGACTTGGAATTTTCTTTATGTTAACAAAGAAAATTGTTGTAAACCTACTGTCATTATAGCGTGTTGGGAGTTAATTAAATCTGCAATTTTTTCATTCAACTAACTTCAGTAGGTATAGGTGCTGTCTAGGTTTGTCTGTGTTACATCGTAAAATAAGGAAATTACCTGGAAGCGATGATGAACTAAGTAAGTGTTCTTTAAATGTCAAAGCGTTTCTTCGACACTTGCAAGTAACCTCTGACCTTTATATAAAAATTTACACGTCATACATCCAACTCTAGGCCGCTATTAAAATTGGATGAAATGTTCACATTTATTATTCATTTATCAATTTGGGTCTGTAGAATTACTATACCCATACATATTTACCAATAATATACGAAACGATAATAAATATTTCTACTCGAATCAACACAACATGTTATTTCCGCATATGTAAATATAAAAATATACATTGCTACAAAATTATAGATCTACTGAATACATTCAATATTAATAACAAATGTTTGGTGAACTTTATTTGAAAACGAAAGGCACAATTACCAGGTATTACTAACTTTAGTCCATACGGCCGTTAATCGATACATACTATTATCCACATTTTGATTGGCATAGCATAAATGCTGATAGTATACAATGGTAGGTGCTTTGAAACATGTCAAGTACTCTGTCAAGATATATCCGCGATACTTTGAACATGACATTGTGATATAGCAGGTAATTGCTATTTTAATTATACATAATAATCAGTACTTTAGGATAGTGACTTGGAAATATTTTAAACACTTTACCTTAACTGTATTCCGTAATAAAATATTAGTAGAACATTTCGTATTCATGATAAGTATTCTTAAAATAAATTAGAATCTTTTAATTTCAGTAAAATGATTTCCCCTAGGATTGACTGTTGCATAATAAATGGAACAATTAAAAAAACAATGGCGCCTAGTTTCGTTGTTCAATTATCAAGTGCATTGTTTGCAGAAGTTAGGTGCAAATGAGAGATGAGAATTGAATGGAACGACAGGAAAGGAAACACGTGAGACAAATGAGAGACGTACAACTGGATAAAGTAGAGGTGTGTAAGGTTCGTGGCAAGTGGCAAGATGAGCGAATCGTTTGTCTGTTCCCGGGTAATAAATTAACGAGCACGTCACTGGCACACCGATTCAAATAAAAACTTTTCCGAGTAAGTCAGAACGAAGTTGCGCAGATTGAAAAAAAAAAAAATTCGCCGTTGGACTCATTAATCACCCGGGGATGTGTTGGTGTTAATGACGTCCAGCAGGTTGTCACCGGCAAAAGACCAGTTGTGTCCAGCAAAACGTGTCAACGGAATACGAACGCAGCACTGGTGGAGCACAGAGCAGTTAGTCGGAAATCACGGCAACGAGCTGGGGCTTTTTACACTTGGGAAGAAAAGCGCATTAAGGGATTATACACAGTATATACAGCGGACACAACCTATGTGCGACTAACTATATAAAAAGGTTTTTAATACATATGTACATTATTTCAGTGAACAAGTGCCAAACAAACATTTAGTTAATTTTCCAAAAGGTGCGTAACAGTTGTGTAATGACATTCTAATTACGAGACAGAAGCACATTTATTTTTTTCCATTTTCAACTAATTAGTTTGTTATTCATAGCTACTGAATATATACGTACATTTCGGACTATGTATTTGAAAAAAAAAAGAAAAATAATATTCCTGTGTTTCTCTTTAATTATATGGTAATTTGGAAATAATTTTATTTCCACCTCGTGTGTTTCCTCAGTTCAATATTTTTGTTTTACGTATAATACAGAACACTGACAGTAATGTTATCGATGTATATAATGTATTATAATTCATAACAAATTTAAGGCCAACGAAAAGTATCGCGAATACGATGACCTACAGAGTAGAATGGAACGTTGGATGACTCGGGAAAAGATCTTTTATAGTGAACTGGGTCACAGTATAACATGTCTGCACCATTGTGAACGCAATGCATCTACTCATATTAATTAGATTATTTTGATAATGCCTGCATTCATAAAGTGTATTGCATCGAACGAGAACCCAATATTGACGTACACCACGTGATTAATTATATTTCTGGTCAATATTAATTTGTTAATACACTGTCACCATACCGTGCACAATTTATCACTTGCTAGTCCGTACAGCGCTCTACGATCGTAACTAGCAGCATATTGTATATGTATATATATATATATATATATATATATATATATATATATATATATATATATATATATATATATATATACCCTGTATATATACATACGTATGTATGAATACAATACATACATAGTACATTGCCAGATAAAATGCAGAGAATAAAGAAGATATACGAGTAGACACTGATGTGATGTACGCTTTTCGGAACATTCATGAATAGTTAATTTCATAATGTAAATCGCGTAATGGAGCTTGACGATAATGCGCTTCCAGATCAATGTATTGCGTTGCTCTCTCTCTTTCTCTCTCTCTCTACAGTACATGTTGCATCATCAAATTGTGAAAATGGAACATGATGACATCCTCGTCCATTCGCTCCATCGGTCAGTAAGATTATATGGGATTGTCGGATTTAATATAATATCTCGTAACTCACCACCACTAAACCCTTTTTGTTCATGTGTAGTTTCATCAACTCGCGACGAATAATGTACATTTGGATAATTCTTTTAAGATATTTGTTAACATATATTTATTGTTTCATTTTTTTTTTAAACCTAATAACGACAATTAAATACTATGAGTAATTCATTTAATTACTAAATACTTCTAATTGCATGTAACTATACTTACTGTAAATAGAATTATTTACAAAACCACCGATAAGTCAAGCTGATAAAACCTCAATGACAAACAATGATAAAATATTATATAAAAACCCTGCAGTGCCTCAATGCCCGTCAGTAGGCAAAATGTGGCTATATACTGCACATGTAGTTCTTTGTTTAATAGCTATTTGCTATGCCGACTGCAATCAGCCTGATAAAATAAAACATTTCGAAGTAATTTACAAATGGAAGTACGTCAATTTTACTCCACCTGCCGATGGTGAGAAATTGACGTTCAAAGGAAAAGGACCATACAATCCAAAGAAGGTGGTCATAGGACAAACAAGATATTACAAGGATAATTTTTACATAGCCTTACCAAGATTAGTTCAGGAAACACCAGTTACTTTGGCTAAAATACCGGGTAAACCAAAAGAAGGTGGAGTAAATGTGCCCGTAACTGCTTATCCTACTTGGAATATGAACACTGATCATTCCTGTCATGGTCTGCAGAACGTCCATTGCTTTGAAATCGATAAAAACGGATTTATGTGGATAGTTGATGGGCGACGCGACAATAAAACAATAACGGAATGTCCACCTAAATTGATTTTGTTGAATATGGAAAACCATTATATAATACATGTATTCGAGTTTCCTGACCATATAGTCCCTCATGCTGGAGTGTTTCTGGATGATATCATAGTTGACGGACATCATGCTTATATAACAGATATGAACGCAAATGATCCAGGTTTGGTAGTGTACAATCGGGAGACAGACGAATGTTGGAAAATTCGCGACAAAACTATGCTGAGTGAAGAAAGGTATGCCACCCTAATTATTGATGGAGAAACTTACAAGCAGCTGGTAGGTATAAATGGAATTGCTATGAGACGCTCAAAACAATGCAAACTCGGATACGAAATTTTGTATACCCCACTTTCATCGCATAACATATATTCCATATGCAAAGAATATGTAATAAATTATAATCATTTCATAGATGTAAGTAAACATATTCAGAATTTGGGCATTAAAAGCGACACATCAGATGGCATAACTGCTGATAATCACGGAAATGTGTATTTTGGACTTTTGAATTCTAACAGCGTAGCGACATTTAAAGATGATTTGGAAAACTGTAAGATCTTAGATCACAATGACCAAACACTGATCTGGGTAGATGGATTTGCATTTGATTTAAAAGGAAATTTATATGCTACTGCAAATAATTATCCAAAAGCAGCATTTCTTGAATACGATATTGAAAAATATAATATACGGATTCTGAAAAAATATATTTCGAAATCTACGAGAAGTTATTTGTTTGCTAAGTAATATTAATATTTAATTACGACAAATCGTCTTGCAAGTATGTATTTGTTAGAAAATATATTGTTCTTATTAATCATTTAATTTCTGATTTTTATTTGAAAAAAATAAGTTTTCAATTACATTATATAGCAATAATTTAACACTAAAATTTAAGAGTGTTATAATCAGAAATTTACCACCAATATGTGTATATTGTTCCCATTTCCTATTTTAATTCCAAATCCCTGTATTGGATAATCGAATGAGTGTATACGTATTTAATGTTGTACATTTATATAACATTCCATGAAACTTCATGCTAGAATGTAGGTATGTTACAATTGTACAATTTTTAATTGTAATGGGAACGTGATACAAATAGTTTTGCCCTCATATTTTGTTCCAAGAAACAACTTGAGTAAGCTTAAGATCAATAAACTAAAGCAATTGTCGTGTAAGTTGAACTTTCCAATATAAATTTTTAATAAGATGTATTAAACTTAAAAAAATCATTACCTTTGGAAAAAAATATATTCTACTATAAATACATTCTAATCATAAATAAATAAAAATTACAGAATAAATATTTTGAAAATTCTTGGACCATCTATATAAATTTTATGCAATAATATGAACTGTTATTTAATAATGTTAATTAGTGCCATTTAATTAAAAACTTTGTAATGAATGGCATTTTATTACACTTGTTTACAACTAGAACGCAATCATAAGTTATAAAATAAAAATGCTTTTTAATATTTAATGTGGTTGATTTAACGGAATACCGTACTAGAATTCTTGGTAATTCATGTATGCATTTAGCTGTAAATAGTTTCCAGAATTTTACGTTTACATAGAGGAAATTTGTTCCAATTTCATTACGGTAAGTTGCAGTATCGATCTGGAAATTTGCCTTGTGTAACAAAATAGGTTTTATTTTAAATTAAATTATTCTACCGGTGAGGATAGGAAGTAGAAACTGGAAATGTCTGAAAATGAAATTAATTAAAAATGTAGCTAGCAATTTTACTAGCAGAGGCATGTATTTATATCAGCTTGTCATTACGAAATGTTTATCTGTACGTGTACATGTGCGAATGTTAGCTACATTGCATATAAATCGGATCGTATGTGTGAATATATGTACGAATATGTAATGTTACATCTCAGTGGATTATCAGGTGTACGAGTTGTCCTGTCGTAGGCGGATTTTGAAAGCGTTACATTGTCAGCTGGTATACACATGCCGGCATTGTTCACTCGAGTTCCTATTGTGTTCACGAAAATAAGTAAATTGCGTTGACTAGATAGGATTTACGGAACGTATGCACATACACAAGTAGGTAGGTGGACGATATAAAGGCGGAGTCGTTCTAAAGCTTGTATTAGATTAAACACTCGCCGTACACTTGTCATCCCGATCCTTTGTTCAAATAATTGTCAAGTGCGCATGAAACTCTATGCATCATGTATGGTTATAGAACAATAATTCATTTGCAAAAGCAGAAAAAATTACTTGAATAATGTAGAATATATTGTAACAAGGAAGTGAAAGGAATGTTGTAATGTATATATCTGATGATAGTAGTTTTGATATTGATTTACTGTATTGGTTATAGCTAATATTGCGTGCGTTTGTGTGGTGTCTGCGTCAAGCCCTAGCTTGTCGGGTGATGACAACGGTGGAGTTTTACGGGCGGTGTTTTATAGGATTGCGCTATGGGGCGTAGACGAACGATGCCGTGGCCGTGCAGAGCGCTTATTTGCATGAGGACGTGTGGCCCCCAGGTGCGTGTTAAATCGCGATCGATTGTCCGCCACCGTCGACCGTCGTACATACAGTCTTTGCAAATGTTACCGGACGAACAGGCTAGCACCAGTCAACTAGTCAAACCAAGCCAGTGTATCTCAGCTAGTACCTACTTGTAAAAGTATCGTTTGTTGTTTCAACCTTACGGTCGGATACACGTCACCGCCATCAATCTATCAGAACGAAACGTAGCAACTCGGTTTGTTGCAACGTAACTGGCCTGAAAATAAAAACAACACGCGCGTTCCGCTCGAGAACGTGTTGGTCGTGATAACATTGATTGCTTGAATTAAATACAAACGAGCAGGAATTTAACTCAGCTAAACCAAATAACAACGACGGCCAATCGATCGGAAGAATAATACCGAAGCATTCATAACTGGTTCCGGCTTGTTTCGGCCTGTTCGTACATGTCCTTCGAACAACGATGACGGAGATGATGATGGTGATGGGGATATATGACGAGGGTAGGCAGGACAGCGACAAACGAATCATCCAGCACTGTGCATGATCCCGCTGAGTAGAACAAGCCAATATCAACAAAGAGAAATCCGCATTCGCATCGCGCAAACAATACAGAGATTGTAGGCATTTTTATAGTCGGAAGGATTAATATTGTCGCTGCTGCCAACATGCGGGAGAAAAAAAAAACGTACGGCTAGGCAATAATGAGACGTGGCTATTATTCGCAAAGCCAGTGCGATTCAATATCATCCAGCAGAGCTTTTCAGTTTCAGTGACATGACAATGCACAGTATCTGGATGTATTGTGTTAATTAAAAATAGCTGCAGGGCTCGATTTTACAATAATAATTAAAATAATGCTCCGTCTCTGGTGGAAGATTTTATTACATGAACACGAGACTTTGAATACACCCACACATAATTACATTATTCATTGTAATGCGAACTTTGACAAGGAGTATCGTTAACATACAAGCTGCAACCTACATGGTGGAATACGGTATGGATTTTGTCAGATTCCAGGAACTAGACGATCGATATAAATATTAAAATGTCTTAAACATGCACTGTGATGGTTGGTATCGCCTCGAGTACGATGAGATTGCAAAGTAATAAAAAATTTCATTTAGCTTTCTGCGGGCAGGAACAGTAAACGTAGAACAATCCAACAAGAAAACAAATACGTACGTACCCTACCTACGTACGCAATAAGTTCAGGCAAGTAAAATGTTTAACATGCAAGTTGCTAGGATACACGAGGTCTGTGCACCGAGATGCATGTCGTGATAGAGACCCTGCGCTTAGCCTCTTACATACTATATCAAAGTTAACGACATTAGAACAATAATTTGTGGAAATTTGACTTGCAAAATATGCAGAGTAAAATATGTCTAGGCGTCATCAATCATTCGAGTAAAAATGCGTGCCGGCACATGGACGTTCATGTCTGCTCCGCTACAATGTATGGTTCAATGATTCTTGATTGCGGAACGATAGTAAAAAATAATAATAAGTTTAAACTGAATGGAACGAATGAAGAATTGCAGGAGTATGTCGACAGTGTGTTATGCACGGATGTGTTCAGTACGAGGAGCACGGATAAAGATAATTTGGGATCATTGATCGTAACCTAGGACAGCGCTGGTTGTTCGGTAAGTCAAAACTTGTGTCCGGGTTGCACGTCGCGTGAGAAGACGCTGTTTAGGGACGATGTCGCCCTACGTGCGGACCTAAATTATGAACGACGCAACTGTTGTGCGCACGAACATAACACCACAAACGAAAACAATCACACATAAGACGTGCAACTTTACTATAACCATTGTTGTAGATATAACTTTATGTCTTCAGTTACAATACATTTAACAACATCAATATACTGCACTATACGGAATAATATATGCTCGTTGCAGTGTAACAAAATCGTAACTGATCTAATATCTGCCAGTATAGACCCCTTTTTTTAAATAGCAACATTTCCATTAGGATTTATTTTATGGTATTGATTTTCCCATCAACCGGATATAAAAAAAGACTGAAACTATGATACTTAATTAAATACATGGAATGTGAATTGCAGTACAACGGCAGTATTACAATTACATGGCTGCTATCAGCTCGTGCCAGTGAACTCAATTGCAATGAAATTTTAAATATGTACCATGAGGGAATTAACAAAAGTTCTGTAATGAAATTCTACACAAAAAAGAACACATTTTAATATTTGCTCATGCAAAATGAAATGCAGTTAATGTTGTTCCAAATTCGCAGAATTACATAAAAATATTCAATGTCTGCGCATTGAATAGAAGAAATTCAGGAGAAGAAAGAATAAGAGGAGTGTAATGAATTTTTACTCTTATTTTATTTACCCATGTTCCTTAGATGTAATTACTTTTGTTCCAGATAAGAAAGGATATCTAACCTGTACATTTATAGTGTTTAAAGTTTAAACTCATTGTCCACATAATTGCACGGTTAAACTTCATATGTTTCTAGTTTCTATGCTATATAAAATCTCATACGAACTATAGTATCTCTTATAAATATTATGTTCTTGCTTGGTAAAAAAAATGCTGAATATTCTAAACTCTACATAGACTTCGTGACTTATGAACATAAAATGATTCCAACTGAATAATAATGTATAGATTCACACCAACAGTTTCCCTTAAATATATGATTTTATTGAGTTAAGGTATGTGATCGAACTCGGAATGGTTAAAGTATATTTGCATTGATAGAACTATTGACTGGGAATCAAACAACAGGACACAGAGTCCCAACTGGAAATATCTGTACCAGAGCTTCCATCCGATTTGAATTAACCGAGAGAGTAATGCTATTAGAGAATTTCCAAATTAGTGAATCCATCGGTTCGTCCCGTGTTCCGGATTCTCCGGGCGTGTTTGACGAGCGCACACTGACCAACTAACCGGCAAAGCAAACATCTCCGCCAATTGTGTGGAGACGCTAAAGCATTCCAACAAACAAACACATACATGCACACGCAGACATACACATATATACATCAGGATGGTACGCGCCTGCAAGTCAGTTGACTGCGTTCAACAGACTAGGAACAAAAAGTCACAATACAAAGGTAGTACAGTACTAGGATTGAAGCACCAGCTAGTCAGTCAACCAGTTACAGTATTCAATTCCGTACCGACTTGTTGTTTCCAGCAAACATTATTACATTGGTACTGGATGTTGACAAATAAGCCGGGCAGAGTCTCCTACAGACGCGCGCATGCATCTCTAGACGTGACACGGTAATAAATTTAATTGAATCATGAGTATAACTGACTACGTGCCCGCTTTAAGAACTTCAGTTTCACTGTACAGCTCGACAAAACGGGCTAGGGTTGAACCGATGTTATTTCAATTTTAAATGCAGTACGGAAAGCGACACAACAGAAAGAGTTCTACAGATATATCACTGTCAGCGAATGAGAAAAATGAGACATGATAAAATCTTTTACTATTAACGCTCTTTTCCAAACAAAATGCGATAATGTTTAAAGAATTCTACTGGAATTTTCAAACTCTAAACTATAAAAGCACACTTACAAACATTACGAATCTAGTGAAACAATTTTAATGCAGATGCAATGGCTTTTGTAAGAGCTAGAATACCAGGCTTATACGTACGTATACCATAGTTTTGTTTGTACAAATTGTTTCAAAATGCACTGTAAACAAACCATGGATACGTACATACGTGTATATGAACCTAGTATGTTTTGCAAGCGTTAAGGATGAGATATGACGATGAAACTTTACGGAAAATATCCTAATATCGTAAACATTAATGCAGTTCTCTGCGTACAACAAACATAAAATCATTTTACAGCGCGGCGAAAAAAAAAACTATAATATAAGCAAATTAATTTCTTGTGCACGTATAAAACTGCTGCATGTTCATTATAAGTAAAATTGTTTATTGCGAGCAGAAGTTTAGTAGTAGGTACGTGATCTCATCAGAGCGTGAACTACGTGTTAGAGAAGTTGCTGCTTTAAATAAATAATGGAAGCTATGCAGTATACACACATACACATCCACCTATTAGGTAAATACAGGTATCTGTCCATCTGTAAACTAATTCAAAAATATAATAACCGAGTCGATAAGAAGAGAACAGAGAAATCAATAACAAACCCGTGAATCATGTTCAGATTCATGATTATTTAGCTCTTAATTGGAAGACATTTCAATCTGGCCTGATGCTCGAGTACGCGAATACAATTAGTGACTTTTGGACGCGAAGATAATTGGATGCCACTCGACCGTACTGACGAGAAATCAATATTTTACAATTATAGATTATCATTTGGTTATAAAGGAATATCGTGTATTTACTTACATAGGTAGCATAATAAATTATATCCACATATGTATGAGTATATATAGATATTAACTGACACATTAAAGTAGTCATTTTAGTATTTATTATTCAGTGGATACATTTTCTGAAAACGAATTAATAACAGACTGTGTTCAACATTAAAGCAAATTGCTTCTTCTATTTCATATAAAATTTCATGTAAGCTAATCGCATTAGTCGATTTGTCTGCAGTAATTTTCTGTGAAACGCCTGCTCAATGATGCTGGTGCACAGTGAACCATGTTAAATTTCATAGGATGCATTACGCCAATGAACGGAAGTAGGAACGGTGAAGGATATTTAAACAGTGAAGTGGTCATTCTGCACGTTAGCTAACTGTAAAATAATTTCCGCGTGACAATGTTCGGGCGTGTGATGGTGGTGTGTAGCATTCTCAGGCAGCACACTACCACAACTCTGGCACAGTCACCAGCACTAGAGGGCTTTATATCGTGGAGGCGAAGCGAAGCTCGTAATCCACTTTTACATCGTTTCAATTATCTTAATGTGAGAGTCCGTGAACACCGTGTCCGAGGAGGCCACGGTGTTCCTGCCAGTTAATAAGGAGAGCGTCAGGCAAACATCAATTACTTTAATGGTTATTATATATTGGGGAGACATGCAGGCATTTACATAATCGATAAGTCGTTAAATATGCAAACATAGCCTCTTTCATTTACCTGCCTTCACACCACATTCTATCCATAATTTTTGTGCAACACTATTACAAAAACTTTTTATACATTTTCTGTAAATAAAATAATAAATATTATTTATGAATAATATAGTTGACAAAATATACTTGTAAACTAAGAGATATAGAAAAATATTATTTTCTACAGGAATCTAAATTAACAACATGTACTTGTCGATAATATGTCGCAGAGGAGTATGAAAAGTTAGAGCGATTCATGTTTCTAATGAGTGGCAATTTAGCCTACACGAGTCAACTATGTAGTCCTAAATTACAGGCTCGTTCGTTGTGATTGAAGTTATTAAAAGCTTATTATTAATGCATAAAGTAAATTAACGTGTCATGTATGTCTGTATGTGAAAATAAAAACCCCAGCTAACACAGAGCAAGGTCCATCAAAGCAGGCGTTGGCATATGTCCATACAGCATGTTATATGCACAACATAATGGTTCACTGGCGACCGTTTTTTGACCTACCGTATTTTGCATTCGCCAACCGAATCGTTGGTAATAAAAATACCTACGTAGCAGTTAATACCTACCATTACGTACTACTAATACCAACAATTTTGTTGAAATCAAAAGGGCTTTCAATTTATTTAAATAAAACGGTTATTTCCCAGTTCTTTAAAACCACAATTTTTTTGGCACAATGTACGTCAAAGAACATAATTGATTAAACATTTATAAACTCGAGTGCAGAAAAATTTAGCCTATAAAAATAGTATTAAACACTCAGGTATTTAAATGAGTCATATAGGTTTCATGGAAATTTATGCAAAAATGTTTACGGGAGAAAATTCATAGAAATATGAAACATTATAATACATAATTATGTCGGTCAGGTCATGTAAATGTGAAATATCGTTGATAATATATTACCTCATTTTATACTTCCGTAGCGATAAACATTTGTGTAGTATATTTAGATTGAAACCTTAATTGTTAAGGGTTGAAAATGTAACGGCGGTTACAAGTTGATCAATATATAATACACGGTACATACACATGTGTCTCTATAGAATACAACAAACAAACAGAATCGTATATGACATGCGGCGGCACCTTTACCAATGGACCACGTCGTCATTACAGAAAGTGCTCAACGCAGCTAATCGCATTTACGAATAAACTTTTCGTCAGTCCAGTATCAATCCTAACTGATCCAAAGCTTGTTTGACACTCGGGGGAAACGAAATGAAAAAGCCTTCACGAAAACTACCACAAATCGTATTTCGTCCGCTACAAGCAACACCACCACCCTCGGGCAGCAGGTGACTCGAACGACGATATCAAAAACAAACAGCAGCAGGCAACAACCAATACCCACTATGATATTTTGTGCAACCGATAACACCACACACAGTACCTACGTAAGACTAAACATTTTTAAAACGAAACTTACAACGTACCTACACCGGTGTGGTGTGCTATTGTGTGAAATATCTGCTCTGAACAAACTGTACGATGTATGGGCTTACACTTGGAACACAAGTTTCTCTCTGTATCAGTTAGAAATTTAGAATTCTCAAGGCAATGTTGACTTTTGTTTTTGTATCGGTTTAAATTCGGTGGAAACAAGTCACGAAACGTGTAACATTCGGATCAAGGACAGCTAACGTATTTGTACAATGACAGACAGGATAATAGAAAAAACATCAAATTAGAACGGGTAAACATATTGCAACTGTGTCACACTACCAAACATATATGAACGTGTAACATACGAAGAGAAAGGGGTAAAATATTAATTAGATTAACGCACAATGAAAAACTATTTTCCATAACAAAGAAAATATCCATATTGGAGAGGAGGTGGAAAGGTGGTGCGCGGCTGACATGGTGCCATCAAATATACACCATTTGCATAATTAAAATAAACAGTGAACCATAGGACCCGTACAGCGAATGTACGCTTAATTTTCTGGCGTGTTTATTTTGAATGAGCGAACAAATTGTTTTCAATCGGGCCTGCAACGGACGATTCAGAAATCCAATGAAAAAATAATCCCTATCGCGAAAACAGTAGCGCTGTCGAATAGAATGCAATCGCCGCATCAACGATGAAAAACATCGTTATGAACGGAATTCATAGCGGCAAGCGGTTAAATGTGGGGAATAATAAAAAATGAAACGTGTACTAGCTGTAACGGTTACCGGTCGAGAGTCGGCAGGAGAAATATCCCACACGTATAAATTCTCGTCGCTGCTGCTGGTCTGTTTCAAAAAGCAAAGCGATGAATTAGAGTTGCGAATAAATAATTGATGTGCCGACCTTTGGGCACACGAGTCCTGTGCATCGGACAGGATAACCCAGGATCGATACACGGACCATCTCCGAAACATTCAAATATTTATATTTTCAGAGGTTAGGTGTCAATCACCATTAGGCTTCATTAAATTCGGGTCGCGCTTCCATCGCTTGGCAACGCGACATTCAGCCCGTCACCTTTTCAAAATGAAACGTCAACATAGCACAGCAATAGGCACATAGTACTAATATGTACGTACTACACTTCTCTCAACCTATGTACATATCACAACATTTACATGTAGTAGTACAACATACAACTTGAACGCCTCTAGCTAGCAAGCGAGCTTTACCGATTATTTATATTAAACAACCCTTACAGTATTTACACAAGACAACCTACGAAATATTAAATTATGTTCAAATACATGTTACGTAAATACCAGATTCACTATATATACTTTTAAAAATATGAATAATATTCTCTCTCTGTATGTAACATTAACTAATTTATACTCCCGAATAAAGGGGAACATATTAGCCTTATAGCGGTTTGAATTAATTCCGAAAATGGTTACAAAAGCCAGAAAAAACTTTTTAATAGCCCAAAAAAATATAAATTAAATTATATTTTAATAAGTTTGAAGTTTAAAGATACATAAAACAATTTCACGTATTTTTTTAATGAATTAATGTTATAAAGATGATGAATAATTTTTTATTAGTTTTTGTGTCACTCTCACCGAGTTTCATCATGGTAAAGAATTATTAAGTTTTCGGAGAATAGCATGAAATGAAATTGTCTTCTTATAAGTAAGTTTGTGGTATATTCTGCTGAGAATTATTATAGCGCGGCACAACATGCAGCAACGTTAAATTAGAAAGTAGAATAGATAATAAAATTGTAAACTGATCACTTACCATCTGCGAAGACTGTCGTGTGCGTGAGCAGAGTCAGGAGGATGGCAACGCACAGTCTGCATGCGCTACCACCACGGAGGCAGGGGGCCATGGCAGCTGACCCCTCCACGCTCAACCTGTATACCAATTAAAGAAACAAACCTAGAATAATGATCTATTACCAACTCCTGCACAGAGCATCATCATCATCATCATCAGTGGAATAGTAGTAGTAGTAGTAATAATAGGACTATGTATACAATGGGCTGGGGCAATCCTCCAGAGAGACGCAGCAGTCGCGCGTATATTTCGTTAACTTTGCCGAATTGGTGAACAACAATGAACAAGTGAACACACTAACATTTATATACTTAATGTAGACGTTTTATTCTTATATTGAATTAATTACTTGATTTAATAAAAAACACGCCCGCACAAATACACAACGCACACAACTACAGGAATCAAAGAATCACAGTGGTAATTATTATTAATATACAGTAACAGATCAACAGTACACTTTACGTCGCAGTGAATATTGTCAGATTGTATGCTTCCAGTACCTTGTCAGTAGTCAACTCACATATCAATCCATAAATAAATGCATGTGTGTGTGTGTGTGTGTGTGTAGACAACTATTCTATAGTTAAACGGTGTTTGGTTCGACCACAGCACAGCCACAAGTACTCAGATACGCACAGCAAAGGGATGCCGAGTCTGTACGTGTGCTACACGCTTGACCAGGTCATCATTGGTAATGACATGTCGACATAAATGATAACGGTGACGATGACATTGATGATCCCCGGTTGATGATTAGCGGTTGCCGGACTTTCTTCCTATGGTTCCAGATGCAATTAGTGCGGTTCGACCGAGACTCCATGTTTCCCGACATCGTATATAATTGGTAAGGTCATGGCATGGTCCAGACGATGATGACTACACGGTGTTACTTCATCCACAGTACACTTCGGAGATCACATACAGGTATGTATTAGGACATGGAGACGTGCCGTCGCTTCGCACAGTAACTGTGATGTTTGTAATTTCAGTACATATGTACATATGTATGTGTAGACCAAGCTGTATCGAAGCCTCTTGTTAAATTCCGAGACACATGCACACACGGACACCGGTGGTGGACAGCATACACACTGTCGTGTCACAATATTCGGCTGATTTAGATAGTAGTAGACACGATGTAAAGGTCGACAACTAGGTACTAGACGAGAGGAGAATCAGGGTACTAGGATGACTGGACAAGACTATACTGGCAATGATAGACGATGTATGCTTTTATGAATGACAGAGGATAAGAGACAGGAGAGAGAGCGTGTGTGTGCGTGTAGCGAGCGCGTGGTCACTACTGCTGAAGCGTGAGCCGGCGACGTGTCGTGCCGGCTGCCCGAACACCAGGCGGTGGCGCACTGAAGAGCTTTCAGAAACGACGTTCGCATGAAGCACCGGAGTTACGCGAGCGCCAAAACGACAGTGACCGAACACCCAACAAACTTTGTTACGTGCGTGCATGCAGATGCACTTCTGAGATTACCATCAAAAATAGCCCCGTTATTAATGCAAGATGCAAGGCACGGTTTCTAGACAAACAAACAATATGAATGTTTTAACTGTAAAAATACACGAGCAAATACTTCCATACGACTAAGTATGCGCACAGATAAGAAAAAAAGCTATTGCGGAAATTTTAATAAAAACATATTTTATTTCCAGTAGATGAATCCAGGGCTTTCAACGAAGTAATTCAGAAATAAAAGTCAATTTAATTTTCCTTTAATATTTCTTAGTTATTACAGATAATGGTTTCCACTTCAACTTAAAAAGTACGAAAAAACTTTGGCAATTTCCTACCATGCATGCAATAAGTTACGTACTTGCCTTCAAAAGACGACAATCTTGTTTTTGAACAGTATGAAAAGCAATTTACTACTTATGTATATCCACGTTTTCTTCCCCGTAGAAATAATGTCTAAATAATGACAAAGAAATATTTCACTAGCGGTAAATATAAAATCATATATCCGTTATAAAATCCGGTATCTGGCCGTCTGCTTCGTCAGCATGTTCTATCCGCTATATCGATTACAGAGCATGCATCCGCAAATGCACTGCTTCAAAAAAGCTAATCAGAATTCCGCGTTAATTGGAAACAATTAATTAGCGGTATTGCAAATTTCGCTCCTCTCTTGGTTCGTAGCAATTTGAATGAATTCAGATTAACATGGAATCGGAGGTTCCTCATCATGGCAGTGCAAGCGTGAACGAAATTAAACAAAAGAGCAAGTAAGATATTGATGGCGTCGATGTAATACGTGTAAAGTGTATCGGTGCAAAACATACGCTATTTATTCTCTGTTAGGTACACCTATCCAACCTGCAATGTACATGGACAACCCGGCCAATCAAACTTTAGCACAACGATGCAGTCTGATTTATAATACTGTCTGACTATTGAATATTGCCGCTTTTATTTGACTGGCATTGACAAACGATAAACATTACTCACTGGTTTCTAACGAATTTTAATTAAAACTCTACGAGTATTCTAAAAGAAAATTTAAAAACTACAACAAATAATTCAAATGTTCGAAAAATATCTATTTTCCGACAGATATATTAATGATACTGAACAGTGTAGTAAACGTTATAATGAAGCGCATGTACAAGCGAATTCCGTGGAACGTCTCCAGCTCTCGTACGAGTGCTAGAATGTCGAGGGAATGAATGTGGATGCTGTCAAGGATGAATGTGAGACAACTACATCGAAGTCCGTTCACCTCACAACAAATTAACATGGAAAACAATGATTTCTACTTCGTGCAGAGCGAGATGGAGGTAGAGAGATATTCGGGCGCGCATAACACTCTCCGGCGATGCTGTTGCCGTCAGCAGCGTAAGGATGGGGAGGATCGGATGGTGTACGCGTGAGAATTGAGACCGGACAGCAACGTGTAACGTCAGAACTGTCGATTCTGTAGGGATAACTCGCAGCAACCGACAAACTCAGGGGCCTATTGTGTTTAGTGATTGTTGTGTACCAGATTGGAAAATTAACCCGTCGTATAGACGAACCGAGTTACGACGGCCACCTGCCTTTAACCGAGTCAATATGAAACAGATGTCAGCCATTATGACGTACGTCGAATGTTAGAACGCACAGTCTATGGAGTTTGTAATGTTTTGCAGATTACCGGCGGAGTTAATAGAAATTCGTCAGGGCATTGCTTCTATAATCAAAGTATAATTTTAACTGCAAGGGGACGAATGAGTTTCGGTAAGTCGACAAACTTGCACAATGCGGAACAATGGTGGACGCCTGAGGAAATAATAGATATCGCAAAACGTTCCGGCCGTGCCTAGTACTAATCATATTCTTTATGGATTTCAAACAGTCCGTTTCAATGATATGTGTGTAGGAAAAAAATTAGAACATTTCGTTATTGATACGAACTTTACCATTAACCCTAAAAACTGTGTTATCGAGATACGATTATATCGCAAAACTCACTTAAATATCATTTGTACAACGTGTAATACGTACATATATATGAAACAATGCTTTAGAATTGCTATACAACATATGATTGTAGATATAAACTGTGATCTATCCTATTATATGGAGTAATACTCAAACAGTATTTGAAAACTTTACAAATCATATACTGAAATTAGTTAAATTAATCACTCTTCATAAGTACGAATTGAAATGAATTTCGAACAACGCTTGTATGCAATTTTAATCACAGCAAACATGAATTCGCTAATGAAGCAGCTTCATTTCTATTCGTGTATCGTCACTTGTTCAACATTCTCTACCAACTGCTATGCAAACATAGCTATATTGGCTAGTCAATTTACCAGTTAGTTCAGACGAATATTTACATACATGTATATGTATTCTGTAAGTCCTTCAAAGGTTATACCAATTTATTTTGTCAACTACCAACAGCGAATATATAGTTGAAATTTTCCACGACATGCAAACAGAGAGCTGGAGCTGGATTAAAAAAAAAAGTTTACTGTCGAAATTATATTTCTGTTCGTAATAATAAATCAGATGTCCGTCGCTTATCGGTGAACCAGGCATGCCAGTACTGGACATGATTTCTAAATGTGCGTGCTGATATCGACTTTTTATAGCCAAAAGAAAATAAAAACTTTCATAAAAATACACAAAATTATTCCCTTCACTCCCAAACAAGCCATCGGTTCACAGAACACGCGACATATTTAAATCACGGGGTTTTTTAATCTATAAATAAATTTCAATAAAACGTCGAATAAAAACTTTATCAATTAGCAGAGACAATAATAACAAGCTGAACTGAGTTTCAAATAATATTCTTATAGAAACAGAAAACATTCATATTTATCTCACAAATAAATAATCTAATATAGATCTTTCAGAGCAAAAAGAAAACATAAGAATTATATTTTCGTTTATGATGAAAGAAAAATATTAATAATTTTAATCATATTTTTTTTAATAAATTTCTGTAGATATATACAGTAAAATTACCTAGATACCTAAAATGCTTTAAATATTTGAAAATTAATACTGATATAGTTGACAAAATGCATTCAAAACTCGTACAAACAAATGAATGTCGGGTGTGAACGAAATAACATGGAACAAAGAGTATACAAGAACAATCCAGCCAGACAGCGAGCGTCTCATATTCGTAGTCAGCATCAACTCGTAGCATGTCTAAATTACCTTCGTTTCATATCGAAGAGTAGGACGATGAGCAAAGCAGGGAAACATAGCTCGCAAGTGCGTGAGTCTGTGACAAAACTCTCGAACTCTGATAGAAACTTTACACTTACACGATGCCAGCCTTCGCATACGGATCCGCCACCAAACGATTCTTGTTCCAAGCGAAATTCAATAGTGTTCAAGTAAATACGACCCGAAGAGATGAAAGAAAGCAACGGACAGAAATGAAATCTTTCTCTTTTCCGACTTCGAAAAGAGTTTTAAAAATGTAATTAAACGAATATACGTGGACGGCATATGGGATGAAAATAGATCAGCAATGATCACATAAATTAGTACACGCTACTACAGACATGCGAAAAGGAACAGATACGTCATGATGGGTCACCGATTTGCAATTTTAATGCACCCACGTTTAATGTAGCCATGTACAGATACCACACAGCTGCCCATTCATATCCGTACTAACAGTTTTTATTTCATTCCATTATAGCCAGTTCATATCGCCATCTGTATATACATATCAATCAGAATGATTTATGAGCGACGGTATGTCATACAGACTCGGGCTTCCAGACAGTCGACGAAAATTACTACCTAGCTACGGAAAATGTGTCATAATTATACAGCAATGTCAAAATGTTCAATAATCCTAAAGCAAATTTCGTTTGGTTTTGGAATACAGTTTTTCTTTGAACTTTATGAGTATTTATTTCCCAAATTCGGAATACAGTACTTTTAAAGTAACGTATATAACGTATATTCTTTAAAATTCCACCGATGCAAACATGATTTGAACTGGAGACAGACATATCTGCGGATATCCAATTTCTCAGTAAATGTTTTACGTTACCAAATCTTTCATCTTGTTCAAGTAAATTTATTAACAAATCCATGGAGTACAAATTCTATTAAAGTGGCTTATTTTTAAAATGTATTACACATACGAGTAGCATTTGGATCGTAATAATCATCATTTTCTTAGCCTCATTTAATACTTGGCAACATGCAAGCTCTCATGCAGGAACGTACCGTAATTCAGAATACTCTGCTTCACTAAGTTTTCCGTTATTGATCTTTTGTGAAACAATGTCATTAAAACCTTTTATGAATGAAACGAATTAACTAATAATATAACCTGTATTTCATTCTAATTTTTAATAAACGGAGTATGTAGGAATCAAAAAGAATGTCAATATTGTTCATATCTACAAGTTGCAACCAGCTAAGTCAATATATATATATATATATATATATATATATATATATATATATATATATATCCTCACGACCGTATCAATGTCAACAATGTATACTATGTAGACGAGACGAACACTCTATCTGTGAAAATACAAATCACCTGCATCAGATCAGCCATAACTTAAAATACCACGCTGAACAACCATCGGTTTGTGCCATCATCCAGGCAATAAAACTTCACAGTGCCAAGAAGATCAGAATAAAATCATATTTTCCAGTCGCCCGGTTCTGTGTCCGCTTGCAGTTCAGCGTACCCAAGTCAGTACCAAATCTTGCAGCGCATCCGTAAGTAAACTGACGTATATTATATAGTCTCGCAGCCGTTTAAATATGAGTAAATATTGGCACACGCTTAACCAACAATAAAACCGCACAAAGTGATCCATGAAACACATAAATTCTTCAGCTTTCCGAGCGATTAGCTGTGCGAGGAGTTGGCGGTGTAACAATTCTACTTCCGTGGGGGAACTTATAAAACTCGCGGAAGTCTGATAGTGTCACACCGCAACACAATAGCAACAAAGAAGTCCGATACCTTAAATAACCATACGGCGAGAAACAGACTGCAACAGAGCGATGGACTGGAATTGCAAGATGAAGGAAGAAAGAGACGCAAGCCAGAGAGTAGAATAACAAACCACAAGCGTTAGTGATAAAGGAGCGTATTTATAGGGGCATGAGTATGTAAATTTTAAATTTAGATAAGCGCAAACTCTACTGATATATATGTTGCAATGCGCGACATAGCGATTCTTGAACAGAAATGTGCAATGTTTAAACAACCTACAGAGAAATAATTCATAAAACTTATCGGCTATGTCACGCGTAAAGGTATGAACACTTTGTAGGTGATTTTATAATTCTATATAAATTATTATTCTTATCTGAATGACCTTGAATCCATAGAAACACAAGGCAAAGGCACGCTACATTCTGACCCTGACAAACACATGAATGCAATACATAAACCACATACAAAAAGAGGCTAAATATATAAGTAGATTCATATAAAATTTAACGCAAAATAAATAGTGTTTTCGAAATATTGCACAAAGAGTCCAATTTCATATTTACACATACTTCTATATAAAATGACAGGTAAGGTGTTAAAAATCAATTAGAAAGCAGTGTTTCAGAGATGCCAGATTAATTATCATCAGATAAAAGATAGACAGTTCAATTCAAGAGAGTATTTGGAAAACGAGAAGACAATTAAAAACAAGCTATTGTTCATTTTCTGCAGAGTAAAGAAGTTTAAATCCCGTGTAGATAGACAATGCAGTAAATAGAAATTAAAAGCGATTCATTCAACGTAATATCTTCTTATAGTCTTGTTAATTACGTTCTCTCTTGTTCATTTCCGGTGATACCGACCGTCCGCTGGACAACATCTCATTTATATCTAAAGCAAATATTAATAAAGCGAAATTTCAAAAATTCTTGGAATATAATCGCAGTATTACTTCCGATATTTAATATACAGAAGAGTAAACTGATCGTAATATTGAAAAGATTAAAAAGTTTATTTATAAATTTTAATACCTCAACAAAGCGAAAATGTCAAGATGATCTGTGTCAGATTCTACCTAAATATTCAATAAATATAGCATTAATGATATTCAGAAGGAACGAAATATCCTGACATTTCAGGAACAGATTTTAAATGCTTGTTATATTGGAAAGAGTTGTAAAATCACAGGTTGGTGTGATTCGTCAATGTGTATGAGCGTCGTGTTGAGGGGGAGTGATGTATTTGAGTAGGATTTTGGTCCACTCTTCGTTGGACACATTTCCAACTCAAACAGACAGGCAGACATGAGATTTCAACACGGTTACATTATTGAAATGACAAGGGGGCAACGCAAAACGTTGTAGAACCCTTGTAACGCGTGTATGTTCCAACGGACATGCGCATACCAGCATACCGGTTCGCACCGGAAACGGGAACGTGCATTTTCTGCACGTTTATTCTCCACCCGTTAACATTTCCGGGCGGATCTCGCGGCAACAGACCATAATACACTATTCATTCGCCGTTGAGTGTGGTCTGCGTGTGCACAAACCCGTATAACTTGACGATAGCTTATTACATGTATTACTTGTAGCGAAACCAGTTCCAGTTACTAGTATATACGTATACTGTAGTGAAACAATCTATTATTTCAAATATGTATTTCTTAAAATAATTTCATAGTTATTGTTTATCAATGTACAGTATTTGGAAACCATTATAATACATATTAATATATCTAATTTAGTTCCAGCACTTACTCATGGGAAAGCTATACGTACTGGACCTACTTTTCGGAATAATTCGATAAATCAAATAACAAACATAACGCACGAACAGAAATGTCGTAATAAATACATAGACTATTTTATGTCCGTTGTACTAAAACAAAATGACATATTATTATTGTATTGTTATGATGTGATGAGGTACATTTGTTAGTATTATAAATCTATTTCAATTCAATTATCATAAGATATTTATATATAATATGAATGATTAAATTATGTAATACGTATTTGTTTGCCACATATTTGTTGAGAATATTACAAACGTGGTTGGCTTCTGGTTATTATATTAAATGGTTAATATTTCAGAATTTCCCTGGTAGCATATGTACAAGTGCGTAGCTACTGTACACATGCAATACGTCAGAAAGATAGTAAATCATTGGTGGTTCATTAGTCACAAGTAATTCATTAGGAAAATGACAGGAACAAGTTTTACTTCATTTATGAACAGTATTGCTGTTATTACTAATGCAGTATTTGTTTTCATCGATGCCAATTAGATGATAAGTTAATAAGTACCTACTTATGTAGTATCTTCTGGGAATTTCAAATAAGAAAATGATCTCGTATTAAATATGAAGAAGAAATGATTCACTCCTTGGTAAACAATAGTCGTATACAGTGCGAATAATGTAAGGCTATACATTGGCAACTTTATTTTAGCGTTAATCAATTTGCCCATGCTAGTATCAACTCGTTGAATAATTTAAAATTAGACATAGGGCATTTACTTAATGTTACCATGGCGATATCATACAAAAACTCCAATTTATTATGGTTGAATAATGTAAAATTAGACACCAGTCCACAGACTACTATATTTATTTAAATCATTTACAGAATTTATTCCAATATTTTATTAAATCTATTACATCTTATTGAATTAAAAGTACACTTCAAGTACTGAAATTGTAATTGGTATCAGTACATTTCCAAAATCACTTGGGGGTGATAACTAAATTTGCCATCGTTTGATGACATGTGATGGGCCCTGCCCGGGAATTCAAAGCTGAAATAATCAGAAATTTCTCGCAAAGACGCCCCTTCTAAATACCAGGAATACATCTTAAACTTTTCTTCTGTGATGTACATTTTTTGCACTAATTATTACGCAAACTCGTGAGATATCAGTAACACAATATTGAAAATAGTGACATTTACCAAAACAAACGTCATTGTAATTTCAGTTGTTACTGACATGGGCAAATTGATTAAAGCTAAAATAAAGTCGCCAATGTATAGTCTTACGTTATTCGCACTGTATAATGAGTGACAAGTAGTTTAAATTTCGAATTTCAATGATGCACAAATATAATTCTAGTTCGAAATACATATAATTTAGCTTAGCACATCGGGCATAAACAAGCGGTCGCGCTATTTTTAAGCCTGGTGGGTTGTGATTCGCTATTCATAGGTTATTTACACACCAACAGGCATGAAAATTTAACGTTGTATTACAGTAGCGAACAAGCAATGCACGGTGCAGTGCTGTACAGAACAGCAACATTGTGAATTTGCACAGGACACGCGTAGTTTAACAAACAAGCATCGTTATTCTCTTTTTTCCCAACCATCACGGCTCACTGCGATGCTCTCGTATCGAGCAAACGTATTGTCGTTTGAATAAAACCGGCCACCGGAATCAATTATTCCAATTAGCGTCTAAAAGTGGTATTGTTGATGTGAAGCTAATTTTAGCGTCGAAACGTTGTTTCATCCGTTCACCATTTTCAACCAGTTTTCACACACAACACACACACACACGTGTATGGGTGGGCAGCCTTGTATATGTGTGTACCTGGCCTTACTGTATGTTAGTGTCTGTCGGCTCGCGTGATACGTGCATATGATGCGTCATGCGTCGGTCAACCTTGACTTGACGCTGCATTACATTTGCGGAAGCATGCAAAGGGTAGTGGAATACGTGATGAACGTACCACACAATGACACATTGATATTCATTCCATTTCATGATGGCTTCACACATAATAGAATCGTGACACTGAACTAACACACAGTATATCCACGTACCTGACGTAATACACCGTCCAAATAATAACCATCATTGTAGCTAGTGCAAAACATACTCAGATAGATCTATCTATGATATAGAAGCTAACTAGTTCTGACAAGAAAAAAGATACATCACGTATAATAATTTATGACTATCAAGGTGTTACTGAATGAATGTAAGAGACATGTCTTCCACTTCAATTTGGCCCCGGCATTATGTATTTGAAATATTACGATTTTCTGATAAGATGACAGTGCCTGACGACACCAGTTTCGGTTCATTTTCATCAATCATTCCGACAACATGACATCAATGTATTCATAGGCTTGAACAGTGAGATATATTAAATTTCGTGTGAAAAGACCGCGATCTAGATCTTTGTATATGTGTTATGTTTCAGTTGAAACTCGAGTTGGAAACCTTCGTTGCTCCATGTACAACGTGCATGCATGTACGAACATACATATATACAAGTGTAGGTTAGCGTGTACGCGTTTGTACGTTGGTCGGTGTGATCGACCCCTCGATGTGAAATCGATGCAACTCGCATTACCGACATGCAACGTTGGCTGCATATAACTTTCAACTAAAATAAAATTTCATATATCCCGGTAAATATGAGCGGATAAATGATTATAAAACGGTATTTCGATATAAACAACTGGCGTGTACTTGTATCTTCTGCTTTGCAAAGCTACGAACAATGTAGAGTTCTGTATAAGTAGTAAACAATTTCACTAAAAACATACACACATACACACACAGTCGGAGAGTAGAAACTACTATTAAAGTTTGTTGATATGATGGCAAATATGTCAGGTATCTTATGAAATTGTATGTTTCATAAGTAGGTCGAAACCGTTTTACTGATCCTGTTACTAATGGTAACAGTAACAGCACCGGTGGCAAAAGCAATTCTCGGCAAACTTGTCGATGGGTTTAACTGAACAGTTCTTACATCTGCGATGAGGACACCACAGTACGGAATGACTAAATCTCGAACGTACATACATACGAAGTACATATATACATATAAGAGATATCTGTATAGCTTTGCTGTGTTGGGAGACGTACGTACGTACGATGATCTTATAGCATCTTACTATTACTGGATCGTTTGCGCCATCTATATGCTAATATTCTGATGGACCGACATCAAGACACCGGTGGCCGGCTTGTAAATGCACGTCGAATAAAAAAAATATTGACCTTATTTAAATACGGGTGCGGAGCCGGGCGTTATTTACACCGAACTACGCGATTTATGCGAGGATAAAATTGAAATATGATCGTCATTATGTTGCATTTGACGTATACGCGCCGGTACTGGAAACGTGGACTTTTTATGTGCCACGTATTCTGTAAAACGTTAAATTATTGCTTCAGGTAATGTAATAAACTTTTGCTTCTTTCTTCCTTCCTCCCGTCCCGCACACCCTCCGCGAGAAATAAAGTGTGTCGCCGCACAGGGACGCCAGCGGGGGTGTATCGAGTCCCGGCAATTGTCGGAGACATGGATACATTACTGATATCATGTCAGCTCAGGAACTGACAGAGTGTAAAATGATTCCTGACTTGCGGATGACAGAGCAGCTCATATAGTGCACTGAAGTGATACTTTTGCAGCAAGAAGAAATATTGACAAAATGCGTGTGATGTGTATGTTTGTTCTTTCGACATACACATACCTACAAGTATACCCAGCACTAAGTAAATCTATTTCTATTGTTTGTCAAACTATTAATAATTAATTGACAATCATTCTTTGTATGACATTCGTAAATTAAATAAGTCTGTCAACATATGTTATACAGATTAGACGACAACAGATGGAGAAAAAAAAAACAAGATAAATAACATTTTCACGGTAAATACCGATGGGAAAAAAAGTGAAACCCGATTTGGTTAAGTTCCTTACATGAGATTAGGTCAACACAATACATGTGTATGTGCGTGTGCATGTGTGCGCACACGTAACGTGTGGTCCAGGTCCTTTTGTCAGTTAATAACGTAGCTGGTAGGGCAAGTGACTGCCAGAGAGTAAGCAGCTTACGACTGACCGTCATTGGCTGTCACAGACAAACACTGAACAGAGAGACCTTACGTGATCCGCCATTGTCGGCTGGATGCAGGGACAATGTGAGGGATTGTGTCGCGCCGATATATACAAGCAAGCTGGCTATTGTCAACGATTACCACAGTCAACAGTCGATCTGTATACAAGACCAACACTGCATCCGAATAAATCACAATATAAACGCATACCAACAACATTCACTTCGTTACCTACCAGTTATCTTTAATTTGCATTTTTACATTCGTTTCTATTTTTAAAAAAATCAATAATTCCACAGAAATAACTACATATATTAAATCTTATTTCAATTTACATTGATCCAATTATCAAATATAACGAAAAATATATGCCTAATGAATGTTCATTCAATAATTTCATAAATAAGCATCATTCAATTACGTCAATTAACTAGGTTTATTATCGGAATGAAACAAACACCGTGTATTACACCAAAGTGTATTTGCATATTTTCTAAACGTGGGTGAGTTATGCTATCAGAAATAATTATAAAATCGGAATATTTTTCACAAAATAACTTTTTCAGAGCTTTTACAATTACTTCGTCTATTTACAAACACAAATATCTATATTGAGGTTTGTTTTTCTTGAATTAATTAAGGGAATCTAATCTTAGTCGTTATCAGTTATAAAAAGTTTTAAAAGAGAATTGTATTGGCTTTTTGCTGCACACGTTTCTTACATTTCGAAGTATATATATGCTGCACTAAAAATAACCCAATTAGATTATCGCTAACAAGCTAACACGCAACTTAGCAAAGAACCCTTGCCCAGAAATCGATTCGTTTTTTCAGTCATGCAAATTGTTGCACTCACAAAACACAAATAAAATGGTAACACATGGATAAAAATATAGAAATGCAGACCTAACATTGTATAAAAATCTTGTTTAATATTTTATAAACTACAAGAAATATCGAGAAATTTTCTAGTTGTTTTTAGAAAAGTAACTACAATTTTTATTGTACGAAAACATGCACTATTTGTAAGAAAATAAATTTGTACAACATAGAGGAATGTTAACAATGCAATATTTTGTTCAGGATCGAGAAAAAACATCTAACCTGATTTTATAGTAATTAGTTATACTTTTCCAGAATAGATAAATATGAAATAATTAATTTGCAACTGATTTGGTACACTCAATTATAGGAATGGGAGTCTAGAAATAAAAGACGGTATTACAATGGAGTATGTACATGCACATTGTAACAGACGGTGGAGACAATGATGGTGGAACCGTGTGCGACATAGACTTGATAAACATGAGTGCCATGTTCTGTCTAAGTGCAGGCAGGTACACATGAAGCGCAACAAACTCCCGGCTCACGTGAAATACGCGCCTGGTAACGTGAATAAATCTGCTTCAGTGTCATCCGGGAGACACGACATTCTATCGTGGCGCGGTCGCAAATGGACGCACTAGGTGATTTACGTTCCGTCATTACGGACGGCATATGCCCAATGTTCGCCGCTGGCGTAACACACACACACACAGGCATATATACGTACACGCAAACCTAGTGCATAGTACACATGTACGCACGCATCCCTAAACATCCTACACACTATTCATTACCTGAACTCATGCACACCAAAGAGCAATGTTATGTTATATTAGTTTCATGCTCCCGGACCAACTATTCGCAGTGTATATCAGAAAAAAACTATGACTTTCTGTATCCCTACAGCGTTAAGACCAAACGTAATGAAAACTGTTTTTAAATGTTTAATTAAACTATTATTACTAAACTTCAATATTAAACATCAATAATATACACATTAAAACTACTGGCAATGTACAAATCAAACAATAACCATGTTCCAATGAAAACTAAATACGGAATATCGACAACCGGAGTTTACATTGTATCATCGGCCAGATGCAAAATAAACCGCTAAATCTATTTTATCTTTCCGGCGAAAAAATAAATATGTAAATCCTGATATGAGAAGTGAACAAAGAACTTTTAGCGTTGGGTGAAATGAAGCAGTGACATGGAAGTAATGCTTCCGAAATTAGCTACGGCACCGCACACTAAGTCCTCGTTAAAAATTCAAGTCCGAAAAATCGATAGCAAACTGAGCCGGACGTCTGGAGAAAATCCACGACCAGCCATCTACATAGTAATTGAAACAAGGTCGTAGGATCAAATCTCTTCCTCTGTATATAGCAGTACACTCAATACTCATTCCATCTTGTATGACAGTACATCGGATAGCTATTAATATTCAGGCTAATCAGATTATTGCACGTAACCGTCTACAAGCTACATGTAATAATACTGTCGACATTGTAGCTATAATATTTAGTAGTTCTTCCTCTGTAGCTTGTTGCAGATTATATAAAGCACAAATCAGTTTCTCACGAATTTGATGGGTGTTAATTTCACCGGATGCAGATAGTTCCGGATGCTACTCACGGCGAGTTTATAACTGGGGCACGTTACTGCCGGTGCGCCGATATAATATCGCTGGGTAACCCAGAAATGAATCTTCCTTGAGTCGGTCGGGCTAATGTCGGCGGGCCGCGTGCCGAACCGTCTGTGAACTCTGATAAATCACGCCCGTTACAGCAACTACACAGCCTGGCTGGCGCATAGTTTACTCACAGAAACGCTCCATCTCAACCCTGCTCCCTCTTCGAACCCCGTACACACAACGAAAAATCATAGCTACACACCCTTCACCTTCCCTTCCGTAGCCACGCTGTCTGTAGAGCACGGCACTGCGTTAAAACTCCAACAACGCTTCTTGCCACAGATTTATGGCAGGAATCCCGAGATTCAGCATTATTCTACCTAGTGTTAAGCTGACACTATGGAAATTGTTCAGAAAATACGCCAAGCTAGAAAATATGACTGCAGTAAATATTATTTTAATGTACATATTATTTCTCTACTGCATGTAATTTCTTGTATTCTAAACTAGGAATAACTACAGATAATCCAAGATAGGTATATAATTATCGACAAAACATTTAAAATTAGCTAATAATCTAGATCCAGAGTCTAGAGGTAATATAATTTTATTACAAGTTTTAGATTAAATAGCTTTTAATTTACATAAAATTCATTCATTCAATTGTGCTAAGAAACATTGAAATATTATTGAAATATGAATTTTAAAAGTCTGTCTGTTCTGTTTACAAAGAGAACAAAGAAAAAGGTACAATTTCATTTTGAAAGTAAAAAATATATTGTTCAAATATTAATTAAAAATGTCTCGGCAATAAAAAATATGTTATATCTACGGTTTAACTAGATGTAACAGACAAAAGAACAAAATAATTAAGAGCCAGTCCGTTTGATGGTAATACAAAACTACTACTCTATATAATTTTCATTTTGTTATCAATCAATAATTTTCAATTTTAATCAAAAGGATGGCCTCAGGGTATATTAATACAATTTAATACAATGTTAAATAATCTGCTATAGATGAAATATTGAATTTATCCGGCCAGTGCTTGGTACCTGCATGTATTACCTATTCATAACCACAATTTACTACAAAATTTATCAAAATCCTTCATTGCGACTATATGTATTCTTTTGTTCTGCCTGTGTGTACGTATGTTAGATTGTATATTAGTTAGAAGTATATTTATATGGAGAGGTAAAACAATACCGGCTAGACGGAATCGAAATTTCAACGGTATTTTAACGTTGGCTATATGAGAAACATATTGGGCGGAGATCACTAACAGTACGGGACCACCGTGTTCGGCTTCTCTGTTTAAGTTAACGCGATACTCTCGAACCGGCGCGGATATTGATATATTGGTAGGCACTGAGGTACGGCGCACAGCGTCGCCCCAATCCACTACTGCTGTCTATATATCAAACACGCAGCACCACCACTGTCTGTGTACATCCATTGTATGTATGTGTGTATATCTGCCTGTGTGTGTATTCTGAGAACCCCTAACGCAACCAACCATCCCAGCTGACGAGTACGGGTGGTTGCCACACTGTAAACCCGAACGAAGCCGCACGCGTCTCCAACAAGGTTGTGTTGAATTTGTTAAACATCGAACCTAGCCGGTAGCAAATATATAATATCCAGGTAGCGAACTCACCAGTGCAAATACGTACGTATACGTACACACACACACGCATATACCAGACTATATACACACACAGAACACAAGGGGAAAATCCCAACTCAATATGCCAAATGTATATTTGCAATCTAATGCAAGCAAAAAGCCTAGTGAGTAACTGTTAGACATCGCCACAAGAAAACTAAATTAATAACAGACCAATATTTGATTAAATAGAATATCTACACTTGGCAAATAGCACATAGGATCAAAGTAATATTCAATAATTTCGGTAAATCTAACTGATCCTGAATCTAAACCTTTGAAATGTTACCTATTCGAATTATAAACCAAATTCCTAGAATATATTTCATACAAAATTTATTTAAATTTCAATTTGTAGAAATTATGATAGACAATCTCGTTATGAATATTAACTGGGTAAAAAAATCCTTACAGCTTGTCCAAACTATAACTAGAACTTTGTAAATTGCAAGACAAAATAATTAAGATGTTTATCAAAACGGAACACTTGCATGACAAAGCAAATAATTAAATCTCAACAAAAGAAACCAATTTTTGTTCATTTAAAATACTGTCTGGTGTACTGTTATTCAAATTCCTAGATTCATATCTTGTTGCAAGTAAATAAAATAAAATACACCGAGAAACCGGATCTAACATTGTTGAATGCAATCAAGCTTACTTATATTAAAACGGCAAATTCCGCGTGGGGCGAAATTGTTGTTTGTTAGCGGTGTGCTGTGTACTTAGCAATATGTATGTAGAATTGTATGCTTGCATGCGTGACACACGATGCTGTCTGAGGACGGAGTTCCCCCTATTGCAAGACAAGGCATAGAGATCCGGAGTTCTGGAGTAATCAAAAGCGACCATTTACCCAGGTATAATCTATCGCAATTAAGAATGACGACATATACACACAGCCTGGCATTAAAAATAAAAGTCGTACCTTTAAAAAGAGTTTGCAGAGATGAAAAGAACACTTACGCATTCATTCACTCTACCGTCTCCAATTAACGTACGTACTCGGTGAACGCGATATGCTCATTTCGTAAAAGGTACGCCATTATACGTAGTAATAGTAGTAGGTAGCCGTATATATGTAAGTACAAGTGCAGCCAACACAACGAATACATTTTGCGCATCTACAATTGCGAGTACTGTAGCTGGTTTCGCTCACCACGGATCATTCATATAAAATCAAAATGTTGAAGAAACATGAAATGATACTCGTATCATCCCCCATCGTGTTTTTGACACACAAAGAAATACTGTGTATTGACATAACGGGTATTAAAGCTTTTTACGTTTGCTGCAACGGGAGTTTTAAACCACAAAGACGAGCAAAAAGCAAGAAATCCGAAACGAATCTTACACAAGAGAATTATCTCAGAATTGCTTTTATACTCGGTTATAAAAAGATATCTCAAAGGAATAAATTATTCTGTCATTCGGTTTAAATCACGTTGATCACTTGATGTTTCCGTTTTGAAGCAGATTATGTTACAGAGTTGATTCATACTTGAAAGAACATTCACAAATATTCCATCTCTACATACAATCATAATAAGGTATCATCTTTAATGGACATTTGTAAATAAAATTCAATACATACAAGTATTCTATGTACCTACGAGATGTATGTATAGCAGAATGAAATCTTGCTATGCATAGTAGAATACATGGTTGGAAAATGTATTCACTTGCGCATCAATTGATAAAAATAAAGAATGGCTGCAAACAACACGGCGAACAGGAAGTATCTAAAAGGAAAATCGAATCAAACCGCCGCACGTGCCTGCTCGTACCGACAGGCACACACGTCCCGATGGTTGCGCGGTTCCCATATGCTGCCTATCTTCGCGGGAAGTCGTCTCAACGGACCCAAGTAATACAATTTAAAACATTCGAGACTGGTTTCAATGCGCACACAAAATAGGACGCACACACTAACATGCGCCTGAGACGCTAAGCGTCATCGTAACCGGAGTCTTCGTCAAAGCAATCAGGTTGTACTCAAACATCAGTGTGTTAGATACAAAGGTTCTTCGTATGAACATGCTTACTTGCATACACACAAGCCGGTACATGAAGCAGCACAACCTCGACACTAGGTGGAGGTGGTGGATCAGATACATGCACCAGATACGACTTATAAAGGAAACCATCCCAAGTACTTACATGCCATTAGATATTACGGTAGTTGCGAAACACAAATGCCTGCTGCTTAAGGACACTGAGCTGATCCCTACCCACATCTTACCTACAGTTAAGTGCTCATTTTGTAGCGATGGACTCTAGTGGAAAGGAATTTCGGAAAGGGTTCATACAACCTATATATACGGTACCAGCTTTATTAAACTTTCAAACGATACGAGTTACCTGTATGAGCTATAGAATTACGTTGAGAATTTAGCAAACACCTGTATTATATTACCCACATACAGATTCATTATACAGTTCAAAACTAAAAAAAAAAAAACATTACGTTTTATAGATAAATGTACGTAAATTTAAATCTAAATGCAGTGTATAAACAATACAAAGCATGAAAATAAAACTTTATTGTGCACAATTCCGATTGCAGATATAAAGTATTTTGTACTATATGAAATCATTTATAAACATAAAGTTAGTACGTTTATTTATTAGTAAATGTGTATTTAGATAAACATGCAGGAGCCAGTTTAGTTTTAATTATACTGGGCATATTCGTACCGAAACTACGATCAATAATAGCACTAATTACGAAAAACACAATGTAACACAATCATTAAAGTTTAATCTGCAGTACCAAGTTTAAAGTGCATACGGAAACTGATAAGAAAATGCGAGAGACGGAAGCGACGGGTGCTGGAGGGGGGAGGATACGGGGCTAAGAAAACTCGTTACTTCCCAGTCCTTAGGGGAAATATTGATATCGAAACGAACATTCCGCAGCATTTACTTTTTGTGTGTGTTAGTTGGCGTTGCGTGATAACGTAAAACAATTTTTATAATCATTTACACGAAACATATCAAATGTCGGAGGAAGCCATATTGGCGAACGCAAAAAAATAATTCACAGGGTAAAATAAAAGCATTGGATAATATCTCTTTTAACACCACGCAGAGGTAATTTATTAAATGAAGCGATAATATCATGTAGTACGTATTAAAATAAATGTCTATAATTTTACTATAATACATTCTATGTGGTATCTAATGTCATTTTGCATGTTGTACGTCCATTTCTTTTGTCATAAAACTATTGAACAATTATTAATCAAAGTAGAATATTGTTTGCCGTTGTTGATCTAAGTGCTATCTAGTGCTTCATCGCTTCCAGTGAAAAGACAATAGAGATCCGTTGTTGAGTTCCTATGTAAGTGATATCTAGAGTTTGTGATCTGAACCGACATGCTTCGACAAGGAAATAAAACAACCGTCGCCGTGCTTCTAAATGCGAGCTCTTATTTAAACTAAAACTCATAACAAAAGACAAGTAGTACGGCGACTAGTGATGCTGCTGTTTGTGCGCTGGTGCTGTTATTAGGCTTGGACAGTAGTGAGTGAGAGTTCTAGAAGTGACTCGGTGTCGGATTTATATTAAGTCACAAGACACCGTCACCAAACATGCGACGCTGCAAACACTACAGAGTAGAAATATGCACTGGAGAATAGAAAACAAACACATCGTCGAGCTATTCCACTTTTAACATCTTTTTCCATGTAACTCTATACCAAACATACACTATCCCACACAATGTTCTTAGATTTACCGGAAAATTAAAATACACCAAGTTCATTCATGATTCAGATTAAGAAAACATTGTGCAATTAATCTTCGTTTCGCACTAATATTAATTTTGTTTTTTCCTAAAAAAAAATGTTGTTTCCTCCGAGATTAAAGTTGACACTGTTATTAATTGTGGCACGGTAAATTAATGTAATAATATAAGTAATACAGTTGGGGGTTTTTAATAGTGCTTTCACCTGCTACTAAATTATGGTGTACATACTAAAATATATTCTCCCATTTTCAATGTAATCAAACCATTATACATTTCACAATAGTGTACAATATGAAATAACTGTTTTTGAAATGAAATAAAGTTCTTCTTTCGCTGACGATGCAGTTACAAAATATAATCATCAGAGCCCTGCATAACTAACATATGCAAACGCAGCATTGCGGACGGGAAATTCCAATGCAATTAGTTTTCCGGTGCAAGGAAGATTAATGAGAGGACACAAAATTCCACATTGCAACAGCAACATAATGTAACCGGTAACAGTAACGCAAAACGATCGTAGATGAAAACTACACGCAGAGGTAAATGACAATGTAAGAGAAAATGACAACTCGAAAATCATGCTAATCCGAATTGGGAGAATGATGTTCTGCCGTGGATAGGTAGGTACGTAAATATATAATGATATTTGCTGGTAGCGTCTTAGTAACATGACAACAGTGCTGCTGGTGATGGAGGAGCAGTGAACGTACATGCGGGTGTGTATCTTATTTATGTAGGGTAAACTATACGACTAGGATTAATATACACTTCGACGTGCAATAACAAACGAGCTGAATGGAAATGTGCAGCGCGCCGTAACGATAGCAGCCTCAGGAAATGTGATGTTGCGTACTTCGTTACTGAAGAGATTGATCGCGTTAAACGTGAGTTTACACAATACCTATGTATGCACACTTGGAAAATATGAAAGCCACATTTTCATCTGCAACACCACGCAATCTTGTACCGAGTTACACGAGTGATTAATAATACAGGACGTACATTCACACAATAATACGATACATGTATCCCGATCATCTGATATTAATGAATATGGAAGCCGGAGTACGATTAACACACTGATATTGCCTCACAACAGAGGCACCACGATCAACCTGATAGAACTTGTCATTAGATAGATAGATAGAAAGTTTTATTCCATATCGTTACACTACAATAAATTCGATTAAACTATACATATATTCGAATTTCGAATATTTTTATAGAAACATGAAACAATTATATTCTGTCAAATAAATTACGCGCACAAAATATAAACTGGACAAAAATGTAAATTTTATAATGCAGGTAAGAGCCGTTTGGGAATTACAAAATAATTTTAATATTATTTCAACCATAAATTAAATTGAAAATTTAATGCTGAAATATAGAACAGCGGTTTTTATTTTACATTACAAAACTTCCGACATTTGTCATGGGCAATGATATTACGCACACAACCGCTTTATTATAAAAGCGAACGCAATCCATTTAATTCGTTCTTTGTCCACTAGCATGTTGGTGGCGACACCAATGCATGAATATTCGCACATATGTGGAACATACACGTACACCGACCGACCGACCACATCCATATATTCAAACAGATATCACACACATGTCTGTACGTGTACATGTGTACATCGGGCCCATATGGAAGATGAAAAGTGCACGGAACCACTAAATCAACTGGCGTGCGTTGCCCGAACCACTCACACACACACACACACACATACACGCGCGTACACAGAAAAGCAGTAAATTAAAATTTATTTTGATATAGATCCCAATATCAAAACGAGCTTTTATAAATGACAGAAGGATTTATATACAATAAATAAATTTCAATATCTGCCCTGACAAATCACAGAATGATTAATTTTGTTGCGATCATTTTATTTATTGTTATATTGGGAGATGTGTAGTCACCGTTTAAGATAAATGATTCCATGAATACAGAATTTCGAACAGTATTATATAATAAACTGGCGACTTTTAGAGGACTAATAAAAAGGAAACAACGGAAACCACGATAACAAGATAAAAGTGTTTCATAATTTAAAGCATGGAAATTAATAGTTAAATCTCAATAGAATTAAATGACGTAACATGGTAAAATCAGAATTATTGTTAACCCAGAAACCGGCACGATAAAATAAAAATAAAATAAAAATACTGGCAATAATAGAAGTTCAAACTTGGATAAGTGTGCGTCGGTACGATTGGTCGATCGGTCACCGTGTTCGAGAGTCACGCGTCTGTTACCGATAAACTCCAATGTTACATGAAGCAAGCAGAGATGTAGGTTACACGTTAAAACGACGCACAGATGTCCCCGGGGGTGCGAAATTATACCCGAAGGTAATGGTCGGCTTGTCGGACATCCAAGAACTCCAGAAGCAACGGACCCGAAACCGAAAACTTCTTCTAAGATGAACGATAAATGTTCACAACATCATAATTGTTGTTCCGAAATACAGTATCACAAATATATCCATATAGAAACTGCATACTAACATACTAGTTCTATTATTTCTCTATGCAACTAGCATTTAATGTTTCAATTTAATGCGCACAGTTTTAAAAAGTAGACTTAAAAAAATTCTCGTCAGCAGGCATTTTTTTAAATTATTATTATCCAAACATTGCAAATGGAAACTTTGTGTATAGTTTATGATTACATTAAACCAGGAAATAAAATACGAAAGAACTTTTCATTTGGTTTGGTTTATTAATATTGGAAAGTAGAGAATAAACTATTGCTAAACTTAATATTGCATCGTATTCGGTAGAAGGTTATAGAAGAACTAATAATAACTGTACTTAATTTAAAAAAGTAGTACTGAAACAACAAATACAGAAAATACGGTCTGTGGTGAAGCAAGATTCGTATATCGTCTCTCTAACTAGAATTACGGGTAGATTCGGTAAGGAATGCATGTGTTGTAGAACGTGATGAGTGGTTGGAGCTGAATATCGTACACGCAACATCACGAAACTAAGAGAGGGCTGCAACTCGGCGCGGTTACGTGAAGGTTGAACAGAACCGGACCAGCTTGTTTCGACCTCACTTAAACTGATAACATCCGTTGTACTATACGAGATCCCTCTGTAAAATTCGCCGGGCTATACTAATACGATAATGGTATTAAAGCAATTTTTTACTAATGTTACTGCAGGAGAAAATACAAGATTTATCTGGGTTTTCTGATCTTAATGAACGGTAATCTATATATGTTTATATTGTATCTGAAGTAAATGTTCGATATAATACTGTATTTAATGAATATTTAAATCCACATGTTTTTCATGTTTGTAGGTAAGTAACAAGGCACGATTTTGTTAAACGAACGTTCTAGTTTCCAATGTTTCAACCAGAGAAAAGGAAATACATGGATATACATGCTGTACGTAAAACTACGTAGTACATGTTCCTGGTACAATCTTAGTTCAAGCAAACACTGACACTGATTCCGCGCACGAAGCGTGATATAGTTAGAAGCAATACTGGTTGGTAGTGGTGTGGTGTGGTGATGCAGGAGGTGCTTTAGTACCGTGTGCAGCAACAGTATTCGACGTCGTTAATAAGCATTCTCCCGATAAGCGACGCCGATATGCATATTAGCACCGAATGAGCCGGCGCTGTATACATAATGCGGTAGTATTTATGAATAAACACGATTTATCGCTAAAATTAAAATTGAGAACACGATGAATGGTAGAGAATGCACTGTAACTTTTGTTATTTGTATTACTATGACAATATGTATCTGAATTTGTAATAACATTTCTGTTATGAGATTAAGTAAGGAGTCAAATTATAACAATCAATGTGACAGTAAATAATATGTATTACGTGCAGTGACAAACACGAACAATATTGCACTTTGTACAATACTAGTATAAAATATTATAGTTTATAAAATAACAGTGTAAATATACAAACGCGATTATTTTATCCGTACGTGATTAAACAAGATTAAAGTATAAACGCCTCAAGAATTTTGCTATTAATGTTTTAATCAAGCAAATGTACAAAATGCATGCTTATCTTTGATTATAACGGAGGTAATAACGATACTGGCTGCCAGCAGGCTATAATTTCCCTAGGACAATATATGCAACCAGGCTGACATGGCTGTTATGCAACTTACTGGCCGCTTTGATGCACCACGGCCATGAGCGGTAACGGAGAAGCAGGCTATTTGCCCCCATACTAATTCAGGTTATTTCAGGAATATTTTCAGAATAGAAACAAAACGAAATCTACAATTAACATGCAAAACGACCATTCTGGAAGCGCGTCAATAAATTTCAAAAACATCCACGTTGCCTATTCCATAATATTCGCAAGCTTTCGTTAAAAGAACAAATATACACAATATCAAGTCATCTAAATTTTTGATTACTCACAAAGTATATATTTTCTCTTCGTTGCAAAGAGCCCGAGAAGGCCGTAAAAAAGCGATTGTCATCACAATAATTGCCAGCGGTCAAGTGGACAGCACGACATTTAATACTAAAGGTTCTCCTATACATACGGGCGAGCGTGTGTGTGTGTGAATGTTTGTGTGTAGGTACACTTGTATAAGGGTGCGCGTGTATATGCATGTTCATATATGAGTTTATTTAAATAAGCATAAATGTGGTTATTCCTGGTGAACACGCACGGAACGACATGTAATTGAATGCCGAACGTGGACGACATGGTTTCATCATAGACTTTGAAAAGCGATTTATCGTGCAAAAGGCGCACATATACAATATAGGTACCGACTCGCTAACCCGCCAAGAGCGGCGATGGTATTCAATAGATGCATGCTCCACTCACTCGCATCTCTTCAATATTCAAACAATTTTTTCTATATTTTTACATGTGTATCTGATCGAGCACGTACTTCACGAGATAATTAATACAATTGACACATCCATGCATGCAGATACACTCACCAGCACGAACTAAACACGCGCTAGTCAATTCAGTATTGTTCCACTTACTTTTTATATTCCAACATGATTGTATTGCTACTATTTAAATATGATGTTTTAAGTAACACCAACAGAAATATTTTATTAAACAGAGAGAATGATTTTAGTCTGTTAGTTTGCAGAAGTGAAACAAACAACAGTCTCTGTGTACATGACGGGTGAGTCATATATGTTTCATGTAACTTTATCACTTTGAACACGGATCCAACTAAAAGTTGCAGAGTTTAACCGTTTTAATGCTATCATGAATTTTATATGTGCGATAAAGCGTACGGCACACGAGACAACTACTTCAATAAGTGCCCCGTTTACTAGTTAATTTTATTTATTTTGTCCTATTTACTCTCACCAAAAACAAACGTACCTACCAATTACACCGAACGTGCGATGTGAATAGATTGACGGGTTGGAGACGGTTGGCGGCAATGCTGCTAGGTGTACCGATCCGATGTTCTGCAGATATACTCAGTGTGCCTGTCTGGCATACAGTGTTGTATGATAGAACACGTTAACATGTAATTGCAATCGCGAGATACCTCGGCAATCAAATATTAATTTCATACGAGCCTCAAATAAACTATGTATTGCGGTACATTGTGTACGTATGTACTTATTAACTAGATGCATTATGTTTAATTACAAACGGAATCATGCTAGATGAACAGCCGAAATAGAATGATTCAGTTTAGAGATGCAAATCAAAATATTTACACAGCCACAATTTAGTCAATATAACTAGTATTTGGTGTAGTCTCACATATAGAAAATTAAAAATAAATAATTAACCCGAGATGTGTGTTATTTAATTATTGTACTAGTTACTTAGTTGTGAATAGTTGATTGAATGTTGAAGGAGTTATGTGTTGTGAGTGCGTCGTTGATCAGAACTCAATTTCAACAAGAACGCATAACAGAGAAATACATAAATTGACTAGATAATTCCCGGCAGATATGGCACGGAATATTGCATGCGAGACCTGGGTACGCGTGCAACGTGCCCACGCGAACAACACAGTAACATACACGGAATCTATTACACACACGGCCGCCTAGACACATGTAATTACACAACACAAAAGGAACGTCAAGGGCCGTTTGGAACAGGCGAACCAAAACCGCATATGTACATACATCTATAAACACACACACACATACATACATACAGGCACGTTTACATTAGGCCGCGTGTTTCAATTTGTAGGCATTTTCAGCGTGAAGAAAAAAGGAGAACATGTATTAAACATGAATTCTTTTCGGAGAAAAACGTAATTATACGGTAGTGAAGTGGGTAGAAGTTATGAACGGATAAGGGTATAATGATATAGCTTCACAATAAACGCACAAAGATTTACACCTAATACATACTTTCTTGATAAAATTTATATTCCTACACAAAACTTAGAATAACTTAACATTTCAAATATACACGCGGTATTTCATTAACATGTATTGAAAATAAGTCACATTGATTAATCGGCATATGTGCATTTACATATATTTCCAGTAAAATGTTGTATTCGGTTAATTCTTTTTAATTAACTATTTATGCAAGCTGTACGGATAAATTTTATTTGTAGTTTTTTTTTTTTTCAAAAAACCATAAATCTATTTTATCCAACAAAAGCAAACTTTCAATTAGAACCGAACACTTGTATGATCAATGCAAAGTAACCGAGAGAATGCATGGATCTATTGATGATAGTAATGAGGCGGACAATACACTATTACACGTCATTAGACATATTGTGCTATTGATTTCGATATGGAGTTGTGCAGAGAGAAAGACGTGAAACTTGGACGGACATGCAGCATTGAATTCCTTGGAAGATTCGGTCATTTCTTGTCGAGAATTGCGACCGGGGTCGGAGGCGATGTGGAAAGACACGAAGAGAGAATGGCGACAGTGGCGGAGGGTAGAGAAGGTAAGAACATCGGTCTCAACTGAAAGGGCTGGGTGCATAAAACAAACTTGTGATTTTGAAATGCCTCCCGAAGAGCACTTCGCGTCAAGGCACAGTTTGAAAAGATCATTCCCGAGTTCACTGCTGAAACTGTAGCACCGCCAACTTTTGATGTGTATTGGCCGGAAACATCGCGGACATACGAACTCTGGTCACCAACCCTCTCTACAGTACCGTTACCCCTGCTATCATTTGAACTGTTCCACCCCCATTGACCAATCTACTATACAGAGCAGAACATACTCGTACACGTACATACGTACCGTATTCAACTATACCATGTTCAACTTGAAATGCTAGCACTGTGTATGTACGAGTTTGTATGATGAATTCACAGTACATGATGAACTTATCGAAAAGCATCACTTGAATTATAGCTTTTGTTGGTATTTACTTAATCTGTGTAAGTCCTCTGTTGGGTTATACTTCCCCACGTGTAATTTATCCTGGGCAGTTTCGTGTTCATTTCAGCAATATGATTCAGTCTGCTGCATGTTATAATCAAGTCCATTCACGAATAAGCTTCTACGAATAACGCGTATTGGGATATTTGCAAGTAAAACATGTTTAGACAAGTATTTATCAGTGATTTTACGTTGAGAGTCGCTACTTTATACGATAGATATATAGTAGGTACTTTGATGGTCAGTAGGAAAGATTGTCGTAAAGCATACTACAATATATTTATTTACAATGACACGTTACGGGAATATAAAGGTGGGTCATAAAAAGTATATATTTATTTTTGGACATTTTACGACAACTCGTCCTCCCTTGATAAAAACCCGACCAAATAAAATATTTTACTTTCATTCTCATGGACTTTCGGTTTTCAGATATACTAAGAACTTTATCAAACAACTTTTGATTCTAATATTAATACGGGTATTTATCGTTTGAAATAATCGAGTTCTACGTAATTTGCTAAACATGAAAAAACAACATTGAAATGAACAAACAATAATCAAATGCGGATGCCCTGCGGATTTGACCAGTTTTTCCAAAAATAAAAGCCAAACACACAAAAACACCTTATTAAAGATTCATATGCCTGGAAAACATACATTGATACAAGTCTACATAAATAAAATCAACATTCATTCAGACCTCCATTTATAACTTGCTCTTTCAGTACTATATTTTCATTCAATTACATGGTGCGTGGGGATGCGAACTTCTCCATTCCAAATTAGTTTAACTCGACGGAAAATTTATTTCCAGTCCTATCGAACTACACGTCAAACCATCTGACATGTAAGAGATGGCATCTTTTAATTTAATTCATTATTACGTAACGAAGTAATATTGTAATTAATAACAAGTTTCGTTAGTTGGAACATTGATTCTATATATTTTATCAGTTATCATATAATTATGAATAAACATGGTGCTATATTATTACTATTTCAAGTAGACATTGTTGGAAAATTGTAAAAGTAGGACATAGTTTGTAGAATAACATCATTTTTACATTAAATAAAACATTTTAAACATCTGTTACGAATTCTGTGCATGCAGCTTAAACGTTAAAAAGTTAAAGTTAGCAATATCGTGATAGTAAAGCGAACAATCCAATAAATAAATCCACACATCCGACATTTCCAAATGTACTACGCGGGTATCCTTACAGATGCGAAGCGGCAGCACCATCGTATTATAAGTTTAATACGTCACAACACGGGAACGATTGATTTTATATCAGATTGAATTACGTACAGCTGGTACTCAGAGAAGATAGCTCACGCTTTCGTGTGCCATATTAAAATCCGAAAGCGTTGTACCTAACTAATACTATACAAAGTATAAGAGCATATAACTTATCTAGTAAATAACGAAAAGATACAATGGAAATAACAGTATCTCTTGTATGAATAAAACAGGTACAGTCAATGAAGTACTGTGGTACATCAGGTGTGATGTGTGTCGGTCGACACTGTACCAGTCTATATTTCAACTGACAATGATAAATGATAAGCCCGTAACACAAATGTGACATAAACTTTAAACAAAATGTCAATCCCGGCCGAGCGACGCGGGTCATGTACAGATATGAAGAGATCCTGGACAGAGGGAGTTTAATTAGTTCAACCAATGTATCATGTCCGAACACGTACAGGGTGAGCGCAAAATAACACTGAACACCACCTGTCAATATCAATAACTGTTGGATGACACTACATTATATATGAACCTATATAACTACTACACTCTGCCAGCGTACTATATACATGTATATAAAGATTCTACATTATCATTTGTACTAATTCATGCAATGATTTCAGAATATTCTCCTACCGAGTTCACTTGTACATACACCATGTATAAACTGAAATACGCGAGGCGGGTGGCACAGATAAAAAGCTAATAAAACGTACACTCAGGTCAGGTTAACATATGGACGGTGTATTTAGATTAGATATCGTCGGAAAATCTCGGTAATGGTCGCGAACGTGCTCATAAAATATAATTTCGTTTTCAGTTTTAGAGATTTCAAAAGGGGATCGCAGAGATAATCTGAGTGTGCGTTGGAGACGAGAGCATAGCGACGGACAGACGACACGAGCGGCCCGGGGATTCGAGGCCCCGGGAAAAGCGACGCCTGAGACCATTTTCACGCGGAGTCGTAATGGTAGCATCGCCGAGATCGGCCGACGGACGACCGATATAAAAAAACAAAACACCTCAGACTGACACCAGCATCAGATGAGCTCAGCACACAAATATACACACATACATATATAATACACATGCATACACATGGGCATATACATGAACGTCAGTTAGCTTGCGTGACATGGATATACTATAGAACTACATATATTTACATATTATTCTACTCGTCAGTACCGTACAGAATCAGACACTTTGTGCAGTTATAATATGCTATTCTATTGCACATAAAACAAATAGAATTTGCAAAGAACATTATTTCTATGTCTAACTGTCATTTCAGATGATATTTACATGTATGTATTTTTGATAAATATTCATTCTGACATCTCAATATATAAACAAGTAAATATTAGGAGAAAAAACGAATGGAAATATAAGACATAAAGCAATACTTCACAATTATAGCTGTGCAGAATATCACACTGAATAAAACAGAATTCCTCAAAGGTATACGATTGCAAATAAATTCAATTTTAATATCAATACGTAACTAGTCTGAAATACACTTTTCTATTTATTATCTAGAGTGTAACAAGCAAAACATTCTCCCCAAGTGAATGTATCGCGCGGTACGGCTACTGACACAAGACAGAGAGTTCTCTCGGTTGCTGTAACGGATTCCGCAAGTCTAAATAAAAATCAATAGTTATCTTCAAAACGGTGACGTCCTCATGCTTTTAACCGGGCTATTCTTGGACATGTCGAGATATTAAAGTTTCATTGCTTAGCCCGTGCACACTCACAAAACTGATTATTGTCATTTGAAAATCTACCATTTATTTAAGTGGCACTCACAAGAATGTCTGACGAGATGGCGTAATGCTGGAAAAGTACTTAACTCATCGTAATCATTTTCGAATCAATATTTCAATTGTACCTTTAGTCAGAGAGCAAATGTAATAAAGATGAAAAAATCGCTTATGGAAAGACAAACAAACATTTAAAAGAAAATATATACATTCAACATATCAAACAACACAAGCAAAACGCACGTATGAACATTAAACATGTAATATCTGCTTTTTCTTCTTCGTTGAGAAGTGAAAACAGCAACAGGACACACGCACGTACAAACACACATGTACGCATACAGGCATAAAAAAAAGTAGCAAGAAAGAAGACGAGACACGAAGGACCAACAAGAGAAAATGGCACGGTTAGGAACGAAACACGAACAAACGTAGCGAAAACCGTAAAAATAACAGTAGATGCTGTCACAGTTTCCGTTTTTCACTGCGATTCGTAAAATACAAAAAGGCCGGTCAAGGCTTGCTTTGTGATGAAGAACACTCAGGTGGACTTGAAAAATGGACGGCTGACAAAAAGGATAACGGAAGAATGTATGAATATTATTATAACGGAATAAATTCTTTTTGCGGTGAAGTGTTTTCTTTTTTTCTCTCTAAAAGTTATGTTGCATATTTTATGTTCATTTGAATGATTTGCTTATATTTTACCGAAACACAAATATTGGTAATGCTTACAGACTAAACCAACAGAATTTATATTTCGTTTTAGACGTTTCATATAAATTGTATATTAACAGAGTCAAAGGAACTAACGTAAACAATATTTGCCGTTCGCGGGAGAGATCTCTTCTGATGGCCAGATGTTTCAGAAGTCTACGAGTAAACACAATAAAGGTAACAACATTATACATCCCATAAACGGTAACTATAATGAAAATAATTCTGTAGTCTGGGCGCTACGTTACGTTCCGCTATGATACGATACGATGTAGTGTTCGAGATTTAAGTCTTACGTTACCCTCATCCTGGCGCACATCATAAACGATGAAATGATTTTTCTCAGGATAAAAACATGGCGCATAACGCAACACTAGTTTAATACGTCATAAACACGGTGAACTAGCGAGGCGAATTCGAACACGGACGTCGGCGTTCCCTGGAGGATTTTTTACAGCCCATAGATAAAATTTAATTCGTCGGTATTAAATGTAATGTATAGCTAGAGGTAGATAGATACGTATATGACTCACCGATGAAGTAAAGGTCCTCCTTTCTAGGATGCACTGACAGCGGAGATGGTCTGCAACAAAATAACATATACTTATTAACTAATTTGTACCTAAATATATTCTTCGCAAGCAGTATTCTCATAAACAGATATTAACCTATGATTATATGACTCACAAAAATCACTAGAAGACATTTCAATGTGAACTGTTAGTATCACGTTAAAATGTAAAGCATTAATTAGTTACAAACTAGAGATTAATCAGGTTTTAACTAAAACAGTTCAAGTTATTTATACATCATTTTACTAAGGATTGTTACATCACTAAACTGGATAAAAGTACACGCGGAAAATGTAAATTATTGTTAATTTGAAAATAGTAATAGCACTATCTGCAAGAAGCGAGAGAATACGTGTGAGTGAGAGAGATAGACATATCGTGAGCTGATAGTAACAACGGTCACGTGCGACGTTTTATTCGCTTGTCAGTGCAATTTACTGCAGGTAACCGGAGCCTAGACGCCGCGGCGTATGTCAGCGGTACGGTGCGCGGACATTTCACATTTCTCGGATTTAGATTATATTTTTGGTGGTTTTGTCACGTCCTTGTGTCATTGCATCACGTATGGCATGAATGCATGCAGTGCGGCAACGACATATTGTAACGGTGAGCACTATACCGTAGGAAAAAACCGGCTGAGTCAGATCGGCGAACTATAACTATCACTTGTCAAGACGATCAATGATTCTCAACAAGTAGCTTGCCAGGTTTAAATATATTAAACATTTATTTAAACAATCTATATTCCAGTCGCTCCACGCTCGCAAAGACTTTATATACGCTTGAATAGCAACACTATTTTCATAAGAGTTGTTTTAGTATTTCTACAGCGCATTTTATAAAACTCCATTTGCTACTTTAATATAATACACGGTTTGTCGTTACCGTACGTAGAAAGAGATTTTGTTAAAATTTCATGGCCCGTCAAAATAAAGGTAGCTAAATGGTTTTTATAAGAATTATTAGATAACTTCGGAGTGTTCATAAGTCGTGCACACATACACACGTTTTATAGAGCTTTTATGGGCAGTCATAAAAATTAATTATGTTTCATATAGATATATGAAAGTTCGTGTGGTTTTATAGATATTTTATGGTTCTTAATTTGCGATTTCTGGCGGGAAACATTGCACGAATTAAATAAATAATAAAACTTTATATTAAACATAGCCCACGCAAAAGTGAATTACTTTAATGCTGATTAACTAACATTTATTAAGTATCCATGTTAAAAGCTATACGGAACATCTTAAGTAAATAATTAATGAACAACATGATATTATTAATTATCTCATAATTATCCTACAATACGTATAAAGACGAAAGGTCCATCTTCCAGAGAATATTCAACATTTAAATCCCATAACATCCATAATTAATAGCATGATTAATCAATTATACAACGAAGATAACGGAGGGTCTGTTGAGAAAGTTGAAGCATGTCTTATCAGTGAGGGAGGGGGTTATGTCAGTAACTTTGTATATCGTATATTGAGGAATAATCAGTCGATTATATCGCTACATAATCAATAACAACTGGCGCTGATGTTTTTGACTGATCCTGAAACTTTCTAGACTTTCCCTTTCTCCTGGTACAGGCACGTATTTCGTAACCCGCAACCCTCTCTGTACCCGCTCCTGACAGTCACCCGCGGGGGGTGAGGAAATGAAAGAGGAGTGCTCTTATTCTTGCCGAGTGAAAAGTTGACAAGCGCATCACAGTGGCTTGTGCTTCAAAGTCAAAGCTTCCCGTCTTCTGTATACACAATCACACATACACACATGGCTAGTGTACGCTAGTTACTTTCTCTTCCACTGTGAGTGTGTTGGTAGTACTACTGCTACTACTACATAACTACACGAAGCCAGATCAACCCTTTGTTATCGTTATAGAAAGTAAATGTTCATGAAGTCAATAATGCAAATGAGAACAACTTCCGTAACGTCTCAACTCATCCAACGTTCACTCCAGACTCGTCTTGTTCCCCAGATGAATCATTAATGAGGAATAAATACTGACAGTAATGCGTTTATACTCTGCACCGTGAGTTTCAATTAGGTAAAGTCGCAACTAAGGAAACAGTCGTGTTTAGAGTTAGTGTAAATGCAATTTCTTCCAACGAATGAAATTATTAGACATGTCTAGTACAGTGAACTAATAACTGAATCACTTATATTTATTCACTGGCTCCGAATGTACGATACACATATACCTCATTATACTCTCATACATGTTTATTTTTCACAACAAAACATTTCTAATCCTATTACATCCGAAACCCATATGGAAGTTTGTATTTATTATATTATCTGAACCATACACATCAAAGTTTAGTAGTATATATACATCAATTGCACATAAAAATTCATGTTCCAGGTGTCATTGAACGGAAAGATATTGTGCAATGTGTTTCCGATATGCATATAGAGGTATTGCTGGTTTATGGAGTGTATCGACAACGGAACGGTAGCCATTATTTAAACAAATTTCACAATAGACTCAAATAATCCCGTGAGATTACACTGAGAACATTATTTAGGTAAACTAGAATGTAGCGAACAGTTGTCGGTTGTCGGTAACCGCACGAGGTAGCTTCATCTCGGCGCGAATCTCCTTGTCGGCCACCTTATCCTTTCCATAAAGTGACGTTATCGTTAGTTAAGTCCACGCGCGCGCGGTATGCACGCGGTGGGCACGTCGGCATTATCCGTTCCCGTGGCGACGATGGTACGCCATACAGAACCTGTGCCACACTACCACCACACACTACCGTTACCACCATTTCCTCATAGCTCGGCTCACTCCAGATGTATATCTTCGCTATCGGTTCAGCTTACAGATGACAGTTAGTGGTGCTAAACTGGCCTTTAAATTTAATCCCCGCCGGTGGTAGTTTGCGCGAAGTTACGAAGTCTCAGTTTCATTCTAGAAAGACGTCCAAGAAGGAAGTTGCCCGTCGTCCGCATCGTCGTCGTCGGTCGTCGTTATTAAAACGGTGATTTACCTGCTAGGATAATGAAAATTGAATCCTGCGGAAGCCAGACATGTGCCCACCGTATTATGCGTGTTTATTTAATTAATTTGAAATGATGAAAGTTCTGGCCAAGCGGGCAATGAAGAAAGAGGAGGTGAAGGAAAGATGGTATTATAAGGTGTGAACCCACCCCCTGCTTCAAGCTTCCATCTACCCTCGTCCTACACTACTACTGCTACTGTAATACACCGCACCGCACCGTACAGCACTACCAACACCGCCCAGCATTATAAAACATAAATCATTGGAGACGGCGCGCGGCCGTGTGATGCGGTGGTGTGTCTTTTTATGAAAGGCCCGTGTTTCATTTCATTATGCAGTGAGCTCACAGTTTAATGTTCGATACATAAATTAAAATGCGATGTTCATTTATCATTCGACGGGTGACATCTGCCGACTATATTTTTGTATGCGAAAGATGAAAACGTAAAGCTGTACGCTCACCGACGATGGATTTATTTGAAAATAAGTGCTACATTTCTCAAGATCGTCCTGGAGAAATTCTAAATTGCCAACGACAACAACGGCGACTCGACGGTAGCAAAATACAGTTTCAATGCGACAGACAAAAATATCCTCCAGGGAACAAGGTTAAAGTACTCTTACACCAAACGAAGAATTCTACAGCTCTATAACTAGAGCCGGATAATTTATTGAAATATTACCCAATTCAAATGCGAAATGTGATTTTCCAGTTACATAAATACTTGAATAATAACGATCAAACGTTGTCGTACAAACATAAGAAATAAATTGTAAGTACTAGCAATACAATGAAATATAAAACCCAGTACTGTTGCTGTTGGTAAATGATAACTAGCAACATGCAAAAAAACTCCTAGATAATAATGAATCAGGGGACGTTACATTTTCTCCACTTAACTAATGTTAAAACTGCTTTTGGAAAGCATCAGGCCGACGCGCTTGCCTTCGTTGGCAAATATTTGCACGATTGTTCGCTAAACGCCTCCGAATGTTGAAAGTCACGTTCGCGCTTAAGTGCAAAACCAAACTTCCATTTCACATACTCGAATCGGCCATAAATTACGCGGAATTCGCAATCAAAACTGCGAATGAGAACATCTGCGCTAACAACAGTTCACTTCTGATTCAAAAACAAAACTTTTCGGGATCGTATAACGGGGATGTGCATGTCGCAATTTCACAGAAAGTATTGTTTGTACGTAACGTTCTGAAAATGAGATATCAGAGCCTCGGCGTACGTGCACACGTCACAGGGCGACAGCTGCGCGCCAGTGCGACGGAACAAGGTACTACCAGTAACATACCACCACCCGTCACTATTTCTACTGCTGTTAGTGTATATGTGCTCTGAACAGAAGACGTTAACGACAGAATGAACACCGCGCGAGGAAATACTTACAACACAACGCAAATTATTCATTCCTGTTCTGTGATGTTTGACATTGCTACATGTACCTACTGCAGTACTACTCCATATCATTCTAGACTTATACAACTCAACTGTACACGAAACCTAACCCATACATACGAACATCCAACAACAAAAGACCCAAATCAATCATGAGAAATTCTATTCCAATAAAAATTCTAATGAATCACCTAAAATTATGGCTCCCCCTAGAGAAATGTGCCGTTCCTTAATGTATTTTTTTTTTTTCGTTTCATTTTCTTACTATACACAAAATCCACTTAACCAAATTTAATTCACGGAAAAATGAAATATGCCCTAATTTAAAATGCAAGTTATTCCGCAGATCTCTATTTTCCCAATGCAGAACCCGTAATTTCTAATTTAAAACGCAGTGTGAAATAACACACTTTTAAATGAAAATTAAATTACCCACATAGCAATACATTACGGTGCGCAAAGATGGTAGGAAGAAGACGAAGAAGAAAAATATGCGGATCATATTTTAACCGTGTGCATCAGTGAAGAGATGAAGCAGGAAGGGTGGCATCTGCCCATCTGACGGTTATGATCAATACCTTTCAATGTTGTTGCAAACAACAACGTAAACAGCGTAAAGTAGCAACGCGTTGATGTACCCACCGTACCGGCTTGCACATGTGAACCAGGCAACGCAGCATGGCGCAGGGTTGGGTAGGGTAGGGTAGGGGTAGAGACAAGGAACAGCCGTGAAGCGGTAAAAGCGTCTTTACTAAATAATGAGAACGTAACTTGGTTACTTAGCTTAGTCTTAATGTACTTGCAACCTTAGTAGAACGTCCTTTGAAACCCCAAACACACAGTGTACTGGTGTAACACCATCCCTCCGCTTCTTCGTCTTCCATCCTGCAGCGACCCCGATCGTCTGCGAGCCTACGTCACATCCGACCGAGTATATTGGCAGATAAATTTGATATTCATTAAATATACACGCCGGTCCAATATGCAAAACGACAGCCATGCGATAGCGCTTCCCTAACAGTAGATGCCTTCCAACGACAACTGCCTCAGCGGTCCCCTCTGTTTTTCGGTAAATATAATGAGAAGTGAAATTTAAATCTACGTTAAACATTAATTTCGTAACAAAATACGCCATCAAATATTCATGGAGACAGAAATATTGACTTGTAAACCGTGCATAAGCAAACACCGCGTGTACTTCTTTACCACGAAATATCTGCGGATCCATCTATAACGTCTTACTGTTACAGTAATAAATAATTCTGTATAATAATCATGTATCCTTCGAAATCAGCAATTATAAAACAAAAATAGAACCGCTGGAAATAAATATAATATTCCTCCAATTTCTTCAAGTGTAAATAAATATGTAAACTGTGCCTTATGTACAAATGAATAATCCCTTATGAAAAACGAAACTTCGCAAATGTAGATCGGCAAGCGAAACAGCATAATTAACTATACGATACGAAAATCCAATGAATTTATAATAGAAGCACAACATCTTTGTATGTAAATCCAAGCCAATAGCATTGCTCGCAGTAAGTCGCATCGGTTGCATCATCGTATATGTGGTACCGGTACGCGTACCGTTTCGCTTAAAACTAATAATAATGCACATCGATTTAACGCGCCCGTTAGCTGATTAGCATAAATTTACCTATACATTCGTGAGACTCTATCCATTGTACGACGATTCTCATTCCGTTAAACTGAAAATGATGTTGCTCCAAGCTACGACACACGCCTACTGAATACACCTATATATGGTTAACACATGCTAAAACTAAAATACAGACTCTTTACTAACGTGCTAATATTTATATCAAATACGGAGCTTATTATCCTAATCATACGCAAACAAATTTCATAAATCACTATATAGATTTACCAGATTTTATGTAAATGAAAAGTATGTCGTTACTAAGGCAGTATGTGTGTACGCGAGTCGATGAAATGCAAACGCTTTACTGTATGATAATCTTCAGTAAATTATGGTCTTGAATCTGGCGCATGCACGCTAATAAAATAGCAAGGAATATCAAATCAATCGACTACAAATCTTTTAGGATTACCGACGCTCGAAGAGCAACTTCTACTGGCATATTTACAACTTCTAAACAGCTTTGCGTTTCTCTGATATGAATCTATTAACCAACATGGCGTAAACTGTATAGCTTTGAACCAAAGCCAACTATATGTATATACTCGTACAGTACCTTACAGTAGAGTATGTATATGTACATACATGCACAGGGCCGACATGAGATCAAATATTAACTATCACATTTCATACATTGTAGCACCGCTTATAATCACAAGTGCACATACACATTTACATTCATTACACACGGTAATCCTACTAGTAGTTGAACACCTATTTTGGAATATTAGACGACGAGATATACGTTTGCATTTCGTTTTCCCTGACCTGGGTAGGTATTCGATTATGTGAGAGACATCACATTTAGTAAATCTCTGTGTGTAGTGGAGTGTTTGATTGACTGATGTGACAGTTTCCATTTTTTCTTGCATTTCCATTGCAATCATCAACCTGTCAAATTTCCTTCAAATCAAAGTTTTTTCTCCAAAGCGACATATGGTATACCGAAGGCGTATATGAAATGCCAGACAGGTTAGGCGTGGTTAATTTGTGTTATCGCAATCACAGGATATTTTTTTGCATTCACATGCGTCAAGGAATTATTCCATTAGTAATAGTCGGATTAGGACGATAAATTCTGAACCTCATGTCGCGTGAATATATCGATATTTAATGTAACTAAATTAGTTTTTAGTCCGCAAGTGTGTAATATAAATCAGGATATACCAAATTGGGATCTTCCTCGAGATTAAAGTACTCATAAATTAAAATTTATAGTTCAGATATTGAGTATGGCCGGTGTAAATTCTACACGGCCAGATATTATAAATTCTATTCACATAAACCGAATTCTAATTTATATTGACAAAGTTGCAACTGGAATTAACGAGCTGAGACAGAAGGTGTGGTTAAGGTTGAACTATACTCTGTGTAACTGCAAAACTTCACGTGTCTTTACTCAAATTATATTTCAATCCATATATGTGAAACCAGTTACTAGGAAAATATATATCTAATTAGCTAATAAACAACTTTCAAAGTAATTAAAAACAACC